>JAZAYU010000148.1:0-735867 GCA_038501625.1 Corbicula japonica
CGATGGTCGCAATGAACAAGCATGATCGTAATTATAATGTTAATGTCTTGTCGCATGTGTGTAAAGACAAAGCAGACTTTTTTCAGCCACTGGTATCAATAACATAATATTAGGTAGCACAAAATCTTACCTTAGTATTCTTTTTGTGACGCATTCGATAACAGGTAAAAACATTGTGATCCTACTGTCCGACAGAGTCTAATTTTTAATGTTGGTTATAACGTGAAATTAGTGGTTCTATTAACTTGGATATATGATCGGCTGTAACAGCGCAATCTGTTACAACAATAATGATAACTCCTGTTTGACTACGTTTTGAAGTTATATCCTTTTCAAAGCATTTTTATATGACGCTTTATGTTTCTTACAGTTTTCAAGTTACCTGAACTATTAACTATATAATTGGACTATCATAAGTAAAAAAGCCGTCTGTGACAGAAAGAATGATTCGTCTCATATTTACCAGTTAAGTTGTTTCTTTTCTACTGACTTTAACCAGTAATGTAATGTTGTTTTAACCTGGATGGTATTTTTCTTCATGACGTCCTGATTGGCTGACTTCAGTTCTGTACCTTTCAAATGAATTTGACTTGAACCTTTTGTTGCTTGTAACAGTTACAATGCTAAGAAAGAATGTTACAAAGAATTTCTGACAACAACTATTGACTCTTTTCATAAGATATGCTCCTTTCAACTGCCTCCTACAGTTAACCCATCTACAGTTGATCACTATGCTAACCTCTTTGGTTGCACGACGGAGGCAGGGGTTTAAGAATTTATGAAGGTTTATGGGGAACTCTTTCCTTTGAAGAACCTATCAGCTCGATTTGTTCATTTCATCATGTTCTTACTAATTTGACCCCAGGGACTCTGGTCTCGGTAAGATCATCGAGTACTCGCCCATTTTGCTTTGCAATGCTATAAGCTTCTTTTGTTTTATATGGTGGTGTGCTTTTGCATGCAACATTGAGCCGTTTGGTGGGTTGGAGTTATTTCACCAAGACAACTTGTACTTGATTTGTGATGCGAGAACCTGTTGGGGCAAGTGTGAGGTAGGTGAAACTGGTTTAAACCCCCAGTGGCAATTTGTTTTGCCACTGACGGTTCCAAGGCGGTATCTCCAAAGGTTCTCTTTTTCTTGTTAATTGTGTGTGGGGTCCTATTTGAATTAACATACTTATAAAAACATGCTCTCTCTCTCTCTCTCTCTCTCTCTCTCTCTCTCTCTCTCTCTCTCTCTCTTTCTCTCTCTCTCTTCCTCACTTCCTTTTCGCTACCTGGGAAGACTGTGTTTTGTGAGTGTGGCGATTCCTGATATGCATATACACTCACCGGCATTTCTAATTACACACTTTTTATAGACGAAAAAAACTATCAAAATATTTGACTTTTTCTAAAATCTGAAAAAAGTAATTGGATTAAGTTTTTACAGCGAATTATTATAGCACTGACATTCTTAAACTAATTGCACAATAAAATAGTTCTGTGAAAGCATTTGTAGCGTAAATGACCGTCGCCGAATATGACGTCAGGTGCATCGCGTTACGTCATTTTCGTACACTCAACATGGTATTCAATCATCGTAATATCAACGTTATGCCGTAGTTATTCTAATTAAAACAATTTAAGGGCAGTAAAATGAAGGTAAAGAATTGTAACTTACCTGTCTTACTGACGTGCCAGCTTGGAGCATTCCAACGGCACGCGCTCTCTCTACCAAAGTCATACGCGCCATTTTTTGTGAGTTTTTATACCGGCCTTTTTATCTCTGGCTAGAATTCTAATGATTTTGGCTAAATTCAAACTTGCCTAACATTTTGTACATGTGTGCACGAGGAAAATGCTGATTTCAAATTTTCGTCTCGCATGAATGAACTCGAATGGGGATTTTCGTGTAACGTGCTACGATTAGACATCAACTCCAGGTACAACTCCCGTTATAACCAATTACCATAAACACCATGTTTTGATAGTTATTTTCGTCTATAAAAAGTGTGTAATTAGAAATGCCGGTGAGTGTATTACTTTTTCATAACTAAGCGTACTTGTCGTATCTTATTTATACTTGAAAATATGATCTGCATAATAAACGATTTTTTTGACAACAAGAATAATAACTTCTGATTTTCTTTGTTAAACGTACCTTTCAAATATCTTTAACCCGAACCATTATGTTGCTTAAACTTGGAAAGTATTTTTTCCTTTGTAACAATACTGGAATAAGCCATCAGCACTACCGATGCTACCAAAGTAATTTCTGATTTAAGTTGTATTCATTTTTGAACAGGAGGCGACAGACGTATTCCGTGGAAAACAAACTTCTTGTTTGGCTAAAATCTTATTTTCCATAGATAAATGTATTAAGTGATATGAAAGAACAGATTTACCTTATACTTATAATGAAAGTATATTCCTCCTTCGTTTTTAAATATAAATTAATAATTTATTTGTCTAAACAGTTATATGATGAAGATCTATACACAATTTATTTTAATAACTGCTTAAACATGTCCACAATACTTATTAATATGCATGCATATATTTTTTTTAAATTATATCGTTTTTTATGCCAATGCACGTGTGGTGTTGTGTTTATTTACACATGTTGTACTTTACAAGGACTTTTACATGCATATAGTACAAAAATAATTTAATCATGTGTATTATCGTGTTATTTACAAAATACGTTCCTCTGTGACGTATTTCAATACTACTTACAGTACTGAAAATCAAGAAATTGACATTTTTTGCGTTTCCACTCCGTTTCATTTCCATTTCAATTGGCAACGTTTTCCGCTGCGCTTCCATTCCGTTTCCGTTGCGTTTCCATTCCGTTTCCATTTCGATTAAAACGCTTTAAACGCTGCGTTTCCAGCGTTTCTTCCGTTTCTAGCGTTCCCAGAGTTCCATTTCCGCTTCCGTGCGTTTTACCGTTTCCACGGCTAAATATTTTCGTTCAACGAATTTCAGTACTGTTATAAATTTAAAAACATCTGGATTTCTATCAAGTTGAATGAAATAAGGCGAGAAACTTCTGACTGGCTTTGCAAAATTGAGATTACCATGTTTGCAACAAGACTATTCCGTGAAGGCGATCCGATCCGGCGAAGGAAAACAATGAGAACTTCTACATGTAAATGTATTGAATTAAATGCTTGTGGGACAGCTTAGATATGATTCATGTATAAAATCTATAAAGCCATAGTATGATTCTCTTGAATTCTCTAATAAAAAGTTAGTTATTTATGCAATTTAAACACGAAGCTCGGATTTAACAGAATCAACAGCACAGTGTCTAAGCGTACAGATAACCGAAACGGAAGTTGCTGATCTGTACGCCGATGATCACATAGTTGCTTACAGAAAAACCTGCGACATCGAATTATTTATTGGTAAATAAACCAAATTTAATGTGCATTTGGAAGAAATATTTCTGTGGTTAGGCCTGCTTTGATCATATAGACTTAAAGGAAGGGTTAGTATTGTTATAATCCATCATCGTTCCCAACTCGATCAGTGAAAAAAGAAGCAAAACATTGAACAAAACGGGACGTTTTGGGTTCAAATTTCTTTGTGCAAATAGATTTTGGACCATATTTGTGTTGGTATGGGAGAAAATTCATTTATTCAACTTGTGTACTTCGTTGAACTGAGTTTGAACGACTTAGCAACGAGAAAATGATACTTTCTTTATGTCACTGTAAATGATAAGACTGTACGCATAGTTGCAACTGTACGCGATCGTTAGTTGTTAACAGATGCCTAACATCTGTAAGCATAGTTGTCAAACAGATCATTAACAATTTATGGTTCCAGTTAATGTTTTCTGATTATATCGACAGGTTGTCATTTTAGCTTCAGTTAACCTTAATAATTCTTGCACGAGAACCTGAAAATGCATATTTTTATTTGCGCATTCTTTTAATAATACAATTGTATAAACAAATCTTGGCTTCTGTTTCAAAGTCAGATTTGTTTTTAAATCTCTTGTTAGCTCTTCATGAAAGGAGACGTGAAAAAAAGACTAGAGTCCAACCGAGCTATATCAGTGGTAAGACGGTGTAAGATATGTAGAGGTCCGCTGTAATGTTTTCATTTCTTCTCTGAAGTGCGAACAGTAGAAGCCATAATATAACTGGACAAATACGCGTTAGTACTTCACCATAGTTTTTAAAGATTTCATAGAATGCTCCAATCAGATTAACATAATCCCTGAAATCTACCAATGAAAGTCGGCCAAATTAAATCCAACTCGACATTTTAACGACCTTAAACATGAAATTCTTAGCTGCTGCAGACGTAATTGTAGACTAACTTAATTCAGTCACGAAATGGTGGATTTCACAATCTGAAACCACTTAATGGAAATTTCTTGTCAGAGACCAGATTGTTAAAGTCTTTATGACATTGGATAATATTTGTGCATAATGTATAATTTTGCCAACACCGGAATGGATTTCAGCAGGTTTATACTAGGTTTTATTTAATGTCACAATCAGGGGATTTAAGATTACTAGCAATTATCGGTGCCTTATTTGCAAAGTGTACCAACTCGTTCATATGGTTCAACAGTAGATCAGTGTAAAAACCCTATCAATTTTTTAGCTCAAAACTTGCTTGTCCGTTCTAAAATGTGATCATATAAGGTTTTATTTTTGATAAATAATAAATTAGATTTGGTTGATTCCTTTGATTGATTCCTTTAACAAGTTCTTGCTTCATTGATGCTTTTCAGTTGATCAGTAAATGATGCACCTATGATCGCAACTGTTCGTACAGTCTGACATTGAAGTACTGCAACTTTGCGTACAGTCTTGTCACTTTCGGGTGCTGCACAGAAAGACCATTTTTTCGGTGCTAATTCGTTCAAGCACCGTTCAACGCATTTTGTGAGCTTCGGAAATGATTTTCTTTCACGGGAAGTCAAATATATACCTTTCCAATATATACATTATTATGAAGTCACAAATGCAGCTTTTCTCCACTCTTTTTTTCCCCATTTTGTACTGATCAAGTGTGAAAAGATTACAGATTGCAACTTAACTAGCCGTTAGTTCAAGACTTCAAGATCACAGTAAGACTATTAATCAACGATGTACTTAATATAAAAAAAAATTCAAAAAGCACGTTTAAATTGAATATATTTTACAAATGAAAAGCCGATGTCGCAGGTTTTTCTGCAAGCAACTATGTGATCATCGGCGTACAGATCAGCAACTTCCGTTTCGGTTAACTGTACGCTTAGACACTGTGAACAGTGCCACCGTTGAAGTATAAACACTATTCATTAAATTTAGTTAAGGTAACCTTTATTTATGAGAGGCTTATGATTTAGTTTTTTTTATTAAAGAAGAGTCATTATAAGAATGTCATAATGTACATGCAAATTCCCTAAAATTCCGATAATTTATCTGCCTCGGGCAAATGTTGCCATGACAGCTATCAGTGATATCATCTATATCTTATAAGTAATAAAATTGTGAAACCGCTTACAAAGGATTTGGAATTATTAATTTGTAAATTAAAAACAAGTACGTTGTTATAAAATTAACAGAAGATAATCATATTTGTTAGCGACCCTATTTCAGCATGGTAGCATTATCTCTACACGTATGTCAAGTCATATTAAATAAATTTATTGAATTATTAACATAAGTTTGCATTGGTAATTTTGAATAATGTTAATCACGATAAAAACGATATAGTTTTAGATTCGTATTAAGTTTCCGAAAATTCCCAGCGCGAGGCATACGTGCGTATACATGACTCGAGATGACGCCAGGATTAAAGTGATTGAAGAACATTGTCTGCACGATTAGCATGCCTTAGAGTGTATTTACCATTGTATTTCGAACAACACTGTAAAAGTTATTGCCTTATGAAGGTTTAACATTATTAAAAAAGAGCAAAACATCTTAATCATGTAGGTGCTAAAGTATTTAGCTCTGGTGATGTAACCGCACGTGCGTCCCGATACATCTGATATCTATCGTTCGCTATTCACGGGACATTAATTTCAATTCACTTCATGTTTATTTTAATATCTAAGTAAGATGCAAGTGTGATGAGCTATTGTTACGTTTTGTTTTGTTTTTTGAAGCATGCATGCGTATTCGAAAAGTAGTTTGTTTAGAAGCTGAAACTTTAGAAACAAATATTTTATACAATTACGCTCATCTAAATTCAGTGTTGCAATACTACAAAGTGACCAAGCTTTCTAGAGTTACATGGGATATTTCTTCAGTATAAACAGAAAATGTCCACGGGAGGTAACCTTTTCTTGAATAACGAGAAAGTGCGTACTGTTGATAAATCAAAGGGAGATCACTTTTTCCAAACTTGCTACTGCTGAATAATCATAATTAGACGAAACGCAACTTGTAATAAATATTGGACTAGACATCTTTTAAAATGTTGTATTTCGCCTGTGCAGTCCACTTATTTGGAAACTAAAAGTAAAAAAAAAACAAGATCAGTGATAAATAACAAATATCTACCGGTGAAAGATCCCTGCCAGTAAAATCTAATGTAAAAGATCGTACATTATTTTTAATTATTGATAATTGCCTTTCCAGTGCAGATAAGATTCGACAAAATCTAAATTTGAAACGTTCAGTTTCAAAACAGAAGTTTAAATTGTTGTGATATTTGTTAAATAATCGAATGTTGAAAGAAATATTTTCTATCACTGACCGAGAAATGCATAATTCTGATCGCAAGCATCGTATCATTCATGCGAATCGTTCCTAGACCAAAACTAAAACAGAACACAAATACCACCCACGACAAAAACTTTTCACATGCTTCGCGCAAGAAGCGTGCATCTCGTGCAGATCATGTATTTTTCGTCTGACGCATTGTTAACGTTTCATTGTACGTCATATGTATTTTATGTCATGTGATGTATTTGGCGAGCAAACTACGTGTATTTCGAACAAATCACGTGGTTTTTACCACCAAATATTCAGACATCACATATTATTGTCGACATTTAGTTGTAGGTCATATTTAATGACGAATGTTTAATTTCTGAAAACATTTTTGACAAATGGCAATTGATGCTGTTTCCTATGATAAAATAAACCATTGCAACACGTTAATTCGTTTTTCATTTCTAAATCCCCGACGCAAGAAACAAAAAAATGTTGCATTGTCCGTGCTTTTGCTAGATCTCTTCAATATCGCGTTTTAAAGCTATATAACAAATTAATAAGAACACATCTTGAAATTATCAGATATAAAAACAAGTGCACGCATAAACATAGGTTCAAGTGAAAAATTTATTTATCCGAGGTCCGTATGCATATACATGTAGAGAAATGTCTATTCTTTCTGTAAATGTGTAACAATTGCTCTTTCAGCGCTGAATAATGGTAAATATTTAGACTGATCATTACTTGAAACAAGTGTCCCACGAAGCGTCATTTCGACAACTATTTTTTTCGTTAAAATTAATTTCGTACAAAGAAACGGTTAGAACGTTACTATAAATAATTGGGTGACCTAGAAACGGTTAAAACGCCGCTATAAATAAGCGTGCCGTTTCTAGCCTTCCGATTATTCCGTTTCCAGCGTTCCAAGCGCTCCGATTATAGCGTTTCTACCGTTTCCAGCGTTCCAAGCGTTTTTAGCGCTCCGTTGCGTTTCCATTTCGATAGCGTTCCATTTCCATTGCGTTTCCGTTTCAACATAGAGTGAAAAGCGTTTCATTTCCATTTCCACTCCGTTTCGTTTGTCAATTTCGTGATTTTCAGTACTGTATATCTTCTTGATGTGTTTATTCCTGATATGCATAGTTCACTTTTATACCACGTTGTCAAATGCTATTGCAAAACTTTATTTTATTAATTTTTACAAAACATAGAATTCGTTTTAAAGGCCGGCTACAGTCCTCATTGCACGTTCATCGATAAAAAAGAAAATGATCAAACTCTCAATAACAACAAAATGCCGTTCAATGAAACTTTGCAAAAAAATAAATGTTACTAAATTTTAGTGTATCTTTATTTTGCTTATGGTAAGAGAAGTTAGAAGAGTAGAGAAAAACAACGAGATCTACAAATTCCCTTAAAATTCTATTTACATAAATTCACAAAAACTAAATAACACAAAACACCATTTCAAATGCCAACATGAGTAATGTGATACTGACAACAATGTATTTTGTCCTCTTGACTAACATATGTAAACCATGTGAGACATTAGTAAAAGTGTATTCAATTTCCTGGTCTCTTCCAGGTCGCGTAAACGGGTAACAATCGTCATAATTTAGAGTTCATTAAAAAGTTCACAAGTGACAATATCTTCTTGTCAGGATAATTATACTTATGTGGGAGGCTGTGTTTTGTGAGTGTGGCGATTCCCGATATGCATATTTCACTTATTTGAATGTGGACGTTTAAACTAATGTTTTCTTTTGTTTAGTGTTATGTAAATAGAAAATGGGAATTTCTAGATCTAGCCTTTTTGATGTTTAAACAACGGGGAGACTGGAACCACCATTCGGCACTCGGCATTAACAACGCTTCTGCGATGATTAAATAGAAGAAAAGGGAATTTTGAAAGCAGCCGAATACAAGAAATATCAAAATAGTACAGGCTTGATTTGATGAGGCATGTCCGTAAGCAGCAATGGAAGTGCGTTTTAATAAAATCGAAACAGGTAACACAAATGTTTTAATTTGTACATTTAACAAAATTAATTTATCATGTGTAAATTTCATTAATGATATATATGACAGAATATAAATGACAAACTTCCTAATAAACTATAAATTAGTTTATAGGCGATACGGTTGACTGATTCTATTAGATATGTTTATAGAAAGAATGTATTAAAGAAATCCCAATTCCTGTTTCTAATCTTCGAAATACATTTTCAAATAAAAGTACATATAGATATGTGCAGAATTACGACAATATTTTTCAAGCTGGAAACTGATAATTTATATGGTTAAAATGTCATTAAGTAGCACACATTCTCCTTAACTAATAGGCTACAACAATTTCGTAAAATAATAAAACTTTACGAAACCGTTTAGATGACGAAGAGAAATTGTTTCGTTGTCTACACGAAAAGTTTTATTGTTCTATAAATAAAGCAATATCGATATTTTTCGATTACTTGATCAGATGCATATGACATTTACCTTACTAGATAAATAGTAAGCTTTGTTCATAACAAGAACATAATATGTGCGGAACATAGAATTATTTCTCTATCAATGAAAATATACGTGTCTAAACTTCATATGTATCATTATGCAGCGGGTGAAGTTAAAAGCTGCAGTGCGCTTTTATCATTAATTCATTTACTTTGATGTATCGACAATATAAATGATATATTCAATCGTCTGCTGATCAGAAAATAGCTTCTATAGAAAATATACTCATCGAATAACATTGCACTTTGCAGTTATAAGATTATATTCGAGACAAAATAGTAAACACCTTAATCATCTACGCGTTTCATTGAATAAATAATAGAACTATCGACAGGACATCAATAGCTTCGTCAGTGATCAAGGTTATGCGATATTCCTAACCCCGTTATTATGCGAAGTTATTTGCGCAAACACACACATTGCTTTATTGTGGTAGTATTACATTTTTAAAAACGTTAGGAATATTTATCATTTTAACGCATAATAGAGTCAAACATTCTAAAAAAAAGTCAATTAATATAATGAAGCAATGAAAAACAGATATTTTTTCAATGGCTGACAGTGTGTATCACAAGCAGGCCACTCATGATCTTAAAGAACGAAAGTTAGCAAGCAGTTTACGGAGGAATGGACTTAAACTTTGCAACTTTCGTTGTGGTAGATGAACCCGCGAGTTGAGTGTAAAAAGTCATGGAGCGAACCAAAGCGTGGTGAAGGTATTCATACGGTTGCTGCAAAAATATAACAAACATATTATGTTAAAATATTTTCTATGATACATCTATTGCACAGGTTATGCGCAATATTCAACTTGCTAACAATGTTGAAATTCAAGTTATTTTCCTTACAGACTTTAAAAGCAGTGAATTCTGTCAACTTAATAAGAGAAGAATCGAATAATTATTATAGTCATTAAGCCCATAGTCTTCGTGGCTGTGAAGAAAATAAATACTTCACTATTATAATAGTCTAAAGATTTTTAATCATAAGCGGTAGAAGAAAAAAAAAACATGTTTATATTTCAATATTTTTTTTATATAAATAGAGGTTTCATCTTATTTATCTAGCTTTAGATTAATACAGAATCACGTTTAACATTTGTTAACATAAAGCTGAATATGCTTTAAACATATGGTAGAAAAGTTCTAGAACGTTAGCTCATGTTTGTTGTAAAAATTAGAATATATGACCTGCAATGTACAACAGTAGGACCATCTAACTGAGTTTTAACATAGTTCACCTTCTGGCAGAAATCAACAAAGCTCGTGGCGTCCCCTACTTTCCCCTTCTCAGGCCAATCTGTGAACTGTAGCTGAGTAATGTTTCTCTTCTCTCTTTTCTAAATAGTAAGACACGCTGCTGAATGTTTTGTGTTTGCAGATTAAAGTGTTTACTAAACTACACAAATCCATAAATTGCTTTACTCCACGAACTACAATGCTTCAAAATATTCAAAATATAAAGCAAACGTAAGATCGGTAATTTATACAATATCTCTAAACAGAGCAACGTTTCTAAAAAAAACTCATTTTTCACTCATAGCCCCACGTTTTTAATTTATTTCTAGGAACAAATTCTTTCAGAATAAAGCAATGAAACTTGGAAGTAAAATCATAACACTGGCAATCAAACTTTTAAAGAAACATCCGATTGATATTTTAACCGTGATTTTGTCTATGCATTTGTGCACTGCTTCAAACAATTCAGACGTTGAAATACCAGTGCTGAAAATACATAAAACTGCAATTTGATATGATGCAATCAGTATTTAACATTTTTTTATTTGCACAGATTAGAACGAACTTGTTTAAACTTTAATTATGAACGTTTCCTAACTGGCATATTTCAAAAAATACATTTTATTCAGTTTTTTAATTTTAATTAAAATGCGCTATCCTTTAGTAGTGAATTTATTATATTTATTATTTCATTTACGACAATGGTCGTTGAAAGTTTTTAGTGTAAATAAAGTTATTTTCTAACATTTTACAGCCATCATAAATACAAAATGTGACTTTGAAATATTTGCTAAACCAATATTATACATGAAACTATACAAGGCTGAGAAGGAAATGTATGCTTACCAACTGTATTTCAAATGTCCTCACAATGTAATGTGGAAAACACTGTTCACCAAGTGGCGAGACAGTTATGTCATTGTATAGGCCACTGTAGTCACTTTCAGGCCAATATTGGTCACATTTGCTCACCTGAAAATTAAAAAGTTAATAATGTTTCTGATGTGCATAAGTATTTAGATGGAGTCATGAATATTCCGTATAATAACCGTAAGTACTAGGATGAATTTTATAGTAAAAATTGTTGTTTAGATATAATCATTCATTGAGTCAGTGTGAAAAATGGGCTTAACATAAATTAATATTGCTGGATGAAGTGTATTAGTTACTTTAGACTTAAATACCATTGTATTTGATGTTATCGAGACACGTTTAGTACTTGTATTTATTTTCAATTTGTATTTATGTTGGAACACGAACTGTAATAATTAATAAAAAGTTTACCTTTCCTTCTTGCAATTTGTTCAGCGTGACAATTTTGCCGCATTTTTCTTGCCAGATCATTCTCCAAAATGTCCAATTGTCTCTCATGTACTTCACAGTTGTTCCTAATAATCGTTATGGTACATCAGTTTGAACACAAATTGAATAAGGCTGATTTCTCTTTCATTGATAAACAATGAGCGTGATATCTACATATCTAATATTTTAACTGAACTGACTATATAATTGTAATCTCTTCGAATCTTATACTAGTACTCAACATTAATGATTTCATTATTTTCTGTTCTTGTTATGAAATTGCTATAAAATCACTGTGTGCCTTTGTTTACTGTTGTAAATACCGGTACTGAATAGCGCTCAACCTTTGAGCTAGGCGGCTTTGGTAGTAATATGCATTTCATTACAGCCATGAACAGGCACAATTACACCGAGCCTGCAGTATCTTTAAATTGGTTGTGTTTGGTAAATTTCAAAGTTCCCTTTTGATCTTTTTCGTAAATCAATGACATTTTATCAAGGTTGTGTTAAAACCAAAAGTAACAAAATCGAAGGCATTTGCTGTGAGAAGGATAAACAGAATTCGGCTCAAATTGCTGTAAAAGCTTCTTACATCTAAGCAATCGCATCATTACAGAATCGCATAGAATTGTTTAAAAATGCTTACTATATTTTAAATACATATTCAGCTACTTTTGTCAGTTTTGAACTAACCGCCGCTACTGATGATTTTTTGACTTTTGTTTTTACCACTAACCTGATCAATGTTTTCAATGGTTTGTAGGGAATATAACGGCAGTTTCAGAAAACATTATTGTCGGTCATCTGATGACCGACATATTATTGTCGGTCATCCTGATGACCGACATATTATAATCGACCAATCTTGAGATCTTGGTCTGAACAGCGACTCAAGGCCCAGAACTGATAATTTAGACTAAGCCACCTGTTTCTAAGACGCATGCAAAAGGAAAGTGTAGAGGCTGATGTTTGATTGCTTGATATATAGAGAAGACGTTTACCGGAAACAACATTAATGTAGATAATCATGTTTCTTGTATAATTAATTTATTGTCATCCTGATGACCGACATATTATAATGGACCAAACTTGAACTTTGAAGGGTAACACCGGTTAACAGCGGTCCCGGACGTGGTCACTTTAGACAAAGCCGCCCGTCTTAAGCTTGAGAATGCTTTTCCATTCCTCCTATTTGCAACAAAGTCTTCTAAAGGTTGATGAAACAATACTTGGACGTTGTAGTAACATCAAATCAGAAATTGAGCTGATCTATAACGACATGTTTAGTTATATAAACATACGTGTGTTGTATTTTCTACAGGGTGTAGAAATAATGTTATGCGTCTTTTTTTAGAAAGTCACGTGATGCAAACCTTCATAGCAAAATATTATTTGCTTATAAGTTGAACTGACACTTTATTTGAATCAAACAACTGTTTAGGATGATCCCATATATGAAATAGATTCGATCCGTTATATTGATTTTGTTGGTCAAAAGCAAGACATCGTTTATGTTTTTCTTAGAGACTAATGAATATCCGACTTTGGCGGGAAAGGATGTCTGTAAACAATAGTTTGCAAAGAGTTAGTCGGTCATTAGCATACACTTTTAACCAAAAATGTATTCCAAAATCTAGAGTTTTTGTTCAAATTTTGTCACTGTCCTAGGGTGGGGGGATGAGCAGTCTGACAGGGACTCAAATTATTATATTTACTATTCTGATCTTCAACAATTTCGTTAGAATGCTGAACTTCAACATGTAATATTGCTGGTTCTCGCACATTTTCCTGTTTTTGTTTGGTTGTTTTAATGATGTCAATTTCAGTGTATGCCATGTTAGATGAAATAATGCGGGTTTAAAAAACATGTCCATGCGTTGACTTTGAAAATTGATGAAAACTTCTACCCATGTGTTAACATTAAAAAATTTCTTTCTTGCGGAATAAATCACCAAACAAACGGTCGTGAAATAGTAGAGGCTTATAGCAAAAGAGGAGATGTTTTAAACCAGCATTTAGGAGGAACGAATGCTTAGAACTTTGCTTAATTGTCAAAATATTGTCTTTTAAAGAGAGATTTTGCTTTTTTGCGCTTTCCAGTGCAAATATTGTGAATGTTCTCAGAAGTTAACGGAAGTTTAGCGAATGTGAGGTGTCAATTGTTTAAAGTAAATCAAGAGTCAGCGATTTTGCAATTTGTTTGCGATTTCCAGTGCAATTTCGGTGAATGTTCTCAGAAGTTACCGGAGGTTTAGCGAATGTGAAATGACCATTGTTTAAAGTAAACATAGGAGATCAGCATGGGCAATATTTTTATCTAATATCACAAGCGTAGTCAATGGGGCGGCGGTACGCTAAAAACAGTCATCAATACGATCAATTAGCTGCGGATAAGAGATAAACGACTAGGATGTCCACAGGAGGTTAATTGCACTTTATGATTACACGTTCAGCGTGGTAGCATCAATAATGATTTTGTTTATTGTACTTGTCTAATATCAATTTATAGGATAAATGGCGACACGTTACCTCAGTTACAAGTACTTCGTTAGTCAAGTATGTTGAAAAATCATTTCAATCCATAATTACATTTATGTAGTTGTTATCAGCTAATCAACCTCATAATTTTGCATTTCACGAGTGCACTATTGGAATGCAAAACCCTAGCTGAGAGAGTTTCAACCTAGTTGGTTTGATAACTACCCATCTCTTCATTAGTTATGAACATTACATTTTATCTTCTATTCGCAATTACTCATTCAGAGGGACATTTATCTATTATGCTCTTTCTCAAAGATTTGCATAAAAGTGCCTAGTTTTGAGCTTGTTGCGCAAAAAATGCCCTGTTTTTGAGATCTATCTATTTCCCTGTCCTTTTGATCTCCAAGTTGGAGCACTAAATACGATGCGGTATTTTATGTTTTTGAAATGCGTAAAAGTCTTTAACAGGCTCAATGAAACCGAGCATGCAAATTATATTTTCACATTTTTCGTCTTCGGTGGTTTTCAAAGTGACCTTTTCATCTATTTTAAGAAACAAAAAAATAAACGATTGTTTTAAAATAGAAACTTGGTAACCATTCTATACGTGCATCTGTATTTTTATCATTTAAACTTTAATTATTAAATTTATGTTACAAAACATCCGCCGCCATAATATTCAAAACTTGCCCTTGAATATATCCATTATTAACGAAATACGAATTGATTTATTTTGATTCGCCTATTCCCTCTCAAAACCGCATCTATCCATGCGTTCTCTTCTTGGGATCTATAGTGAACAGTTGGCCTCGTCGCAGTTGCAATCCAAATTGAGCTTAACTTGTAAAATATTTTCGGGGATACCCCTGACCCCAATGTCTGCTTCCCCATACACATGGAATATAACGGATCTGGACTCGGTCTTGGGATACTAAACAATAACATTATTTTGACAAGTACAGTAAGGTAGACAACACAAGCACTATCATTTCTATGTAAGGGCGATCTACTAGAATATACTGCAAGCAATGCAAAGCCAGCCTTTAAAGTAGAGAAATAGTTGTGAAGAATTTTCAGATCAGTGACATACCGACAATTTCTTTGATGATAGATTAATTTAAATACAAATAGTGCTTCTTGAGTTTCTGTAATAGTTTCAGAGAAAATCGTTCAAACAAAAACAAAAGATATGAGCAGCATAAAGCTTAAGTGAAAATAATAAATGCATCAGCATCCTAATTTATTTTTTACTGTCTTCTAACGCTCGTCAACTTCAAGTTTGACGAGATCTGCTGACCCAACTAAAACTACACTTTATGAATGTTGGTAATGAATACTGAATATTATAAGCATCGCTTTTATGCTCAATGTACAAATAAGAATCGGCTGTGGAAAGTTCTATGGTACCTCTTTGAGCATTTGCGTTTATGTAACATATTCATCCGATTCGCTGGTGCTTAAACAACGTCATTATTTCTACAATTCCTGAATAAAATAATAAATAACGTCTACTAGAGACATGATTATTTATATTAATGTCTTTTGCCGGTACACGTCTTCTTCATGTTTTAATAAATCAAACATCAGCCGTTCAACTTTGTTTGCATGCTTTAAAGTAACAGCATTGTACAATGTATATATGTTCTCTTGTTTATGTTTTGTACATACAGAGAAATGTAAATGGAAATAAACTTGAAACTTGAAACATCAACTAAATTCACAAATTGTTTGTCAGATACAATCTGTGTGACATTGATCGGCAGAAAACTCGCCATATCATTGACTTCCATTGGTCAAAAAGTAAATACAAGCACGAATACATACCTACTTATTCTATTAATTTATTTGCTAATGACCGACTAGCTTTTTGGAAAGCTAAAACTTGTTTATCTTATTATGATGTAATTTTGAAGTGTATTTTCTGATTCCATGCTGAGAAAGTACAGTTGTATGGTGAGTGAACTTGTATATCGCTATCGCCAAATAACTTTCTTTCGTGCTTGCTAGGTTTTCTTACGAAGGTTATTACCGGGTATATGTATTTCATATTTAAACAGGATGATACTTGTGTATCAAAAATTGAGATAGGTAAAAAAATAACATTTTTCTCACTTCCAAGCAAATGACTTAGTACAAGTCTCTTTGAGCAAGGTACATTAAATTGAGTTGTAGGTTGGCTTCATATTTCATGTTAATTTAATGTCCACAATGTATAGACAATTTCTTGCTAAATTGAAACAAAATTTCTATTCTTCGAATCGCTTTTAAATTTTTAATGTTATTTATTAATAAAAATACTACAGTTGTATCTTATGCACCATACCTAAAGAAGCAATGTAGGCTCTTCTTCTGTTGTTTCCCTGATAATATAAAATGAAATTGTTATGAATATGTGATGGTGATATTTATTTTGCCAATTAATTCTCTGGAACAATATATACTGGCCTCTTTATTTCCTAGCAAGTCTTCCAAACATAAAAATAACACACATATCTTTATATTGTCAAATTCATTCATATTTCATTGTTTGTTTAATCAGATCTCAACTTTCTTGGTAGAATAAGGTTATGATCGTCAAAAATAATTGGTTTACATACTTACGTTTATAAAACTTGCGTTTATATAGTCAGAGGGGCCATCTTTCAGAATAACTCGCGTCTCATCATCTAAAAAAGAAGTCAATATACTATTTAGTCTGTTGGCTAAGCATTGTGTATAATGATAAATAATCGACGTTCATTATATTTGACTTGTACGCATTTTGGTATTTATATTTTTTTATTTACATTTACAAATAGATAAAAGCATTCTTTCTTTCAAACTTGTCAAAAATAATTTTAATTCCGCCCTAAACAAGCATAAAACAATTTTTTGCAAAAAAATACTACTTTGCAGCAGAAACAAAAAATGGCCATTATTTTAAGGAATCACTCTCTGTCTCTCTTTATTCCGTTTTAGTCTTGCCGTTCTATATACTCATATTTATCTGTGCACTTTCAAATAAACTTTAATAATCACTATCTACAAGTTTTACCTACATGGATATATCCCCAAATAGCGATTTTTCAACACGTTTTCCTCCCGTTGTGATTCTTTGTAAGGTTTCAGAAAACCATGAGGTAGTTGCTGAAATCAGACAACACAATTTGCAATTTCGAATATTCAGAACATCAAGCTGATATTCGGATTCAGTGTAACTAGTTTATAAAGTAGACAGATGGACAGGTAGGTACGCGGGTGGGCGGGTGGGCGGGCTGGCGGGCGGTCGGGCGGGTAGTAGTAGTAGTAGTAGAATAGTAGTATAGTAATAGTAGTTGTAGTAGTAGTAGTAGTAGTAGTAGTATAAGCGGCAGTAGTAGTAGGAGTAGTAGTATTAGTTGTAGCAGTATAAGTATAAGTTGTTATAGTAGTAGGAGGAAGAGTAGAAGAGGTAGTAGTTGAGGTAGTAGATGTTGTTATCGTTGTTGAAAGAAGTAGTAGGAGCATGCGGATGAAAAGGAGGAGAAAGTTTGATGTTATTCGATATATAATTAAATGTGGATCTTGTTTATTAGTCCGTTAATTACCTGAAATTCGAATATAAAATCTGGTCTCGTCTTTTCCTCCACATACTCTGCCAAATCGTGTAGCAGTATTTTCTTCTTCTGCACTGTGTTGTAGTAGTGGTCAACTTCTTCCGTAGATATCGGAGTGATATATAATGGCTAAACAAAGATGTGATTGTCATTAACTCGAATGGTGAATAGACTGGGTAAGATTGGCAGTTTATGGCTAATCTTTAGTGGTAGTTAAGAATGAACTAAAGATAAACAATAATTTTGAAGATTGTATTTATCTTCTTATGCTACAGATATTTTCTTGGTATGTTCCAGTTACCTTACGACCCATTATTTTGTTTTATTACCATAAAGTTCGGTAATGATTTCTTTCGATACTCAGATGTACCGTTAGTTATTGCTATTTACAGAAAACTAATATAACATTTATCCTTAAATAATATTTTACAAATTAGCAAAATTTAATGGTGCCAGCAGTAAAGGGTGGATTTTTATTGCAGTTGTGTAGATTATATTCCAAATCAATGCCTGTGTACATTGTAATTCAGTATTAATTTTAGCAAAACTACATTACCAAATTTATTTATGTATTGACCTTATTTAAATAAAATAAAATTAACACTTCTTTGAAGTATAAAACACGTAACAAAAAATTCAACTATTTGATATTTGCTATTTAAAAGGTTATCAATCACATCTCCGGAAGTTGTTTTTTAATTAAGTCCAAGAAGAATCACACGATCGGGCAAACAGAACTTAGTTAAAATTGCATTTATTTGAAAATACCTCATTGAAGGTTATAATGTTCACCTTTATTAGCCGTTCATCGTTTGGAATAGATCAAATTTGTAATAATTGCTCCATGTGTAAATGTGGAGTTGCGCTCAACCGTAAGATAAGCTGCGTCAGCACCATTTTGGAAATACTTCATAACTTATAGTTGATGCTTTGTAATTTTCAAAAGTTCTTTACTTACTGTGAGGTAATCGTCCATCGAAAACTCCTCTAGATCGCTGTCAATATCAACATTTTCTGAAGTATAAAGCAGTTTTTTAATGTTAAAAAGGCAACAAATTGCAAGTTTGCAAGAACGAAAGGTTATAAATTTGTAAAAAGTGAAAAATCCACAACAGGAATAGCCACACACAGAAAACACAGCTTTCCCACGCAGCCACAAAGTATAAAAAACATGATAGCATGGGTTTAAACTTAAAATAAGACACCCTAAACAATTAACAAAAAAGAAAACCTACGAGTTTCAAAACATGGATCGTTTGGACTCAGGACAAGCCAAGATTGCAATTTGATCATAGTTTTCGTTCAAGATGATCACGTTTAATAGATATCTCAGTTTACTTATAATACTAGCCCATAAGAGCAATGTCATTCACCGTAAACTCAAAATAATGAACCTGGACGTTTTACCAGGTTTAAGTTTCAACAAGTTTACATTTGCCCAATCCGTGTCTAATTTTAGCAAACACGTAGATAATGACCATGCTTTTATGTCGCACAATCCACAGTATATTAGTTTCGAATAAATGAAGCCCTACACTGTAAAACATTGGTCCATTATGGATCCCGTTATCTACGAAAGCGCTTGATCAAACCGAGTTATTTCCAGAAATCATGTTTAACTTAATTCTGAGACCGCCACCTGATCCATAAGCTCCACATATATTAAACTTTGATAATAATAAATTAAACAGTACCTTCAAATCTGTCTTTAAACCATCGTGATTCTATTAACCTGCGGTGACGGACTTTTCTCCTGAAAATTAAAATTGGTATTCATGGGATTTTTTATTGACATTGTAATCTATAATTACTACAAGTAAACCTTTCCACTTGGTGTATAATTACGCTAAGTTGTTGAAACAAAAGATAGTGAGATTTTGTGTACGCTAACAGTATAAGAAAAAATAAAGGGAAATAACAATAAAAATAAGTAAAACGGTGTGATATTAAAACACACACCTTCTTACGAAGAAGGCTCCAGCAACAAATATTATTGCCAAAACTGCAGAGCCAGTAATCATCCAAGCTATTGCAAAACCTGACAGTGATACAGATGATGCTGACGTGTTGTTCCAAGAACTGTTTTGATCGAGAACTGGAAGAAAATTATTCTGCTTCAATAAAATAGTATACACATTTTGCAAAATAATATATCAATACAAATAAAAGCTTACATAAAAAAATATGCTGTATATTATTTCTTTACGTTGATGTACGAGAAAAAGCGCGGATACAGATTTTTTTTACATTTTAAGTACATAAAAATACAATATTTAGTACCTTTACTACAATGGGTCCCATTATAACCCTCCCTACACCCTTGTAGACATTCACCATCATTCCTGGTGCAAAGGTTCCTGACGCAGCCTTCACTGCACTTTTTATTACATAAACTTCCTGTAGCGTAGTAGTTAATAAATCCCAGGTGTATATCAAACGAACACTGATTAAAGTTTCTAAATAGTTTTACTTTTCCACTTCTAAAGTTACTAGATCAAATATTAAAGTTCTAAACAGTTTCTCTTGTAAGTAAATAAACTAACAATAATTTCCAGCATATATCTTGACTGACATAAGTTCCCCTTAAAATAATTTAGTAATTTAGAATTCCCCGTGCCAAAAGAGTTCTAAAGTGAATTGTCTATCTGCCTTCCTTAGCCAAGCTTTTATTCGAAATCCCCGACATTGGCGTATTGTACCCGAATGAATCATTTTGACATGTTATAGCTTTTCGGGCGTACTTTCTGTCATTTACTCAGGATGCATGCGTGTATACATGGTTTATATTAATAATAAAATGACATAAAAGCAATTAGCAAGTCATGAATACATGAAAATGACCGCCGACCAAAAGTGATTTGACAGTTTGATGAATGAAGGACACATGAACATTTTATACAACCTTATAGATGGACACTTTTAAGCTTTTTAAAAGAAACCTAATAAAATAAAATCCTAAAACCTTTTAAGAATATTAGGAAATAACTTTTAAATTTTAGAGTGCATAAATAAAATATAATATGATGCGGCAAATTATAAATATAATTTCCCCATTACATTACAAATCCCTTCCTTTCTTTTCCAAAAACAAAAAAAAAAGATATTTTGTGTCAGGAAGGTGAGATCTAAACAATGATTAAATAAGTACTTTATCGATGACCCTAATTGCAATTAAGTTTTGACACTTAGAGTACGTCCGTTACTCAGAGATTTTAACAATGAGAATTTTGATTATCTAATAATGATATGATTTGCTGATTAAAAGTACCGGAAAACATAATTGCTAATTAATTAAATGGTTCGTGTATAAATGTACAGCAAAGTTAGTCAGCAGTATCATTCTCGGAATAGGAATTACCAAGTAAGGAAAGTAAGAAATTAAGTAAGTACAATTTCGTTTATCATATTTTTGCGTGTTAAATCTTCTTCTAAATTTAATTAATAACCTTTGTACTTAGAATTTGAATTTTAATTTTCCGTACCCGTAACTTAGATACTGCTAACTGTGAGAATTATTAGCAACATTTATTTTCAAACAAAATATATAAAACCTGAAAGGAAAATACATGATAAATTAAAACAGCATGGAATGTTAAACCCTAAAAACAGCACAAATGCACTTAATTATTCAACCATTACAACTTATTATAACAATTAATGAATGCACAGAAAACCCGTTTTAAGAACACAAAACAAATATTAATCACGGAGAGTCACTTAATAATATAACGGCAATATATGAAAGTCACAATTTCATAATTCCAGACAGTTACAATTATTCATTACAATCATTTGTTCTGGTTATAGATCTTGCCGTGATGCGCTCCGTGTCCCTGTGCTTCATTGGTTTAGGTTTTCTTTCTTGCAATACACAAATTTCTGAAATTAGATAGCAGATGTAAAGCATTTGCGTATAACAAAACAAAGTAATCATACAATAACAATTTGCATTCTTATATAAACGTATATTTTTATTTAACTTTTGTTTTAGGAAAAATTGATTTTTCCGATTTCCTTCATATTTCACGGAAGGCAAACCATTGAAATTACAGAAATGATAAATAGAACTAAATTAATAACTAACTTCATGAGAGAAATGAAAATGTTTAAATTAAGTTTGATTTTGATGAAATTCCGATATTTCCAGTTTCTTTTACGACTAAGGAGTTCGACAGCGAGTTACCTCCCGTGTAAAAGAGACTGCTTATCAATATTTCTGAGAACGCGAAATATTTAGAAAGAAATAAAATAAAGCAATGGAACGATACGACATAAAATACTGTTTCCTCACTGCACCGCGCCAGGTAGGTCATGTAGGTACTCTACTGACCAATGGTATCTTCAGGTGAACCAAACGAGGCATCGCGGCCTTTCATGCTGTCGGACTGCATCTCGCCGGGGGCAGGTGTGTCTTGAACTTGCTGTGTTTGAAAACGTTCTCAGTTCGTCGTGTATATATTTGCTTTGTTGTGAATTGACGGATGGATGAATGTCTGATTCATTGTTGTATCTATGTTGTTACAACTTCGGGTGATAATTGTCGCTAATGGCTGAAGGGTGTGACACGTCGAATCTCTTCTTGATTTTACTGTCTCTTTATTTGTAAGTGTTGTTATGGTGAATTTACTGATCACTTGTACTGTTACACTTCTCGGTATGTTGGCGAATAACCTCAAGATAATGTCAGTTGGAAATATCCACACTATAAAGAGATGTCAAGCTGGTAAATCTAATCTTGTAAATATAATATCTGCTAGAATGTCCATTATATGTTAATTGTCCAAAAGGCAATTCCATTCTCTGGTTTCCTGACCGGATAGATCATTGACTCGTTCACTGGAGCACACCGGGAGAGCAATATGACCCAGCTGTAACACCATGCTCTGTGGTTTGTTCCTAGCCAATTAAACCCGCTTCCGCACAATGACACAATTCACTGGCATTACTAACCCCATTTAATAAATACCCATTAAATCATCATAATAAATGTAATGTTCTTATAAGAATCTGTCTAATGAACTTGTGCCGTAAAATGAAAATATGTTACAATGTAAACTATTTATGCTTAATGAAAACAAAAATCTTAGAAAAAGCCAAAACCCTACACTCCGTATTCATGGTATATGAAATTATAAAAAAATCATTTGAAAAGAAAGAGTACATACTTATATTGACAAGCATACTTCATCAGACATACCGCTCAGACAGAAAAAAATACCTTAAATGACACGTGCGTATGGACGCACACCTTTAAGATAAACAACATCGATTAATCGCATTTCAAAAACATTATTTCAAAATATGTGCATACAAGCACACAACGATTTAAATCGATGACAGTGATATACAATCGCGAAACGTGCTGAGACCGCACAACTTAATTACAAGTCACGTGACAATTATCTGAAAAATTGTCGACATCGTTAACGCACTCGCGCCCAATGCTTAAAAGTAACGTACACATTAATGTGTAAGCCCGAAATGTAGGAAGACATACCCGTACATTTTCAAAAAAAGGCTTACCGCTGATCGATTCAGCAACAAAGCTGCATACGTTAAACTTAAGTCAATTAATGCTATCGCGCATTTTCACGGTTTACATCAGTATACTACATTACTGAAACGCGAACATAGAAACATAGACATAGCCAAAGGCATAAACGTAGCCATAGGCATAAACATAGTCATGAACATCGACTTCCGGTACTCACGGAATCAACTAAAATTCATCGCGTCATAATCGCGGTTAACAACAGCACTTTACTGTTTTCTTCTCAAATATATACATATATACATATCCGATACGCTCGGAACAAAACTTATAAACTAAGATTGAACGGTCCCAACGCTTGCAACGCGACAGTTGCATCACATAATCTAGTAAAAATACCTTGTACCAGAGAAAAAACCTATCATTCATGTACAACACTCATACCAAAATATGCTTAATACTTTTCTTCTTTTTTGAAGCTGATAGTTAAAACCAAAAATAGTCTTTTTAATTTCTTTTTTCTAGTACATTTTTCTTTTTTTTTTAAATATTTTTTTTTTTGCATTGTTCTATTTTTTTTTAAGCTGGTAGTTAAACTATACAACCAGTGTTTCGGAATATTTATATTGCTTAATGACCTCAAAAAGTTGTCTTCTTATCTCCTTTATAAAACAACTAAGCAGTTAATGCCAAAATTAGACCTACTACCGTTGCTGTTACAAAAATATTTTCCTAAAAGTTTTGAAAAATATTGTAAATTGTAAATTACAACAAAAATGTGTGTGCAAAAAATTTTTAGATTGTTAAATTTCACCTTAACTAATGTAGCACGTAAACTTGTAGTTTTTTCCGTTTTAAGTAAAGTTTTCACTTTAATTTTTGAAAATCTTGCACTAAGTAAAGAACAATTAGAGCCTAAATTAATTACTGATCTAACAGTTAAAAAAATGACTAAAAAAAGAATTCGGCACCTTGAATAACATTTTCGATCTCCAAAAATAAAAATCTACAATCCAAAAAAATAACCCCCTTCCCCAGTAATATCTTTAAAAGAAAAGCCTACATTTTTTTTTTAATTTTAATACCAGTTCCGTGTATCATGATTAGATTAAGATTTTATTAGCAAATGGAACTAACCTGTAAACCTCCATCGTGACTTCTGCGACATTCTGCGTCATTCTGATTTTCTGGCGTGACGTATGGTGGTTTCTTCTGCGCTGTGTCGTATAGTAGATTTCCTCCTCGTTATGCCGCGACGACCACTAGAAGTAAGATCCTGGTCACGGCACCAAAAATCGCTCTTGTAGCGTAGTAGTTAATAAATCCCAGGTGTATATCAAACGAACACTGATTAAAGTTTCTAAATAGTTTTACTTTTCCACTTCTAAAGTTACTAGATCAAATATTAAAGTTCTAAACAGTTTCTCTTGTAAGTAAATAAACTAACAATAATTTCCAGCATATATCTTGACTGACATAAGTTCCCCTTAAAATAATTTAGTAATTTAGAATTCCCCGTGCCAAAAGAGTTCTAAAGTGAATTGTCTATCTGCCTTCCTTAGCCAAGCTTTTATTCGAAATCCCCGACATTGGCGTATAGTACCCGAATGAATCATTTTGACATGTTATAGCTTTTCGGGCGTACTTTCTGTCATTTACTCAGGATGCATGCGTGTATACATGGTTTATATTAATAATAAAATGACATAAAAGCAATTAGCAAGTCATGAATACATGAAAATGACCGCCGACCAAAAGTGATTTGACAGTTTGATGAATGAAGGACACATGTACATTTTATACAACCTTATAGATGGACACTTTTAAGCTTTTTAAAAGAAACCTAATAAAATAAAATCCTAAAACCTTTTAAGAATATTAGGAAATAACTTTTAAATTTTAGAGTGCATAAATAAAATATAATATGATGCGGCAAATTATAAATATAATTTCCCCATTACATTACATTCCGTAGCCTTCTCTACAACTTTCACAAATACCTTTTTCATCACAATTACACCGACTGGGACATACACATGTATCTCCAGTGAAACCTCGGAGGCAACCATGTGTACATTTTCCGTTATTTTGGTTACATGCTTTGTCTCTACATCGGTCTGAACAATTTTGCTGACATTTACTTCCCCAGAATCCAATAGCGCAACCATCAGTGCAAATGCCATCATCGTCACTGCATTTACCAGACAAACAGTTTTGAGAGCACACTGAACTACTGGGGGGCGCTTACGTTATCGATTAAACAGGATGTGCACTTGCTCGGATTACCGCGTTCACAGGCAAAACATTTCGCATCGCATTTTATATCGCAGTTTTGTCCACTCAAACCATTACTGCAACCGTCAAAACAATATCCATTAGATTTATCACATCTTGTTCCTGCTTTGCAGTTCAGACATTTTTCATTATAAGTTTCACCTTTATAACTTTCTGCGCATGCAAGGCAATAATTCTTAGACGTGCACGCTGAACAATGCTCTGGACATTCCGTGCAGTTGCCATCGTATTCTAAGAAAAAGCCTTCCTTGCAGCTTATACATTTCATCGTTTTGTTGTAACATTGGTTGTTATAGCAGCTTTCGGGACAAGTGAGAGAACACGTTTTCCCAAAACGACCTTGTAAACATGACGTTCACGTGTCCTTTAATAAGCATGACGTGCACGACTCTGGACACTCCTGACAAAGTCCATTGGTTAGGTAATACCTGTTTTCACAATCTGTGCACTGGAAGTCAGAAGAACATTTAATGCACGCAGATGGACATTTCTGACATCTTCCTTTGTCAAGCTTATACTCTTCACCACATTTTAGACAGTTTTCTTCAGAGCTACATGACAAACAACCTGTGGCGCAATGTTTACAGATGTTTTGTAAAACATAATATCCGTCTTGGCACGCTTTGCAAGTGTACTCGGACTCTACATTTGTTGTGCAATCCAAACAATTATCTTGGCATTTTAAACATTTCCTTCCATCTAGACGATAGCACTTTTCACATCTGGTACAATTATCTGAGCCATTACATGTTAAACATCCGTCAACACATTTCTCACACCTCTGCTCCTTTAACTTAAATCCCAAACTACATTCAATACAAAGTGTTTGCGAAGTACACGTGTCACAGTTCACTTCACACCGTTGACAATATCCGTTATTCCAGAAGTGTCCTTTTCTGCACTGAAAGCAATCTAATGAAGATGTACACTTTTCACAGTTTCTTGGGCAATCTTTGCATTCTTTTCCGGAGCTCATGTTACATCCGTTACTGCAGATGCTGCAGTTGTTGTAAGAAGAACACTCAATACAGCCATCTCTACATGCCAGACTACAGTCATTACGTAAAACAAGGTCGCTGATATCTTCGTACCTGCCATTATAGTAGCCTTGCTTGCATTAGCTACATGTTCTGTCCCATTCGTGGAATGTTTGCGAGCAGCTGAAACAGTTTTCTGGACATAAACTAAAGCAACCGGGTCCTGTGTATCCATCCATGCATCCACTGCACTCATTTACACCGGGAAGGGTGCATACACCGGACCGACAACATTCACAAGTTCTATTTAAACAGCTCCTGTCCGATTTAGGTTAAAAAAAAACAATATATACGATTAGTTACATTCGGTAACAAAGGTAAAAGGTTTTTTTTTACAAAAGACATTAAAACATAATTATAGTCTATCATGATATATAACAATGTCACAATATATATTGTTTATATTCTCTTCATTTAGATTTTTATTAACATGACTTCTCTTACCGTTCGCAGAGATTAGTTGTACTATGAGCACTATCAGCTTGGAATACATTCCTTTTCTGAAAGAAAGTGATGTACAATGTGTTGTATTCGCGGGTATGACATTTTTTTGAATTTATGTTGAATGGCATATTATCAGTTTAATAAAATTATATACACGTACTATCTATAGCTTCGGCTGTTTAAAAATCTATTGACCGAACGACCAACGAAAATCACAAAAATAACTACTCCACATATAATTTATGTATTTATAGTATATTGTATGTATAATGCGATGATTCAGTTCGAAATATTCCCTTAACGCATCAAAATCAGCGTGAGCTCTGGAAATAAAATACATAGATTCTATACAATATTCGTCAGCGGCATTTGAGAATAATAATAGATTTCCTTTTAATACATATTTGTTTTTTTATGATTACAACATATAAAATGAAATTTTTACAAAATGTGCCAAAGTAAGCACAGTTTTAAATGTGCTAATACAGTCTCTTACATATACAGAAGAGCGATTTTTTTTCACCAATAAATCAACAGGTTATAAATTTTAATCACACTTGTTCGAAGATACTGCTATTTCACACTTATACATTTCATATAAACTACGTTTCGTTACAAAAGGAAATACAGTCTATTGTGTGGATAAGCGACTGTTATGTATACATGTAGCCGGACAATAAAACACACAATTAAGTATTGTTCATCTGATTTTTAAATTTGCTTTTTTATTTTCCTTTTTCATTAATAACTCATGAGAACCGAAAATAAATACAGCTAATATACAAACAATTCATATACTACTGCTGTAAATGTACATTCAAAAAGTGAAACAGGCTGCAACTGCTTCACGTATTTAAAGACATCATATGGCACACTTTGCTAAATTTTCCGGTTTTCAACTATATTTATTTATCATCTCTCGAATATGAATTCGTTTACGGGAAGCACGTCGATATTACTATCCCATTCAACAGAGATTTTGATATTGTTCAATCATCCCACAGATATACATCCTGCATTTTCATTGTTTGGCTTTTACGTTCTCTGTTATGTGCAGGATTTACACATTTGCTTCTGTATTTTAATAGTGTACGAAAAAATCATGCTTATATACTTAAATGTATTTGAATTTTAGAAATCCTGCTTTTATGATTAAATGTATTCGAAGTTTTAACCTCTAGTTACATCTTTGATCATCCAATCAGTACTGTTATCAGTTACCATCTTCGGAGGACGTTGGGCACGATACATACATTTGTGTATTGAGTAGCGCTCAACCTGGGCCTAGGCGGCGCGGATAGTTATGGGCCAGCGCTCAACCTGGGCCTAGGCGGCGCGCATAGTTATGGGCCAGCACTCAACCTGGGCCTAGGCGGCGCGGATAGTTATGAGCCAGCGCTCAACCTAGGCCTAGGCGGCGCGGATAGTTATGGGACAGCGCTCAACCTGGGCCTAGGCGGCGCGTATAGTTATGGGCCAGCGCTCAACCTGGGTCTAACCGGCGCGGATAGTTATGGGCCAGCGCTCAACCTGGGCCTAGGCGGCGCATATAGTTATGGGCCTGCGCTCAACCTGGGCCTAGGCGGCGCGGATAGTTATGGGCCAGCACTCAACCTGGGCCTAGGCGGCGCGGATAGTTATGGGCCTGCGCTCAACCTGGGCCTAGGCGGCGCGGATAGTTATGGGCAAGCAATGTTTTGACATGTGTCGTGTTCGCTGGCTTTCAAAGCTTTTCACGTGCATCTATAACCTAAATGTGACAAATATGATCAAAATTGCTTAAACGACAAAATACTCACACACCTATGTTTTGTTGATATCTTTTCGGAATCGTCATCACCAGCAACTTCGTCTTCATTATTATTACATGAATATCAGGTACCCTCTTGAATCCTCTAAAGTAAAGAACTAAAACTTATTTTCCTGCTATTTATAAAGACGTTTGAATTGTAAGTAACTATAAATCATGATTGTTTAATTCATTGTTCTGAGTGAGTAATATCACTATGTTTCAAACAATACATATATGAAACTACACTAAAGTCCAAAAAAGTGTGCACATTGTTTTGGGGTGATTATTTCATGAGCTGTTTTTCTTAATGCCTTAATTTTCGGTATCAAAGTTGAGTTTAGATCTAGATATTTTTACTATCAAATTTAAATGGTCAAATCTCAATTTTGTTACCAAATATTAAGGCAATAAGAAAACCAGTTAATGAAAAAAATCACCGAAAACGATGTACGCATTTTCTTTTGTTATTTAGTATAGATATTGTTAAATTTCCGGGATTTTGATTGAATATTAAATGGACTTTATTCACCAGTCATTAATTTACTCAGTGTTTGCTACTGGACAAATTGTTTTCTTCTTAATATATACCGAACAAAAATGAAGTAGTAGTAGTAGTAATAGTAGCAGTAGTAGTAGAAGTAGTAGTAGTAGTAGTAGTAGTAGTTGTAGTAGTAGTAGTAGTAGTAGTAGTAGTAGTAGTAGTAGTAGTAGTAGTAGTAGTAGTAGTAGTAGTAGTAGTAGAAGTAGAAGTAGTAGTTGTAGTAGTAAAAAATAACCACAACAAACATGTAAAGGCTGTTTAAAATGCAGCGGTAAGGTAATCATCACTTAATTGAAAAAAAAAAACATTATATTTTTGACATGCGAAGCGGGCAAAGGAAAACACCTAGAGCTCTGAGATTAAAATTAAATGTCACCATCTTAATATTGCACTAAGGTGTCAAATGATTAATCTCAAAATTGGTTCTTTTGCATTGTTTGTGAAAAGATAGTGTTCAAGTTACATTTTTGCTGTTTTGTGATATGATAATTTGCAATCGACAGCTCTTTTAGTTTGTGAGTGGGCTACATACTTTAAACAACGACAATGCTACATTTAATAATAAAATGACAACAACAAAAGACACAAATTTACATTTTTTAACGCAAATTGCTGTTTAAATGGTTATCCAGGTACGATTTACAGGTTATGTTAACAATATTGAGATAAATAAAATAAAAATCGGATGAACAATTTGTAGCTACTTCGCGGTCTATAAAAGGCATTGGTCTTATATCTTTTGTACAGCCTGTAGTAGTTGCTTTTTGTGTTAACACTAATCAACGGCGTTGTTAATTCAATTCATTGTAAAGTACCAACATCTACCGCCTAATTGCCAGTTTAGGAAAATGAGTATTGACAGAGGTTGGACGTCATTTCTAGGATCATATTAATCTGAAAAGTTTGAAATGTTCTTCCGGTTAACCTGATAACCAATCGGTACAAGTTCCGGTTAACCGGTTACAAACTCCGTAACCGGTCCCTTGTAATTTTAATTGTGTTAAAATTTTTGGTTCATTGACACAATAATAATAAATATTATTATAATTACCTAGTTATGACTGCTTTATCATACCAAACCAGCACTAATTTCATGTTTGTCGTGTTCAGTGGCTTTTCAAAGATACCTTTTAATCTATATTATAAAGTATGAACAATGGCATTTTTATAATGATGTGAATAAATGCAAGAAGTTTATCATTCTGATCCACATTTTTAGTACCTTAAATTTAAGAAATCTGTTGAAATACAGAATATTTGTTGAATGTTATCTTGATAATATAAACAAACAAGCAGGTGCAGTTATACACCGTACTCGTACTCGAGATTATGACAGTTGACAAGATTTATCGAACTACTTCACGTCAAGTTATCTAACACTTAGCTGTCAGTAATGTTATAAATTAGAATTTGTAACATCTTTAGTTTGCTACTTGTACTTTGTTGCATATTTTAAGCCAATTTCTTATGGGGCATATATATCAACCTGTATGAATTCTGAACCTTTAACATCGTTTAAATTTAGCTGTTGTCGCATGGGATGAAACGGTCCAATGATTAACAGAGCCATCGATAAAAGAAAAAAACACTGTTTAAATAAAGAATAGTTGCCAGATTTCTAAAGTACAACAATAAAAATTTGTCTAAGTATCCACAAAATACAAAGGCTCGACGCTCGTCATTTTTCTTTGTCACCACTGTTCTTGTTTAAAATGCAAATCAGTCAAATATGGTTAAAGTTAAGTTTTCGAAGTTTTTCTCTTTTTGTTTAGATCCTGCAATTACTGGTTTTGCTGCTGGTAGCAGTAGTCAGTGTCGCCATTGAGGTCCAGCCAAAAGCTACATATGCCGACTGCATTTGCCCAATTGAAGCCACTATTTGCTCTTGTACAATTACAGTCGAACACAAGCTAACTGTGATTCATTGTAAAGAGAAGGTGCTCGTTACCCAAACGATGGCATTTTAAGAATGCGTGGAAACGCAAATAACAATGCTTCTTTGAACCCAGAGCAAGCTGATCGGGTCAGTACGGCTGATGGACAAACTTCACGTTTGGTCATTGCTATCAACGGGAAGTTCCCTGGACCTCGCATTGAAGCATGGGAAGGGCAGATTCTTAATGTCGCAGTCATAAACACTTTACATACCGACAGCGTAACCTTGCATTTCCATGGTCTTCATCAAAGAGGAACACCATGGATGGATAGTGTGGCTTTCGACACACAGTGTCCGATATTACCGGGCCAAATGTTCGTACACAACTTTGCAGCAAGCCGAGTAGGGACGTTTATGTATCAAGCACATATTGGCGATCAGATAAGTATGGGTTTATATGGACCGGTTATTGTACGATCTAAAATGCAGCCTGTTCTGAAAGAAAATGAAATCATCAGCATTACAGGACTGGAACCATTTGAGCCAGTTAGCTTTCTTCCAAAGACATTCTACTCATTGCAGAGACCATAAAACGCCTGAAAGTCTAGGCTTCTCCAAGTACCAGGCGACAGAAGTTGTTCTAGAAATGGAAGATTACATCGGACCAACAGCTCCTCCAAATCCAATAAATAATCGCCGGGAAACATGTACGAGCTTCTCTTTTCGTACAACATTAAGCTGTCCATACCAGTACTATCCTATAATCGAGAATCGTAAATGCATAACATTTCATGATGTGAACAACACCGATGTTAACCAGAACTATAAAGACGTACTCGGAAACAAAGAAGACGTAGAATACTTCTTCAACTTCGCATTTCCTGGACCACCTGATAATGCACCGGATCTATTAATGGTCGAGAATTTATTTTCCCAACAGTGTCGTTACTAACGCATCCTTCTGAACTCAATACTCTATGCACAGAGATATGCGAGTATATTGGATTATGCCGATGTATCTTTGTTCAGAAAATCCGCTCGAACAAACTTGTACAAATGGTATTTACTAACCTTGGCAATTGATTTGGATGGTCGCATCCTGCACATTTCCATAGATACTCGTTTTATGTAATTAAAATGGGATTTTGCGATGACCCAAATACGGGAGTCCTCCTTGAAAATACAGCGGACGTCGCTTGTACATGTATTGATCCATAAGGTTATGTTAGTGAAGAAGTGTGTGGTAACATCAGATTGGGCAACACACCATTCCAGATCTTCATGCTAAACCACCACTGAAGGATACTATAGTGGTTCTTACAGGCGAGGTTTCTAAACCACTATTGTGATTACATATATACACTAAATATCGTCGCCTTAGTGCAAAACAGTATATATTATAGACCCTTGAATGATTTTCGCATACAACTAACACACACTGTCCGTATCAATACTTATGAACTTTCCTATGGAAGAAAACTGTTTAGCGGAGGTATGTCTGTGTGTGAAATAGTCACTTATCTGAAATAAGATCAGTAGATAATATTTGATTTATCTGTATAAAGCTAAAAGTCAGAACAGTCAATGTTAAAAAAAACTCCCTTGACAATACAGTATATTATTTAATTTAAATTATGTTTTAATTTTCTGGACGAATTATGGGTCAAGCATTGTATTTAATTTTAAACTATTACTGGACGACTAATAATAAGTGCACCTATTGACCCGACAGCCCTCGCAACCTGAACACAGATCAAGTCAAACATTAAAGCTGTATTCATGTGCGTTTATTGTTATGTTCTACATTGGACTCAGTAGCGCACGTTCATTTCTTAAAGTACAGCAATGTATAAGCCTGAACGTGGATTCGGAGGATCCAAAGACGGAATGCGACCCTTTTTCAAGAAAACTCTTACTAGACCTATTCCAAGTATATAAGCCACCAATGAAGTTCGGTACTGTTCAATCACTTGTGGGTACCTAATTTGTTTAAGAATAAAGATTCTTTATTCACACTGACACATGACACATAAAACCAAGGCAGAATTTGATGAAATAAATATATTTCCAGTGATCAACAATGATCGTCAAAACCATGAGGATATCGAGTTTGTGATTTTTTTTCTTACAATCTTTTTAGAGTAACGTTTATGTCACCTGACTGTCAAGTTATCGGTAATATAATAAAACGTTGACAGGTTAAGTGGGCTCTCACTGCCAATCAGATAAACTAAAGCTCGGTCAAGCCCGATCAATTGATAAAGAACAGGTTGTGCTCATTCAGCACCATGTAAACTTCACTGCTTAGCATTGTTTGGAGTAGAGCAAATAAAAAGTGATCTGTAAGAAGTCCGTTTTTCGAATTGACGATCGAGTTTTTTTTATCAGCGGGAGCTATTTATTTTTTTACATTACTACCTTGTTATCTTTCATTTATTGCTATTTATCATACAATTAGGGTATTGTATCATCAAAGGACTATACTGGTAACTAATCTAATTAAAGACAAAATACTATGTAACTTTCTAAAGTCTTTCAGAGCCTCTACAAAGTCTGGCATCACATTTAATCATCAATTATAAGAAACGGTAAAAATAACATACCTTTATTTGAGTGTGGAAGTTAGAGTAATTGCATTTTTAACTGAACAGCAACATTTTCTGGATCAAAGAAGAGTTTGAAAATTGGATGTGTACAAGTGATATAATTGAAACTTTAATCATACTGTTGACATAGCTATATTTTGGCTATTGATTTTTTGTAAATTGCGCATGTTCTTAAGACAATTAAGCTTTCAAATTAGAACTCGTGGCTTAATCATAAAAATGTTCAAACTTTAAAAGATTCAAATTCAGATAAGATAAAAAAAAGAACGGATTAAAACTTGACTCTGCAGACTGTACCTTTTTGTTACTTAAAGTGAACACATATCAAGCAAGCTAACTGATACAATCATATTTTCAGAATATCACTAAATTAATTATTTAATATACTTAAAACATATTGATTCTTTATAGCATCTATAATTAGTTACTACATATATCAATATAAATGTCTATATAAAATAGCATGTTGGTATTGGTGAATTGCATTACATTAGCATTAAAAGAATGTTGGATGTGCAGCATTAATCATTACCTTGCATAACTTATTAATTCGTTACCAGTAAACTTTATTTCGCCCAATGTCTGTCTTCCTCTATGATAAGCCTAATTATTCTGATAAGATAAGAAAATACGTCATCAACAAAACAAATTGCCACTGGGGGGGGTTATACAAGGTTCTAGGGTGCACCAACCTCACAATTGCCCCAACAGGTTCTCGTATCACTAAACAAGTACAAGTTGTCTTGGTGAAATAACTCCAACCCGCCCATCGGCTCAACAATGTTGCATGCAAAAGCACACAGACATATAAAAAATAAGAAGCTAATAGCATTGCAAAGCCAAAGGGTAGGTACTCAATGATCTTACCGAGACCAGAGCACCTGGAGTAAAATCAGCAAGAACACGACGACAGGGATAAAAGAAACAAATCGAGCTTCTATGTTCTTTTAAGAAAAGAATTCCCCATAAACCTTGAAGTTCATAAAATCTTAAATCCCTGCCACCGTCGTGCAACCAAAGAGGTAAGCATAATGATCAACTATAGATGGGTTAATCACCAGGCCTGCGGAGCGCTGTAAAATATCATGTTGGTAACCTTTCTTTTTTCTAATATACAGATGGTTTTTACGAATAACTGACTGGGAGAAATTAACCTTGCCTTTTATCTTCTTAAGTTTGTAAATTAAATCTCCATAAAAAACCGGCTGTGAAATACCTTGTTACAATAGTGATTTTAAACTGCATCTGTATTTATGAATTAGATCTGGGTATCGGCGATAAAACTTGCAAAAGGTTTTCCTTAATTTGTGATACCGATAGCCCTGTTTTAAAAGTTTTTCTGTAATGCACAGATTACGTTCATTGAAATCATTCACATCGTTGTAAGCTCTTGAGAAGCGAACAAGCTGTGAAATATAAACTCCGTAAGATGTTGCACGAGGAACATCGCCGTCTAAAAACGGAAAATTTACTTTATTAAAATTAAAATCATCTCTTTTATCATATATTTAGTAGTGACGTAACCATTTTCAATGAACAGATTTAGATCAAGAAAGTTTACCTGCTTTTCTGAAACGTTCGCTCTATTAAACTGTAGTTCTTTAGGATAAATCTTATTAACAAGAGATGGAAAATGGTTATTATCTATATTTAATAAATACTTAACAAAGTAGAAGTGGAAACAAAATGAACAACAATTTATTAGAATTGCGTTGAACATGCTAAACATTTTATGAATGCCTCTAAAGTGTTTAAATACGCCAACATTAAATTTTTATTTCAACAACATTTAAAAGCGAACATATGTACCCTAATATGTTTAATCTATGCTTAAGACATACGGTCTTATTTGTTCACTTCCTAAGCTAAGTACCTGTAAGATTGCACAATCTTTTACACGACTACGCCACCCAGGTTGATCAGTTTCGTATACTGAATTACACTATTTCCATTATAACGCTTTGTCACTTTGTATCACATGTCATCCCCACACAAATTATTAAAATCACTTAAAATTTAGAGCCTGGGAATTACTACTTACGAATAACGACTTAGTCATTAACTTTCAATTACATATCATGCATTGTTTTTAACAAATAAATTATGCAATACCATATCCGTACTCATTTCAGAATTCCATCAACTGCTGTTTTATAAAGCTTTGTTGTTACTAGATAATCTTTTTATTTAGATTATGATGATACGTTAAATCATACTCTAAGAGCACAAATTGTATTTTGTAGAATAAAGATGTACACATTCCTCTTACCACCTGAAGAAAGAGTATCATAAACAACAGTACCATACTTCAGTTTGCTAAGTTAATTATCACTGTTACTCGGGTGAACATGTTCAAAATACCTGACTCTGCTTTTCGAATATAACCATCCCACCTGAGCAAGTATAGTACATGAAATAGGTCCAATTAAGTACCATTCCTACAATTTTCGTGAAGTGCATGCCCCGTGAAGTTGATAGGAGAAGATTAAAGATTATGGAAAGTTAAATTGTCGTTTTGCAGTCGAATATTAAAACAAACAGCAATATTAAGAAAACAAATAAATGGTTTGGAATCTAAATGTTAATGTGTTATACATCTATAGATGTATATGATGAATATGTTCCAGCTATATAATGTATCATCAAGTCATTTCGCACGTCGATTTTATGTCTTTGTTGCATATTGCAGTCCTTATGTGTTCCTTCTGGTCTATCATACAATTCAGACATTTTGGCACATTTATTTATTTGTATTGTAATTAAGATCAATCTGATAACAATCATATCCTGAAAATCGAAACATTTTGTCACATCTGAGTTTAGTGAGATTGAATTAAGATTAATAATGTCAATTATTAGTCAACCTGCCCAACACTTATTTCTTCAATATCTGTTATTTTATTGAAATCAAATATGGGTCATTCATAGTTCAACTATCTTTCTAGTTTCGGTTTCGGTAAACGGTAAACTCATGACATATGAGGTATCCCAGGTGTAAATTCCGAAGAGCTTAGTTACATTGTTTATCAGCTGGATTATAACGACGGAAAACCAGGCAATTTTTATCTTACGTTGTTGACATTGTTAACGTAAGTCTACTTTGCATTATTTTGTTTTAAAACTTAAAACTATACCTAAATATCACAAACATTTATAGTAACTTAGATTTAATTTTGGTTAATGTTATATTTCTTTTTTTGAATGTTTTATATTACCTTTAATACTTGATATTTTATTTTGATCCTAATTTAGTGAAATGAATTTAGCTACACAACGTCTATTCATAAACACTAATATAACCCAAAATTAACACCACTGATGACCTTCATAAAATAGTATGCTCTTTGGTATGCAGAATGCTCTGGGTATTGCTTCTTTCTCCAACAAAGGTTTTCATAGACTCGTTCTTAATTGAAAACAAGAGATATGATCCGTCCTTACAAGACATAACACCATCAAAACAATACATTTGATCGATATCAACTGTTCTGCACCTTAGGGCATTCTTATTTTAATATGACTTATAACGTGTTTGCATTTAGGTGAAGATTTGAGATTTTAAAAAATGCATAAAACAAGCAGAAACGTCTGACGTACGGAATAATAGTGTAAGCGTATACTAAGAGATAAGCGTTAAGTTTGAATTAGGTCAAGTGTTCTGGAGTGTTTTTTAACATGTCTAACGATTATCTCCATGTATATTTCTGATAATGATGATAACCTGACAGTGTATTTATATTTAACACAGTATTTAGCAAATGGTATGCATACACACGATGGAAGTCATCGTGTTTATGCATAGCATTTGCTCAATATAAGTTGTGTACTTGTTCAATACTATCATGCGATAATGATTATATTAATCTATCAGATAAATGTTCATGGGTGTGGTTTATCTGTTTGGAAAAACGCAGTGTACAGCAAAACTCGTCTATAACTAGTACAGATTAAGCTGATATTCAGGTCCACTCTTCTAAAGCAGAAGTCTCGTGATCGCTCCTGCACTTCATCATAATAATATCTCATAGGGATCGATTATAACAAAAGAATTTGGCGTGCAAGGTCATGTTTAACTTCAAGTTTTTAAAATGTGATTATTTTACTACAGTGTACTTTCTTCAATTTCAAACTTTCTGAAAGTTGAGGAGAGTAATGTTTTGTATTTAAGGACACACACATGTCGCGTTTCATTAGACAACTAAAATGCAAAGATAACCCCAAAGCTCTACAAATACATACCGGTTACTAAACCTAAAGATACTCAAGATAGAAAACAATGAAAGACCAAATATAAAATTTGTTATGATGTAGTGAAAAAGAATATGTGAAGAAACTTTTTTGATTTTGACTAAAAAAAAATCATTTCTCAACCAAATCAGAACTAAATTAATATTAGTTATCCTTGGTGATCATGTGGAAATGGTAAGTGTTGTCAGTTCTGCCGAATTCTGGTTGTTTATCAGTTTTGAGCTGAGTTGTTGTCAAATTTTATGTCAATAGTTTTAGAAGTGCTCCAATTTCAATTGTAAATCACGTCATTTTACCAAACATGCCTGTCAGATCACATTTAAATCAATATGATCGAGAGCTAGCGTTAGGTTTTCTGTTTTATATAATGGCAGCGTTACAGAACGCCAGCTAAAGCTCCATCGAATCGAGAGACTTTAGTAGCTGTACCTGCAAACTTGAGAAATTCATAGACGACAGGGTATGATTAACGGGTTCGCTTTTATCAAATTACTGATTCGCATTGAAAGCAAATTTAACCTGTACAACTCACAAAACAACAATGTCAGTTGCTGTTTTTTGTTTTCATTTTTATTCTTATTGTTATGTTCTGTTATGTTATGTCATGTCATGTCATGTCATGTCATGTCATTATCATGTCTGTCATGTCTTGGAAATATTTATGAAACTTTATGACAAGGGCATTTGTGATGGCTTGAACAAAAAACTGAATTTGTAGTTTTACTGACCTTGAACCTTTTAAGCATATAATTATATTGTTATGTCCAAACTACAATTATATTGTGGTGATAATTTCCGGCACATTTCGTTTTAATCCCCCCATTTATGTTATAGTTATGGACATAATTATCATTATTACTGGAAAAGTTTTACTTTTTACAGTGACTTTTAAAAGATGTACATGACTTTTTCGCAAAACTCATGGAAATCTTATCTTGCAAGTTTCATATGTCAAGCTCTTTACTTACCGGTATATATCATTCATAATTTTAGTGTATCAGTGCTATACAATATTTCAATTGTTGTCATTGAGTTTCTCTATACTGTATGAAAATTTCAAATATGTGTTTGTTCCCAATACTAACATAGTTCAGGAATATTAACCTATTTAACTGTATACTTTTTTTCAGATACGATACCTACGTTATCATGATTCTATTAGCCTTGCTGTTTCTACAACTGATTGTAAAAGGTATGCAATCCATTAAAAATTCGTAAGTCATCAACTTATGCTAAATTGTAAAGCTTGACATATTATAAATGTGTTCGAGTATCAAAAGCTATTGTAAAAGTAATGTTGCAGAATTATTGCGTTTGTTTAACAACTCATGTTCTATTTAAACTCAATTATTTATTTGATATAGTTCTTTTCCATTTGCATTCACTTGTTATCCGCCATGATAACGCTTTGTTCCTGCTATGACTGGTGATGGTGTTTGAAAGTTGTATTATTACTTCTAAACGTTTTTCACCAAAGTAAATTATAATTATTCAGAAGAATTCTAACTTTGAGCGTGTAGAATGAAAATATTGCAATGATTATGACTTTTTCAATTCATGAAGAGGGCACCAATAAAGAGGTTAATAACAGTTTGTTTTTGAAATAAAATATATTAAAGCATAGTATGGTGTTATTTTGCAGAAATGATATGTACACTGTGTTTATTGATTGTGAAAAGAGTCGAATAAAAAACCATTTCATTACCACGTTTAATTACTACCTCAAGGTCGTATTTCATCAACTCCAATAAATAGTATACACCAATTTTTCTTTCACACAGCGCGCTGTTGACCTGCAAAATTCTTTAACTAATAGTAAAGAGATGCCACGTTTTAGATGTGTTTTATAATCTAACATAACGAAAGTCGTGCACAAAACACACGAAACATTTTGTTGTTCTATTGTTCTAAGTCTAATCCAAATACGCATATTCACATATTTTAATTTTTTAAATAACGCTCGTGCTGTTTATTTGTTTCGCTTTCATTATACCTTTTATCGATTTTGTTTTCAGCCGAGTGTACTCTTTCTTGCCGGGACAATCCCTGTTCTTGCTGCAGAACCAGAGAATGTATTAAATCTGGCAATAAAACATACTGCACGGATTGTATCGATGGGTTTACGGGCGGAACATGCAAAGAACCATGTCCTCCTAACTGCATTAATTGTTCACAAATATTTTTCCCATCCAACAGAACATGCTTCTCGTGCAAAAATGGTTATTATAATGGACCACCATACGATAACTTGGTATATCATGTTGAAAATGATTGCAGCCGTTCTTGTAAGAATGGATGTGCTGTGTGCGAGTCATATAAAACGTGCACTAAATGTAAGATACATTTTTACATGGACAATACAAACACGTGTATTGAATGCCCAAAAAACTGCGCCTACTGTTCATCGGCAACAAATTGCTCAAGATGTATACCGAATTGTAAAGGATGTGATTCGTATGCCAGTTGTCAAGAATGCGATCACGGATTCTACTTGGAAGAAAAAAATTGTAAAAGTTGTATTGAGGACAAGTTTACTAATGAAGCTTGCGTAGAGGGTATGTATACACCTAACTAATTTAATTGATATAGACAATAGTGAAATGTGCATAATTATCAGGAAGAGCTACACCCAGAAAACCCAGCCTCCCCATGCAGCCCAGAAGTAGAGAGGAAGTGGGGGCATAATAAACTTTATAAAATAGATATAGTATATAATGAGCAGCCTTGACATACATTCGCATGTAGAAAATCGTATAATTATAGTAAAGCTTTACGGAGAATGTATTTCCGTTGATATCCAATGATAAACCCATTTATTATATACCCATGAATGATTTTAGCATAGTGCATCGTTAATCCGCAAAATTTATAAAACTCGTCAGATTAGAAATACCGTATCAGATAATGTCCAGCTTTCCGTGTTCTATGTGACGTCATATACTACGTGACGCTAGGTTGTCGTAATTTTCCGGCACATAACGAACTCAAAAATAGGAAATTTTCGTCGCAGTTTTAAAAACGTTACGGTAATTTTACGCCATTCATAAACTTTCTACGCCATTCATAAATTTACTACCGCGTTACTATTTTTATTTCTGCTATTATGTAAAACACGTTTTGACTAAAATTTTGTTGTTAAGTTTATTTAAATTTGTTTTAGCGAGAACGCTATATAATTAAAGGAAAATCATGACAGTATGCTTTCTGTTAGTTCGTATTATTTCTCGTTGCGTGTGTAAACCACATCACGCTCGACCTTCGGTCTAGCGCGATCTTGTTTACATACCCAATACGAAAAATACGAACCTACAGAATGCATACTGTTGTAATATTCCATATGTCTATTTTATGTAACCGACAATGGACAGTAAGTTACTTTGTTTGTTGGTTTGCTTTGTACTATTTAAAAAAAACATGGTCATAAAGGGAGAAGTGCTAGGCAATGCTTAAGGCAAATTACTCAATATATGAATTGAATATCTTTGTTTCGGTACGTCGGACTTATAACGTAATGAATAATGGTAAGTTAAGCCTTAAAATAATATGAACTAAGGCACTGCATCTCTCGAAATCGACGACAAATCAAAAGTGAAGTATATCGTTTGTTTAACAGTAAAACAAAAAACAAGTCATCAATTGTTGTTTTACTTTTTAAACAAAACTGGTCAATATTGTAGGATGCAGCACTACATCTTAATGAGGTGAATGATTCTGTGAAGTTTTGGAAGAATCCTGTGAGATGTTGAATACACCAGTTTGCCTGTAAACTCTTAGTTAAACAGCACCAAAATGTGATCAAAATGCAAGGCTTACTGCTGGTATTAGAAATATATACTCATAAAAATCTGGTTCACAAGGTAAATTGTAAAACATCATTTCACAACATCTAAAATTCTGTGTTGGAATATGATGACACCAATGACAGAGTAAGTAGCAAAGTAGCAAAGCTTGTCATTTTCTTTGAATATTCAAGCTTGAAATCAACAAACATACTTTTGGGTCTGAGGACTTAAGATAATACTATGAGTGACAGTAGAGCAATTTATTTTCCGAATAGAATGAAACATACAAATTAGTCCATGAACAGAAAAGCAAATGCTGAAGGAGTCTATTCCTATTTTCTTTGTTTCCATTTAAGGGCTTACCACACTCATCCCAACCCACTGTTCGTCGATAACAAGAAAATTGTCAAAATCTCAATAATGACAAAATGCCGTTCAATGAAAGTTTGCACAAATAAAATGTATGTTATTAAATGTATCTTTATTTTGCATATGGTAAGACACGTTAGAACAGTAAAGAAAAATAGCGAGATCTTAAAATTCCCTCAATTTCTATTTACGTAAATTAACAAAAACTAAACAACACAAAACATTATTTTAAATGTCCAAAAAGGTAATATGATACTGTCAACAATTTATTGTGTCCTCGTGACTTACATTATGTAAACTTTACGAGATATTAGTAAAAGTGTGTTTGACCTTCAGTTTCCTGGTCGCTTCCTAGTCGCATAAACGGATGACAATCACAGATTTCTCTTTTAGTAGCTGAACGTTTTTAACAAAGTACACAACATTTTCTTGTCAGTAGCATTGCACTCACGTGGGAATTTAAAATTATGTTTTGTACCGCTTAGTTTTTTGTGAATTTATGTAAATAGAATTTTAAGGAGTTTTTAGGTATAGCTTTTTTCTTTACTTTTCTAAAGTGTCTTACTGTATGCAAAATAAAACAAAAACATTAGTAACATTCATTTATGCAAAGTTTCATTGTGCGGCATTTTGCCATTATTGAGATTTCAATAGCTTTCTTTTAATCGAATAGGATTGGGAGAGTGGCAATCCCTTAACAGCAAATTATATTCATAACAAAATATTACTGATGATGTTGTTCATTTACTGTTCTTCAATGAGGTCTACATTAAAACGTTTTTGAATTATTCGATATCACAATCACACAGAATAATTGTATAGGCTATTATTTTGCTTGTCCACTGACATATACTTCCCAAGCAACACATTCTATTGCAGGAATTAGTAGTGGAAGTAATATATATGTAGGCTGTATGCTCCCTAGAACAGTTAAACTGATCTTCCAACAGCATTCCATGTGAAACTGTTTTCCTGAAATATTAAATTCAACAGCTACTTAATTTATCTTCAAAAATTATTTTATATCTTATTGCTTTTATAAATTTATTTGTTGACAGTCAAAATTGATTTACAATATTTGGACACACAAAAAAATTTCACATACAGCTTTTGTGTATGCTATGATAATTACTTCAGGTATCCTGACTCTTGACACTCTATGGAGACACTTTATATCACATTGACAATAGTATAGTTCCACGTCAGCCGAACATTTTTGGTGACTGATCTGGATCTAAAATGGTTACTTCTTGGTCTGAAATAACCTCATGAATCTAAACTTAAACAGTGTAGATCTTGATCAGACTGCACATATGAGCCTGCTGAACTGGATATACATTAGTCACTAATGGGATAAAGGTTGTATTCATGAAGTAAAATGTTAAAAAAAACTAACATAGTAACTTATATCCATGCGTCGGTAGATTCAGTGTGATGTCTTTTACACATTCATGCAGCTATAATACATGAAAATAAAGAAAGTTTATGTAAACCTTGTATAACTATGGTAATGTTCATATTCTGTGCCATAGCTCTCTACCAATTCTGCATAAGTATCAATTCTATAGCCTTCATTAGCTTGATGATACTCATCTCTGAAAATAAATGCTTTATTTTAAACCTTCTCTAGTAAGTCATTTACACAGTACCTTTTGTGGCTTATGAAGATGTACATAAATTGCTGTTGCAGTTAACAGTGAACAATTCATACTGTTGCCATAATTTATTTATTACATGTAGGGTCTTTTTTATAAAAATCACATAAAAGGAAGATATTTATGATGTCAAATTTCATGCCGTCTTAAATTCCTACTCATGAAAAGATGTGCCAGCTGATCTGAATCTGCTTCTCTTCCATCTAATCTGGATTTACATGGGCTGACCATGTTGTAAAAGTGTGTGTCCATGAAGTAGGTTAAGTTATTAACTGTGAAAACTGAAACAGCATTGTTTATTTTTTCTAAAAAAAAGTGAACAAGATTATAAGATTTACCTACTAAATAAAGGATATAATAAGTGACCACAGGGACCCATCATGTATGTACAACATGGTCCACAGAGAATTTTTATGGTGTTTGATTATGTGTCTTCCAAAAATTTGGAATGTTCAGGTGATGGTGTGTGAACATGCCAGAGATTATGGTACACCATAGCAGGGCTGGACAGATTTTGTGTTTTTGTAACTAGTCCAGAATAGCTAGGTAAACATTTCAGCTAGTCCCACTTTTGCGCAAATAAGCGTATTCGGATTGGTCAGTATTTACAGTAAAGAAAGAAACAGGAAATTCAAGCGTTACATAGGGGCTTGATAATGTTAAAACAGATCTCAAAACATGTTATTTTGTAATAAACGTATTGCTGTTGTAATATGATATGCACATGGTGCTAAAAGAGAATGGCGAATATCAAATTACAGTTTAAACTAGTCTGCACTAAAAAAATGAGTTAGCCCACGGACAAGCAATCAGATATTTTGAGATTGTCCGATACAATTTTCAGCTTCTCCAGGGCGTCGGGCTAGTGGGTTTGTCCAGCCCTGCATAGCCATGTATAAGAAGGGTAAATTCTGCGCTGTTTGAGTGTTTGTACAGTATATTAAGGGTAAATTTAAAAAAAAATACCTCTCCAATAGTCTAGTTTTTCTCTTATTCCAGTTTCATGCTCTTTGAACCAGATTTGTCACGCATCTTTTATATCTATACTTCAAACTGAAATAAAAATTACAAACAAACAAATTTTATAAACAATATTATTTGCCCAATGCATGCATATACTTTCCGATAACTTAATTTATTTTCTTAGTGACAGACTTCCTGATAGTAGCCAGACCATCGGATCTGTTCGGTAAAATTTGGACTGGTCTGATGTGATTTCCAATGTTGTAGGACCGAGTGTTCGGCAAAAATTTGATCTGCATTTTCCAATTATACTCGCTAAATTACAATTTTACTCGCTGTTTTGATTCGATTCTGTTCCGAGGGAAATGAGTGAGGATATCCGAATGAAATATTTTACGTATTTGTCATCATGACAATTCATACCACTGAAAAAAAAAACAACGAAAACTCCCTTAATACTGTGTTTTAATGTGTTAAATGTTTCGTCAGACAGAATGTGTTTTGGTCAGACAGATTTTAACATTTTGTCTGACCACATGTCTGAGACTTTTTTCAACTTTCGAGAAGTGTGTAGTGACCGATCATAAGATAAATTTTACACTCAAACATCTGGATCCAGGTATGTATACAAAAGCTCGACACAAACTATTGGACTGTGAAAAATAAATAAATTTTCAAATACCTATTAAGTAATGGTAAACACGGCTTCACCATGCAACACATTCGAACTTGTAACCATTACTTGTTTGACAGAGCAATTATTCCTAAAATCTGAAAGAAATATTTAGTAGTAAACACGGCTTCGTATTGTATTTTAATCACAGACACCTGTTTAGAGGTCCTTTTTCTGGCCAGTATGTCAGTAGAGCTATATAGGCTTAAAACAGAGCTCTAGTATCGAATTTGGTCAATTTCAGCTAAATGGGTGTCTGTGATTTTAATCATTCTACACTATGCCTCATTTTTTATGAAATGTAGCTCTAATAATTTGTTGTAAATGAAGCATTATTCAGATAGCATTTGGTAAACACGGCTTTACCATGCCTCAAATTTCAACTTATATTAGCAGCGTAGCTGTAAATTATATCTGAGAACCTTGGGTTTGAGTCCTGATCAAGAATACACATCTTCAATGCCATAAGCTGGTCAGATTTCATTTGACCAGTTCTATCCAGTTTACAGTATCCATAGTTAATTGAACGCAATACCTAATCGCTTTACAACACCAAATTAAAACGAAAGCAATCGATATTACTATCTAAACTGCAATCTTAACTGTTCTTGTTGATAATTGCAGTAAAAAAATAAAAAACAAACGTCGTAAATTTTCAATGTTTAGAATGTTGGGGAAACCGGTGTAAATGTCACTTTGTCACTCTGTATTTTAAATAATTAACCCATACCTAACAACTACCGTAATACGCATCGCTACGGTGGAGTCTACTGTTAGACCCTAACTCTGTAACAATATTAGGATTTAATCAATGTAGAAACTTATTTACCTTAATTATTGGGCGAGTTAAATCTTAATTGTTATCTAACATATGAAGGAGAACTTCTGAAAATGTGAATCGAGAAACAAAATGGCGGCTTTTCAGTTTCAAAATCTGGAAGCAAGCAATCTAGACTATTGCACCCGGATGAAAGTTATATTGTCCAATCAGAAAGCTTTATTTGCAAACCGGAAGACAAGGTTTTGAAGTTTCAATGTACTGCTTTTTGCTCATGCGCAATACCGTAAGGGTCGTAGGGTCGATTCCGTATAATGTTATATTAACTAATTATGAGTTTATGTAGGGCACCCTTTTTCAGAATTAGTGCCGGTAGACGGACCAAGTTCCTCCACGTCCAAAGCAAATACTGGCTTAATTGTGGGACTAGTAATCGGCTCTATTGCAGTCATAAGTGTCTGCATTGTTATAATAGTAAGGTAAGCACAGAAAAACTATTACAAAAGAATGAGAAAAAAATGTGCATGCAAAACAAACGGTATATTTTGTATTACACGCGACCGAATGTTTAACTTTACTTACTAAATAGTTTTACAGAATAGACAAGGTGATGTTAAAAAACATACCCGGTTAAGACGTGAAAAGATTAAACCCATATACAATTTTACCAAGGTCGAACGTATTGAAAGAGTGTTAAATGATAAAAAATGATATTGCCTCTACCTGGGAGCGAACCGTCATGGCGACAGCGCCTAGCTCTGCAATTCCGACGACGCAACAAATTGAGCAAACCGGGACAACCCCCAAATAGGTTGAATGGATAGCCCCGATATACGATATCATCACTGCACAACATCGGTAACGCATTATTTTACTGATAACAGTACTGAATATATGTACGGTAAGACTTTTTAAGCCCGCCACACTACACAAATAGCGCTACTGTGAATTTCAAATGATATTGCCTCTACGTGGGAGCGAAACCGCACTGTCACGGCGACAGCGCCTAGCCCTCGATTCCGACGATTTAACCAATTGAGCTAACCGGGACAACCCCAAAAAAGGTTTATCTATCGCCCCGATATACGTTATCATCACTGCACTACATCGGTAACGTGCTATTTTACTGATAACAGTACTGACTTTATGTACGGTAAGACTTTTTAAGGCCGGCACACTGCACAAATAGCGCTACTGTGAATTTCAAATGATATTGCTATAACCTGGGAGCTAACCCGCACCTTCACGGCGACAGCGCCTTGCGTCGACGCAAACAATTGAGCCAACCTGGACAACCCCAAGAAAGGTTGATCGGATAACCCCGATATACTTTATCATCACTGCAGGACATAGGTAATGGGTTATTTTACTGATTACAGTACTGACTATATGTACGGGAAGACTTTTTACGGCCGCCACACTGCACAAATAGCGCTACTGTCAATATCAAAATTTAATGATGTTGTCTCTATTAGGGAGCGAAGGAAAAGAAATGTTACTTGGGTAAATAAGATGATCAGTTAACATCGAAAGTCTGCTTTTCGTCGACCATGTTTAAAGGTGTAATCATTCCATAAAATTAGTGTTTTCTGTAGCTCTTTGAATAACACATCGTGGTTCAATGGTTGCAAATAACTTACATATTTTTTAATAATAGCGGGTTTTGCATAATGCAATGTAGATGCCAAGGGTCCCGTTAAAGCGCGTTTTATAACTACGTTAAAATGAGATACAAAGAGAAGGAATGTTCAGAGTTAAATAAACATGTCAAACGGTAGGTATTTCTAGCTTGATTTTACTGAACACGTTTATTAGCAGTTACATTACTGCCGCTAACAACCTGGGAGGGTAAAACTATTTATTTATACTTGCAAGCAGTGTATGATGTTTAACCGATCCACAACACTGCCGTCCATGGCATCGTGTCCTTTTTTATTTACAAAATGTACCAGCGGCTTTCAATTTTCAGATTATTAAAAAGTATTTGCATTGAATCAGAACAGAATAGGCGAACAAGAACAACAGTTCCTTTTGGCAAAGCAATGCGCACACAGACTGTAAAGTGTGAAACATTAGAAGTGAAAGATTATTCATTTAGAACCACATGTGTGCCTGGCAAATATGAACATTAAATAGTTATCAAAATAATTTTATCCGATTCCTGTTGCGTTGCAATAATTTGACAGCTAACCTAACATTTTCCACGAGTATCGTCAAAAATATAACTATATTGTTGAACATTTTTATGTATTAATATAATAATTCAGGCCAGTAAATAATTTTCGACTGTAATTGTTCTGTCTGACCAAATATAATGAAGAATCCTGCATCGTGCAGGCGCAAATAATGATTTTTAATTCTAATCTACCGTTTTAATATGCGCCTATAGAACTAATACTATATTACAGGAGGAGAAGAAAGAAAAACTGTCACTGCTGGCATAAATCTAGCGATAGAACACACAATCAAGAAACAACATCGGCAACACATGGTATAGATTTAGATACTTTAGATTTTTGATTTTTGAAGCTTTTATGCGCTTACTTTTTGATAGGCGCTTATATTTAGGCCGCCGAATATGCGCTTTTTTATATTTGCTTATAACTATACATGTAAGCTTCTTTTTTATAACGGTAAAATGAGACTAAATATTTACAGCCACGCACACCTCACAAATGCATCAAATATTATTGACACATTTACAGTCTTTAAAAAGGAATGATGCGTTTGAAAATGCATACATGCTAACAATTTTACAAATTAAGATCACCACGGTATTCAGTACAAATACACTCAACCAAAGTTCTAATTGGTCATCAATTGTATATGTTTACAATGTATGCTAGTTTCGTTTCTTCCCTACGTCAAGAAAGGTTGTGGAAAGAACTGTTTTGTCTTGAAATCAATTATCTAATGTCTTTTAAATCTTTATTGATTGTTTTCTTCAATGAATCCAATACCATTTACATGTACTTACAACGCAGGGTCAAAATTAGAACAGTCTTTTATTAAAAGGGAGGTAACTTTAAAATTGGATACTTTGAAAGGGATTTATTTAAACAAATGTGCTGTTGATTAATAAGAGTTTATGTTTTTCCTACTAATTAGGGTTTCTATTGAAACAAAACAAGAAATTAAGAGCAAATTTCTGTTTGCTTGACCTTTTTTGCAAGAAATGCATTTTTAGCAAAATTTAAGAAAACTCTCGCCAAACTGTTCCGAAGTCAATTATTACAAGATTAAAACTTTTGTTGAAGACTGTTATTGGCATATGATCATAAATAAAGAGTGATTTCAATGTCTTTCTAATAAAAAATACGGACAAAAAGTGACCAATAAGAACTTTGGTTGAGTGTATAGATCATTAGTTCATGTAGATAAATGTAGTCGAAAATTATAAGTTAATGCGGTGCATACATGTAAATGATTTTTTTTTTTGGGGGGGGGGGGGGGATAGATTTTATCCGTAAGGGACAGGTATGCGCTTAGTTTTGGGATCATATATTTTAATTGTAAAGGACGTGAATGCGCTTTGATAGTTGGCTAGTTCAGTCGTCATCGCACTAATAATTATGCATCTATGCGCTGTCGGGTTCGATTTCCAGAGTAAGCCTTTTTCACTTTTAATTTTAAACCAAGCATAATCACACAGTAACTGCGCACATCAGTTGTTAAAATTAAACCATGATGGCATCGTGTAAAATGCGACAAGATAGCCGAGTGCAGGACTTAAATAGGGATGTGACCGGTTATGGATTTTGTAACCGGTAAACTGGAACTTGAAACCGAGCTGTTTAATTAGAAGAAAACTTCAACATTTTCATGATACATGTAATTTTGATCTTAAAGATTGCATCTTGATATATTCTTACTTAGTTTCATTTTCAAAAATCTGAAACATGCAAAATGGTTGTAGATTTATGTTTTTGTTTACTCTACTATGTATTAAATCACTGCTCGACTTCATAGGCAATTTTTTCTGTATTGTTAAGATCCTGATATCACGAGCAACATGCATTATTTTGATTGTTCCAGAGTAATGCACGATTTCTGTGGCAGCATGTTGTATCAGATTATTTTATAAAGGTATATAGCATCTATTTAGTGCAAGAAAACTAACGCTAGAATAGTTTAAGATTAAATTGAATGAACAATTTCTTTTACAATATCGCTAACAATTATTTTCGAATTGGTATTGTCACCTTTTAATCAAGGTATCAGTCAGTTGGAAAACATTGTCTGTTTCTAATCCTTCCATCGGGTATTTGTAAAATTATCCAGCGTAATCGATAATATATATGTCGGTGTCTAACTATTTCGTGTCGATTACAGCAACAATTATAATAATGATTAATTAAAAAGTATGAAAGTAGCTACTACAAATCGTATTACTAGTGTATGTTTCTTTGTCTGAATATGATTAACCTAACTCGTAAATAGTAACCGGTTGACAGTTCACAATTCGGTTCATCTGTTTTCCGGATAGACGGTCTCATCCCTACAAACAAGTAGTTTAGTCATTATGTTTAGGAAAAGAAGAAACCGTGCGATCAAAACTTCTTGTGGAGTTTTAAATATTTATTACAACTTTAATTATTGTTTTCAAGAAACGCATTGTTTTTACATTTTAGATATTATAAAGGAACTTTGAAAGCCGCCGAAAACGAAAAATATCGAAATATCGCATACTCGGTGTTGATTTGCATATTATTGTCCACACCGCCTACAGCCGGTTGAGTGTTATTCAATATAAATTTAACATAAATCTATTTAACATGTAGCTCATGGGATTTCACCTTTATTAACACTATTAACCCAGACTTTTTCATTTATTGTCTGTGAAGTCTCGCATGACAGAAAAATTTAACAATATCCCAATATACGTGTATTCCGAGCGCTTACTTCAACAAATGTTTTACAGTCATTGTATATGCGACTTGTCTTTTGATTATTGTGCTTCCTTAAAATTAGATAAGTACATTTTGAGTGTAGAGTGCGAAACTATACTCTCTGGTTCGTAATTTTATATACTAAATAATACTTTTGAACTCGGCCCTCGATATCTGGTTTAGAAAACACGGATATGGAGTTGAGTTTTCGTTTATATTTATTTAAATTATTTTTTTTAAATATCATTCCACATTATCATGGAAAAATAAGTTTGCGTTTAAATAGAATAAATCATTTCCCAAGAACCGCTTTTTACATTTCGAACTTATATACTAATATTTGTACAAACATGTAATAAATTGTTATTATAATTATTGCTATTGCTAATTATTGTTATTAAAAGTAATGCTCTGTAGTATATTTCCAAACATTTTGTAGTTTTTTTTTATTTTAAAACGCTCGATTGCGACAAAATAGACGTTGCTTGTGTCGTAGCAGCAAGTATTTTACGCCTTTCTTTCTTAGTGATGCAGAAGAAGTAAGAAAAATAGGCTAAGCTGGGCTTGAAATAGCAGAGCTAAAATCTTACTTGCCATCCAAAATGTTCTTTCAACATTATCTTTTAGTTTACTTGAACAATGCTGAAAATGTAAGACATTTTTTGCAATCTATATGCATATTATGTTCTCATTTTAGACGACGAAAATATCGAACTCTTATCTGGAGAAGTAAGAATAACAACTGAAACAAGACAGTTAGCATCAGCGGAAAAATTAATCGTTTTACAGATGCAAGGAACCTTCAATGCAATACAAGAAAAATATGGTGATATGAAAATAAGTGTGGACAAAAATAATGTCACCGTTGAAGGATATCCATTGGATATTGAAAACGCCTTTAAAGAAATTGACATTAAATGCGGTGTGATTGAACAAATGCGGTATAAACATTCTAAAAGCAGAGAGTGGTTGAATTTTTTTTACAAGGAGCAGATAGTCAAATATGTAAATAAGAAACTTGAACAGAAACAGTTGCTTGGAATTTGTTATATAAATGACACAGAACTGACTGTTTTTGTGCATGGTAAAGACAATTGTGAGAACTTTAAAAACACTTTGTTGGAATCAGTTATAGAAATAGCAGTATTAGATAAAATGTCTCTATTTAGCTCAGAATGGTGGGGTGAATTGTTGTTATACATTCATAGGATATTCCAGGATAAAGTTGATATATTCACTCAAGACCAGCATACAATTGTCGCAATTTGTACAGATGATGTAGTTAAACTGGTCACACTAATAGTGAGTGAATTTTTGGATGGGACAACAGACATGGTCCTGTGTAACCCAGGTGTCTGCGAATTTGTCTCGAAGTATTGGACACTGGACGATTTCGATGAGTTACGTGAAGGTGGTGTACTGATCATAACAGAAGGTAATTGCATGAATGAAATGTTTGGTAAAATCTATGTTTATTTTGTACCTAGAGATTAATTTAGTTATTAAGTGTTCAATGTTTTTAAGGGTTGATCATTAAACTCGTCAAGAATTTGCATTAAAATCTAACATAATGCTTTTGACTATAAACTATCAACACTTTGCAGTCTACGGTATTTAAAAATACGATAATATAAATAGGTTTCTTCATTTCTAGCGCTATTTAAAATGCTGTCAAGGCAAACCTGGGTCGCAGTGCCTCTGCAGTTCCAAAAGTATGTAATTTGCCGAAACTGTTATCGATAAAAATAAAAACTAAGATAACTGACTAATTCTTTGGCGTTAATTTGTTCCTCTATTCGCAGACTATCCAGGCGTAGGCGTTATTTAATCCGAAAATCCTAACAGCCCTCGCAGAACCGAAAAATATTGCTCGAGAAAGAACGCACGATGTCGTGAAAAAGAAAACAAATAAAAAAATAAAGTTAGCAACAAAAAAAATTTAAACTACGGCGGTAATCAAATTCGGTGAAAATCATACTCAATGCGAGTTCACAGAAAACCAAACGTTTGCCAAAAATGAGCGAGCTATTTTTGCGGAAAGTAAAACATTGCTTTGGTCAGTGATATTCGGCATTCGGATACCGCATTCGAAATACAAACAATTAATTGTCCACTACACTCATCCTTGCGCGTTATCGATAAAATAAATTATCAAAATCTCAATAACCGCAAAAGCCTTGTCCAAAAAATCATTATTTAATTAATGAATCTTTATTTTTAATATATAAAGAACAGTTTGAACAGTACAGAAAAAAGTTAGATGTCCTAAAAAATCCATAGTTTTCTGTTTGAATAAATTCATAAAACTAAGCAATACAAAACATTATTTTTAATTCCCACATGTGTGTTATGATACTGACAAAAAATGTTGTGTACTTTGTAAATATTGTTTATTTAATAACTAAGAAAAGAGAATTCAGGGTTTCTCACCCGTTTACGCGACCAGGAAGCGACCCTGAAATTGAAGGTCAAACAGAGCTTTACTAATATCTCTATATAGTTTTACAGATGTAAGTCATGAGGATACAAGATATTGTTGTCAGTATCACATTACTCATGTAGCCATTTTAAGTGATGTTTTGTGTTGTTAAGTTTTTGTGAATATACGCAAATAGAAGTTAATGGAATTTTTAGAGCTCAATATTTTTCTTTACTGTTCTTACGTGTCTTACCGCATGCAATGTAAGGATACATAAGTAAAAACTATCTGTGCAAAGTTTCATTGAACGGCATTTTGCCATTATTAAAATTTTAACAATTTTCTTTCTTTTTTTCGATGAACGTGCATGGAGGAGTGTAGTGGACCCTAGCATTTAATTAGAATGCGTGATTTAACAACCCTGAAACAATTTCATTTGATAATGATTTAAACCCTACCGACTTTGGTCTCTTCCTGAAATTAAAAAGAAAGTGAAATGCGCATATCAGGAATTGCCAGATTCAGAAGACACAACCCCAATATACAAACAGCCAAGGAGAAGAGAGGAAGAAAGAGCATGGTTTATAAAATGACTAATTTAAAAATTGACACCGCAAACAAATAACAAAATTGAGAACCTGAGGGGCTACCGCCTGGGAACTGTCAGTGGCAAAGCAATTTGTCACTGGGGGTTCTAGGGTGCATCATCCTCACACTAGCCCCAACAGGTTCTTCTATGAACAAACAAGTAAGTTGATGAAAAGATAATGCGTCTATATACAAGTATCCTGCTTTAGTCCCTTTCTTTCTAACCATAAAATAAATTTTAATTAAAAACGTACAGCAAAAGACATGTAAAAGTTTGAATTGTATTGATGCCACAATTGCAGGTAAAATAAGGCTGGATAAACTGTACAGTTTCTTATGTAAATAGGTATTGTCGCTGATTATAATTGTAAAGGATTAAATACTCTACCATTTTTAACAGTACACACAGTTTTTATCAGAGTATTCACATTTTTATGTCATGCTGGACCGTTTATTTACATGCATGATAACATTTCTCTTAAGGAAACAGAATTAAGCTCAGAGGATTTCTGGAAAACGTGGCCAAATGCAGAGAAAAGTTTAAGAAGAAACTCAGTGGCATAAGCAGCAAACAACAAGTACTGAATGCAACTGGTATAATCACTGTTCTTGAGGCTGCCGTACACTCCGGGACAATCAGTGACATAGAAATGGAGTGTAGATGTGTGATGAAGCTCCCACCGGAGATTGATAAAAGACCGACAGCGATGCGTTTTGACTATTGGGACACGGATTCACAAATAAAAGGTTTGTCTAATATTACAGTTTACAAATGTTCGAGACTTATAAGAATGCACGAGGACTGTTCGAAAAGAAATGCAAATGCAGTTAAATTAGAGAACTTGTATCGATTTTTAAATGTTTTAAACTAAGATGCATCAATCATTCCCCTAGATACTCTAAATATTCGGCCAGGTTTGAGTACAGGAACGTATCTGTGTTAGAATCTTTCTAGGGTATATAAATGGCACTGCAAATTTTCCGAAAAAAACAACAAGTTTGCTTCATCATTCTTTCATATTTCTGAATTATTATTTTGTAAAATTTTTGATATCCTGTAAGAAAGTAAAATTTGTATTACTTTAATAACTATTAAAACAAACAGTTTTAAAAAAACTTGAATGAAGGTGTCTTAGGAAGTTCAAAAGGGAAAAAAATGGATTAAAAGTTCAGATTTATATCATTTATTGGGATCCCACAATTTTAATTATATACATGGATTAACTGCCCTAGTAGTTATCATTAACAAACACTGCGTTTTTATATCCTGTGTCTATTTTACCCGTAAGTGTCGTGACGAACCTCTGTCATTTCTCATTTCCCTAATATTTAAACTTACCTTCATTGTTTTAGACTGTGTTGCCCAAAGTCAGAATAGCAGACCAAATTAGTTATATAATCAAATGGAAATTTTACTTAACGATGTATTCAAAATGTTTAAGCATTTCTGATTAATTTTCTTTATTATTATCTGAATCAAGACACTGATATTTGATTTAGCCGAAAACTAAGCTACTGTATTCCAGTATAACTAATTAAAAATTCTATAAAACCATTAACTTTTGACTTGTAAATGAAATTTTCAGGCTTGTTAGACAAAGTGTTATGCTGATAGCAGTCTTACATATATCATGTTTACACCCATCAATACGACAGGAATGAATTTTGCATTACTTTTTGAACACCCTCGTAAAGGAAGCCTTAGATGATATTAAAATTATTTTCTCATTTGAGTAAAAAACATGATACCAGATCATTAGGTACTAAATGGAATTGATTTGTTTAACAGATACAAGTATCAACATAATTCATTAAATTGTAAGTGCGTTATAATGAATATACAGTTCCTGAAGAATGTTTGTATATTACAGAAACACTTCAAGATTCGAGCACAAATGAATACCCTACATGCCTCCAAACAAGGAGACATAAGATCAAAATACAGCTTATACAGGGAGACATAGGTCACCAACAGGTAAGGGGTAGTACTAGTATGCCGACCATACATTTTAAGCAAGCAGTAGACAGATTGAATGTTAAAAGATGTCAAAGATGGCCGTAAACATCCTAGAAAATGTTGATACTTCTTGTGAGAACTGACACAAACTCATGCCATAAAATACAGCTCTGATGGAATATATTTTACATTATTATTGTCTCTTTTTCGTGTGCATTCAAATGTATAAGTGTATTAAGTTTGAATATGTTATACTTCTAGTGGACAAAATAATAATTGTAATTATAAATGGTCACAACAAGGCTTCGAAAAATTCGCCTACTGTAAAACAAATGTTGTTGGAGAGGAAATACAGTAAAGACCAATCATTTGCCATCATACTTGATTTCGTGGCAACACGATCTGCATTTGATATTGACTATACAGCAACCTTTGACCAAGCTATTCATTTTGTTTTAAGGTTGATATAATTGTTGTTGGAGCAGCAGGCAATCTCGATTTACAAAATGTCTCCTCTGTCTCTGCTTCGCTGACGCTGGGTAGTCCTCATCCGCAGACAGACTGTAACAAACATTATTCTAATGGAATACAGGAAAGTGAGGTGGCGGTGATAGACTCCGTGAAATTTAATAAACCATATTTGATCTCGCTGCCACCATGGAAAGAGGCAAGTCGTGATGGTGGAAAGGTAAGTCGTTGAACCTTAAATCAGGTTACGTAATGCCCTAAACCAATAGTTCAGTTTGTTGACTATCAGTGACAGTCCCTCTACCACAGTGGTTGCGAGCGTATCTGCGGAAAACTTCTCCACTGAGATTAGTTATTAGCTTTTTTCTTCTTAGAATGCGTAAAAAATGTTTTAAGCCAGTCAACAAGAACAAAAAGCGAAATATGCATATTAACAGGAATTGCCACATCTAGAAGACACAACCTCCAAACACAGCCAACAGGTATAGATAAATAGAGAGCGTGGTAAACAAAATTATTGCAGGCTTTGTTTGTTCGAGTCTGTTCACGGGCAGTTATGGAAATGCATATTACTGTATTACTGCCCACGCCGCCTAGCTCCGGCTTGAGCGCAACTCTCAAGATTTTTACACCATTTAACTGTACAGTTTCGATCAATTTCAAATCGATGATAGGCACATGGCGGTAAACAAGAAACAATCATTACGTTATTTTCAGATAAATACTATTCCATGATCAACGGCGTATGGTCCCCCGATAAAAAATGGGTTTGCCTTTAATGAGAAACAAAGGGAGTAACTAAAAGATTCTAACTTTGACAGGGAAGTGAGAATATAAATCCTGCCTATCACTGACGACGCCGGAGACAAAAAAAGCAGAAATATATCCCTGGGGTGATTGAACAATATCCAAATCTCTTTTGGATGGGATACTGTATCCAACGATTTTTAAAATGGCCAAACTATAAAACCAATTAATTGAACTATTTAAATTGTTCTAATGCATTGTACTAGTGCCTAGCGACCTTCAAAAGACGTTACTGATCACAACCCTGATTGAATATATGGGGCGAAATATAACAGCCGTCACAAGTCGCAAACAGCGATACTTTGAATTGTATAAAGCCGTTTCACTCAAAATACATTTGAATTGGAAAGATCTACAGACAATTTTTTAATGAAATATATGTAATTTAACGTGTGTTGACTCGTATGGTGTTTTGTCGCACCCTTTATCTTTCCTGCCAGTTATATACACATTTGTTTGTCTAAGGACCATATGTCGCTGAACATGGAATTATATTGATCTTAAAATAGTGCATCGGAGGTTCCGTATACACCGCCATATGTGCAATTATGCATACCATCGTTTGGGACGGATATAACTGTACTGTTACATGTAACTGGTGCAATTATTTACTTTCGTTCAACTCGGGGCTAGGCGGTTTGGGGAGTAATATGCACTAATAATAATTATCTCAGACATTGCAAAATAGCTTTAAGGGGACAGATGTGTTTAAAGCTAATTTCAAGATGGGATAAAATATTTTATTCAAGATATGTTTCTTTTATACATGTACATGTTCCTTTTATCTTGTTCTTGCTGATTTGAACCCAGGGTCTGGTCTAAATAAGGTATTTGTGTGTGCATATTTTGCATGACAATGTGATTAGCTTAACATTTTGTACCCAATATTAGTATTAGTGATCTTTCGTAGCAACATTGTCTAGTTGAAATATGTATTGGAAATTATTTTCCTAGAAAACATGTTTAATTGTTTGTTCGTATGAAAACCTGTTAAGGCATGTGTGAGGTTGGTGCCTTCTTGAACTTGGTTTTAACCTTCATTAACATTTTTGCAATTGCCGACCCCTCGGGTTATTATTTTCATTTATTGTTTGTTGTGTTTTATGCACCCTCTCTGAAAGAGTGGGCAAATAGGTTTGTCGTTGTCCGTTCATCCGTCTTTTCTTTCGTCCGTCTGTCTGTCGGTTAATCAGTCAGATGAGTCGCGCGCAAGTCGAAAAGTGCAAGAGCCACAATCGTGAAACGTTGACGTTTGACCATCATGTGTCGTTGTGCATTTGGGGTTTCTGGCCACGCCCATTAAAACCAGAGTTATAACCCCTTATACATTTCAATAAAATGCATTCAGCATGTAATAATTATTGTGTCACATGTTAGTCCAAAAGTAAATGGAGTCACAGTCATGAAACTACAGGCATGTTGACAAGCATGTGTAGTTGTGCACCTGGGGTTTTGTTTCTGGCCGCATTCTGGCCACTTATTTATTTCAGATAATAATTTTACCGTGTTATCTTGTGACGCACCATTCACATTAAAATCAAAGTTATAGCCCATTATGAATTTCATTATAATGTGTTCAGCATGTAATCTTGTGTCGCATGTAACTCAAATAGTATGAGAGCCACATTCATTAAACTTTACAGGTATTTTAATCATTAAGTGTAGTTGTGCACTAAAGGTTTCTGGTGTAATGTAATGGGGAAATTATATTAATAATTTACCGCATCATATTATATGTTATTTATGTATTCTAAATTTTAAAGTTTTATTCAAGTCAAGTCAAGTCAAAGAATTTATTAGCATATTCAAAATGAACATTGCTAAATAACATACATAACATAATGTATGGCATGTCGTGGAAATAAATAGATGACAAGAATGAAAGAAAAAAAAACAACACAAAACAACACAATATGGGAAAACAAACAAACAGAAATGTAAGGTAAACTATAAGATGTATTTTGTTTTTTGTAACATTATAATATTATTATCGGAGAAAAGTGTGTGAAATAAAGTGGGAAAAAAAATCTTTAGGTTTCAGTAAAATTCAAACGTTTCTTTTATTGGTTGCTAGTGATAAGTACATAGCAAGATTATACAATATCTTTTCATTAGTACATGACAAAAGATTTATAAATTTATTCATATTTGGCCAATGCCTATAGTATTTTGGTAAATATTTAATCCTTAGATCTCTATACAGAGGGCATACTAACAAAAAATGGTACTCATTTTCTATTACTTTCATGTTACATTTGGTACATAGCCTATTTTCTCTGCTAATATTCCTATATCTACCTTCTTCAATATTTAGTTTGTGTGCGGAACATCTAAATCTAGTCAAAATAATTCTAAGTTTTTTGTTATTTATACATTTGATGTAAGGTTCTATTCTTAATCTTCTTAAAATGTTTTAGGATTTTATTTTATTAGGTTTCTTTTAAAAGTTTAAGTGTTAATCAAAATATTTATAGTGTTATAAAATGTTCATGTAGGTTAAAACATCGCACAAAGAAAATTCATTCATTTATCAAACTGTCAAGTAACTTTTTATCATAGGCCATTTTCATGTTCGTGTATTGCTAATTACCGTTATGTCAATTTGTTATTATTATTAAACATAACTGGAAGCATATATTACGAATGATCGACGGAAGTACACGTTAAAAACTGTCATTATGTCAAAAAGATTCATTCGGGTAATAAACGACTGTCTCGGGGATTTCTAATAAAAACCAAGCCATGGACCGGCAAACCCCAATTTCATATTCGAACTCTTTTTGCAAGGGAAACTCTAAATTTCTAAATTTAATTAAGGGGAAATCATGTCATTCCGTTTAATATACACCTGGGAATAATTAAGTATTACGCTTCAAGAGCGATTTTAGCGCCCAGTGCCAGGATCTTACTTAAATTCATATTTATAATATACATTTACGTATAATACACTAAACGGAAAGGACATGCCGTCTAAAAATAATATTGAACACCGCGGAGGAAAACTACTATACGTCACGCCGAAAAGCAAGGTTAGCTAACTGGTTATTGTTCTTTTTGCTCGTTACATTTAATTTTTTTAACATAATGGCTGAAGCTAATATAGAACGAGTTTTTCAAGATTTGGCTACTCAATTAAGAAATGTTTCCACCACAGTAGGAACTTAAGGCGTAGGGCAAGTTGTACGAAAATTTGATGGAAATTCTAAAGAATTTCAATATTGGATAAACTCAAATGAAAAGTATGCAGTTTTAACAGGCTTAGATGATGAAAGAAAGAAAATGGTTTGTTATCAGACCGCAGTAGGACCCGTATCATATTTTACTTTAAGGTTCCTTAATGACAACGCAGATTGTAAATGGGTAGCATTAAAGAATGCATCAACTACTATTTTCTCAGAAGTTAAAGATGCGCAACATGCGGCCTATTTACTAAGAAATGTCAAACAAAAACCTGGCGAAAATATAACTTCATAAATTATGCAGAACGGATATTATCTTTAGTAGATGATGCTTATGTAGCACCAAGACAAGATCAAAATCAGCAAGCAAATTTAGATATTATAGAAAATCAAATTATAGGCATTTTATACCCCCGCAAACGAAAATTGAGGGGGTATATAGGAGTGAGCTTGTCGGTCTGTCGGTCTGTTGGTCCGTCGGTCTGTCGGTCGGATTTTTCGTTTCCGGATGATAACTCATGAAAGGCTTGACAGAATTAAATAATTTTTGGTTTACAGGTATATGGTCATAAGATAAAGGTCATGTTCGATTTTGGGGATGGTGGGGTCAGTGTCAAGGTCACTGTTACTAAAAATAGAAAAATTCTTTCCGGACGATAACTCCTGAAAAGTATCAACTATTTTTTTTAAATTTTTGGTACATAGGTGTAACATCACAAGATACAGGTCAAGTTCAACTTTAGGACTGGTGGGGTCAATGTCAAGGTCAGTATAACTAAAAATAGAAAAATGGTTTCCGGATGATAACTTGTGAAACACTTCACAGATTAAATCCTTTTTTGGTAAATAGATGTAATATCAGAAGACACAGGTCAAGTTGGGGCATGTGGGGTCAATGTCAAGGTCACTGTTACTTAAAATAGAAAAAAAATGTTTCTGGACGATAACTCGTAAATACTTCATAGATTTAATTATTTTTGGGGACACGGATGTATCATAACAAGATACAGGTTTGGTTTGACTTTGGGGCCTGTGGGTTCAAGGTCAAGGTCACTGTTATTTAAACTTCAAAACTTCATTTCCACTCAGTAACTATAGCTTGAAATGAGATTCTTAAATGAAATTTGGTGTATTGGTGGTTTGTGTGAAGATGATTCTTGGGATTCAAAGTAAGGCCTGTTGGGTCAAGGTCACTGACTGTTACTTAAAATAGAAAAAAACTGTTTATGCTCAATAACTTTGGTTCGGAATGAGATATTGTGATTTAAATTGCTGTATAGGTAGTGTCTGTGAAGAGGAAACTTGGTATTGAAATTGGGCCTGATGGGGTCAAGGTCAATGTTCACTGTTACTAAAAAATAGAAAAAATGGTTTCTGGATGATTTCTCATGAAAAGCTTCACATATATAAACAATTTTTGGCACACAGTTTTTAGATAAAAGTTAAGTAAAGGTCACTGTTACTAACATATTCAAACCGTTTCTGCTCAATAAATTAAGAAGGCATGAGATATTGTGACGAAACTTGCTGTGTATGTGGCTACTGTGAAGACAACACTTTGGATTGAAAGTGGGGCACATTATGCCATTGATTCAAAGCTTTCACAGTTCAATTATCAAGCACACATGTGGGGGTATTTAATCACTTTAAGTGATAATTCTAGTTATTGATGGATTATTTATTAGTTATTATTCTTTAAAAATGAAGGTAATGCGTGATAATCCAACTACGTTAGAAGCCGCTATAAATTCAGCCAAAAACGAACAAAATTTGCGAACAAGATTCAAATTAAGATTTGGCAAAATAATCACAAAATAATTCTGCCCCCGAGCCTAAGGAAGTCAATCATGTTAGGCCTCAAAAATGTCAATATTGTCAAAAGATAGGACATAACATTAAAGATTGCAGAAAACGTTTGAAAAGCATTCAAGCAGTTTCGGCCGAAACAACTCAAACAATGAATTGGCAAAAATCTCAAGAAAATAAACAAACTATTTCAAATAATTGGAAAAGTGAAATGGACTGCTGGAATTGTGGTATTTTAGGACACTTATGGCGAGAATGCCGAAGCGCACCGCGAAATAGATCAAACAAAACTCAAATTTTAAACTAATTTCAAATTTTAAACTAATTATTCTGTCATAAAGAAGTCGTTGGTAGGAAAAATGGTTTGTCAACATATAATATAGCGTTAGTAGGTAATCCAAATTCATGTAGCATTAGAGTAGGAAAATATAAAATAAGAACACTTGTAGATTCTGGAGCGGAAGTTTCGTTAATAAACCGCCACACTTTCAACTTATTTAAAAAGAAATACCAATTAAAAAGAAATCACAATATATCCTTGCAGTCGGTTGGGGGAGATGCATTAAATGTAGAAGGGTTTGTAGAAATTCCTTTAAAAATTGGCGGTGTTTTACTGAAGCATAAATTTTATGTAGTATCAAATATGAATCGAAGGGCAATTTTAGGGAGAGATTGGCTTATAGATAACGGGGTAAGGTTGTATTTTGACCTCGGGTGCCTCAGGGTTCATGATACGTATGTCTCTTAAGAAGAGGATATTCATATAAATTCAGTTGTTAGGCTTCAGAAAAGCACCGTTATAAAACCCAAAAGTGTACATATTGTAAATGGACAGTTAAATAAAAATAGCAAATTTGAAAAATCAAAAATTTACGAATTAAAGAGTGTCGAAGATGGCTATTTAAGTACCGAACCGGGCTCAATGGTAGCAAATTCATATTAAAATTATGGGGGCATAGACAATTTCCCGTCATGATTGTAAATACTACAAATAGGACAATGCGATTACGACAAGGGTGCCCCATAGGAACAATAGAACAAATTGACGAGGAAAACATACCATCTGTCACAAGTACGACTAATGATTTATCAGATAAGACATGAAATAAGGAATCAAAAATTGTTCTAAGCGAGATAAAAACACCCCCGGAGCACTATGATTATGTCAAAGGTTTGGTCTCAGATAATCAGAATATATTTGCAAATAATGACTCAGAGCTCACTCAAACTGAAACAGTTAAAATGAAAATACCCACAGTTGATCACGAACCGATAAAACAACGTCCTTATAGAGTACCACTAAATGATAGAAAAATTATGAGTGACGCAATTGATGAGATGTTACAGGCTAAGGTAATTAGACCCTCGCGCAGCGCGTATGCTAGCCCAGTGATTCTGGTTCACAAGAAAATGATAAAAGCAAAAGATTTTGTGTAGATTTTAGGAAATAAAAACAAGGTCACAAAAACATGTTCCTATCCTTTGTCGGTTATTGATGACATTTTGGCCACTTTGGGAGAAGTAAAATTTTTTACGTCACTAGACTTACGAAGCTTATACATTCAGGTGCCTTTTAAAGAATCAGACCAGGAAAAGACCGCCTTTGCCACTTTTAGAGGATTATTCGAGTTTAATATAATGGCCTCCGGCCTTATCCAGGCACCTGGGGTTTTCCAGGAACTCATGGCACAAGTCTTAGAGGTCACATATTTAGACAATATTTTAATCCAAAGTGCCACGCTTGAAGACCATAATCGCCATATAGATATCGTTTTCCAAAGGCTACGGGAACACAATTTAAAGCTTTAGTTAAAGAAGTGCCAATTTCTGCAGTCTGAGACTGAGTACCTAGGATTTATCATTGACAGGGATGGCATCAGACCCAACCCTAATAAGGTCAAAGCAATTAGGTCACTCCCTATTACTAAAAATGTTAGAGACGTTCGTAGGGTCATAGGTGCAGCAAGTTTTCATAGACGCTTCATACCCTCATTTTCACAAATAGCAGAACCATTGATTAATTTAACTAGGAAAAAAGTACATTTTAATTGGACCCAAGAATGTCAAAATAGCTTTGATAAGATAAAACTTAAGAACAATTAACTGCAATTCCATCTTTAGCTTACCCTGATATAAACAAGCCTTACATATTGTACGTAGATGCTTCAGATAGCGATGTTGGTGCTTGCTTAGCTAAAAAAAACTGACTTGCCTGAGGCAGATGATAATAATGAAAGACCAATTTATTTCTTATCACATAAACTCAGAGACACTCAACGCAGGTGGAGAACAATTGAAAAAGAGGCATTCAGTATACACTATGCTTACAAAAACTTGATCATTATTTGCATTATGCAGAATTTAAAATAATGACTGATCACAAGCCGCTGCAACATTTATTAGATTCTCCAATGCAAAATAAGAAAATTCAGTTATGGGCATTGTCTGTTAGTGGTTACAACTGTAAGATTAAGCATCTTCCAGGGAAAACAAATATAATCGCTGACTTCTTCTCCAGGCCGCCAGAGTCTTAAACGATACAAACAGAGTCTGATTTTGACATTGAACCGGAAATACGTGACAATACTTACAATATTTCTTGAACAAACACAAAATCTGTAAAGACAATTGAATCTATCAAAAACATTGAGGCTATAAATTCTAAAAACATTGATCCTAAACAATCAGCTCATAAAGAGTATGAAAAACAGGATCCTTTTGTGGAGCCTGTGGCTGAAATTGAAGGATTAAATTTACAATTTGAGCAACAAAAAGATACTTCAATTGCCCAAATCAAAAATCAACTCAAGCATGGGGATCCTAGTAAGGCTGAGTTCAGGAAATACTTAGAAGTGGATCAAGTATTGTATTAAGGATTGAATGTTATTTTCGTGCGTTTCATCGATGTATGAAATGTCAGTTGCCGAACATCTAATTTGCATAAACACCGAAGGTGTTTATGTACAAATTAGATGTAAGGCAACTGACATTTCATACATCGATGAAACGCACGAAAATAACATTCAATCCTTATAATTACAACCTACTATCACATTTTATTTATAACCTTTGACAAACTTTTTATTTACGATAGATGTGGTTTACTTTTCGCGGAGTAATACCATCGGCTTGGATGACTCAAATTTCTACGTTACAAAATGGCCGATTTCAAACCGCGATATTTTTACAAATGTTGATTTGTTGACTCCAGTGACACTTTTCCTTTAAAAATAATTATTGAGTCCAATGACTTTTACAAATAAAAATAATATAAAATCTTCAAAATGTAAAGAAAATTCATAGAAACTCATTGCGAATAAAAACTCATTGCGAATACAAAATGTACATACTGTTAATCGGTCCCGATCAATATATCCACATGCATTATTCCTTCTCATTTACTATAATTTAAACCCTATCCCGACTCTTTTGGTGAAAACGAAGCTCCCTGCTGCGGTATAAGAATGAAACACTTTCAAATTCTAGTCGTTACATACGTATACCACGGTCAACACTTCTAGCATCTTCGGGTCTTGTCCAAATGTTGTTATTGTTTTTATTTAATCCTCCAATTCTTTAAAATATTTCAAACATAAATCCTTTATCTGACAGAATCAATCATGGCGCTTAGAAATGTAAACATTTGTTCGATAACGTCACAACTTACTATATGACGTAGTGAGTTATGCTCTATCGTGACGTAACTGCTTACTTAAAATTTCCCTCTTCATTATTGATTTAGTGCTCGTTTAATTGGGTGTGAAATAAGGTATGTAGAGTTGTAGACTTTGAATGATGGCTGGACGGGGCAAATAAACAAGTCAATGATAAATATTTATCAAAAGTAGTCCGATACGACTTCATTGAGAAATGAAACGCAGTCACGTGACACTTGTTAGCCAATCAGATTTGTAATATTTTGTAAAACGTTACAAGGTTGTAATTATTTACTTATCAAATCCTGACGAAGAACCTTTTATGAGACTTTATGTCCCCGCTCATTTAAAGGGCTTGGTCATCAAACAATATCATGATAACAATGGACATCCGGGCACTCGGCGTATGTTTGCCACAGCAAAAACTAAGTACTTTTGGCCAAATATGTTCAAAGATTTTCAAGCATATGTATCGACTTCTGTCGACTGTCAAACTAGAAATCTAACAAGGGTTAAGGCTCCACTAAGGGAAACAAATATTGCACCTTTTCCATTTGCAATAATTTCAATAGACGTATGCGGGCCTTATGAACAAACACTTAGTAACAATAGGTACATAATCTGTTTTATAGATATGTTCAGTGGTTACCCAGAGGCATTTGCTGCCCCTGACAAAAGTTCAAACACTATAATAGACTTACTTTTGAACGAGATTTATCCCAGATATGGCTGTCCGTTGCAATCGTTCATGACCGAGGGACTGAGTTCACTAGTTCGGCATTCAAAGAAGTTCTGAAAGAATTAAACATTGATAATGTTTCATGCACAGCTTACCACCCAGAAAGTAATGCTAAACAAGAAAGAATGCATAGGGTGTTACATGACATTTTAGAAAAGCGAGTTCAGGGTTACACTAGGGAATGGGACATTCATCTCACTATGTCATTAGCAGGAATCAGACAAAATGTCTCTTCAAGTTCAAAATTCTCTCCCTTTTATTTGGTATACAACAGAGATCCTATTCTACCAATTGACAACCTACTTCGCCCTAGGGCTAAATATCATGGTGAAGAGTACCATAAAATTGCTTTTCAAGAACAGCATAAATCTTTTCCTTTGGCTTATAGATATTTAAAACATTCAAAAAGAAAGCACAAACAGCAATTTGACAAAAAAAGCTCAGGATATCAAGTTCGAAATTAATGACCCTGTCTATTACAAAAATTTTCAAAGAAAGAATAAACTTGAAGACCGCTGGAAATCCCATTACAGAATAATGGAACAAAAAGGTCCTGTTACTTACTTGATCAAGAATCAGCTAGGCAATTCTGTTGTTCAAGTACATGCCGATCAAATTAGGCTGGCTAATATCACTGAATGGCCAGAACGTAGACCCGTTACAGGTTACCCTCAACGTAAAGCAATCTATGTCGATGCGCCTGACGACAGTTCTAGTAGCTATGATGAATAAGATGCTTCTGATGCTGAAACACCAAAAAATCAAAATACAGGCATATTACCGCAATGTACAAATAGAATAAGACAAGTACGCGAAGACTCCTCATCAGAAGATTATATTTCATTAGCTCAATTATGTAAACATTTGAGGGAACAAAATCAAGAACAAAGTAACGTACATGATTCGGAAATTTCACAGACAGAACACTCTTCAAATGAAAATTCTGACTATGAAACATCACAGGAAACGAAATCAATCGCAGAAGATTCTAGCAATTATAATTCTGTTATGGATGCAAAATCTGATTATTCTGCTTACATGGGCGAAACTATTCGGGAAAGCTCTGACGAGTCGCAGTCAGCAGACTCTTTAGATACCGACGGTATGGAGATTGACACCTTGCCAGGCACACCTGAAACTGTTAATCAAGATAGTTTAGAAATAGGTGTTATCACAGAATCAGTAAACCCAACAAATATTGATTCAACAGAATCATTTCCCATGAATAGTAAAACTTCTCTGCTTATAGAAGAGAATAAATCAGTCCCCGATAAGTTAACTGATAACCAAGAAAATGACAAACAGAAATGTCTGCAATTACTGCTAAGTCATATGGAACGCAGCAACTCCGAGTTATTGAAAAACAATGCCAACCTAATGCAAGAATTACTACAAAATTTATTTTAATGAAAGAAAACCAAAACAAAAAAAACTATAAAAATGACTAGAAAATCATTTTAAAAAATGAAACTGTTCTGTTGTTATATTATTTCATGAATTTGAATTGTTCATAGAGTCTAGAGAAACGCTATACGTTGTTGTTTGCAAACCTTAAAATGACTTCACATGGAATAGGGGTGAGCTCCATTCCACTGTAAATAGTTTCGGTTAGTAATGTTAAGTTACATAACTTTGTTCGCATATTTATATGACTTCGAGTAGAATCAAATGACAAAAATTGTTATGATTACGAGTAGAATCGTATGACGTGGCCAGTTTTTAGTTTACGTTTTGTTGTAGTATTTAAAAACGTGTAAATATCTATTTAGAGGGTTGCATCATCACGCATTGCGATTCGCAAGGTAATTTTCAGTAATTACATTATGCTTTTTATTGTCAATCTTTTAAGACGTATAACCTTAAAGCTTATTATGCTCCCTTTATTGTTTGGCTTATGTTATTAACTATGAAAACTGTTTGAAAAGTAAAATAATTATTTGATAGATAAACTTTAGCAAATCAGAAAGTAAATCTCTTAAAAACTTTGACAAGTGTTTGTTTAATATACACCTTGGAATAATTAACTATTACGCTTCAAGAGCGATTTTGGCGCCCAGTGCCAGGATCTTACTTCTAGAGGTCGTCGCGGCATAACGAGGAGGAAATCAACTATAGGACACAGCGCAGAAGAGAAACAACCATATGTCACGTCAGAAATCCAGAATGACGCAGAATGTTGCAGAAGTCACAGTCGAGGCTTACAGGTTAGTTTTGCTAATAAAATCTTTATCCAATCATGATACACGGAACTGGTATTAAAATTAAAAAATATAGGATTTTTTTTTAAGATTACTGGGGAAGGGGGTTATATTTGGCTTATTGATTTTTATTTCGAGATTGAAAATGTTAGTCAATGTGCCGAATTCTTGTTTAATAATTTTTGAAAATTTAACTGTTAGATCAGTAATTGATCTAGGCTCTGTTGGTTCTAACTTAATACAAGATTCTCGAAAAAATAAAGTCAAATCTTAAATTGTCAAAAACAATTTTTTTGCTTAAAACAGTAAAAAACAACAAGTATATATGTTACATCAGTTAAAGTAAAATTAAACAATCTAGATATTATGCACACTTTAATTTTGTTGTAATTTCTAACATTTCTCAAAATGTTATTCTATGAAAATAGTTTTAGCAGCAATAGCTGTATGATTCATTTTGGCATAAATTGCTTAGTTTTAAGGAGATAAGAAGACAACTTTTTGATGTCAGTAAGAAGTATAAATATTCCGAAACACTGGTTGTATAGTTTAACTACCAGCTTAAAAAATAGAAAAATGTAAAAAAAAAAAGTTTAAAAAAAACAAGTAGAAAAATGTACTATCATCTTTAGAAAAAAAATAAAAAGAAAGACTATTTTTGGTATTAACTATCAGCTAAAAAAAAAAAGAAAAAAATATTTAACATATTTTAGTACGAGTTTACTGGTACAAGGTATTATTACTTGATTATGTGATTTCACTGTCGCGTTGCAAACGCTGAGACCGTTCAATCTTTGTTTATAAGTTTTGTTCCGAGCGTATCGGATATGTATATATGTATATATGTTTGAGAAGAAAACAGTAAAATACTGTTGTTAACCGCGATTTTGACGCGATGAATTTTAGTTGATTCCGAGAGTACCGGAAGTCGATGTTTATGACTACGTTTATGCCTAAGGCTATGATCATACCTTTGGCTATGTCTTTGTTTATGTCTATGTTCGCATTTCAGTAATGTATATACTGATGTAAACCTTGAAAATGCGCGATATCATTTATTGACTTAAATAAAACTTATGCAGCTTTGTCGCTGAGTCGATCAGCGGTAAGCCTTTTGTTTAAAAATGTACGGGTGTGTCTTCCAACATTTCGGGCTTACACACATTGATGTGTACTTTACTTTTAACCATCAGGCGCGAGTGCGCTAACGATGTCGGCAATTTTTGAGAATAATTGTCACGTGACTTGTAATTAAGTTGTGCGGTCTCAGCACGTTTCGCGATTATATACTAAAAGAAATTAGAAACGCAACTTCTTTAAACAAGAAATACATTTCATGTTTAAAAAAGTTGCGTTTCTAATTTCTTCAAATACATACTATATAGTAAAAGAAATTAAAAACGCAACTTATTTAATCACGAATCATATTTTGTGTTTAAAGAAGTTGCGTTTTTAATTTCTTTAAGTATATATCACTGTCATCGATTTAAATCGTTGTGTGCTTGTATGCACGTATTTTGAAATAATTTTATTGAAATGCGATTAATCTTAAAGTTGTGCGTCCACACGCACGTGTCATTTAATGTATTTTTTTGCTGTCTAAGCGGTTGTCTGATGAAGTATGCTTGTCAATATAAGTATGAACTCTTTCTTTTAAAATGTTTATTTTTTTTTCATTTTTATATACATGTATCTTGAAAACGGAATGAATGGTTTTGGCTTTTCTAAGATTTTTCTTTTTATTAAGCATTAATAGTTAAATGATTACATATATTCATCTTACGGCACAAGATCATTGGGCAGATTTCAATGCATACATAACATTAATAATGATTATACGAATTTTCATTATTCAATGAGAATTTATTAAATGGGGTTAGTAATGCCAGTGAAATGTATCATTGTGCGGAAGCGGGTTTAATTGGCTAGGAACAAATCACAGAGCATGATGTAACTGCTGGGTCATATTGCTCTCCCGTTAGTATGCTCCAATGAACGAGTCAATCATCTAGCCGGTGGGTTAAGCAGAGAATGGAATTACCTTCTGGCAAATAAACATATATTGGGCATTTCATATAATATTTGCAAGATCGATTTTCCAGCTTTTTCTTTATAGTGTGGGTATTTCCAACTACAACTATTCACAACGAACAGACGGCGACGAGATGATGTTTTCACTCAAGCAAGGATTCACGACCTCTCCTCGGTGGGACGCTGATGGAATAAGCAACGACTTCAATTCCGTGACGCTTCTTGTTATTAGCATGACGCTCTACATTTTCTTTCTATCTGCAGAACTTCAATGCGTTTTTGAATGTTACTCATGCAAGAAAAGGAAACCCAAATGACGCACGGATGAGATCACGGAAAAGAAATCAACATGCAATTCAAATGTTTGTAAAAGTGTTGTGACATTATGAAAATGTGATTTTCATATTCCACCGTGATATTAGAGACTTTCCGTGTAAACTTTATATTGTATGTCAATGTCCTTATTCTTGTATATCTTAAAAAATTGACACCAGTTAAAGCATACTAGTGTTTATATAAGGGTTTCCTGTACACGCACAAAAGAACAATATATAATAATGGTATTTCATATTTATATGATATATATGTAAATGCTTCTTGCAGTCAGTAGTATCCCAAGTTACGGATATCGTAACGAAAAATCAATATTATATTTAAACAGAAATATTTTATTTCAGTCTGAAAAATCACAAAAATGTTATTTAATCACACTTTATTTCCGAATTGAGTTTTTTCTGACTGGTCAATACTTATACAAAAACTGATACTGCTGGCTGAAATCTGTTATATTATACAGCTCTCTATCCTTTTTTTTTTGGTTTTTGTAAAGAAAGGAAGGGATTTGTAATGTAATAGGGAAATTATGGTAATAATTTACCATGATGGTAGGTGTTAAACATTTATATTTTAAAATATTTATTAAGGGCCTTGTTAATTAACTAAAATCCTTTTCTGGACAACATCAAAAATCGTGTAGGTATTTTAGCCACAGGTCATTTAATGTCTTCACCTGTATCTATTAATTACATTGGACTCGATCTTGTTATGATTAAGCAAGACGTTATATAATTGTTAGTGTAGCTTTATAGATATAGAGGAAGTTCTTATGTCAAACTGTCATCTCAAAAATGAATACATCTGCACGAACAGTCTGGTGTAGGGAATAAAAACCCAGATATCTGTAAGAAGAGAGAACGGCCGGATGGCCGGAATGGGCCACGGAATGCCTTTAGGATTACGTTTTGTTAGTCTCGTGGCTGAATAACTAAACTTTAAATAAGAGGAACTTATGACACTAAGAAATTTATTAGGAATATGTATACTTATAAGAACTGTTTATGTTTTAGAAGTAATAGATAAACTGTTAAAAGCTGATCGACATATGTTCGTGTTATTACACCCTGAGACCTTTGTAAGAATTAACCACTACGTTACACTTGCCAGGTCCATTAGAACCAAAGATATGACCCTTTATGTATTTCAGAACAGTTAAAATGTAATATTGTGTTGCACGTAACTCCTAAACTTTATTAGCCAAAGTCATTAAACTTTATAAGTTTTGTTGACCATCATGTGTTCCTCAGATAGTACGTTAGTTTGAGGTATCTCTAATTTGATTAGCTGTAACAATGATCATTTTCAAAACCAATGATGTCTCTTCCTGAAACGTAATCTGAAACGTTTCTTCCAAGAAAAGTAATCTGTGCATTACAGAAAAACTTTAAAAACAGGGTTATCTGTATAACAAATTAAGGAAAACCTTTGGAAGTTTTATCGCCGATACCCAGATCTAATTCATAAATACAGGTGCAGTTTAAAATCACTATTCCAACAAGGTATTTCACAGCCGGTTTTTTATGGAGATTTAATTTACAAACTTAAGAAGATAAAAGGCAATTTTAATTTCTCCCGGTTATTCGTAAAAACCATCTGTAAATTTAAAAAGAAAGGTTACCAACATGATTTTTACAGCGTTCTGCAGGCCTCGTGATAAACCCATCTACAGTTGATCATTATGCTTACCTCTTTGGTTGCACGACGGTGGAAGGGGTTTAAGAGTTTATGAAGGTTTATGGGGAAATCTTTTCTTAAAAGAACCTAGAAGCTCGATTCGTTTCTTTTATCCCTGTCATCGTGTTCTTGCTGATTTTACTCCAGGAGCTCTGGTCTCGGTAAGACCCTTGGACTTTACAATGCAATAAGCTTCTTATGTTTTATATGTTTGTGTGCTTTGAGAGCCACATTCATGAGGCTTTGCAGGTATTTTAATCATTAAGTGTTGTTGTGCACTTAAGGTTTCTGGCCAGGTCCATTAGAACCAAACATATGACCTTTTATGTGATATGAGAACCTGTTGGGGCAAGTGAGAGGTTGGTGCACCCTAAAACCTGGTTTAAACCCCCCAGTGGCAATTTGATTTGCCACTGACCGTTCCAATGCGTTAACCCCTCGGGTTCTCATTTTTGTTAATTGTTAGTGGTGTCTCTTTTGAAACTGATCATTTTATTAACCATGCTCTCTCCCTCTCTTCTTGTTGACTGTGAAGGGAGGCTGTATTTTTCTGAATGTGGCGATTCCTGATATGCATATTTCACCTTTTCATGCAACACTGTTGAGCCGATGGGTGGGTTGGAGTTATTTTACCAAGACAACTTGTACTTGTTTTGTGATACGAGAACCTGTTGGGGCAAGTGTGAGGTTGGTGCACCCAAGAACCTGGTTTAAACCCCCAGTTGCAATTTGTTTTGCCACTGACCGTTCCAAGGCGGCAGCCCCAAGGGGTCTCCTCTTCGTCAATTGTTTGTGGCGTCCTATTTGAATTGAATACTTATAAATAAACATGTTCTCTCTCTCTTCCTCTCTTCTTTTTCGCTGCGTGGGGAGGCTGTGTTTTGTAAGTGTGGCGATTCCTGATATGCATATATTACTTTTTTTCCTCTCCACTGTTATAGCCCGTGTGGGGACGCTGTGTATTCTGGATGTGGTAATTCCTAATAAGCTAATTGAAACTTCTTAAAATAAAGAACTGTGCCATTGGAAACAAACGAACAGAAAAAAATATAATTATCATCCCTATTTTTCTGTAAGAGTCAATTAAATCATACGATCAATCAAAGCGATGCACCAATCCCTGATTTTGGGCGATTGGTCTTCATCAGACACGTCCTTTTATTTACTTGTTTAATTTTAGGTATTAAGAAACTTCATGCGTGAATGTTTGAGGCTTGCAGACAAGTATGACAAGAAGTCCATTGCATTAAGCATCATGGTGACATTAGAAAACCTGGGCTACCCGATGGATATAGCGGTCAGTATTTTGTACGCGGCCATTGTAGAGTTTGACAGCAGCTACAGCAACACAAGTCTCAAAGAAATCAGCATTGTCATTGATAACGAAGACGATCAGAATATTAAGGTATATTTTTCTTCGTCATATGTTGTTTGGAATGGATCATAACAGTACTGTTTATTGTCGTAAATATTGTATTGCGCTCAACCCTGGACTAGGCGGCGTGGGCAGTAATATGCTTTTCCATTAATGTCCATGAACAAGCTCAATCAAGCAGAATTTGCAATGTTTTCATATTTTTCGATCGGTGGCTTTCAATGTTCCCTTTTCATCTGTTTTAATTTAGTATTAATCTGGAGAGTTTAGAGTAATATTATAAAACATGATATTCCCAATCACTAGATGTTTATGTTGCTATTAAGTTGTTTATACAGCTAACAATTGCAACTGAACCACACATATATTAATGCCATAGACTTTTTCAATTGCCGCTTACCGTTCCTAGGCCATCCCCTTTACGTTTTGAATGTGTATAAACTCGCCAGTTATCAGTTATGCGTACTGTTGGTTATATTTTTACTCAGTGCCGTTATATGTCTTCTTGAAAATGACATCTCTGAATACGACTTAAAAGCGGTTAATGAACTGGTAAATATGAAATTAAAAGAAGAGCATGGGCATATTGTGTCTGTTAAGAGGTAGTTTGGACAATTACACCCTCTCCGTTGTACATGGTTTCTTTGATCTGTAACAATAAGTTTTGATCTTATGGATGTGCTTTTCTAACATACGATCTTATGAACAAAATCAGAATAAATCAATTTGTGATATGTACTATATTATATACCTGATTTGACTGATGAAGACATTGTGTAAATGCAATTGACTGCGTGAGTTTTGCGAACATTTAATGTGTCTGCTGTACAAATACAAAACTGATTTTAAGGTCGACCATTTTGTGTTAAATGAGTTACACGAACAAGAGGATAGGATGGTTTGCATGTATGTTATGTTTAATATGTATATGAATAGACTTATATTAAACAGTTTAGAATAGAAGTAGAAGAGAAGATCAAATTAAGTTAACCCATAAATTGTAATGATCAACCCACTGTCTGTTATTATTTTCAGTGTTTCGAATCCAACAATTAACAATGCTTTGGTCAAGTTTAATTAAAGTGGTAAAGGGATTTTTAAGGAATACATGATTGTCTAGATCTACACTGCTTGCTTCTTGGTCAGAAATAATCTATTGAAACATGATGATGTAGTTTTTTATTGGTCACTTTAACATTGGTGTGACCACAAATTGGTTTAACAACACAAACATTTATTGGGAAGATGGGATAGTTTAGTACAAATACTCCATCTTTGTTTTCAGACATACCTAAGGTGTCACTTCAAGACGCATGAAAGAGATACCAGAACCAATAGAATATTCATTCAGGATGGAACAATCTTGGCCCAACCATATGACAAATCTAACTATATGATGGTAAAAGATGGTGAGATTATACTTAAATTCGTTTATCTATTATCAAACGAATCGCATTGTTACCAACAACACCTTTGAAACCACAAAGCAATGGATTGTTGGTTTATACAATAATTTTCTTGCTGGTATTATGATATACGAGTACAACTTTTTGTTTACTTTAATTTAGAAGACCTATTTTAGAAAGTGATTGGTTTAATTCTACCATAAGTTTGCGTAGTTTCTATGCCTTTTCTTTGAAACAAATCAAGTCCATTCATTTTTCACAGTTATGTTTTGCAAAAAATAAATTGACCAAACGAGGAAGAGTGAAGACATAGGAATCCTTTCTATACTTCATTGTCTATTAAATATAGACAACCTCTAATTCAAAAGCGGAAGGATAAGCACAACACCTACGTGACCTACTTGGAATGAAAATGGATGCGTATTCCTCATACAAAATACAACATATCCAATCATAAATACTCTTAACATTTGATAAACTCCAATAATTGTGCACTTTACGAACGTTGCATTACTGTCTGTACCAAAAAAGCAATATATGCATATCAGGAATCGCCACACTAACAAAACACAGCCTCCCCACGCAGCGAAAAAGAAGAGAGGAAGAGAGAGAGAGCATGTATTATATAAGTATGTCAATTCAAATAAGACGCCACAAACAATTAACGAAGAAGAGAACCTTTGGGGATACCGCCTTGGAACGGTCAGTGGCAAAACAAAATGCCACTGGGGGTTTAAACCAGGTTCTTGGGTGCACCAACCTCACACTTGCCCCAACAGGTTCTCTTATCACAAAACAAGTACAAGTTGTCTTGGTGAAATAGCTCCAATCCACCCATCGGCTCAACAATGTTGCATGCAAAAGCACACAAACATATAAAACATAAGAAGCTAATAGCATTGCAAAGCCAAAGGGTGGGTACTCAATGATCTTACCGAGACCAGAGCACCTGGAGCAAAATCAGCAAGAACACGATGACAGGGATAAAAGAAACAAATCGAGCTTCTAGGTTCTTTTAATAAAAGATTTTCCCATAAACCTTCATAAACTCTTAAACCCCTGCCACCGTCGTGCAACCAAAGAGGTAAGCATAAATGATCAACTGTAGATGGGTTAATCACCAGGCCTGCAGAGCGCTGTAGAATATCATGTTGGTAACCTTATAAACAGTATAAAATTGCTGACTATACACCTTGGTTCCTTCTGTAACAAAAAAAAACACACAAGAAATAGCCACATTTTACAGACATTGAAAGATAGGGAGATCCGTTGGAACAGGGGGGAGGGGGTTGGCGGGGACACACGCAGACGTCGCCTGAAGTTTTACCTGTGCACGTATTACAGTCACCATGTTGGTTCAGTGATTACGCTAAATTTGTCGGAGAAAAGACAGGCCCAGAAGCGGAAGACCACGAAAAACCACACCCGATGAATACCGTCATATCCGGGTATTACATCTTCGAAACCGCTCTATCACAGCAAAGTCAAAGGCAGCAACAGCACTGGGACACCGGATCGGTCGACAGACCGTGAACAGAAGACAGCGGAAATAAGGTATCCGTGCAGTTCATCACCACCGTGAATCGTTCATGACACGTCAAGTATTAATCAGCATGCTGATACGAGCCATGCGAATTCTTCGACGGAAACAGGAGACTGGGTAAAATTTCCTTTCTCTGAAGATAGTAATTTCTGCTTCATTAGGAATGATGTCGGCAGCGTGTTTATCGATGTGTTTGTGAACGTTTTGGTCCGATTTGTGTCAATCAGTTAAGACCATTGTGGAGTTGAGGGATAATGGTTAGAGGTGGAATATGTGGTGTATCAAAACGAGGCTCGTCGTTATTCGAGGAAACCTAAATACACAAAGTAATCGTGATGAAATCATGCGGTGTCGTTACTTCATCAGCAACCATCTTCCAGGATTTGGAACAGTACCCTCTTCACAAATGGCAAGGCATTATCCCATTTGGAAGTCTGTATTGAATCTTTATAACTATTCATAATATAACCGGGTAGTTGTTGTTTCTATTGTTAGGCTGTGCGATTGGTCCGATCCATCTGAAGGTCCAGATCGGAAATCTTCTCGACTATACAGCAGATGTCATAGTTATGGGCGTCGGTGCTAACACTGAAACGAAAGGTGACGGTAAGTAATACATACAGCTTTGCCAAGTGTTAAATGGTTGTGTCTAGGGCACATTTCTGTAAACACATTTATAAACACTTGCCAAAGGTTTTAAGTGCATAGCTTTTAATTAATCTCAAAATAAAATTAAATTGTTCTGGGAGATAAGTGAAGTAAAATATATATCAGTAAGGTACCTGCAGGAGTTGCTTTATTCTGAGGTGTTGATGATTATTGTGTTATTGACATGAGACTATATTACAGAACATAGGGACGGGAGCCAGTCTATTCCTCGTGCTATTGTTAAGAAATGTACGTTTACCCTTTCAAAAAATCCGCAGCAATGCAATCAGCAATCAGTTTTCCACACTGGGTAAATAAATAACGCAATTAACTAAAATCTGTCCCACCTAACCGTGAAACACTTTTTCTGAATTTATTATGCGCCTTTTTAAAAAACGAATACCACCAATCGACGCTGAAAAAAAAATCCATGGGGGTGGTCTTTCCTTAGAATTTTGATATTTTCTTCAGTTACGAAGATATTTGTGTTCGTCCACCCTATGGGAAATTTACATTGTTTACATTGGTTGCCATTCGAAAATTCTTTTTGTCGGAGTTTTGCCGGCAAACGTCACGCAGATTACCAAGGAAATAAAAGTAAGTAGCTGAGGGGATGTCTCATGGTCATTAATCCACGTAGTTTTGATCAATAAATATTTGAAATAAAAACGGAGGTGTTTTCAAATAAATCTATCAAGGTAATTCGATGTAGTCTACTATGCCGATATGAACCAACATTAAATCCTGACGAAAATAATACTTATTATTGTCAATAAAAGCTAAAATTTAGTCACATTAAATTTCAAGAAATAGGCTGTTTACAACAAAATTTCATACCTTGAACATCAGGAATCCAATAAAAATTATTCCGATAAAGAAATTTCACTTAAAATTATCACGTAGCTCATATGGTCAATAACGGCACCATACTGGGATGAAACATAACATTCTGCAGAATTTTTCAAACATATGGCATCGGAGAAGCCATCTTTAGTTTACATCCTCATCCACCGCAATGTTTTTGAATTTTATCCGCTCGCTAACTTACATGAAACCACGCCTCATTCCAAGAAAATAGTTGAATGTAGCCTGGAAAGTCTAGCTAGAACCGGATTGCAGTCGCGCGCAATACTGCATAGAAGGTACCGAATCAGGACAAGAAATAAGTGTTCCGAGGTTCCCAACGGGGACTTCCAGAATAAATGATTCGCGAGATTTATGGAAAGGCTATGTTATTTTAAATGTGGCTATCCATTATAAAAAAATAACTTTTATATATTTCAGTTACGTTTACAGTAATGCTTTTATTTAATTATTACTTGCAATACCATGCGCTATTCGGGTTAAACGTCTAAAGTTACGATTATCAGGGGCGGAGCCAGAGGTTAATTTACAGCAGTAGTACAGGTTTCGCAAAAGGTCTAAATTTGTTTGAAGTCTACATTGTATAAATGTATTTCGTGATTGTAATTTTTCCACTGTGTCCGACATATCGTGGTGATGGTCAGGATAAACATTGCAATGCCTCGTGGGCAAGGCATATGATTTTATAAAGATGCACACAATTAGATAACGGCATTTTGAACTAGCGGTAAATCTCATGTTAGAAATAAACATTGTTTTCATGTGTTTGTTCGCCAAAGATTTTACAAATTTTCTGTTGGTTTAATTAACGTAGACTGAATACGACGAAAATGCCGGGACGGAGTCTACATCAGTCAGCTAAATCATCGTATTTCTTGTGTATGTGGTGCATGCGCTTACTTTCTATAAGATATAACGACAGCTGCAAACACCAAATTAATTAGAGTTTGAGAGCTGATTAATAGCTCAGTAGGTAGCGAGTCTATCTCTGTGTCTAGGGATCCCCCGCTACTTCAACTAAATACACCAATTTTGAATCGTGATCCAGTGTATAGGATCTATCCACCGTCCTAAAAATATCTAGGGATAATCCTTTAATTCCGCTGTATCTTGCCCTAGCCTCCGAAAATCTAAAATTACTAATACTCTTCTGTTGAGATGATCACTAAATTAAAGTGCACAAACGGTTTTTAGTTCAATTTTAGAGACTCGCTTCGCCTTCTCAGTTTCTGCCGATTACCAAAATCGAACTTTATTTTATACTTTAAGAACAACATACCACCATACACCGTTGCAGCTATTCAATGTTGTCGAATTATTTGAACTTATAATCTACGGTTTTGTTTTATTTTTATCAATAAAATCGCGCTAGGGAACGTGACATTTTAAAAGAATGTCGATATTTTTATTTACTTTATGATTTCTCTATCTATTAGGACCATAATTGGTCGGGTACAGGTACTGATGTTAAATTAAGGTGCACTTTGGGCGCGCAATCTAGAATGTACGCGTTGTAATGAATGTTTGAGATCGTGCCTAGTACCAGAATTAAATCAAACTTCTACGTTGTTCCATGGGGTCATCATTGTTTCGCCCTGTCGACCTCTAGAACGAGACCATAAAAACTTGAAAGAGAAAAATCATGAAAACACTATACGAAATCGCAAAAGCACGATGCGAGATTGCGAGAACATGATGGGAGGGCAAGATTCTTCGTGTTATTTTGATCTCGCCTCGTTGTCTAGCGACCTTGCATCCTGTTCTATCTTGTTTGTGATCTTATAAAGAACGAGACCATGAAAAGACGAGAATATGACGACGCGAGGTAGCGAAAACATGTTGCGGGGCCCTCTCATCGTGTTCTCGGGACCTCGCGTTTTGTTTTCGAGACTTCGAATCTTTTCCTCGCGTTCTCGTCTACAGTTCAGCGGAACAGAACAGAACATCATCTTTATTTTCCCAGACGTGTAGTACATGCAACATGGGAACATTCAAGATGTAATATGGTGAATATCACCTTCATTTTCCCAGACGTGTAGTACACGTAACATGGGGACAGTCAATATGTTATATGGTGGAGAGCAGATTATAGGTTCATTTAACATAAATATCAAGGTGTTAACAAACATATTTTGAATATCGCAGAAGAGATGCTTTTTGGTTGGTCAACAGCGAATATTAAGGAAAGATAGCCGTAATCACATTGTCCGGGGTATGGTGGGTGATCTGCATTTAGTGTTTTCTCAAAAGATCCCGATCAATATTTTTTCTATCTTTTTGTTTATGTTTTCCGTTTCCCACTTAATCCGTTTTTAATGTTAACCTCTATGCTAAATGTTACGATTCTCTGTTCTTTTCCACTGAATCTTAAATGAAAAAAAAACATCTCTAAATTCAAAACAAAGGATTCAAAAGTCCAACCTTTAACTCGAGTACAAAATAACAAAAATATAGTGATTTTTCGTGTATGTTGACATTCAGTGGTAGTTAATATTTAAAGCGATGTGTAAATTGGAAAGCGGTCTCTTTTACCGATGTATAAACTCTTGTTACGCCCCAGTAAAATTCCGATTACGTCTTCAAACACTGTCATTATTTAGGTCAATGATTTTTGCATGTTTAAAGAGCTCGGTGCGATTACAATTATTTAGAATGACGACATGTCTATGACGAAAGAAAATACAAGTAAGTTGTAGATTTTTTTTTATTTTACCCACTTTGTGTATTAAAATAACTCACTTTCTGGACATACGTGTTTTAATCATTATTCATTACACATCTGTGTTATTAACAGAGATGAAAATGTTAACACGACTTCGCCATAATAGAAAGTTAACAAGAACGTTGAAACCGCCACTTCATGACGTTGTGAAAGTTATCGCATGTGAGATATCGCGGCAATAAATGGACGTAAACAAAAAACATTAGCGTCTATGGGGAAAATGAAACTTTTACAAATAAATTTTTTTATAGGTGTTTAAATCCAAAAACTAAGGAAAGACCACCCCCATGGATTTTTTGTCTGCGTCGATTGGTGATATTCTTTTTTTCAAACGATGCATAATAAATTCAGAAAAAGTGTTTCACGGTAAGGTGGGACAGACTTTACAGTTTTATTAAGATAACATTCAGAAATGCAAGCAACTTTTCTTGCCGACTCAAAATAAATCTTATTGTATTGTATTGTATCGATTAAAATTCTTATTTTATTCCCTTATAAAATATATGATAAATAAGATGATATTAATTTTATATTGTAAATGTGTCATTTTTATTGGCGATGTTTCACATGCAACATCTTATGGAGTTTATAATCTACATCTGGGATTTAATAAAATGAAAATACAGGGGAAATTTCGCCTTTACACAGATTTCATTATAAATATAGGTGCAGTTTCAAGTCACTTCCCCATCGGGGTATTTCTCAGCCGGATTTTTATGATTATTTCAATTATGTTATTCCATAAAAGACAATATTATTGTTCAAAGTTATTCTTCAAATTTTATTTAATCATTTGTAAATTCAAAAAGATAGACAACTAAAACGATTTTCTACAGCGCTCTTCATGCTTGAGTATGACTGTGGCTGGGGTTAAAGTGTTTCCAGCACCTGGGAAATCATTTAAATGATTAAAGGAGCTCAATCTGTTTGGTGGGTGGAGATGTTTTACAAAAACAGCATTACTTTTGTGTTCATATAAGACCCCTTCGAGTTTTATCATGTCGATGTGAGTTTGGTGTGCACCCTAGAATCTGGTTGTAAACCCCCGGTTGTAAAATGTTCGCCACTTTCCATTCCAAGGCGGAAACCCTTCAGGTTGTCATTTTCGTTAATTGTTTGTGGTGTCCATTTTTAAATTAATCAGTGTGTAAATTCATGCACCATTTTGCTCTCTGCATTGTGGCTGTTAAAACGGGTGTGTTTTCTGAATGGGCCCATTTCTGACATTCATATTTGACCTTTTTTTACCTCAACAGAGCATGTTTTAGAGAAGAATAGCGTTGTGATACAAAAAAGTACTGGAGTGAAGGCTAAGTACGTGTTCCACGTGTTGTCACAGGACACGCTTGCTGGCTGGAGAAGTAAGCTGGTTGATTGTCTAGAAGAAGCCGACAAGAAATCCATCAGTTCTGTAGCATTACCGGTACTCGGATCAGGTAAAACTCAATCTTGGTGGTTGATACATCGCATCTTAACACACTATTGGACATGATACCGATTGGATCTTCCGCACAAGACATGTCTTCCTTGGAAGTTTTCAGAGTAATGTTTTCATGCACGCACGGTTTACGTAATAAAATTATAAAATAAAATTATTCAACAACATATTCGTATTACATTAGCTACATTCCGGGTTGATACATGTAAAAGTACCATTGCAATCATTAAAACGATGCAATTATAAGAATAACACACAATCAATCACAAGGTGTTAACTTCTATATCACTATCGTTTCAATTATATCATTATCGAGTAAATACCAACATTGATTTTATACAAAAGAAAACATATTTTATAGTAAAAATGCAAATTATATAAATAATCTCATACGATGTTTCTGTTGAGGCGTTACTCCTATCGTCACAGCAATGTCGTAGATTAAAAAAAAAAGATTAAAAAGAAAAAATATCAACATCCCTCATACGGAAAAAAGCAGGTCAATAGAAATTTGCACAGATTGAATTTAGGGGTTATTTTGACTATTTTCCTAACTGTTCTAACTTTTCTTAACATGTGTACAATATAAACTATACTTATATTAAAAACATTGATTTGTGCAGATATATTGAAAAGCATTTATCCGTTTGGGAGATTTTGATACATTATTTTTAGCTTTGAAATTGCAATGACGAAATGAGTAACGCTTTAAACATAAGTTGTTTGAATTAGGATAGCTATCATGAGTATTGAATAAGTAGTTAAACTCTTACTTCATGTACGGGAGATACGTTCAGGATCTATACCGTTCACTTCGAGGTCAGAAATAAACTTGTGAATCTAATTACGATCAGTAAACATTGATCAAACTACACGGAAATGCAGGCTGATCTAGATCTGTACTGGTAGAAAAAAAAGTTTGCTTTTAAGAGCGACCGTGAAGTTCTAGTGTTGGCTTCTTCATCAGAAATTATCCGAACTAATAACCCCAAAAGTGACGTATGATCGGATTACACACTGTCAGATGAATTTAGTCTGGTCACCTATAACATAAAAGCATTATCCAAAAACTTAGAAGTAAAGATTTTGATAGAATATTGAATTGATGTTAAATAGAAATAATTAAGTTCTTGTATTATGTTTTGAGCAAATATTCTTCATTGAATTCAAGGAGTCGAAACACAAACATTCTCGGCAGATGGTATAGGACATTGTCTGTTTGCTGCAATAGATGACTTCACAAGTCAGAATCCCGAGTCATGTGTGACTGATGTGAGACTGGTGGTACCTGACAGTAAAGCAGGATGTATTCCAGCCATCATTGATGCATTGCAAGATAGAATCACTGCTGTAAACTCTCAGCATGGAATATGCAAGATATTCAAATCACAACTTGGTATGTATAGTATATTTGTTGTTAGAATTTCTGAAATTCTTTCTAAAATGGGCTGTTACGACCATCTTTTTTTATTAAACACAGTCTGAGGAAAATGATGGCGTGTAATTACATTAAACATACTGTTAACAATTTACATACATAGGTTTAGATAAATTTGGTTTTAATGAAACATTAAAGTATAAATGCATTTCGTGCGCTGAAATTGTAATTATACCTTCCCCACACAAATGCAATTTTTTGCTCGGTTTGCTTCGGTTCAAGTATTGTGATAAGATTAGGATTGATTGATGTAATTTTTTAAAATATATTTTCCAAGTTTTTGTTTAGTTTTTTTAACAATATGTATGCAATGCAATACATTGTTACGACTTGCTTATTTCAGATAGATTTAATTGTTGTGTAAGAGTACGTTTATTTATGTGTGCCTTTTCGAAGTGTTTATGCTTAAAGACATGTGAATTGGGGTCTAGCAGACCATGCAAAAATGAATAAACATATAAAAGTTCTTAGAAACATGTTAAACAGAAAATTCACATTTTTCAACTTTATGGTTAACTAAAGTGTACGTGAAAGAGAAAAATTACATGGATTCATGGATCTTCATGGATGTAAATAAAGATTTACAAAAAGTGAAAATCAAGATATCAATATTGCTTCAGTTATGGTTTAACTTGAATAATCAAAGTCCCCACCAGAAATAATCGGAACACCTATTTTCAGTCAAGTCTACCAAAATACTAATTTTTTCTCAGCAATATGTCATGGCCAATTCTGTTTATGAGGGTCATCAATGTAATTTAGCATAAATTCAAAATATCATAAATACCTAGTGACTGGTAAAAGTTCTTAGAAATGGAATAGTTGTAAGAAAATGCATCTTTTGCAACGAAATTCTTTACTCAAGATATATTACGTATGATCTATACATACGTTTTCAGTTTAAACATGTATACATACGTTTTAAGGTTTTGTTGCGGAGTCCGAAATCTTCAAAGAATCATCCGTAACTGTATACTCAGATTCTACAATCAACATAGATCGCTGCGTCAAAACCTTGGATGATAGGATAGGACTGGTGTTTGCCCACAAAATGGCTAAAATAGACAAGAATGTAATAAGAGGTTTGAAGGATAAACAGGTGAGACATTAATTCAAATATTTAGCTTTTTTTCTTTTGTTATTATTGTCATACACAAAGACCAATATATAGTAGATTATAGTATTGTGTCACGTTTTGACATCTTGTGACATATCTTGTCGATTTAAGTGTGATATAATAGCTCGCCTGCGGCTGAGATAATATGACACCAAAACCAGCAATATATCATCACATTCCCTTAGAAAGAAAAGTAACTGTATAACTATATGATATATAATAACTGTTTTCAGATTAATAACCTGATAGATTCTGGTGTATTGGTCGACGTTGTGTTTAACAAACACACGGGCCAATTCACCATCTCCGGACCATTACGTAATGTTCTGGCGGCTATCACCTGCCTACACAACAAAATGCGACAGTTCAAAATGGAAGAGAACAATCGGAAGTCTGCCGAAGATTTGTACGACCAAATCAGATGGCATTGGATGTATGAGAACCAGGTAGCATCAGAGACGTGGAATCCATATGACATTATGACCAACTTTTATATAGAAACAGCATACAAGGCGGGTAGTCAAACTGTGGACTTACAATCTAAAGATGGGAAGATATATGTTATAGATCTCCAGAAACTGGTTGAATACCCAAAAGTAAACAGTTATGATACTGCCATGATGATCAGAAAGGATACTCTCAAACCGGGTATATTAAAAGGTAAACCAATATTGACCTGATAAGACCTTAAAAATCTGTTTATTTTTTAATAAACATAAGTATATTAAAGGCACAGTTTTTCATAAAGTATTGCATAATTGGAAAATATGACAGAGGTACACATAAATTGTAAAGCTTATTTATGTTTGTTTTTTCTTATCAATTTTCATGAATTTGAACTACATGTGTGGGTCTTTGGCAACTAAATTGTAGTGCACTTCTAGGGGTTATAAAACTATATCTATCTTCTTACAATATTGACTCATTTCATTAACCTCTTTTGTATATAAACTTTCGGCGTCGCGAAGAAAATTGCAGTCGTCATTCTGAGATTTAAACTACTAATACGGGTGATTAAAAACAGTGCGGATCAAATTAGAACTACTCCGTTGTCATTTTAATACACAATGTAAAATTCATAAAAAAGAATTTTTTAAAATACGAAAGTACATGAGCACATTTAGTCTAGTAATTTATTCTGTGTCAAAAGAACACATTTTTTATAATTCCTGCTTTTAAAATTTTGTCTTCAGCGTTGTCAGTGATACGCAGGATATTAATATTCTAAGATCCCCTGTCAAAATTCTATTCTGTTTAGTTCCGCTCATTGTTTTCTCGTTTAGGACAAAGCCATTCATTTATCTGGGGACCATTCGCCGCGGAACATGGAATGGTATTAATCTGAAAATACCACATTGAAGGTTCAATGTCAACCGCAATATGCACACCATCGTTTGGGATGGTCAAAATTCTTCTGTTAATTGGTGTTAATTATTAAGTTGCGCTCAACCCGGGGCTGGGCGGTGTGGGTAGCAATATGCATTTCAATTGCTGTCCATGAACGGGCTCATTCAAACCGAGCCTGCAATATTTTCATCTTTGTCATGTTCGATTGCTCTCAAAGTTCCCTTTTCATCTATTTTATAAATAATGTCGCGCATTTAATAAGGATTGACTTTGTCCGGAGTGTTACTAAGTAGTGTTTAATACTCATTTGCCTGATGTTTTAATCTTTATCGATGATACTAAATAGACATACTACTCTGCACTTTAAAGAAAACACACTCCTTCTTTATTTTAGGGCGTAAGTGTAGAAACCAAGAATTTGTAAGCCCTCCTTTTGCACTAAAACTACGTTGCCCGTGAACAATGTTTACACATGCATTCTCCCAAATGGGCCAAATTTGAGTGATTGTTTCCCGACAACTTCCAAAGTTGTATGCAATTATTTTATTAAGTGAATTTTTATATAGTTATTTCGTCGGTATTTCGTTACTTGGTGTTTAAATACAAACACGCTTTCAATTAAGAAACATGTAAGAAACATGCGCATGTTTTAAATTACCCTAATTCTTAAACAGCCTATTAGTATCAATAAATTTAGTTTTACAATTAGAAAACTTCATGTATTAAATGTAGTCAGTATCATTTAGATTTGCGATTAGATGTCAAGATATCGATCTCGAAACAATGGACTGCTATGAGCATCAATGAGAATGTCGCACGGGTGGCGCTGGAGCATGGTGAAAAATATCTAAACATCGAGAAACGTTTCCTTGATGATATGAGGAAGGGTCAATATGAGATCAGCCGATCTGTGAAAATTATTAAGGTGAGTTATCAATTAGTCGCTGTCCCATCTGTCCTACCCTACCAAAGAAATACATTATATAATTTATATTTGTAAACCACCTGTGTTTATATAATTTAATGACAACATGGATGATCCCAAATAACGTAGACTTTTATTATAGCATCTTAATTTGAAACACGTTTGCAATAAAGTATATACCAAATCCAATCAGAACACAAACGTAACAAACTGAGCTAAAATATACATATATATAATTTAATCGATTTCAAAAGCGCGTCACTTGTTTAAATAACCATGGTTACACTCATGCGGTGCACGTCGTTGGCATTGTATTTTATAAAGCACATACCTGTCAATATAAACATAACCTCTGGATTAGTGGAAAAAGAGCCAAATTTTGTAACGTTAAAGCGCGGTATATGACTAATGTTATGTCAAAATTTTACCTCATTCAGACTTTGCCTTTTAAAAACAATCAAAATTTATGCGAGCTATTACCAAAGTGAAAACGTCAGAAATGTAGGCGTCAGATCGCCTGGAAATACGCGCTATTATAAAATTGTGTCACGACCTTGGAAAATCGCCTCCAGAAACGCAAAAAGAATGATTGAACAGACGCAAATGAAAACTTCCGTAATCCAAGCTCTAGGTTTTAAATAGCATCAGTGGTTTTGTTACGGTCAGGAGAGTCATAAAAGAGGCATTGGGCAAGGAAAACAGAAATAAATCGGCGTTACGGCGGTGACGAAGCGAAGAGAAGTCTACCTATTGGGGCGCTCTCCGAGCTTTTCTGTACTGGATAAGGAGCCGTGCAACGAATATTGCCGAATATTGCCGAACAAATTACTTTTTTAAAAGGTATGTTAATATTTTATTATTTTCAAAATATGTTTTGTTTGGTATTTGTATCATTAAATGTCATAAATTATCAAATAAGAGTTAATACGTTTGTTATTATAATAACACTTGATTAAACAGATATGGACATTGTGATTACCATGCAATGACTTGTTATATTATAAAATACAAATTTGTAATGAATTATTTTTACAGGTAACGTCCGTTGCTAAAGGACCGCGATACGGAGCGGTGATTATTGCATGCCCGGTCGTTTCTTCGGCGGTACGAGCTTGAAGACGACCAATTTCTGGATCGCCTATTAACCACTTGCGAGACGTTGACCAGCAATGAAACACTGCTATGCTTGATTAGTAGGTTCGCCGGCATCACATTCTTGTGACGGGGTCTATTTTGAGAAATATTGAACATACGGCGCTTCGCTTACGCTGCGCCCGTAAACTAACGTCATTGACGTTGAGAGATCTAATTTGACATGCACCGGATAGCGCTTTGTGTATGAATTTGATTGTTCATAGTTTGTTAACGTGATGTTGTATTTTGCTGATATTTTGTAAGAATATGCTGGACATATTCCGATTAAAGCTTGTGTTATTTTATTTGTGCTATTTTGAAAATATTTAAACTGTAACAAAAGTCTAGTACGTTATTTTGGATCATCCCTCGTATTTGTGTTCAAAGAATAAGACACTATGGGGTTATCAGGATTTACTCACTGATTTAGTGGACACTCGGAAATTGGTTGCCTCGTAAGGAGGCGGAAGGGACATAAAACTTGGAAACAACAACTGTAAAAAAGTATTTTGTATAGAAAATAACTGGTTGATAACTGTTGAAATTGACAAATCAATTTTCAAAAACAAGATTTCTTATGCACATACATGTAGCAGCTACAACCACCCTGACCACCCCTTATCTGGAGGATTTTTGTCATTTCAGTCTGATTGTTCGATCGTAAAAAGATTGTTTACCCAAAAACTATCCGCCTCTGTTATATATACACAAATCCTTTCACCACCAGAAAATACTATAAAAGCTTCTAATTATATTGCTTAGTTGTGTTTAATTACAAAGAGCTTAACTTAATAATTACTCTGTCATATAAATGAACATTTGTGTGAAGATAAATTAAGTTTCAAATCGTAATGAGAATTTTTATGAAAAGGGGCATAATCATGACATAATTATGACACAATACAGTCAAGAGTTGTGAAATTTGTCCTGATAATTACTAAGTACTGTGATGTCGGACAACGATGATAAGTTTAAAAGCTCGGACGCTTACTGAAAAACTACGACATTGACAATAACTTGATAAAAATTTTAAGGGAAAAATGGGCATAGAAATCGTAAAATAAAGTCAGGACATACGAAAGTTGTCTTAACAAGTGACACTGTGATTGCTGGTAACTATGTTTAGTTTCAAAGCTGTACCTTGAAAGGTTTCTGAGAAAAAAAAATGCAACTTTCACAAAAATGTTTACGCCCGACCGCCAAACAACAAACCCTAATCCAGTAACCAGGAATTTTCTAAAGAAAACCTGCCGTGGTTAAAAAAAAACAAATTTACTTTTCAATCGCTTTAAAAAAACGTCTTATCGAAATGATAGCCTCTATGTAAACAAAAACTATCAAATGATCATAATTGTAATATTTTGTACATGTAACTTTTTTAGAAGATTTTAATAATGTGAAGATTGGCAATGTTCTCCCACATTCTGTAATACTGTTGAATTTAAGAAACATATTAAACGATAGGTAAACAAAGGTGCATAATTAGACCGTCGCGAAAGATGCTGATGGGTGCAATCTATCTTCCAGCATATGCCTTTTGTTTTAAATATATATTTTATGTTTCAGACTCTTTGTAATCTAAATATGGAATTTAAAATTACGTTTCTAAAGTATTGTTACAGTAATTATGTAAAATTGGATGTAATAAAGGGGTTACTCTGAAAAAAGGGGCCTGAAAATTAAGAAAAAGCCAAACCCATGAGTCCTGTCGATATAAATTATGAATAACATGTTGCATGTCTTCGCGTGAACATTTAATGATACACTGTAAGCGCTTGATTTGCGTTTTCATACAGATTGAGCGTATCCAGAACAAAACTCTGTATAAACAGTACACAACAAATAAGATGATGATGGGACAGCGCAGGACTGGATTCAAACAGAAAGGGCGTTTGCTGTTTCATGAAACTGCTGAGAAAAACATACTTTGGATTATAAATAACGGCTTCAATAGAAGCTACTGTGGAATTCACGGTAATAACAGAATTTGTCATGTTTAGCCCTTGAACCGCTAGTTTCGTATTAAAACATAGAAAAGCCTGGCCTGTGCACTGTGCAGTCTGATTGATTTAGATAGCGTTTGATATTCAGTAAATTATTTTTTTTGAAAAAAAAAACCCAACAATATCAGTCTCCCTTATTGAATGAAACCATCACATCTTAAAGCTTTATATACCATATACGTTTAAAGAACACATTCCGGGATAGGATCTATTTGGTATTACTGATGTGAAATAATGAATACTTTTTAAAAACTGTAGAAGAAACACATAAACATACAATAAAACTTTAAGCTAGAAAAAATGTAGCAGAATATTTTATTGTTAACTTGTAATGTGGATCAAAGTTTCTACCTCTGGTGACTGAGTGGCATAAAGGTCTCATTATTATATTGTTAAACCTGCTGTAAGTAGTCATTGAGGCGAATTTGTCTTTAATTTGGTTGCTTTATACAGTACAATTCACCATATATTAAAATTAATTTAAATAAACCTAAATAACTTTCAAGTTTGAACCAAGTTGCCGCTTGCTATATAGTATATGTGAGTGCTAGTTAAGTCATTTACAAAAATAATAACTTGATGTCATTTTTGTATCCACCAGACAGTGTAACAAGGCTTGGTTTGTGGTTTAATATTGATTTTATTTGCAATTGAATAATAAGCCTGTTTCTGTCACAATATAGTACATTGAGTATAATTTAAAATTCGTTTGCAGTTCTATATCTTAACTACAAGGAACCTAAGATTGCTAGTTTTATTACATTCTATACAAATCTTAAGTTATGTTTAGTTATGAGCCTTCAATGTTATTTTCCCCTAAAAACACGAATATTGAGTTGAAAATGTGTTAAAACTGTGAGGTTCTTTAATTAGACATCTGTATTTTAGAAGATAAATACGGTCAGGGAGTGTACTTCGCTGCAGACGCTTCCTTCTGTGCTCAGTTCCACCTTGCTGAAAACAAGACTGGAGTAAAAAGATACATGTTCCTGGCCAGAGTTCTTACAGGGGAGCTTATTGAGGGAAACCCCTCAATGAGAGTTCTACCCCCTGTCGATCCTGCTCGACCGACAATCATTTATGATAGCGCTGTAGATGATGTGAACAAGCCATCGCAATTTGTGATTTTTCATGATAAACAAGCATATCCAAAGTACCTTATCACATATACATCGGAATAGATTTGGTAACAAGTATTATTATAGTAACAAACAGTTATAAAATTAAAACAAACTGTTGTTCTTGAATATGTATGAATAACATTGTTCTGTAAAACCATAACTTTCGAATCAGTTGATCATTTTTCATGAACAAATTTTGACATATGCATATAAAAAGGTGAAATATGCATATCAGGGATCGCCACATTCAGAAAAGACAGCCTCCCCACACAGTCAAGAAGAAGAGAGAGGGAGAGAGCATGGTTAATAAAATGATCAGTTTCAAAAAAGACACCACTAACAATAAACAAAAATGAGAACCCGAGAGGTTACCGCCTTGGAACGGTCAGTGGCAAATCAAATTGCCACTGGGGGTTTAAACCAGGTTCTAGGGTGCACCAACCTCACACTTGCCCCGACATTTTCTCATGTCACAAAACAAGTACAAGTTGTCTTGGTGAAAAAACTCCAACCCACCTATCGCCTCAACAATGTTGCATGCAAAAGCACACAAACACACAAAACATAAAAAGGTAATAGCATTGCAAAGCCAAAGGGCGGGTACTCAATGATCTTACCGAGAGCAGAGCTCCTGGAGTAAAATGTGACGTCGGCTGCGAAAACCAGGCCAATTTCGGTTTTTAATACATGTTGAAAAAAAACACAACTATTATTAATTTTATACTTTTCAAAGTATGAAGTATCTTCAGGATTTTTTTTAACAAACTGACGCCGATAGTCGACGTCTTCCCCTGAAAATATTTTCCTCAACTAAAATCACTTTGCCCCTTGTAAAGTGTTAAATTTTTATCAAAAAGTAAACATATGCTTAGTTTTTATTTATATACAGTCGAACTTCGATGGCTCGAACACCGTTCGCTCGAACACCACCCTTCTCTCGAACAGTTCGCCAAGTCCCGAACTAGAACTCTATATGTTCTATATTGTTCTACCTCTGATGGCTCGAACTACCCATAACTCGAACAGTCGAACTCCAATCAAGGTCCCGACAGTTAGGTTTTAATGATTTTGACACCGCTTGGCTCGAACAGACAATTATCGGTAAGCATCAAAGGTGCGAACAAAGGCGGTAAAATGTCTCGCCAATTAGGACAATGCGTTATTGAATTAAGTCGTGTAAATATCACATTATAGCAGATGAATATATTTTGATTGTTGTTTTCATTTATACCACACTTATGTAATTGCTATTTTGCATTTATAAAATTAATTAGAAAATTATAGAAGGTTTTTTTCGCGATTACGTCGTGTCAAACATTATTTTTCAATATAAGCGTACGAATTATACAATGCAGCCTCAAATTCAAAATGAATTCGACTGATGATCAACTACCCGAGCAACAGGAAGAAAAGCGAATGCCGAGCAACTTAGTGATGACCCGACAACGGGGGTATAGCTTAGTCGGCACTAAGGAAGAAAGGCACTAAACGCATGTTGGACAGCAAATCTCTAGATTCAAATTCAGTGTCATCAAAGAGAAGTTTTTGACCGCAATTTTTGTTCCTTTTGCGAGCCTAAGATTTTGACGGAGAAAAAAAAATTATTTTTAGGTGCCCGAAAGCTTAGAGGATATTTGTTTGTTTTAGTGTAATATCGTTTTTATTTCACAAGTGAACTCCAGAAACTGATATTTTCACGTGTGACGTAGCCACGAGAGAAAATACTAGTTTGTGGTGTTAACAAGTGAAATAAAATCGATAATTCATTTAAAAAAAAAAATTTCTTTTTTTAGTTTTCTTGACAAAGTAATCAGCTCGGAGTTTCTTGTTCCCTGTGGAGGGCCCCAAAATAATAGCCGCTTAACTTTCAATCACAACTGATTAAGCAATAGAAGGTAGTTCTGAAATTCATATCAGAATTAAGCATTTCAAAGAGTTTTTCTATCACTTTTATCGAAAGAAACTGAGAAGACAACAGTTTATTTAATTAAATTTACATCATTTTCATTAGAAGCAATATGCCGTCAATGGCGTAACAAAAAAGAGATCATAAGCTAAAGTTTGCAATTGTCATTTATAGCAATAATTGTTCGTTTGTTTGTTTGACATGGTTTAAGATAATTGTTGCATATATGCACGGTAACTGTATTCATTGTGTTTATCAAATAAGCATACTTTGTATTACTAATTAATTATAGTGTTGTTGTTTTTTTTTTCAAAACTCACGGCAATACGTATACTTAAGATAAATAAATTTTGATGGGGCGAGTCTATCGTATTCCATATTCTACGTTCATATTCATGCATAATAAGAGCAATAGTTTTACGTTTGCTCAGGAAATAATTTATGCACATAATAGGAATGCTGAAACCACTAATTTTCTTTTTTAATCTAACTCAAATGTTTGAAGAAAGCCAACAAAGGTTACTTAGCTGTTTTATTTAAATAAACACGAGATTACATCATAATAAAGGAAAGTTATCAGGTTTACTAATATTTTCAATTGCATTTTTGTTTGTTTTGTTATTTTTTATGCACATATATATTTATGCATATACGGTAGTTACTGTTTTTGGTTTCCAGGGTAACTAAATTCATGTTTTACATTTAACAAAAATCAGCTAAATTGAAAAAAATTATACTCCTACTTACGTATCTTTTGCATTATGTATAAGAAACAGGATTTGTAACACCAGATTTTCTGTGTCTAATGAATTGATATACAAATTATGTTGGTGTGGTGTTATTAGAATGTCACTTTTCAGGGTATTTCATGAACTATTTAATATTTTTTGTAGTGCGAGCCCCTGAAAACTGCACACCTACTTAAACTTTACGAACTGGTGCAAATCAAGACTTAAACCACATTTGAAATCAGTTAATGTTGTTTGTTTGTTTGTTTTAAATGGGAAATCATATAAATTCCTGGTTGCCATGGTAACCATATTAAGCCTTCCCCCAAAAAGATGACTGTAAGTAAAAACTATTTAATTTTTAACATGTGTAAAGTAACAAAGGTGATACTTGGAACACTGAATATAGGATGTGCACATGAATGTATGTCTTGTTTTACTTTTGATAAGATTTCAAAAAAACCTGATCGTTGTTTGAAATGATGAAAAACACCTAGTTTGTTCAATGTGCTATGGGCGCACCAATATTGGTCCGATCAGTGTGAAATTTTCAGGATATACCAAATACATGTTGTAGTTTTTGAAAATGCAATAAACTGAAAATGTGATTTTTGCGCCATTGGCCTGGTTTTTGCAGCCATTGTCACAAATCAGCAAGAACACGATGACAGGGATAAAAGAAACAAATCGAGCTTCTAGGATCTTTTAAGAAAAGATTTCCCCATAAACCTTCATAAACTCTTAAACCCCTGCCAGATGTGAATCAGATATAATCGTATTTCGATAACGCCATTAAACTTAACACCGAGACACCGTACTTCAGTGTATTACCTGAAATAATTTTATTAATGAAAATAAAAACATACAAACACGTATAATTGTTTCTAGATATTCTTTAAAAAAAAACAAACAACATAAATAAATAAGATTTATATTGACAGTTTGACAAATGAGGAAAAATCATTTGCAAGTTTTATCGCCGATACCAAGTTTTAACGAAAAAAATACAGGTGCAGTTTAAAATCACTATTGCATCAAAGTACATGTATTTCATAGTGAGTTTTAATGGAGTCTTGATAAATAAACAAAAGAAAACATCAATATTAATTTCTCGACGTTATTCGTAAATCACATCAGTTCTGTAAATTCAAAAAGAAAGGTTATTAACATGATTTATTACATGTGTTACTATAAATAGTAACAAATTTATGTTACGACCGGAAGCGTTATTCAAGGTCGCAGGGCATTAACTTATGAGAGGCAGGGCTATTATCGATAATGGCCCTGCGATTTTATTTTAGGTTTTCTATTGTTATCATTGGTTTAATCACATTTCATTATTGAAATAAGAATTATTTTCAATAAATTCTTCATACCCGTAAAATATTCCCAATTTGAAAATCACTTATTGTTTTTTCTTTTCCATTCATTTGTAGATAATATTCACATAGCTAGCCTAAAGGCCTTGTGTAATTTCTAAAAGAAGCTCGCAGCAGAGGTATGAGAATGAAACACTCTCAAATCATTGCATTTACAGACTCATACCACGATTATCACTTCAAGCATTCAAAGTGTTAGCAAATCCCTATCCTTTCCCTTGAGGCTTGAGTTAAAACAAAATAAACAAATGGTACTGAATGAAATAGTAAACATTCGTTAAATGACGTCACATATAAACTCCAATGACGTATTGGCTGACATCATAATGTAGTAATTGTATCAATGAAAGTGCCAAATCAAGTACAAAGTGAAGGGAGATTAACGTACACATGTAATAAATAGGTAAATAAATGGGCAAGCAGTGCCACTTGTCGATTATGGCCCTGCCATATAATAATGTTCCTCGGGCTTAAGCCCTCGGGCCATTATTCATATGACAGAGCCATTATCGACAAGTGGCACTGCTTGCCCATTTATTAACCTATACATTCTGTAGCGTTCTGCCTGCCTGGTGTTTAACACATCTACAGCTGATTGTTATGCTTACCTCTGGGTTTGAATAACGGTTGCAGTGGTTAATGAGTCTATGAAGGTTTATGGGGAGATAATGTAAAGGAACATTGAAGCTCGATCTGTTTCGTTTTTTCCCTGTCATCATGTTCTTTCGTATTTGACTCTATGGGCTCTGGTCTATATATGGTCATGAGGTACTTTTGCTTTACAATGTTATAAGTTTCTTATGTTTTATGCATATGTACTTTTATATGCACCATATTTGACTTTGGTTTGGTTGGAGTTATTTCACCAAGACATCTTGTACTAGTTTGTTGGGGCAAGTGTAAGGTTAGTGACTCTTACCTGGTTATGCCCCTTTCAAATGACTTAAATATGAACTCAGTGTTATTGAATTTCTTTGAATACTTGTCGTATAAACCTTATACTTGGAATATATCATCTGCATGACAAAGGTCATCTATGACTACAAGAACGACAACTCCTGTTTCACTGTTTTAGTTATATCCCTTTATATGCAACTTGAATATAAAACATGATGTTGTTTATAAAAGTTATTTTAAAAGTAATTGGCATATTAACTTAATACTTGGATTTTCTCTTCTGCATGAATCAAATCACTTTTGACAACAAGAAAGATAACACATGTTTTATTAAGTTAATGCCCATTTCAACTGAATTTAATATGAAACTATTATGCTAATAACATAGAAAGTCACTTAATACTATGAATATATCATCTGCATAAGCAAAGTCTTCTGTGACAAAAGAACGATATACCCTGTTTCACTAGACTAAGTTTTGAGTTTCACACCCCCTTCAAACGCATCTTTTATATGAAGCTTAATGTTGGCTATAACTTTAAAAGTACATGTCCGATTTATTTCATACCTGAATGATGTTTACTATGTATGCCGATTCGTTTCTTCCCTATGTCAAGAGAGGTTGTAAAAAGAACTGGTTTGTCATCAAATCAATTATTTAATTTATTTTTAATTGTTGTCGATTGCTTTCTTAGATGAATGCAATACCATTAGCTTAAATTGCAGGGTCTAACTAAGTACAATCTTTAATTGAAACATAAGGAAATATAAAATTTTGTACTTTGAAGAGGATTTTTTAAAACAAAAATGCTACTGATTAAAACGGTAATATTTTTTCTTACTGCCGAGGGGTCCTAATAAAAGACAAAAAGACATTTAAAGCTTTTCTCTGGTTGCTTAACCATTGATTGCATGAAATGCATGTTTAACAAAGTTAAGGTAAACTCTCGCCAAACTGTTCTAAATTCAATATTCCAAGATTGAAACTTTAATTAAGTACTGTTGTTGGCAACTGATAACAAATAAAGAGTTAGGTCAATATCATTCTCAGAAAAAAATGACAGACAAATAGTGACCATTGTGAAATTTGGGTGAGTGTATATCATCTGCATGCAAAAAGCAAGTTTTGACAGTTTAAAAAAAAAAAAAGATTTTATTGATAATTCCTACTTCACTATAATTTTGACTTATCCACTTTCACATGATTTAAATATAAAATTTAATGTTCATTTGCTTACTGTTCACCACATTTTTCCATCTATTTTCAGAGTAAGAATTTTACTTATGCTGTTCGCCTTATCTATTAACTACAGATTTACCACTAAATTATTAGTTATCTGCTAAGAAGTGAAAATTCATAGGTTATGACGTCGTATATAATAAATGTAGGGCAAAATTTGTGGCAATCACTAAGTTATTAAGTGAATGTTAAGAAAGGTTTTAACAATTAAAAAAAACACGGATAATACGCTCGGTTACATTATTTGGTGTTTATATTGTTAAAACTTCACTTTTTATAAACTAACTGTAACTTTTAACTTGCATTAATGTATGGAATTATATTTTGACCAATGGGGAAGCAGTATTTTTCAAATTTTCTCGTAGTTTAATTTGGTAAACCACACAGTTTACTGGTTTACCGAGTAAACGCATGACATTTGATAGCACCTATTATGAACCCTTGTGCGCATGCGTTTAGAGGCGGGATCAGAGGCGTGGACAATAAATATTTTGAACATGATGAAATTCACCGATGTCTGTGTAAAGTTTTACTTTTTATTTTGAAAGAACTGCAATAAATGAACATAATACAAATTTTATAACGAAAAGCATGAACAATTAAAAAACAACACTTGTTACGCACTCTTCTTCTATATAGCACTAATTGTGTACATGTATTACTCACAACGCATCAATACTGTCTATAGTATTCTTAAATAATGCGACGAACTTATATTTAAAACTGTAATAACAGACATGGAACAATAAAAGCTGCAACAGAAACAATACAAATGTAACTGTATAAGTACTCGTATTTTAGTCCATATATTCACTTACATACATGTTTACACGTCAATGCTTATTTTCTTTCCGTCCGATTTTACTATGACCACGTGCTTCACAGAATATGGGACATGTATTAGGAGGTTAGAATCCACTGCGTTTTCGCCAGTTGAAGTTTCCGCTGCGGCTGGAGTCATGAGCTCCGTCTTAATCTCGCCTGGCGATATTGTAGTAGCAGGCGCTTCCATTTTCGACTTTTTTACATCCGGTTCGAGCGCATTGCTTATGTTATTGAGTATTTCGAACTGTTCTCTCTGATATGCCTGAACAGCATTACTCTTGTGTTTGCTTCGGCTTATCACGGCTTTATCAGTGAATTTCTGGTTGTACAATGTAGTGCACAGAGCAACGCGAGCCGAGTGGTTTGTGATCTTGCGATCCCTGGTGTCAATGCCTGCTTCTTCGTAGAAACGTTTCAACATAGATTTTAATCCATTCTGTGGGATTGTAGCGCAGCTGAATTTCGGATTATTGTTTTCGTCGACACCTTCCAGTGGTTTTCGGTAGAACGGACCGGCGCGAGGAATCAAAGACAAATATCGCTCATACAGGTCTACTAGGTTATGGGCCCGGTCGGGCTGTTCATAGTGCCGTATTGGGTCCTGGACACATCTACGACCCTTTATCCCTCCTTGGGAATTTTTACGCTGTCCTGGCGTAAATAATATATATCGCAAATTATGTTCTGTGTCGAGGATAATGTCAAACTGATTTGCTTGCGCATTTACATGCTCTTGAAATCCTCGAAACCCAAAGAGTTTCCCATTATAGAAGAAAACGGCGTTACTAAGCCCCGTTGCTGTAGTACTGTTAAACACCTTACTCTCCCATAATTTAACCTCGTCGTCCATAGTGACAGGATCACTGCTTAACCTTTTGGCCCCTACTCCGGCAGAGAATAACTCTTTCATTCTTGTGTCTAAGCATTTCCGGAAATCATTAAACTGAGTTCCTTCCTTCAAAAAGTTAACGTATGGTCTATTACACTCATTGCGTAGGTAACGCTGTAGACCACAAACTAACTGGTGTAGCGAGTTAGGCGGATAATCGGTTCCATCTTGCCGCTTGATTTCCATGACGAACCGCTGTCCCCAATAATTAATCAATTCGTCATTCATCTGCCCAATGTCCTCCGGTATAGGGAATCCCGGTTCAAATGGCGTGACTGGTTGCGAGTTACGGTGCTTTGTCCATTCTGACCACACCTTTGTTGACCAATCATTAACTTTTCTGGTGTTCTTTGGAACCGCCCCGACATTCTTTTGTCGTATCGCCTGTTCCGATATTGGACTGCCAAATCTTCTACGGCACTCTGAAATTGTATGTTAAATATTGTACATGCGCATAAAATCAATAAATCCTAACAACAATTTATTTCTGATTTATATTTTCAAAGCTTTGTACGCAGAGATATAACATATTTTTGACAGTACTACGGGAGAATAAGATTATACAAGTGTGTTGATCTTTTACACTGCTACGTCAACTGAAAGCCTACCTTCATGTCGAGAGTCGACGGCTAGTTGGTGTTCACTCGCGGCCAACGACCTGCAGCTGTTTGCCGCTTCGGCATTGATGCCGTAGTCTATCGCTCTGTTTTCATCAGACCCGGAACCTTTAAAATATACATGTTGTTAAATTAAATATACCTGTAATGCAACAATAAAGCAACATACCAAGGTAATATACTTTTAAGGGGTATTGGACAGCAACCAAATTTGGATCAGCCTTTACGTTTGTTCGTATTTCTGAAGTACCGTGAATTGTTTTGTCGTGGGTTAGCTTTTAGCAAACATGAAATAACGTTTGACATGGATAATAAAATTGTGTTCACAAACCTTGCTCATGAGTAGATTTCCGATGGAGTACAAGGTCCTGGGTATTGATAGTCAATACCTGAGTGACGATCACGTCGTCGTTGCAAAACGATGGTTTGTTATCTAGATCGCCTGATTCTAAAACATTCATTAATTCCGTATCGTCTAAAAGATCAAAGCTGATATTTAAATCGCTCGTGTGATTTATGTCCGCCATCGTTGCGGCCAAGTTACTAAATGAATGTGTACACACAATTTTTGGTTGAGTGAAAAATATGCGATTTCATCATGCCTATATTTGAAACAGGGGAGTTTGGAATATAGCATTTTCAAAGCAAGTTTGATTGGTTGGTTTACAGGCTACCAATGTCTGTGGGCGGAGCTTGGATACTGTCGTCAAAACATAATTCCATACATTAAATAGGTTAATATTTGTTATCGAGGGTTTACAAAATTAAACCGCTCGCTCGGCTGCACCGAGCTTGAGCGGTTTAATTTTGTAAACCCTCGATAACAAACATTAACCTATACAAGTACTGATGATATTAGCACAATACTTGGAATTTATCACCTAAATGAATAAAGATTTATCCTACAATAAAAGCGGTCATCAATGATTGACTGTTCTTTTAATTATTCTCATTTCAAATGACTTTAACCTAAACCTTAATGTTGCTTGCAACGGGGAAAGTGTTCATCCTATCACCACAATAATTGAATAAGTCATCATGAACAAAGGTTTTTGTAAATGATTTTTTATGCCGCTTTTTGAATCATAATTAGTTATAGATATATACCATTTGTATTAACAGTTATGCCCCCTTTAAGGGACTCTAATCTGAAACTATATTTTGCTTTATACAGATTTTTGTGATCTTCACAAAAAAGCTATATTAGACAACAACAAGGATAATTATACCTACTGTGTTGAACAGTTATTATAAATTTAACCAAAAAAACAAATGTCGCTTAAAATTGCCCAAGTATACAACTCAAAAGACGTGTAAAAATCTGCATCTGCTACTTTTTTATTGTTAACGTTTTATTGTCAGTAAAACCTTCTATAATTTGTTCATATAGGACCACTAAGGTTTGTTTTTATCTGTTGAATGCATACATTATGGTATATTTGTAAACTTCTGTTTTTACTTTGAATTTTCTGATCGCGTAAATAGATGACAAAATAATGGAAATATTGATTCTCTACATTGATGAAGTTCTTTGAAAGGATGTAACATATTGTTGTAATTATCATATAACTCATGTGAACATTTAAATTGATAATTTGTGTTTCGCAGTTTTGGTGTCTCGATGTGAAATTTAAATTACTTTATATCTAGCTGTTTTCTCTACTGTCCTACCTTTTATGAACGTGTGTAAAATAAAGATTATTGTTAGCAGCATGATAGGAGATAATCTGTTTGAACAATTAATTATCTGCATTTACATCTGTAAATATTTTTTCTTATTGTGTTACTTGAACAATATCTTTAGTGCATGTGAACTTAATAAAAGTGTCATACAGTTATAATTATATTCATTCTGTTGTAATTTTAATATCAACCGAAATGACTTGTAGGCCCAACGTGGCCGGGTGTTTTAATTGTTTGTTATTAAATATTGTACACAATGTCACTATAATAAAATCAACATACTTAAAGAAAAGCGAAACATGATTTTTACAAAATTTTATTGAATTATATTTGGCCGTCTACGGTTTCAACCGCCACTATTTCGCTTTGATCTAAGTGCATCCCCATTATTATTTCGTTCAAAGTGCTACACGTATAGCTTTCAAACTTGGTTTACCTGTTCGCGGTCAGATTTCAAGTGTGAATGCCAACGGCTATAACTTCAACTTTGAGCAATTGAGCAATATAGGAATGGTCTTCATCCGTCCGTCCGTCCGTCCGTCCATCGGTCCGTCCATCCTTCCGTGCGCGCAAATTTCGTGTCCGGTCCATAACTTTTCAACCCCTAGAATGAATTTCATGAAACTTTAGGCAAATGTTCTCCTCATCAAGACGACGTGCAGAACCTATGTTCCAACATGGCCTGCTCAATGTCAAGGTCACTAGGTCAGATTAAAGCAAAAATTTTGTTAACGCAATAGAGGTCACATTTTTGTCCGATTGTCATCAAATTTGGTATGAATATTAATATTGATGATCTCTACTCAAATTATTAAAATCATGTTCTTGAATTGCCCAGGGGCCCGCACTGGGGATTAAAATAAATTCTTTTAAATTCTGTTTTAACCTTTGATTTTCTCTAGTCATCAACCTGATTTTGACACAAACTTTATACCATCTTAAAATTCAATCTTTCCTGAACAATTCATTCACTGGTTGTTCATTGATAAAATTCGAAACAAAAAGTTAAGTTGCAGAGTGAAAATTTCAAATATCAAAATTTCAATATTTCTACCTCTCTTCAGCTATATTTAGATTTAATCTTAAGATGTTGTTAGGATGCATTATCAGAATTTATTCCTCCAGTTGCTGCTCAATGACCTAATGAACTTTGCTGCTTAGATCTGTGTTATGCAATATTTAGAACTTTGCTCTGGAAGATTTTATAGTGTAAATTTTGTCATTTTCTATGGATACTGACCTAATAAACTATCTTACTTTATAGAACTTTCAAAATCAAGCTTTTCTGAATATTTTATTTACTGTTTGTATGTAATACAACAACAACAACAAATTTGTAGCACATTCTCAAAGTGTAAAGACTTAATTTAAGAGAGGTCTCAGCTGTATACAGTGTATGTACACAAACTGGCAGGATAATTGGAGGTCTCTGAACCCCTGGAATGAATATCATGAACTTAAGTGAATGCTCAGTTCATGAACATGATGTGCTGAACCCATGTTCCAACCTGGCTGGCTCAAGGTCAAGGCCGCCTGTGGTGTTTGAGCATATTTCGTGTCCGGTCCATAACTTTTCAACCCTTAGAAGGAATTTCATGAAACTTCAGACAAACGTTCTCCCCATAAACACGACGTGCAGAACCCATGTTCCAACATGGCCGCCTCAATGGCAAGGTCACTAGTGGTGTTTTTTGAAAAGCCTTGAAGGAATTTCATGAAAGTTACATGCTTTGTGTCCGGTCTATAACTTTTAAAAACCTAGAACGAATTTCATGAAACTTTAGTCAAATGTTCTCCCCATCAAGACGACGTGCAAAACCCATGTTCTAACATGGTCGGCTCAATGTCAAGGTCACCAGTGGTGTTTGAAGATTTGAACCAAGCATTTCGTGTCCAGTTCATATCTTCTGAACCCCTGGAATGAACATCATGAAACTTAAGTGAAATGTTCAGTTCATGAACCTCATGTGCAGAACCCATGTTCCAACCTGGCTGGCTCAAGGTCAAGGCCGCCTCTTGTGTTTGAGCAGGCCAATACTCTGAAACTTATCTGAACACGACATAGTCCAGTCAATCTATATCAAAATGACCCCTTAACCTCCAACTTATTGCAAAAGAAATGAAACTCACTAATTTTAAATCTAGATACTATCTTGGATATAATATCAAAAGTCTAGAAAAATCTAAATAGGGGAAATTTTAGAAAAATTTGGATGAATCTGGTGACTATTTACATATTTTTAAGGGTTGGCTTACCAAGAAATTGACATATGTGGGTATAAAAGCTACCAATAATTTCATTTAAAAATATGCACTGTACTGTAATTATGTTTTACAATATAAAGCATTTAAAACAAGTGTATTGCTATGATTTAAGAGCAATATTTTTGTTATTCTTAATAAAAAAGAGAAAAAGTGGGTGGGGTAATACCACACATTTATTGAAAAACACCAATATTAAGTTTTGTGTAATATTATGAGGACAAATTACATAAATTGTATTTATGTTCAAAACAGTCATATAATATAAATATACTTAGATTTAAAAAGTTAACTATTAAGTATTATTTATCGATACTGCTTATATACAGTGTTGTCTTGTATCAATACATGGCATGATATTATCCAATTTTACCTTAACTCAGTTGTCACTCATCTTGTCATGAAGAGTTACTCACTGTCCGAGTCTGAGTCAGTGACCTTTGCAAAATTTGTTCAACTTAAACCCCTACATTAAGAACATCCTGAGGAACATTCTAGTCCATTCTTTCTACAAGTACACCTTCTCGAGACCCAGTTCTGTTTACATTTACATCTGACCATGTTAAGCAGATTATCTGGTGCAGCTTGAAGATCAGTTTTCAGAGGCATCAGCACATCGTTTATCAGTTTCCACCCCATTCAATAGAAAGCAGTTTTGTGTCTTGTTCTATCCATTCATGAACTTAATAATGCACACGTAAACTGTGTTTCTTGGCATCATGCGTGGGGTAACATTTTGTGCATATACTGTTTCTAACAAGACACTCAATCCCGAGCCTGACATAAGCTGACCAATACAACCAAGGTAGCTCATCATGCAATGAAAACCCCCCATTCGCACAACAATGCCTTTGAGTGAACTACTGTCATTTTCACTTGAAATCACAGTCACTGCTTTTCAATACAATGGCTGGTCAAATGTTACAATAGCTTTCTGTCTGTACTGGCAAGCATGGCTACTGATGTATTTGAGAGTTGTGTAAACGCAAGACATATCACTTGGGTCCATATCAATCTTTGGTAGGAACACGAAAGACGATTTTCCAGGGTAGTCCCCCTTCCTCACCATCTGCATAAGGCCTGACCATTCTGTTCTGGGCCTGGTTTTCTAAGCGGCCAAGTCACCTGCGCAAGGAAAGCAATTTTGATGCTGTCGTCTGACACTTTAAAGTTATTTAGCTCCAAAAGGTTAATTGACAAATGTGTAGCTTCTGGTGGACGATAAATGAAATATCTATTTTTCCAGCAGAGATAAAATCATCTGAAGAAACAACTTGCCTTATAATAGCTTTATTGTCAAAGTTCCCAGGTGTTACACATGCAATCATGCCCATACCATGGAATGTATTGTGCCCATCAAGAGTTCGAAGATTATGATCTTCATTGTCTGCAACATATTGGATGAACATGCCATTCTGAATGAAAATTTTCAATATCTGTTCTGTTTGAAACAGCAGCACTAGATTCAAACATTTGGACTTCAAAATACGAAACAAAAAATCCTAAGCTGTTCAATATATCAAAAAGGTATTTTGAGGCGATGTGATGGTGTAATTGTACTTCAAGTCCAAGCTGTAATGGAGCAATCATTATTCTTGGACGTGAGGCCTGCATTATTTCTTTGTCTATGGAGCAAACTTTGGTATCAGCATCTTTTTCACTGAACAAATCTCACAACAATTGTACTAAAATATCTGGTATAAACTGTTTATTGGCTTCAATAGACGAAATGTTATGAGGAATGTAAATATACAGTTTTATTTGTATTGACGGATTTGAGGTCATTCTTTATCAGTTTTGCTGCAGTTTTTATTGATTTTACTTTCTCATTCTCTGGGTTGTCTGATTTGCGTTGACAGTAAAAGTCGTGCGAAATGGTGGAAGCAGTTTGCCTAAGAGTGACAACATTAGGCTTGCCGTTTATTTCTGTTATTATTACTGAGTCCCAAAAGTGTTCCACTAACTTTTGTTTTGTGTATGATGAACTATAAGCTGATTCTCTACACATCTCCTTCATTTTGTTCACCAGATCTGTAATTGTTTTTTGTTCATTGTCATTTTCCTTCAAGTATTCAATTGCTTTCATAAACGCTATGCATGCATCCTGGTCTGTTGGTCTACCACGTGTCTGGTTTTTTTCAAGATCAGGTTGAAAATACTTAGGAACATCTTTATTTGTCCTGAAATTGACATTGCACGTCTGGTGGTATAGAGCATCTACTGCAGGTAAATCAGCAGCAAATTCTATTCTAGCTGACACTTTTTGAGCCTAAAATCTAATGTTCTTACAGGATACACATCATAGCTTCGCTTTTTCCCATCACACTTGACAAACTGACCACAAAACAAACAGTTATATTTAAACATAAATGTCTCAGTTTTTGATCTCGTAGATCTTGAATAAACTGCTTGTGCTTCCTGTTGTTCTTTGGCATCACGAGCAATTACATTCGGGTTACAGTACTTCTTTCTACATTCAGCATGAACAAACTGACCAGGTATGGTAAATATAGAATCGTTTCGTTTTTCACTTGCAGTGTTTATGCCATCACATCCCTTTTGCGTGAGTCGTACTGTTGTTTTGGAGTCATCTAGGATAAGGTTACAAACTTTGCATAGCCCTGTTGGTAAATCCATTCTGAAATTAGAAAATAAAATTATGTTTAAACATTATTTTTTTATATTTTAATATTTCAGTGATAGTTTTTTAGGATCTTAGTTTAAGATAACCCAAGTTTATTTAATTATCAGGTTTTTTTCATAGAATAACAATTACATAAAGTTTTTCTTTTTCTTAAGTTACAATGCCAGAAAGTACCGGTAAACAATAGGTCTTTTGAACATAACTCCAATATGGTTCGAGTAAACTACACATTCATAACAAGATTCAGATGTATACATAGAACAGATGCACAACGGATGGACTTTGGGATAACTCTCTGACAAATATATAACCATCTGAAATCCTTAACAACGTTTTTATTTGATATTTAATCCGAATCTCAATCCTTTTATAAGAACAAAGCTGTATAGAGAAGATACATATTTTTTGCTAAAACGGACTTCCATAGTCAAAAAAAACGTCGGCGTCTCGTGGCCGTTTATAGATCGCTTTGTATAACATTTTAGCGTTAGGGGGCATCAAAAAGATAAAACCTTATATAAAATTACCAAAATCATGTATTGTTCTGATTAATAACGATTTATTTGGCAGTGTTCTTGGCCTTTCATGTACCTCGCGAAAATGTATTACAATATGTAAGCAAATACAGAAGAACTTTTACAAACAAAACTTCAAGCATTTCTTACTAAATTCTTTATGAAAATTATCATAAGAAGGCACTAACTTACCTTATTTATTGAGATTATGCCGATTATTTGTCATTTTTGCCGTGTTTACTATCAAAACAACTGACGGATCGATCCGCGTTAGTCAAACGCTTTGTATGGTATGGCAAGCAACAAGGGTAATTTTTTTACAATTTTCGGTAAAATAAAATGTCCTATTTTTTCATTTCCCCTTATTAGATTTTCTTGCTTCTTGCTCTAGTAATTTTAAAGTATAACTGCTATTTTTTCACAGTGAACATAACTTTTGCAATTACCTGCCTGCCCGTTGCCCAGAGCTATTGTTTAATTTGCTCGGAACCATCCATAACCTTTCCCACATTCACATCTGCGGCGGGGGATATTGCTGTCGTTCCGACTGCCTTGTTTAACTTGTAACTTAGGTCGCTTGCACACCAGTGAGTCAAGATTATTACGTTTTTAATATACGATTATTTTAACAAGTCATACTCACCTCGTTCTTACATCCACTCCCTTAAAAAAGACATATTTTTATTAGTTACTTTATCGTTCAAAACAAAAAATCGCAATCATTACACAATTCTATACCGCCCTATGTGTTTCTTCATTTCTTTCATTTAATTGATTATTGTCGTCTTGCCAAATCCCTTTTATACAAGCACCCACAAAAAAAAAACAACAAGAAATATGCAATAGTATCGTTAAATCATCTAACTCGCTCCAGCCCCTCAGCATTGTTTTGTTGTTATAAACTTGTTTTAACTTCAAAGTTAAGTCTTAATTATACAATTTCATTCAATGCCCTATCCCCAACCCTGAAATTCTAATGTTCGGTCTTGGTTTAAAACAGTTATATGCTTTTAAGGTATTTCTCTACTGACGTAATTACGTCGACTGCGCAGGATTTCGCGCAACAGATTATAAGCGTCGCGAACGAAACGGCGATCTCTAAAGTTATCTTTTAAACATCTGGAGTCCAATCAGATATACTTAAAACCATTCATCCAATAAATCAAAATACTCGATCCGTTTGATTTCGTTTCTTTCGCCTACAAATTCTTTTGCGACATACCTATTTACCCAAGATTTACTTCCCTTCGCAAGATACTACTTTTCGGTAAAATTTTAAAAAGTACCATTTTTGAGGCAAATTTTGAATGAAAATTGCTTAATTTTACTCTATAATCTGAAACACGTTTTGCGAAAAAGTTCAATCACTCACCTACCCTAATTTTATGATAAAACAACTTCACAAAGGTTATTGTTGATAAAACACAAGGTGAGAAAAAAAGTTTGATACTCTGATTTCAGTAGAGATCTACCTTAATAAAATGAGACAATCATACAATGTTTATGATGATCGTATATTCTTTTTTAAATGTATTATTGAAGTAATCGATTTTTAACCAGAACTTTTGAAAGCGTGCAATAAAGTTCGTAGTTTTCCGTAGTTCTGTAGTTTTGTTTATATTTTTGGAATGTTTGTTTAATATGAAAGATATGATCGTTTGTAGATGTCACAGCTCAAACCTATTAATATTGAAATCGGAACGTTTCGTTTCTTCATGTATCAGCACGTTTATAAGACCACCAAACCCTTCGGAAAACTTGATATATACAACTGACAAAAAAGTTAAAAGTGTCAAAAATTGAGAAACGGGAACGGTTTATTCGGTAAGCACTTTTGAGTGTTGAGTGTTATATTTTAAGCACTCGGTAGCCTTATCGGATTAACATGGCTAGGAAATGTTTGCTAAGCACCAAGTTATGGAAAGATAAACATAGCAAATAGCGAAAACTTTGAAGGTCCTTTGAAGGTCGTTAAACACGATAACTATGTACTATGTCAATTGTACTTCTAAACGTGTTTTAGTTTTAATATTTCGGCCAGTTTATAGATGGGTGGTTTAAATATCCCAATATAGATTCGGATATTGTTCAATAACCCCAATGATATACTTTCTGCTTTTTAGGCCCACGCCATGAAATTGCGGAAGGGAATATAGTGTTCATCCTGTCCGTGTGTATGTGTGTGTGTATGTTCGAAAACCGTGCCCGCTCTGTAACTTTGTTATTTCTTATTTGATTTTAAAATAACTTGGTATAAATGTTCGCCATATCAAGACGGTGTGTCGCGTGCAATACCCATGCCAGTAGTTATAAGGTTAAGTTCACTGTTACTAAAATGGAATGTTCTTGTCCGGGCTGTAACATCGTTATGAATGGAGTGATTTCAAAATAACTTGGCACAAATGTTCAGCATGACAGGGCGGTGTGTTGGGTACAGTACCCTTGCCTTTAAGTCAAAGGTCAAGGTCACTGTCACTAAAAATAGAATTTTAATTGCAAAACCGTGTCCACTCTGTAACTTTGTTATTTCTCATTTGATTATAAAATAACTTGGCATTAATGTTCACCATGTCAAGACGATGTGTTGCGTACAAGACCCATGCCTGTAGGTCCAAGGTCAAGGTCACTGTTACTAAAATAAAATTTTCTTGTCCGGGCTGTAAATTTGTTATTTCTTAATAGATTTTAAAATAACTTGGTGCAAATTTTCTCCATATCAAGAAGGTGTGTCGCGTACAATACCCAGTCCTGTAGGTCCAAGGTCACGGTCACTGTAACTAAAACAAGAATTTTCTTCTCCGGGCTGTTACTGCGTTATGAATGGAGGGATTTCAAAATAACTTGGCACAAATGTTCACCATGACAAGGCGGTGTGTCGGACACAGTACCCATACCAAGGGCACCGTTACTAAAAATATAATTGTCTTTTTACGGGCTGTTACTGCTTTATAAATGAAGGAATTTCAAAATATCTCGGCACAAATGTTCGTCATGGCATTGCGGTGTGTCGCGTACAATACCCATGCCTGTATGTCCAAAGTCAAGGTCACCGTTACTTGAATATTCTTGTTCGGGCTTCAACTTCGTATTGAATGGAGGGATTTCAAAATATCTTTGCACAAATGTTACGTATGACAAGGCGGTGTGTTGCGTTCAATACCCATGCCTGCAGGTCAAAGGTCAAGGTCACTGTTACTAAAAATATAATTTTCTAGTCGTGGCTATAACTTCGATAAATGGTAGGCCTACCTCATCCGATCGTCGTTAACAAAAATGCCGGGTAATCGGGTAAAAACTGCCAAAGCTTGGCAGTATTTTAACGATTTAAACGGTGAAGGACAGTGTAATTTTTGTCAGAAGGTTATTAAAGCCAAAGGAGGGACTACTTCAAACCTCATCAAACATTTGATAACCGTCCACAAAGACCGGGCAAAAGCCAATGAGATAAAACCATGCAAGGTACTAGTAACCTTTAGCCTGTTTAGGGTTCTTTGTTTTTTCCAATGCTGTAAACTTGCTGTTTTTAGATGTGTTATTTTTAACCAACAATAAATGTGAAGCTATAAATAAATCCTATGGGAACTGGGTCAAACCAGTGGTAGTAGATCTTATTTTAACCTCGGAACTGCCTGTCTCTATTAATGTATTGTACGAAAACAGCTTACCCCATTTATCAGAGATGGCATCTAAATATCTCTGCGTACAGTCCAGCAGTGTTCCCAGTGAACGTGTCTTCAGCACTGCTGGAGACACAGTCACTGCAGAACGCTCAAGACTTGACCCAACCAAGGTTGATATGGTTATTTTCTTGAAAAAAAAATGTTTAAGAGTTTTGACTACTTGTTTAGGGCCTACTTGACAATCATTAAAAGGAAAAAAAAACTGTATAAGAGTAGTTGTTTTCAATTATAGTCAATCAATGGTTGACAATTACTAAGAAAAGTAACACTTGTTACCAACTTACCCTACCCTGTGTAGATCTACTATGATCCTTTACTGTGTATGTGTGTATAGTAATTGGTATCGGAATCGGTAAGAATCGGAATCGGTTAAAAAGAATCGAGTAGGTATCGGAATCGGTTAAAATCTAACGATACCCATCCCTACTTGGAAATATAGACCACATCATACATTATTGCAGCTGTATATAATTTATTGTAAAACTCATAAATCTTTTGATCTATAGTATGTTATCTTAATATAAAATACCTATTCATTTTTGAATAAAAATTAATAATAATTTCGCGCAGCTGCGTCGCTTCCGTAGCTATGCGATTAGTCACGTGATAGTAGGCCGAGTATAAAACCCGCACTTCCGATACGTCACGTCCTTTTCCGATTTACCAACACGATTATCAAAGCAAACAAATAACCAAATCAAAATCTGAGTAATCTGCAACCAGTATATGGAAATGCCAGGAAGAGGAATGGGTAGGAAAACAAAGGCAGCATCCCAACCGGCAGCCGACGAATTTAGTGATGACTCAATGCTCACATAGCCGGACCTAGGTAATTTTGAGCGGGTGCGGGAAATCGATTTTGATGCCATTTTGAGGGCTTCCAATATTTTTCCTGCTAATAATAATGTAGGTTGTGGTGGAGTAATAGATCAGGAACCTCGAAATGGGGTATCGAGTCAAGACGGACCCGGGAACTGTGATTCAGAACCAATGCAGATGTCTGCCTCGCCCGTAGTTGCGCATATGTTCCACAAATACACAGTGCCAGTGATATCAGGCACAGATGTCCATTATTCCCGTCATCCCATACAGAATTAACCCGATTAGCCCACGACAACTTCGCACCCCACGTCCCTCCTACATTAAAACAACAGATCGCAAGGGGCGAGTACGTTAATCTCACACTTTTATTAAAAGAAGCTGTTGAATTAATGGATTATGTATGCGGTAGTGAACTCGGACTTTCAAATAGTGAGGTTATTGATGCTCCACCATGGAATTTGACGAGATGGTTAATCATATGGAAAGGTGGACTGACGCATTTTTAATTTTTGCATCTGTCTACTTAGCCTCTCACTCGGATAAAAATATCAATTATTACATTATAAGTGGACAATCAAAGAATGGGCGGCCCGCCAGGGTGGTTTCGCGCGGCGTGAATACTCTTGTTATTAACATGAGGACGTTGAAGACTTATGGAGCGGTTTCAACAACGGTTTTAGTCTTAATTATTCGGGACCTAGGATACCTACGCTAGAAATAGCAAAAATTTAAGGTCCGTTGTGGCAAATAAAGATATTAGTAAGGAACAACTCAGCAAAAAAAATTTAGCCGGGAGAATGGCAGGGCCTTTCCAATAAAAACCCTTTTCGAATTTCATTGTTTCACCTATATCAGTATACGAACGTTGACTCAGCGGTACACATAATCCAAGATCTTGGGCAATATTGTAAACGTTTCAAAATGGACCTAAAAACGCGTTTTGCTAATAAATTCACACGATTTCCATTTATTAAGCATTGCCGCTAACGGCAGTTAATTTGTTTGAGGGGCACTTACGTTCGGGGCCGCGGTTAGCTGTAACACGTTTTGTGAATCCTCCACTTTCCTCGAATTTTGCGTTGAGCATAAGATGACATCCGGTCAACTAATTTATTACCTGGACGATTTCCTAGGCGGCGATAGATCATTCAAAACAACAGAAAACTTGATGAGCATTTTTGAAGAATACATGGCCGAGCTAAACGTTCCGTTAGCTGATGGCAAAAGGGTCCAACAGAACTTTTAATCTTTTAAGGCTTTGCACTAGATACCATTTAAATGCAGGTACGCATCCCGTTGCAAAAAAGCGAGGACATTATTGTTAAGATAAATTTAATACTGGGGAAAAAGAATTCAACCCTAAAAGAGTTCCAATCACTCATTGGTTCACTCAACTTTTGCTGCAGGACTATTGTCGCTGGTCGTCCTTTTTTGCAGACGCTTAATAAATGCAACATTCAACCTTTTCACCATATCAGAATTAAAAGCGAAATCAGGCTAGATTTTAAAATGTAGTTGTCATTCTTTGCAAATCACAATGGAATCTCTGTAATTCGTGACAGGTTTGGGGTTTCGAATTACGATGGGCAACATTACTGTTTACTGACAGTGCGGGCGGTAAAGGCCTGGGCATATTATTTCATAAACACTGGTGCCAAGCGAAGTGGCCGGAAGAACGGAAAAAAATGTTGCATTTTGGAAGACAAAACAACACGAACTGTTTCCGATTGTAGTTGCGATTTACATTTGGGGAGGCGAACATCGAAACAAAAAAAAACAAGTTTTCATGCGTTAACGAAGTAGTAGTTTGCATCCTTAATTCATTAGCATCTACGTCACACATGAATCAGAGTACTTTCATTTAAGCCGTTAGAATTGAATCTTATTATAAGGGCAGAACACGTGCCCGGCGTTAATAATTATGTATGCGACGCACTGTCTCGTTTTCAGGCCGCAAGATTCAGAAAACTAGTTACGGATGCCGACAAATTTCCGGCGCAGGTACCCACCATTTATGATAAATCTTCATCACAGAGCTAAACAATTAATGCAAAACCGTATTGCCGATATAGTTGTTGACATACAATACAGCCCTAAGCGCCTTTAATAACTTCCGAGACATGTATAAAATAAATGAAAGTTGGCCGACAACTCAGCAAAATTTAGTATATTTCGTCGCTTACTGCTTTACAACTGTTAAATCTGCCTCATCAATAAAAACATATGTTGCAGGAATAAATTATTTTCACAAGTTACCTAGGTGACAGGACGTTACAGAAAACTTCATTTTTTTAAAACTTGTTGAGGGTTGTTCGCGCCGTGGGAATCGACAGATAAGCGGGCACCCACTCTCATGAAAATTTTAACACGATTACTCGGGGAACTTCCTAGGATCTGTTACAGCTGGTACGAAACTTGATTAGTAAGAGCAATTTGGGTGATGGCGTACTTCGGCTTATTCCGAATAAACGAGCTCGTAGCACTGACGAAGTTTAGAGTAAACAATACGCTTCAGTGTACTGACGTAAATATTTTGCCAAATAAAAGCAGGTTGGTAATCCGCCTGTGTGGATGTAGAACCAATCAATTAGACAAGAAACTCTTTTTGAAAATCCCTCAAGAATCGGGACAGCAGTTATGTCCAGTGAAATCTTTAAGCGAATATTTAAAAATCTAAGACCTAATACTCAGGGCCCGCTATTCAGTCACGTCAACGGCGAACCAGTCACAGTTTGCGGCAGAAATGGGTAAATGCATTAAGGTAACTAACTTATTGGGCGTTTTAAAATCCCATACGTTTTGAATACTGATTTGGCTGCAGCAGGCGTGCATCCTTCCGCTATTATGAAAATGGGCCGTTGGACATCTGATGCATACAAACTTGATATACGCTTTTAACAAATATATGGTACCGTCTTGTCACAATTAAACGTGTTACGACATTGGTCTGGAATTGTATTGGGATGGTATACGCGACAAGATTCAAATGTATTTGTAAATAATTTGTCGAATTTTTGGGGGATTAATTTACTAGTAATTTATTTGTGGCGTAAAAAAGTCTGTCTTCCGGGGGACAGGCATGCATGCGTGTTAACTTGTTTGCCTAACTAGTACATTTGATTTAAAAGGAAAATCAAATGTTATGGATTAGACATTTGGTAACTCATCCTGCCTGAACTCCTGGCCGACTGTTCGTTGGATCTCCGTTGGTCTGACGGGATGAGTCATTATTTGCTGGTTTGGTCACTTAACTTGGTAATGGTTAGACTACAGTAATTCATTTCCCATAGACTCCCAGTATCGCTTCATCTTCTATTCTGAATAAACTATTGGGTCAAGGCCTTAAAATCTTACTTTAGCTAATGAAGCTAAACTAGAGACATCATAAAAACACAACAAAAGTTTAGCGTAACAAGTAAACTTTTCGCGACATGCACTGGAATACCACCACCCTCAGCTATGCGCCACTTTGTCCAAAATATAACCTATTTTTTAAAAAAAGGGTGATATATGCATATCAGGAATCGCCACATTCTGAAAAGAACAGCCTCCCCACACAGTCAAGAAGAAGAGCGAGGGAGAGAGCATGGTTGATAAAATGATCAGTTTCAAAAAAGACACCACAAACAATTAACAAAAATAAGAACCCGAGGGGTTACCGCTTGGAACGGTCAGTGGCAAATCAAATTGCCACTGGGGGTTTAACCAGGTTCTAAGGTGCACCAACCTCACACTTCCCCCAACAGGTTCTCAAATCACAAAACAAGTACAAGTTGACTTGGTGAAACAACTCCAACCCACCCAGCGGCTCAACAATGTTGCATGCAAAAGCACACAAACATATAAAACATAAGAAGCTAATAGCATTGCAAAGCCAAAGGGCGGGTACTCAATGATCTTACCGAGACCATAGCTCCTGGAGTCAAATCAGCAAGAACGCGAAGACAGGGATAAAAGAAACAAATCCAGCTTCTAGGTTCTTTTAAGAAAGGATTTCCCCATAAACCTTCATAAACTCTAAAACCCCTGCCACCGTCGTGCAACCAAAGAGGTAAGCATAATGATCAACTGTAGAAGGGTTAATCACCAGGCCTGCAGAGTGCTATAAAATATCATGTTGGTAACCTTTCTTTTTAAATTTACATTTTTTTTATTTTACGAATAACCGGGAGAAATTAACATTGCCTTTTATCTTCTTTAGTTTATAAATGAAATCTCCATAAAAAACTGGCTGTGAAATACCTTGTTGCAATAGTGATTTTAAACTGCACCTGTATTTATGATTTAGATCTGGGTATCGCGATAAAACTTGCAAAAGGTTCTCCTCTCCTTAATTTGTGATACCCATAACCTTGTTTTAAAAGTTTTTCTGTAATGCAAAGATTACGTTCAATGAAATCATTAACATTGTGGCAAGCTCTTGAAAAGCGAACAAGCTGTAAGATATAAACCCCTTAAGATGTTGAAAAAGGAACATCGCCGTCTAAAAACGGAAAGTTTACTATATTTAAATTAAAATCATCACTTTTATCAGATATTTTCTTATCAATAGACAGATTTAGATCGAGAAAGTTTGCTTGCTTTTTTGAAGTGTTCGCTTTATTAAGTTGTATTTCTTTAGGATAAATCTTATTAACCGGTGATGGAAAATGATTATTATCTATGTTTAATAAATCATCAAGGTACATCGAGGTGTTGTTAAAAGCTGTAATAACATCATCTTGATGTTCAGTAGAAAGAGATAACATAGAGTCTCTTTCATAACAGTTTAAAACCAGATCAGCAACAAGGGTTGCACAATTAGTACCCATTGGGATGCCTATTACTTGTTTATAAATCCGAGAGGTACTAGTACCGAATCTAACATAATTATTATCCAGAAAGAAAGTTAGCGACTATTAGGTCTTGACAAGTCCATAAAGTATAATTATCATAAAAACCATCTGTAAAAAATGCCCTATGTTCATTACAAGCGATGAAAGTTTAAGTTTCTCTAGCAAACGTTTTTTTTTCGTTTAGACTGGTTAGCTTTTCTCTTATTAAATTAAAGATAAAATTTTCTTACACTCAAAATGAAAATGCAAATGTTTTGGTTCAACTTATTCTAAACACTGTGCATTTTCACATAGCTATTAAATATTTTTATTCTGCCTTTGCATTTTCAACCAATCACAGAATTACTTTATCTAATGGTCCGCACAAACCCTAGAAAAAAATGACTAGTTCCCGAGCCACCTGAATTACAGTAGTGTTACATAATATTATCCTGTGGTGGTTTAAGGTATCAACCCATAGTGGTTGAAGGTACCAACTCAGGGTGGTTGAAGGTATCAACCCAGGTTGGTTGCAGGTATCAACCCCGGGTGGTTGCAAGTAGCAACCCAGGGTGGTTGAAGGTACATGCAGTAACTGTTGGTGCCGGGTTGAAAGCATCAAAAAGGATGGTTGATGGTTTCAACTGATGGCGGTTGAAGTTTTGTTGATGGTTAAGCTAATTGATTTCAAACCAGGGGCGGTTGATTGCAACCTAAAAGGGTTGTAGACCGATGTGATAAAGTAACGGTAAAATGCCATCTAGGTTTTGCCTGGCAATGGAGACGTAATTCTAAGTGGCTCAAAAATACATATGTATAGCACATGCTTGCTCGTCCCTCGGGAGAAATCAGCGTAAGGCTTAGTTTTCCATACAGCATCAGTCGTATCAGAATTCTGAGGCCTTGAATAGTCCACAATACTTCACACAGAACAACTTTATTACAGATTGTATTATGTTGTTGTGTAATAATTAAAAATGTAAACAACCAGTCGTTCATTCTTGTAGCGTAGTCGTAAAATAATATCATTTTGGCTAACATATTGTCACGCTGAGAACATCAAAATCGCCTACTTATTACATGTGTGACTTCATTATTATTAATAGGTGTAGTTACCACCAAGGTGATTCCGTGTTTCTTATGAAAAACGCTAGAAGAACCTTATTATGCTAAACTTAAAAAATTTGCATCACTGTTCTTCATAATAGTTTTCGTAAAATACGTGCGTACCAATTTAAAGTTTGATCTATCTGCTTTAACATCGTTTGGGATGGATCAAAATTGTACTGTTTATTAGTGTAAATATTGAGTTGCGCTCAACCCGGGGCTAGGCGGCGTGGGCAGTAAAATGCATTTTCATTACTGCCAATGAACAGGCTCATTCAAACCGAGCCTGTTATATTTTCATATTTGTAGTGTTCGGTGGCTTTCAATGTTCCCTTTTCGTCTATGTTAACATGCATTTAATTAAAAAACGACAACCTGTTAGACGAGAACTCAATTTGCAAGACAAGATAGAAAAAATAGAATCTTGACAGTCATGCATATTGCTGACTCATAAATAAGAAAATAAATTACAGTAGCCTTATCACATCAAAAGCAATAGATCTGAAGTATCAAACAGCAGAGTTTATTTATCTCCTAATATAAGTATTGTGAGACTAGTTAAATATTCTTTATTCGCCTTTTTTCCGTAATCATTGTTATTTTGTTATTGTATGGAGCGGATCATGAAACAACACATCAATTTAAATCAATTAAATTTAAAACTAATCAATGATTATTCTTCACAGTCATTGTCTAGTGTATCCAGTTTTTTTCAATGTTCGACTCTCCTTCCTGTATCAAGGTGGTTCTTCGTTCCTTTCAATGATTTGTTCCTCATCTTAATATTTCGCGAGATTTGGTTGCAAAAATATATCCTCACTTGATTCTGGTGATTTGTTTAATGGGGCTTTAAGGTCTTTCATTTCCACATTGTCTGTACCTCCTGTGAAATTTGTTAAATTGGGATATATTATTGTATTGTATGTATAAATTTCACGTACACTCTTAATTTACCGATAAAAATAAAATAATTAGCTACGAAAACTGGGCTTATAATACAAAATCATATTATTTTAAACATACAGCTTTTAATTAATATGTTTTCATGTTTTTAATTTTTACTTCATTTGTCACATTCCTCTAAAAATAATGTCCTATTGTCAGCGCATTTACATACAAAATTACTAATACGTACAGTCGTGTGGGCTAAGTCTGCGCATTGCCCAACTCTGCGCATCTGCTTTGCATATTAACAAAATCACTGATGTCATAAGAATAGCCTGCTAGTCGGGATTTGTGTCACGAAACAATGCAACTTTTGCAACATCTGATGAGTAAATCTTTCTAGAACTATCTGGTATGCAAATTTATATGCACTTAAATATGCAAAATATATAGATATGATATATGACCCTACTCACACTAACTTACCGATTTTGACAGTTCTGATCCAAATAAATGTAGGTCTTATACACCACTATTGAGCATTTATGATTGGTGCGCAGAGTTACCCCACACCACTGTATTTATTTGATTATAAAACTCCAACTAGACGAATATAGGTACATGTATTAAATTACTAATTGCAAGGGAAATCACTGTAAATGACCAAGAAGTGGTCATACATTGCAAAACAGAAAATAACTGACCTTCATAGCTGTGAACCCAAGATGACAGACAGACACAATCTGAGATAGCAAGCAAAGTGTTGAAATGACAATGCTTACAACGTCGGGAAATGTAATGTCTACAAGTAATAAACATAAAACACGTTTTGTAAATTACACGTATGTTAATAAAGATAGCTAACGATCAAAATGTATCTATCAAGACAATTTTAGGAATATTTGAGCTAAAACTGACGATTTGGATGCATATGATAACAAACTTATTATTTGCCAACAGAAATAAACTATCGTATAACAAAAAGTACACATTTAAAATTCGTTTTAGTTTTAGATAATGTTTATTATTTCAAAATACTTCTTCAAAAATTAATCAGACTACTTACAAACGTTTTCATTAAATTATCGATATCATTATAAAAGACATATAAAATGAATACAAATTTGATAGTACTTAAGGCAATATGTGTCGAAAGAAATTGTTTACACTGTTTTACCTTTTGGCGTAGATTTTAAGGAAGATAAATTTAAAAACAATGTTTAAATTGTTTCACCTTTTCGCGTAAATTGAGAATGAAATAACCGTGGCAATCACAAATACAGCGATAACAACAAAACCAACCATCAGTCGAAGCTGTGCTCCCGGCTTCTTACGACGTGCTAAAAAGATAATAATAAAACGATATCTTTACAATAACGGGCGATTTACGGTGCAAAGGAAAGTAATGCCAAAAATGGGTTGGTTGATCACATTTTCTGTAAATGAATATCATATTTATTTCACTGCTTAAGCTTTAATTTTATATAGCAAAAGTAGGGAAACATAGCTCCATTAGTTACCTGTTGTGCAGAAGTTACCCGAATAACCATCCACGCACCCTTCTAAACACGTCCCATTCCGAATGTCGCACGCAAAATTCTTACAATACTTTGAACACGATTGTTCACATGTAAGTCCCCAGTATCCTTCTGAGCATCCGTAAGTACAAATACCATTGCTTTCATTACATGTTCTGTCAACACATCTTCTGGAACAGGCTTCGTTGCAATAACTACCGTATCTTTCTGGTGCACAAACAATACATTCATTATGATTGACCCGATTACAAGACTTACATTTAGGATCACACCTTATATTGCAAAGATCACCAGTTAGCCCGTCGGTACAACTGTCTTGACAATAACCAGTATCTTGATCACAACTAGTATTTTCTTTGCAGTCAGAACAAATCTTCTCGCATGTTTCCCCTTTAAAACCAATTCTACATGCAAAACACGAACTGTTAGATTTGCACGAGATGCAGAACTTTGGACATTTTATACAGGTTTTATTCTCACCGCTGTAGTATCCTTCTGTACAAGACAAGCATAGACCTGTTGTTTTGTTGCATCCCTCGTACTGACATTTTTGAAGGCAGGGCACAGAACATGATTCGCCGTAGAAACCGTTTTTGCACAAAGTACACAATGTGTCAGACAAACAGGAACTACAGTTTGACGGACATTGTTTGCACTGACCGTCCACTGCAAAATATCCAGTTTCACAACAGGCGCTCAATTCTGAAGTGAAATCGAAAGGACGTGTGATATACGTGTTGTTGCGAAAGGGTTTGTAATACACTTAACAACTTTTCTAAGTATACACCTGCTTACTAGGACATTACTGGCTTGATAACTGAGCTATTGATCTAAACTTTCAATAAAACATGCAAGTAATACTAATTGATATATTAGTAAAACATTATTTAAAATGACAGACAACTGACTGCTCACAATCATTTAGAATACTGGCACCCATAGAAAACAAATTCACAATATCAGTTAATGACGCATATGGCCACCTTCAGCGATGAACGTTTAAATCGCGAAAATATTGTTGAAGCGGATTTTTATCATGGGTGATCAGTTATAATTCTGTGGGCTGGTGTGTCAATGCACAAGAGGACTGTAGCAGTTTTAATCCAATGGAACTGAAATTCTGCAGAATATCAGCGATAAGTCCTTGTTCCGGTTGTCCTTAAACGTCTTCAAGCACAAAGATACATGCAGTTTATGCATGATAGTGCACCGTGTCATCGTTCGGCGAACACGAGACGTTTTCTTGGGGTAAACAACGTCAGAATATTTCCATGGTGCGCTAGAACTCCGGATCTAAATCTAATTGAACATCTGTTGTGTGATCTTGGAATAGGCGTACGAAACAGGAGGGACCAACCATGCAACTCTAAAATGGGCTTCTTCAGGAATGGGCTTAAGATTCCCTAAAGAAGACATTTAGCACGGTATTAGCTCAATCAGATCAATGTGTCTTGCAGTTATACGCACTGTTACTGGTCATACTCTTTATTTACCGATGTGAATTTGTATTCTGTGGGTCCCAGTACTCTAAATGATTGTGAGCAGTCAGTTGTCTGTCATTTTGAAAACTGTTTTACAGATAAATCAGTTGGTATTTATTGCAGGTTTTATTGAAAGTTTTGGAGCAATAGTTCAATTATCAAGCCAGTAATGCCCCAGTACGCAGGTGTATACTTTGAAAAGTTGTTAAGTGTAGTTGTTCACACTTTATTAGAAATAATACACGAAATGTCTGAGAGCTGCAATTGTCATTGCCAAGCAAACACGATTTTATTCTTTTCACCCCCATGATACTAGTTCTTCGTCACTGAATTTGCTAAACGTTTAGTTATTTTTAATTAAATTTCCGTATGAAATAAAGATTGCATACCCAAACATGTATGTTACCCAAAATCGAAGTATTGTCCTATACTCGCTCATCTGATGGGGTTGGCACATACAGGTAATGGATTAAACATGTTAAACGAATCAAGATTGCCATAGATATTTTCTAAAAAGTGACTACTAATTTGATTACTCAGACCAATCGTTATATTTTTGCATGCATAGTTTATAGTTAAACGTGACGGCGAATAATTGGATCATATATGAATCTTCACGTGTTATAAGATTTGTTTATGTTAAAATTAAATTCGCATTTGAATCATAGTCAAGTTTAGTTTGCACATTATACAAACGACACCATAATTCTCAACACAAACTTGTAATTGTGACATGTAATCTGTGGAACGAAAACTTGAGCTATCACACAAACAGCTAATTGGCAGTCACTTTAATACGTTTGCTAGATATTGTGCACTCAAAGCTTTCCTATACAAATCACAGTTTAAAAAGAAATGTGCGATTTCAAAATCAATTATATTTGCTCAATAAAAATCTAATGTTGTCTAAAATAAATTAAAGAAAGTTACGTTTTATTTAATGCATACACAAAATAACCTATGATTGAGGAAGTGAATGATTGAAAAATTATGTTTAAAAATAATCAATAAAGCGCAGAAAAAAAAGATTGTGTACATACCATTTAGAAATGCGTGTACATGTAGGAACAAAAGAAGGAATAACTTCATGACAGCTAAGGATTCTGAAAAGAAAATATGTTGAGAAACTCTAGCATGCGTCGAATTAAGGAATGATTCTTATTTTGGTGCGGTTCATGCAGATTGGACGTGCACGCGAGAGCTGGCAAATCCATAAAGCGCGCTAGCGCTTTATGGTAAATTTGCCAGCTCTCGCGTGCACGTCCAATCTGCATGAACCGCACCAAAATAAGAATCATTACTTATATTTACATTTTATTCATTTTTTTCTTTAAATAAACTTAAGTCGAACGCTTTCAAAAATTAGTATTAAGTAAAAAGGGGGAGTAATACGTGGGAGTTTTCAATAGTAACAGCCATGACGTTACTGACGTCATTTCGGGTCGTGCGGTTCATGCAAAATGAACCGATTTTTTTTAAACGAAGAAATCAATAGGAATGTAAATATTTAAAAGTAATTACAAAGTACAAAGATTAGGTTGTGGACTGTTTCCAACTACTTATATAATGGAACTAAAATACGCTTATCAGGAATAGCCAAAATACGACAAACACAACCTCCCACGTGCAAATAGTTTTTGCTTTTATACAATAAACCCAAAATTAGATCATAAAAGGATAGATTCTAGGGCACACCAACCTCGCACTTGCCACGTCGGGTTCTGACATGGACGAACAAGTACATATTGCCTTGGTGAAAGACAGTCCAGGTATAAGCACACAAACACATAAGACATCTGTAGCTAATAGCACTGTTATAATGATAAGTTGTTTGGTGATCCTTTGAGACCTCGAAGTAAATGAATTAAAGAATAAGTACTGACATATTTTATGATAAATTCAAATATGTTTTAGCCTCTGGTTTTTACTATATTTTGTGCCTCTCTAGTTATTTACTTAATCTTGTATCTTATTGTACAAAGAACTCCGATTGTTTCTGCCGACAAGCCAGTCGTTCATGGTATTGAATAGGTTTTTCCAAATAAATATTTTAAGTACTGTGTTATCTCCGCGCTTGAAATCGTCGTAGTATATGCAAACCGTTCTTGTTCTGCTGGTTTCAATTAGTAAATCAAGCATCCAAATATCAAAGAATACGTATTAATGGTTCACTGATTCGCAATTGTACTTGTACAAATAGTTTGTTTTGTTAAATTTGACGTTAAACTTAGTAAATAGAACAAACTTTACATGTTAAACGGTATTGTGATATGAAGCAAATCATTGACTTAGTTCAGGAAGATTCAATTTCTGAAGAAGGCTTTCCTCATATGGCTATGTTTACTTTGAAAAATATTTTGATTAACCTTGTCTATTTAGCATAATTAGCACGTTTGTATTACATGTAAAACCGGAATAAAGTTAACAACATCAATACTTACATAACCTCGCCCCCTTACACTACGTGAACACATGTAACTACTGTAAAAGCATTTAGACATGCCATTGAATGCTTCAGTCAGATTTGTCAGTAACAACCTCTTCCTTTTATAAACAAAAAGATAGATGGATAGTTTTCTAGTGTAGAGCATTGATGCACATATAAATATTACAATGAAATAAAAATGTTGCTCAAAGAAAGGTTACAACACATGAGTCATGAAAACGATACAATACAATGAAAAGAAACATGTTTTAATTTTCATTCGAATATATTATATGTGATAAATCATATTGAACTCAGTCATCGGTTGCGATAAACAAACATGGACTTTATTATAATGTCTTGTCGCATGAGTGTAGTAACTAGGCAGATTTCTGTTCACATCCACTATTATCAATTATATAATATTAAGAAGCACAAAAACTTATCTTAGTATACTTTTTGTGTCGCCTTCGATAACATGTTAAAACATAGAGGCCTTATAGTCCGGCGGATACTAACTTCTAATGTGAGTTATAAATTTGAAGTAGTTGTCCTTTTAACTTAAATTCTTGGATATATGATCGGCTGGAACAAAGCCATCTTTTTCAATAAAATTTATTATCTAGCGTTTGAATATCTTTTTGAGTTATGTCCTTTTAAAAGCATTTTATATGACACTTATGTTGCTTATAATTTTTAAGGTACGTGACCTATTAACTTTATAATTGAAATATCATAAGCATAAACAAAGCCGACTGTGACAAAAAGAATGATTTGCCATTCTAGTTATTTCTTTTTTACTGACTTTAACCTGAAACGAAATGTTGTTTAACCTGGAGGGTATTTGTCTTGATGACGGACGTCCTGATGAACTGACTTCAGTTCTGTCTCTTTACATGGATTTAAAATGGATTTGACCCAAAACTTATTGTTGCTTGTAACTGGGAAATGCTTATCCTATCGGTACCTCTGTATAAAAAGATTAATAGATAGATAAATGTATTTCAATGATACGAAAGAATAGATTTACCTTATACGTATTATGATAGTGTATTCCTTCTTTTTAAATATAAATAAAATATTTGTTTGACGAAACAATCATTTGATATATATACAATGTATTTAATAACTGCTTAAACATGTTCATAATACTTATTAATATGCATGCTAAAGTCTTTTTTAATTATACTTGTTTATGCACATGCACGTGTGGTGTTTTGTTTATTTGTGACATGTAGTACCATACAAGGGCCTTTTCATGCATTAAGTATAAAATAGTTTAATCATGTTAATAAGCGTATTAATTACAAAACACGTTCCTCTGTGACGTATTCCAATACTAGTTATACCGGCTATATATGACCATTCCTGATGTGCTTTTTACCACGTTATCAAATCATTTTGCAAAACTTAATTTTATTAATTTGTACAAAACATAGATTCGTTTTTAAGGGCCGTCTACACTCCTTATTGCACCTTCATAGATAAAAAGAAATTTATCAAATCTTAATAACGGCAAAATGCCGTTCAATGAAACTTTGCACAGATCATTGTTACTAATGTACCTTAATTTGCATATGGTAAGAGAAGTTAGAACAGTAGAGAACAATAATGAGATCTAAAAATTCCCTGAAATTCTATTTTAAGAAATTCACAAAAACTAAACAACACAAAACATCATTTTAAATGCCAACAAGAGTGATGTGATACTGACAACAAAATATGATTCCTCTTGACTAACATTTTTATGCAAATTATGTGACATAATTATTGGTAAAAGTGTATTTCACCTTCAATTATCTGGTCTCTTACTTGTCGCGTAAAGGGGTGACAATCGCTGGATTTTTTTAATGAAAAGTTCTTTAAAAAGTACACAGCATTTTCTTATCATGATAATTATATTTATGTGGGCATTTAAAAGAATGTTTAATTTTGCTTAGTTTTGTGCATTTATGTAAATAGAATTTTAGGGAATATCTAGGTCAAGTTTTTTCTTTGCTGTTCTAACTTTCCTTATGTGTAAAAAGAGATACACTGATAACATTTATTTGGGCGAAGTTTTATTGAACTGTATTTTGCCGCTACAGAGATTTCGTATTTTTTACTGCTCTCAGTCAATGCGGACTGACGACGGCCCTTAATACATAATGTACTACAAGTCAAAATGTGAAATATGCATATCTGGAAACTGCCACTTCCAGAGAACACAGCCTTCAAACGCAGTCAAAACGTAGAGAGGAATAGGGAGCATGGGTTTATAAGAAGGTAAATTTCAAATAAGACGCCATAAACAATTCACGAAAAGGAGAACCTATTGGGTAACCGCCTATGAAAGGTCAGTGGCAAAACAAGTAGCAACTGGGGGTTTAAAACAGCTTCTAGAGTGCAAGAAAGCACACTGACCTCCAACAGGTTCTCATATGAACAAACAGTCAAGTTCAAATTGTATTGGTGAAGTAACTCAAACCCACAGATCACATCGACAATGTTTATAGAAATTTCTGTTCGAATGACTTTTTCTACATTTACCTCTTCAGTTTCGGCTCCATGTAAGCATGGAGAATTTGATACAATGGTAGACATTGTAACAAGTTGTCGTTTGGGTATTTAATTTTTGATTAGTTGGTGAAAGGTTATTCACTTTGTTTAAAAAAAAACTTATTGCTTGTAACGTTTTATGCTTGGTTTCCCAAATTGAAATATATTTAATATGTAAAGAGTATCGTTCTTGAACAAAACAAATGATTGTTTACTAGGTTTGAAAAGTTTATACTAGAAAAAAGTAAAATGTGCGTATCAGGAATTGCAACATATAGAAAACAGCTTCTCCCCCTGTACCCAAAACATGGAGAGGAAAGGAGGGATGGGTTTATCGAATAATCAATTAGACACGACGAAAAATAAACAAACAAGAAAACTCTGGTGGTTACCGTCGTTTAACGGTTAGGAGCAAACCAATTCTGAGGGTTTAAGCCAGATACTATGGTGTTCAATACTTCAATGTTGCCCCAACAAATTTTATATAGAAATAGAAGCAAAGAGATCTTTAAAAACCTCTGAAATCGACAAATGTCAAAATATTCAGGTTTGGTTTGATTGAACCTGTTCATGAGCAGTAATCGAAGTTCATATTACTGTTCGTGCCGCCTAGCCCCGGTTGAGCGCAACTAAATATTTAGAAAAAAAATAATTAAGTACCGTTCATAATGACCTTCAAAGGATACATGTAATATGTGTGTCATACATGTAACTGACAACAACACTTATTTGAATGTACAGGGAGACTGAACCCGCCATTCGCTACCATGATAATTAAATAGAAGAAAAGGGGAGTTTTGAAAGCCACCGAATGCAAGAAATATCAAAATATTGCAGGATTGATTTGTTTAGGCATGCTCATGAGCAGTAACGGAAGTGCATGTTACTACTCATGCCGCATAATAAAAACGAGAATGAAACCGAAACATCTTCAAAATACATCGTCAATTAAATGTACATACTCGTATAGATATGTGCAGAGCTATGACAAAGGTTTTCATTTTTGAAACTGTTAATGTTTATGGTTAGAATGCCATTAAGTAACACACATTCTCTTTTATTACTAACACGATTTCTCAAAAATAATGAAACATTACAAAACCGTAAAGATGATGAAGAGAAAATGTTTTCTTGTCTTCCCGAGAAGTTTGCGCATTGTTCTATAAATATCCTAGAAAATGCCTCACAAAGACACATTCATGTATTCAAAAGTGGCTGACATTTTATATTAAGTATTTAGAGGCATTATAAATGCATCAATTAATAATTTAATACACTCATACACAGATATTTTTTTAATTTACGATTGCACGATCAGATGCATATGGACCTTTACCTTTCAAGATAAATAGTGAGTTTTGCCCTTAACAAGAATAAAATATGTACGTAACATATACTGAACCAACAAAGAAACTTTCGCAAAGTATGTGCCAGTTGTTCAAGGGTACCACTTAGATGTTCACACATACATCCCATGTTGCTCGTGTCAATATAGAGTATTTACAAAATCATAACGTTGATTTCATCGACGACTGGCCCTCGAAAAGTCCGGATTTGAACCCAATTGCACATCTTTGGGATAATCTGGATAGACGCGTACGTCGACGTCCGAACCCTCCAAACAACGTCAACGACCTTCGAGCAGCATCGCTTGAAGAATGGAATAATATTCCACAGGCTGACTTTAACAAACTTGTGCTCTCAATGCGACGTCGCTGTCAGGCAGTCAACATCGCACACGGCGGTCACACACGCTACTGATTGTTAACTTTAGAAACGACCCCTACCTTATTTTAATTTAAAATTCAACAATCAATCTGATCCTTTCCTCCAAAATGACGATTTTAAAAGAACCACAATACATTATTTTACAAAAATGTAAGCTTTCAGCCAAACGGATTGAAACTGTACTAACATATCTACAATCAAACTTGTCGAAAGTCTCTTTTTTTGGTTCAGTATATTTATTTCTCTATCAATAAATATATATGTGTCTACCTTATAATTATGTATAACATTATGCAGCAGGTGAAGTTAAAAACTTCAGTTCGCTTTCAACCATTTAATTCATTTACTTTAATGTATTGACAATATAAAATTATATATTCAATCGTCTACTGATCAGAAAATAGCTTCTATAGAAATTATACTCATAGAGTAACATTCCAGTTCGCAGTTATAAGATTATATTCGAGACAAAAGGGTAAACACCTTTAATCATCTACACTTTTTCATCACATAAAAAGTAGAACTATCTACGGGACTTTTATCGCTTCGTCAATGATCAAGGTTTTGCGATATTCCCAACCCCGTTATAATGCGAAGTATTTTGCGCATACACATACATTGATTTATTGCAGGAGTATTGCATTTTTGAAAAATACATATTTTGAAAAATATTAGCCATATTTAAACGCATATAAAGTCAAACATTCGAACAACAGTTAAGTCAATCATTAAAATGAAACATGAAATACAGATATTTTACAATGGATGTCACTGTGTAACACAATCAGGCATATAATTTTCTTCAAGAACGAAAGTAAGCAAGCACTCTGTGGAGGTACGGACTCAAACTTTGCAACTTTCGTATACACGGTTGTCTTTCGCAGCGTTAGATGGACCACCGAGTTGAGTGTAAAACGTCATGGAGCGAACCAAAGCGTGGTGAAGGTATTCATACTGTTGCTGCAAAAACATAAAGATGCTTTTTTAGAGACATAATATATCGCAAAGGTCACGCTTTTTAAATATATAACTGGTAATATAGCTTAATATTTAATATTCAACTGGTAATATTAATTATTATTATAAGATTTAAATTCCGATTGTCTTCATAATTAAGTCTGAACTGATGTGACTTTATTTTGTAATCCATTAAAGCAGTCAATGAGTTTGATAATGTGCCAACTGAATTTCACAAGCAGAATAAGCGCAAAGACGAATGTGCACATTCCAGTTTACTCTAAAATTTCAAAGCAAGTGCATAATTTACCACTTAAAATCACAACTGTAAAATATGTTAGGACAACTCAACTTACAACAGTTTGTACCATCTTTACGCGTTGTTCACGCAGTGTTTTTACACAGGAAAATATATCTACACATCCTGCAGCCTCGCCTTCTTTTGTTAGAATATCCAAAGCTATGTAAGTTCCGGTGCGTCCTACACCAGAGCTGAAACAAATAGGATTTTTACAAATTATTTGTACATGTATTAACTACAGGTCTGGGATATGATTTACTGGTACACTCTTTTAGTCTGGTATCAAATGAAATATTCAGTATTCAGAAAGTAATTAGGCATAGCGCCTATAGTCTTCGTGGCTGTGAAGAAAATAAATGCTATATTATTACAATCGTCTCAGCATTTTTAAACATAAGCGGTAGAACAATAAAAACATCGTTTTTTATTATTGTATATGTTTTTATTAATAAAGGTTTCATTTGATTTATCTAGCTCTAGATTCTTAGAAACCAGGCTAACCTGTTTTAAACATTCTGTGAAAATTGTCTAAAATCCTGTAAAATGTAAAAGGTAGAATATATCACCTGCAATGTACAACAGTAGGGCCACCTAACTGTGTTTTAACATCGTTCACTTTCTGGCAGAAATCCACAAAGCTCGTGGCGTCCGCTACTTTCCCCTTCTCAGGCCAATCTGTGAACTGTAGCTGAGTAATGTTTCTCTTCTCTCTTTTCTAAATAGTAAAACACACAGATGAATGTTTTATGTAGTTGTTGTTGTTTGAAGTTTACACATATGAATGTTTATTAAACATGTAATGGTCTTATAAGAATCACATTTGAGGCTTTTTCTATTTATTATTTTTTCAACAGGTATCAATAAGTTGCCTTGCTCCGCGAAAAACTACTGTCTTTCAAAATATAAAGCATAAATTATAACACTGGTTATCAAACGTTTTAAGGCATCATTTCATCGATATTGTAACCGTGATACAGTCGATGCATTTGTTCACTGCTTCATATAATTCAAACTTTGAAATAACAGTGCTGGAAATTAACAGCAATTTGATATGTTACAATTAGTTTTTTACATGTATTTATTTGCACAGATTATAGCAAACTTGATAAAACTTTAATTATGAATGATAGTGCCTCTAGCTGGGAGCGAACCCGCACCGTCACGGCGACAGCGCCTAGCCCTGCAATTCTTGCGACGCAACCGATTGAGCTAACCGGGACAACCCCAAAAAAGGTTGATCGGATATGAACGTTTCCTAACTGGCATATTTTAAAAATACATTTTATTCAGTTTTCAATTTTAACTAAAATGCTCTATCCTTTAGTTGTTTATAATATTAAGTTTGTCGTTTACGACACTGGTCATTGAAAGTAACTGTTATGAGTGTACGTAAATAAAGGTTTTTTAACATTTTTACAGCCATCATTAATACAAATTGTGACTTTAAAGTAACTGCTAAACCAATATTAAACGATTTATGAAAAATGTAAAAGGCTGAGAAGGAAATGTATGCTTACCAACTGTATTTCGAATGTTCTTACTACGTAATGTGGAAAACACTGTTCACCAAGTGGCGAGACAGTAATGTCATTGTATAGGCCACTGTATTCACTTTCAGGCCAATATTGGTCACATTTGCTCACCTGAAAATTAACAAAGGTTAATAATGTTTATGGTGTGCATGGGATAAGCATAAAGTAATATTGCTGGATTAAGAGTATTAGTTACATTAGACTTGAAATACCATTGTACATGATTTTATCGAGACACGTTTAGTACTTGTATTTATTTTCAGTTGGTATTCATGTTGGAACTGTAATAATAAAATGTTTACCTTTCCTTCTTGCAATTTGTTTAGCATGACAATTTTGCCGCAGTTTTCTTGCCAGATCATTCTCCAAAATGTCGAATTGTCTCCCATATACTTCACAGATGGTCCTAGTAATCGTTATGATATATCAGTTTGAACACAATTGAATAAGGGTGATTTCTTTTTCTTTGATAAACATTGAGCGCGATATCTACATAACAAATGTTTTTAACTGAACTGACCATATAATTTTTCAAAGTTCCCTTTTCATCTATTTCGTAAACCAATGACAATGATATTTTATCAAGGTAGTGTTAAAACCAAAAGTAACAAAATCGGAGGCCTTAACAATGAGAATGATAAACAGAATACGACCCAAAATGCTTCAATATCTTCTTAATACAGCAAAGCAACCGCAACATTGCAGAATCGCATAGAATTGTTAATAAATGCGTTTTACTTAGAACTTTATTTAAGGTACACATTAAGCTACATGTGTCAGTTTAAAACTGACCACCACTACTGATGATTATGTGATTTTTGTTTTTACCTCTAAACTAATCAGTGTTTTCAAAAGCATGGAGGGAATATAATAACAATTTTATAAGGAGAAAACATAATGCATCTTATTATGACGTAAGTTTGAAGTTAGGTATTTTCTGATTCCATGCTGAGAAAATACACATATAGTGGATGAACTTGTATATGGCTCCCTCCATATAACTTTCTTGCGAGCATGCTATGTTTTCTGACAAAGGTGATTATCTGATATGTGTATTCCATATTAAAACAGGGTGTCACTTGTGTATCAAAACTTAAGTTTTGTAAAAAAAAAAACGTTTTTGCTCTACTTAGCAAATGAGTTAGCATAAGGCTCTTTGAGCAAAGTACATTAATTTAATTGTACGTCAATTTAATATACACTATGTATAGACAATTATTTGTAAAACTGAAACAAAATTTATTCGAATCGCTTTTATATTTTAAATTAATGTTATTTTTTTTACATAATACTTTGGTTGTATCTTATGCACCATACCTAAAGAAGCAATGTAGGCTCTTCTTTTGTTGTATCCCTGAAAAACAAACAAAAATGAAACGGTTATAACAATGTGCTATGATATTTATTTTTCCACTTCATTATCTGGGACAATATATTTCCTTGCAAGTCTTCCAAAAATAAAAATAGCACACCTATCTTAATGATGTCATATTCATTCGCATTTCGTTGTTTATTTAATCAGATTTCAACTTGTTAGTAGAATAAGGTTATGATCGACAAAATAGTTAACATCCTTACGTTTATAAAACTGGCATTTATATAGTCAGAGGGGCAATCTTTCAGTATAACTCGCGTCTCATCATCTGAAAATAAGTCAGTGTACTATTTAATCTGCTGGCCTAGCATTGATAATAACGATAAATACTCTGCGTTTATTTCTTTTGATGTGTACGCATTCGGGTATTTATAATTTGTTATTTTCACATTTAAATAGATAAAAACATTCTTGCTTTCAAACTTGTCAAAATATTTTTAATTACGCCCTAAACAAGCTTAAAACAAATTTTGCCTAATAATTACTACTGTACATGTACAAATACCATAAATGGCAATTTGGGGATATTTTCATGACAAACTATTATTAAAAATAGCTTATAGTTCCCACTTCTGGTCAGTCTCCTCCCTATTCTATCTGTCATTATTTTTAGTCTCTTTTCCGTTTTCAACTTGCCGTGCCTAACCTCTTTCTTCGCATTGTATACGCATATTGTTTAATGAACTTTCAAATAATCCCAATCTACAAGTTTTACCGTACATGGATAGATGCCCAAATAGCGATTTTTCAACACGTTTTCCTCCCGTTGTGATTCTTTGTAAGGTTTCAAAAAACCATGTGGTAGTTGCTGAAAACAGATCAAACAATTTGCAATTGCTTATATGAAGAATGCTTAGCTGATGTGCAATGCCAGATATTAATTAACAATGCAACTGCAATCTACCGTAGAAGTGTGTAGGTATAAAGACAGAAAAAGACAGTCAGATTGAAAGATATTTTAATTCACCTGTGATCATTCGATGTTTTATAATACACTAAAAACTCCAATTAAGAACAACCAGGACTAAAGAACACCTTGAACACTTTCGGAAAATGTCAACTTTTCACGTAGGTTCTGTCGCCGAATATATGATGTTGTTGCATGTTGGATATATATAAAATCTCACTGCAGTCAAAAACAAGCTAAAACATCACTGAAATATTATTTGATATAGTTAACTCCTTGATTATATGCCTGTCCTCTGTAGGCACAAATGTAATGTTATGTGTTTTTGCGCGTGTGTGTGAGCGTCCGTGTGTGCGCGCGTCCGTACGCGCGTGTTACAAAAGACCCTTAGAATACTTTATGAGTTTTTTCTTAAAACAAAAGTATTATGATAATATTAATCATAATGATAATAATAATAATAAGTAGTAGTAGTAGTAGTAGTAGTAGTAGTAGAAGTAGTATATAATTTATTTCATGTTTTATTAGTTCGTTACCTACCTGAAATTCGACCATAAAATCTGTGCTCGACTTATTCTCCACATACTCTGCTAAATCGTGTAACAGTATTTTCTTCTTCTGTACTGTGTTGTAGTACTGATCAACTTCTTCGGTTGATATCGGGGTGATATATAACGGCTAAACAGAAATGTAAATTCCATTAACTCTGGATAAAAATGTGAGAAATATATAATATTTTAGTAAAATTGAATCTAAGTAATTTAAAAATATTCAATTATTTGATGTTAAACTGAGCACATCTACATTATTTCGTTTTGACAATGTAAATTACTGTTAACTGTGGAGTTGCGCTCCGCCGGTAGATCGGCGGCGTTGGCACCATATTTCATAACCGTTACTGCTCAACCGTTACTGAAACATGCTTCAGGCAAACTTAGTTTGCAATAGTTGACTGTTTTTAAGGTTCCCTATTTCAGTTTTACAAATACTGTTAAACGTGTGTAGTATTTTGAGGATTATTAATACTACTATAATACGTGCAAATGTAGAAAGTTTGCTTGCATTGCTCATACAAGATGAGGACACAAACATGCCATGTTATGTTAATCTTTCAGTATATTCTCTACTACCGGTAGCTTTAACAGCTGATCCTCGGTGAAGGAATTTTTTTTTATAATACTTAATTATTAATAGTTCGGATGCCTATTTACGTGAACGTGTAATGTTTCCAAAGTTTTTCACTTACTGTGAGGTAATCGTCCATCGAAAACTCCTCTAGATCGCTGTCCATGTCAACATGTTCTGATGTATAAAGTAGTTTAGAACGTTAAAACGAAATAAAAAATTAACAAGCTCGTAAGAAAGGAAGGTTAGAAATTTGTAAGTGACATCTTAAAATCATTGCTGTAAATTGTGATAATATTGTAAAAGAGAGCTTATGTTTAGAACAAAACCAACCAGGGAAACATAAAAAATGAACCCGATGGGTTACCGCCTTGGAACAGTCAGCGGCAAAGTACTGTGGGTTCTGGGTTTCATTAAGCTTACTCTTCCTATTTGAACAAACATGTACAAATTGTCATGCTTCCTCCATCATTTAATGTACAATTCTCGGTTATTTGGTGTAATTATAAAAGTGGTCCAAACACAAGGAGGCTCGATTAAAAGAGCCCTACCTTATCAAACATGTGTTCATTTTGGACCCATTTATATGTATTAAACCGCTTATAATAATCAAACGGAGTCATTTCTCTTAATCATGTTAGTTCTAGATCACCCACAACTTTAGTTATAAGTTCCAGTTATAATGATGAATAACTTAAATAATAATAATTGAAAAGTACCTTCATATCTGTCTTTAAACCAACGGGATTCATGAAATCTGCGGTGACGTATTTTTCTCCTAAAATTGAAATTATTATTTCGACATTTATTTGTCGACAGATATGTGTTAATAGGATTTGTAATTTATATTAAATAAAAATAACTCCTTCCATTCGCTGTTAACTTACACTATGTTGGTGTAATAAAAAGGGTGGAAGCTTAGCATGTTTAACAAGTCAATCAGTAAGAAAAAAATGTTTAGATAAAAATATTGTAACATTTACAATAAATAAAAATTTATGTGATAATAAACACACCTTCTTACGAAGATTGATCCGACAACAACTATTATTACCAAAACTGCAGAACCAGTAATCATCCCAGCTACTGCAAAACCTGACAGTGATGCTGATGAGTTGTTCCAAGAACTGTTTTTATCGAGAACTGGAAGAAAATATTCTGCTTTTATAAAATAGAATACACATTTTGCAAAAAAAATATACATGAATACAAATAAATATAACATCAAAAATTAAGCTGTATATTATTTCTTAACATTTATGAACAAGAAAAATCGCGGATACAGTATTTTTTACTTTTAAAGTAAATTAGAAATTCAATATTTAGTACCTTTACTACAATGGGTCCCATTATATCCCTCCTTACACCCTTGTAGACATTCACCATCATACCGGGAGCAAACGTTCCTGACGCAGCCTTCACTGCAGTTGTTATTACACAAACTTCCGTAGCCTTCTTTACAACTTTCACAAATTCCGCGTTCATCACACTTACACCGACTAGGACATAAACATTTATCTCCAGTGAAACCTCGGAGGCAACCATGTGTACACTTTTCGTTATTTTGGTCACATGCTTTGTCTCTACATCGGTCTGAACAATTTTGCTGACATTTACTTCCCCAGAATCCAATAGCGCAACCATCAAAGCAAACTCCGTCATCGTCACTGCATTTACCAGACAAACAGTTTTTGGGACATTCTGATCTACAAGGGGCGCTTTCGTTGCCGACTAAACAGGATGTGCACTTGCTCGGATTACCGCGTTCACATGCAAAACATTTCGGATTGCATTTTATATCGCAGTTTTGTCCACTCAAACCATTACTACATCCGTCAAAACAATATCCGTTAGATTTATCACATCTTGTTCCTGCTTTGCAGTTCAGACATTTTTCATTACAAGTTTCACCTTTATAACTTTCTGCGCATGCAAGGCAAGAATTCTTAGACGTGCACGCTGAGCAATGCTCTGGACATTCCGTGCAGTTGCCATCGTAGTCTAAGAAAAAGCCTTCCTTGCAGCTTATACATTTCATCGTTTTGTTGTAACATTGGTTGTTATAGCAGCTTTCGGGACAAGTGAACGAACACGTTTTCCCGAAATGACCTTGTAAACATGACGTACACGTGTCCTTTGATAAGCATGACGTGCACGACTCTGGACACTCCTGACAAAGTCCATTGCTTAGGTAATACCTGTTTTCACAATCTGTGCACTGGAAGTCAGAAGAACATTTAACGCACGCAGATGGACATTTCTGACATCTTCCTTTGTAAAGCTTATACTCTTCAGCACATTTTTGACAGTTTTCTACAGATATACATGACAAACAACCTGTGGCGCATTGTTTACAGATGTTTTGTAAAACATAATATCCGTCTTGGCACGCTTTGCAAGAGTACTCGGACTCTACATTTGTTGTGCAATCCAAACAACTATCCTTGCATTTTAAACATTTCCTTCCATCTAGACGATAGCCCTTTTCACATCTGGTACAATTATCTGATCCATTACATGTTAAACATCCGTCAACACATTTCTCACACCTCTGCTCTTTTAACTTAAATCCCAAACTACATTCAGTACAAAGTGTTTGCGAAGTACACGTGTCGCAGTTCACTTCACACCGTTGACAATATCCGTTATTCCAGAAGTGTCCTTTTCTGCACTGAAAGCAATCTAATGAAGATGAACACTTTTCACAGTTTCTTGGGCAATCTTTGCATTCTTTTCCGGAGCTCATGTAATATCCGTTACTGCAGACGCTGCAGTTGTTGTAAGAAGAACACTCAATACAGCCATCTCTACATGCCAGACTGCAGTCACTACGTAAAACAAGGTCGCTGATATCTTCGTACCGGCCATTATAGTAGCCTTGCTTGCATTTGCTACATGTTCTGTCCCATTCGTGGAATGTTTGCGAGCAGTTGAAACAGTTTTCTGGACATAAACTAAAGCAACCGGGTCCTGTGTATCCATCCATGCATCCACTGCACTCATTTACACCGGGAAGGGTGCATACACCGGACCGACAACATTCACAAGGTCTATTTAAACAGCTCCTGTCCGCTTAAGGTTAAAAAAAAGAAAAACAATATATGCGATAAGTTACATTCGGTAACAATGGTAAGAGTTTTTGTTATAAAAGACATTAAGACATAATTATAATCTATCCTGATATATAACAATGTCACAATATATATTGTTTATATTCTCTTCATTTAGATTTTTATTAAAATGACTTCTCTTACCGTTCGCAGAGATTAGTTGTACTATGAGCACTATCAGCTTGGAATACATTCCTTTTCTGAAAGAAAGTGATATACAATGTGTTGTATTCGCGGGTATGACATTTCTTGGTTTTTTGTTGAATGGAATATTCTTAGTTTAATAAAATTATATACACGTACATATCTATCTATAGCTTCGGCTGTTTAAAAATCTATTGACCGAACGGCCAACGAAAATCACGAAAATAATTACTCCACAGATAATTTATGTATTTATAGTATATTGTATGTATTAAGCGATGATTTAGTTCGAAATATTCCCTTAACGCATCAAAATAAGCGTGAGACCTGGAAATAAAATACATAGATTCTATACAATATTCGTCAGCAGCATTTGAGATTAATAGATTTCCTTTTAATACATATTTGTTCTCTGATTAAAACATATAAAATGAAAATTTAACAAAATGTGCCTACAAAGCACAGTTTCAATTGCGTTAATACAGTCTCTTACATATACAGAAGAGTGATTATTTCACCAATAAATCAACAGGTTATTGTGCGAGTTTATTCACAATTGTTCGAAGATACTATTGTTTCGCACAGAAACATTTCAAATATACTTTATTGCGTTACAAGAGGAAATACAGTCTATTGTGTGGTTGAGCGACTATTATGTATACATGTAACCGGACAATAAAGGACACAATTAAGTATTGTTCATTTGATTTTTTTAAATTTGCTTTGGAAAATGATTGTGTTTTAAACTCCATATATTTTCCTATTCCATTAATAACCCATCAGAACCGAAACTAAATGTCTGCAGCTAAAATACAATCAATTCATATACTACTGCTGTAAATGTTCATTCAACAAGTGAAACAAACTGCGACTGCTTCACGTATTTTAAGACATCTTATGGCAAACTTTGCTAAATTTGCCGGTTTCAACTATATGTATTTATCATCTCTCGAATATGACTTCGTTTACGGGAAGCACGTCGATATTACTATCCCAGTTAATAGAGATTTTGATATTGTTCAATCATCTCACAGATATACATCCTGCATTTTTATTGTTAGGCTTTTACGTTCTCTGTTATATGCAGGATTTACACATTTGCTTCTGTATTTTAATAGTGTACGAAACAATCATGCTTATATAATTAAATGTATTTTAATTTTAGAAATCCTGCTTTTATGTTAAAATGTATTCGATGTTTTAACATCTAGTTGCATCTATGATCATCCAATCAGTACTGTTATTAGTTACCTTCTTCGGATGACGTTGGGCACGAAACATAAATCTGTGTATTGAGTAGCGCTCAACCTTGGCCTAGGCGGCGCGGATAGTTATGGGCCTGCAATGTGTCGTGTTCGCTCCCTTTCCAAGCTCTTCCCGTGCATCTATAACCTAAATGTGACAAATATGATCAAAATTGCTTTAACGACAAAATACTCACAAACCTATGTTTTGTAGATATCTTTTCGGAATCGTCATCACCAGCAACTTCATCTTCATTATTATTACATGAACACCCGGTACCCTCTTGAACCCTCTAAAGTATAGAACTTGAACTTATTTTCCTGCTATATATTAAGAAGTTTGAATTGTTAGTAACTATAAATCATGATTGTTTAATTCATTGTACTGAGTGAGTAATATCACTATGTTTCAAACAAAACATTTATGAAACAACACTAAATTCCAAAAAAGTGTGCACATTGTTTTGGGTGATTATTTCATGAACTGTTGTTTCCTAATGCCTTAATATTCGGTATCAAAGTTGAGTTTAGATCTAGATATTTTTATTATAAAATTTAAATGGTCAAATCTCAGTTTTGTTACCAAATATTAAGGCATTAAAAAACCAGTTAACGAAAAAATCACCGAAAACGATGTAAGCATTTTCTTTTGGAATTTAGTATAGATTTGTTAAATTTCCGGGATTTTGATTGAACATGAGATGGCCTTTATTCACCAGTCATGAATTAGCTCCGTTTTTGCTACTGGACAAATTATTTTCTTCTTAATATACTTGTCTAGATTCAAAAACATCGTAAAAGTAAGTTTAACTTTGACAAATATCAAAACAAAAATCTTTAGGTTAACAAAACGATCAGAAAACAGTCAACGTTAACACGAGTTATGTGAAAATGTTTCAAGCTTTGTTTGATCTGACCTGTTAATAGTATGTCATTAGATCACACCAAATACTTATTGTTTTAACACATTCGGTCATGCTAGAGTCATCAGGATCTCACAAAAATCGGTGAGAATAAGTACTATTGATAATCTGTTATAACATTTTTCAAATTACTCATACCTTAAGTTACTTTATTTACCTTAACAGTTTTATCCTATTACCTATTATTCCTATTATAATTATATTATTATTATTATTATTATTAGTAGTAGTAGTAGTAGTAGTAGTAGTAGTAGTAGTAGTAGTAGTAGTAGTAGTAGTAGTAGTAGTAGTAGTAGTAGTAGTAGTAGTAGTAGTAGTAGTAGTAGTAGTAGTAGTAGTAGTAGTAGTAGTAGTAGTAGTAGTAGTAGTAGTAGTAGTAGTAGTAGTAGTAGTAGTAGTAGTAGTAGTAGTAGTAGTAGTAGTAGTAGTAGTAGTAGTAGTAGTAGTAGTAGTAGCAGCAGCAGCAGTAGCAGTAGTAGTAGTAGTAGTTGTAGTAGTAGTTGTAGTAGTAGTTGTAGTAGTAGTAGTATTGGTAGTAGTTGTAGTAGTAGTAGTAGTAGCAGCAGCAGCACCAGTAGCAGCAGTAGTAGTAGTAGTAGAGTAGTAGTAGTAGTAGTAGTAGTAGTAGTAGTAGTAGTTGTAGTAGTAGTAGTAGTAGTTGTTGTTGTTGTAGTAGTAGTAGGAGTGGTAGTAGTAGTAGTTATTAGTCGTAGTAAAACTAATAATAGCAGTAGTAGTAGTAGTAGTAGTAGTAGTAGTAGTAGTAGTAGTAGTAGTAGTAGTAGTAGTAGTAGTGGTAGCAGATGTAGTAGTAGTAGTAGTAGTAGTAGTAGTAGTAGTAGTAGTAGTAGTAGTAGTAGTAGTAGTAGTAGTAGTAGTAGTAGTAGTAGTAGTAGTAGTAGTAGTAGTAGTAGTAGTAGTAGTAGTAGTAGTAGTAGTTGTTGTTGTTGTTGTTGTTGTTGTTGTTGTTGTTGTTGAAGTAGGTGATGCTCTTTTGTTTTCTTTCTTTATTCTAGTGCAATGAAAGGAAATAGATTTTTATCAATTTTATCAATCCTGTTCATAAATTATTACTCACTTTAAGTATGTAAATAACTTATTTCTCGTAAAAAAAAATAACCACAACAAACATGTAAAGACCGTTTAAAATGCAGCAGTAAGGCAATCATCACTTAATTTAAAAAAAACATCATATTTTTGACATGCGAAGCGGGAAAAGGAAAACACCTAGAGCTCTGAGATTAAAATTAAATGTCACCATCTGAATATTGCACTTAGGTGTCAAATGATTAATCTCAAAAGTGGTTCTTTTGCATTGTTTGTGATAAGATAATGTTCAAGTAACATTTGTGCTGTTTTGTGAAATGATAATTTGCAATCGACAGATCTTTTAGTTTGTGAGTGGGCTACATTCTTTTACCGACGAAAATGCTAGTAAGTGTATTTTATGCATTTGTTTTAAAACGAAATGACAAATACAAATGATACAAATATTCAGTTTTGAAAGCAAATTGCTGTTTAAATGGTTAACCAGGTACGATTTAACGGTTATGTTAACCATATTGAGATAAATAACTCTGTAATATATATTGTCGAATATCCGGGGTGTTTCCTCTTTATTCCCAGAGGAAGGGACTGACACTTTGTGTAAGACAGTTAAACTGAACTAGAGGTGATCATTTGGCTGAAAGATTGTACTTGACCAATAAATATCAATCATTTTCATTACAAAAACAAATGTTCACGACATCGTAAAAAACTGGTCATTTTAATATTAATATTAAAAATCATTCTTGCGTTCCCTCGTTGTAAATATGCACTGATATTTTATAATATTTTGTTCAAAAAGCCGTCGCCTCAGAAATCTGAAGTATTTAGCGCGTATTGTATGAAACTTTTGCTCATAAGAGTACCTAATTACTTACGATGTTTTCGCGGTCTGTATAAAAACCTGTGGTTAAGTCTTATTTTTTTGTAGTTTTGCTGTTTGTGTTTTCAATAAAAACATATTTATGTGTCTTACAGTTAACGAGTATTCATCATTTGAAACGTCAAACACTAATCAACGGCGATGTGAATACGATTCATTGTAGAGTTCAAAAACATACATCTACCGCCATATTATCAGTTAAGGAAAATGAGTATTGGCAGAAGATGGGTGTCTTTTCTAGGGTCATATTAGTCTTAATTATTATTATTATTATTATTATTACAAAGTTATGACTGCTTAGTTACATCAACTATTACATGATGATAGTCAAAGCTATTATCAAACCGAACCAGCACTATTTTCATGTTTGTCGTGTTCAGTGGCTTTCATGGTTATGTATATCAGGGCATTCTGGTCAACCTTTATGGGGTTGTCCTCGCTAGCTCAGTTGGTTGCGTCGCCCAAATTGCAGGGCTAGGCGCTGTCGCCTTGACGGTGCGGTTTCGCTCCCAGCTAGAGGCACTATCATTTCAAAGATACCTTTTCATCTATATTATAAAGTACGAACAAGGGCATTTTTTAAATGATGTGAATAAGTGCAAGAAATTTATCTATCTGATCCACCTCTTTAATTATCTTAAAATTAAGAAATTTGTTGAAATATATTATATTTGTTGAATTTTATCTCGATAATAGAACAAGCTAGCTGGTGTACTTTGAACACCGTACTCGTACTCGAGATAACGACAGTTGACAAGACTTGTTGAAATACTCCACGCCAAGTTATCTAACACTTAACAGTCAGTGATGTTATCAATTACGAACTATGTAACATCATTAGTTGGCTACTTGTACTTTGTTTCATATTTTCAGCCCATTTCTTATGGGGGCATATATCTCAGCCTGTATCAATTTTAAAACTTCAACTTCGTTTAAATTTAGCTGGTGTGGCCTTGGATGAATTTAACTTGGACCAATGATTTAAAGAGCCATCGATAATAGAAAACAAACACTGTTTAAATAAAGAATAGTTGCCAAATTTCTAAAGTACAACAATAAACATTTGTCTAAGTATCCTCAAAATACAAAGGTACGACGCTCGTCATTTTTTTGTCACCACTGTTCTTGTTTGAAATGCAAATCAGGCAAATATGGTTTACGTTAAGGTTTCGACGCTTTTCTCTTTTTCTTTAGATCCAGCGATTACTGGTTTTGCTGCTGGTAGCAGTAGTCAGTGTCGCCATTGAGGTCCAGCCAAAGGCTACCGATGCCGACTGCATTTGCCCAATTGAAGCCACTATTTGCTCTTGTACACTTACAGTCGAACACAAGCTAACTATGATTCTTGAAAAAGAGAAAGTACTCGTTTACCCAAGCGATGGCATTTTAAGAATGCGAGGAAACGCAAATAACAATGCTTCTTTGACCCCAGAGCAAGCTGATCGGGTCATCACGGCAGATGGACAAACTTCACGTTTGGTCATTGCTATTAATGGAAAGTTCCCTGGACCTCGCATTGAAGCATGGGAAGGGCAGATTCTAAATGTCACGGTCATAAACACTCTACACACCGACAGTGTCACCGTGCATTTCCATGGTCTCCATCAAAGAGGATCACCATGGATGGATGGTGTGGCTTTCGTCACCCAGTGTCCGATATTACCGGGCCAAATGTTCCTATACAACTTTGCAGCATACCCAGTAGGGACGTTTATGTATCATGCACATATTGGCGATCAGAGAAGTATGGGTTTATATGGACCTGTTATTGTACGATCTAAAATGCAGCCAGTTCTGGCAGAAAATGAAATCATTATAGCATTACAGGACTGGAACCATTTGATGGACGCTGAAACGGCATATGCTAGAATGATAACAGAGCAATTCGATTTTCAAACTAATGAAGTAATCAACACAACATATTCTGTTGATTACGCTCAATTTAGTAGATATGAATTTCAATCCGGATTAGCAAATGGGAAAGGGAGATTTTGGATAAATAATTCCACCAATAACGGATCACCATTGGAACGGTTTAGGGTCGCATCTGGCGAATTGTACCATTTTAGAGTGATCGGAGCTATGACTCTTTATCCTATGCGAGTATATATCTATGGACATCGTCTTACTCTTAAATCATCGGACGGTTTCGACCTATCACACATATCTGTTCAATCCATAATCATCCACCCAGGTGAACGATATGATTTTTATTGGCAGGCTCCAGCAGCCAGCGAACTTTCTTCTAAAGACATTCTGCTCATTGCAGAGACCATAGAAACGCCTGAAAGTCTAAGGTTCTCCAAGTACCATGCGGCAGAAGTTGTACTGGAAATGGAAGATTTCATCGGACCAACACCTCCTCCAAATCCAGTAAATAATCGCCGAGAAACATGTACGAGCTTGTCTCTTTGTACAACATTTAACTGTCCATATCAGTACTATCCTATAAGCGAGAATCGTAAATGCATAACATTAAATGATGTGAACAACACCGATGTAAACCAGAACTATAAAGACGTACTCGGAAACAAAGTAGACGTAGAATACTTCTTTAACTTCGCATTTCCTGGGCCACCTGACAATACTCCGGGATCTATAAATGGTCGAGAATTTATTTTCCCAACAGTGTCGTTACTGACACAGCCTGATGACCTCAAAACTCCATGCACAGAGATATGCGAGAAAGACGGTGTATGTCGATGTAGCTTTATCCAAAAAGTCCCCTCGAACAAACTTGTACAAATGGTTTTCACTAACCTTGGCAATGGATCAGGATGGTCACATCCGGCACATTTACATGGCTATTCGTTTTATGTTATGAAAATGGGATTTGGCGAATACGACCCAAATACGGGAGTCCTCCTTCAAAATACAGATGACATAACTTGTCTTGATCGATATGGTTATTGTAGTGAAGAAGGGTGGAATAACATCAGTTGGGCTGGCGGCAACATTCCAGATCTTCATGCTAAACCACCACTGAAGGATACTATAGTGGTACCTACAGGTGAGATTTTTTTAAACTATGTGTGATTACATATAGTAAATATCGTCGCCTGAGTGTAATAACGATACATCTCTTTCGTATTGCAATGGTACTTATAAATACCGTTTTTGCATTAATGTGAAAATATTTCGTAATGAAAACATTGTATAAAGGTGAAATATGCATATCAGGAATTGCCACATTCAGAACAAACTTCCGCCCCACACAGGCAAGAAGAGAGAGAGAGAGAGAGAGAGAGAGAGAGAGAGAGAGAGAGAGAGAGAGAGAGGTTAATAAAATTGATCAGTTTCAAAACAAAGACACTACAAACATTTCACAAAAATGAGAACCAGAGGGGTTACCGCCTTGGAACGGTCAGTGGCAAATCAAATTGCCACTTGGGATTTAAACCAATTTCTAGGGTGCAACAACCTCACACTTGCTCCAACAGGTTCTCATATCAATATACAAGTAAAAGTGAAATAACTGCAACTCACCCATCAGCTTAGCAATGTTGCATGCAAAAGCACACAAATAATAAAACATAAGAAGCTAATATCATTGCAAAGCCAAAGTGGCGAGTACTCAATGATCTTGCCGAGAACAGAGCTCCTGGAGTCAAACCAGCAAGAACACGATGACAGGGATAAAAGAAACAAATCGAACTTCTAGGTTCTTTCAAGGAAAGATTTCCCCATAAACCTTCATAAACTCTCAAACCCCTGCCACCGTCGTGCAACCAAAGAGGTAAGCATAGTGATCAACAACTATCGATGGGTGGGTTAATCACCAGGCCTGCAGAGCGCTATAGAATATGGTAATCTTTCTTTTTGAATTAACAGATGGTTTAAAAGAACAACCGGGAGAAATTAATATTGCTTTTTATTTTCTTATTTTTTTAATTAAATCTCCATAAAAAACTGGCTGTGAAATACCTTGATACAATAGTGATTTTAAACTGCACCTGTATTTTTGAATTACATCTGGTAATCGGCGGTAAAACTTGCAAAAGGTGAACCTTTATTAATGATACCGATAGCCTTGTTTGTTGTTTGTATGTTTCGTCGGCATCAATATAATATTATGATTATGCGATTGTCTGTTCAACAAAACAATGCCACGTTGTTTTGGTTTCAATCTGGAAATATTAGTGATGTAGTCGTTTAATTGTAAATTAATAATTAAATGATTGTGTTTATGTATTTACTCTTTGTACAGATTTTACCATAAAACGATGGTACAAGCCTGAAGTTGTGGCGAATGTATGTTTGACTACATTTATTGTAAGTATTATCGCATTATTCTTCCTATTTAACTGTCAAAATTGATAAAGGTCTTTATTTTTTCTCATTATTGTAGGTGGTTATGTTGTGGTACGATTTCGATCTGATAATCCCGGTATGTGGTTTCTACATTGCCATATTGACCTACATAACACCAACGGTATGGCAATGGTCATAGACGTCGGAGAAAGCAAACCTACTCCACCCGGGGACTTTCCAACATGCAATGATTTTTTGAACAAAGGTAACATGTTCTACAGCTTATGTAAACTCCCATCGTTCAATCTGATTCTTAACAAAAGTCAAAGAGCGACCGAGGTTGCAACTGATTCATGATAATTCATGCATTGCATTCATGGAAACTATTATATTTGCTCATATAAGCATGAGTTGTAGTTTAGTACTGGCGAAAGTCAGTGCAAGTTTACTTCCCAGCTGAGTTTGCATAATTCATCCATCGAATGTTGTATGTAAATAATGGGTATTGCAATATAAATAGTATTCCATCTTGCTAATAAAACTTCATTTCAAAAATTAAATTATTTGGTCGCCGCCATATTAGAAAGCTATTTCCTTGATAAAGTGCTCGAATTTCTTAATTGACTTCATAAACCAACAATTTTTAATACGGTCTATACAATAAAACTAAGACATTAAAACAATTAAAGTAAAAAGGTTTTCCCTTGTTGGAACGGTCAATGTACAAAGATATATGCTACTTCGGGTTTACCAATTTTGAAGTTCACCAACTTTGTAACTGCCCTGTCTAGTTCTTATATGAAGAAACATGTACACATTGGTATTTCGAATTATCTCCTACCAACCCACCCACTTACTCGAGTGTTTTATCAGCACAAATATGGTAGCAAGAATGCAATGAACTGATTACGCTTCTACGTTCATTTTATCAACCATGCTCTCTTCCTCTCTTCTTCTTGGCTGTTTGGGGAGGCCATGTCTTTTGAATGTGGTACGCATATAATTTACTAATGTGCATACTTCACTTTTTATGTAGTGGGCAAGTATAATAAATTTATGTTACGAATGGCAAAAATACGACAACGGGTTTGTCTGTCACCATACTATCAACTTTAAATTTACAAGGTAATAAGCGTAAATTATAAATCTAATCATTTTCCATAGTAACCATTGTCATGCGATTATGACCTTTCTTATAACAATATGAATATTTACAACGCAATTTGTTTCTTAGTGTGTGTTACATTAAACTGTGTGACTATTTAAATTTCTTATGTAAAATTAGAACAGAACATTCATTTGACTTAATAATGTGGCGGCAATATCCGGAGTACTTTGTGAACCAAGTGATGCTTGAATTCGGAAAAAAAAACAAATAAAAATACTTATTTTTAGGTAAGAAGTCGTCTTTGAATGGATCAAATGAAATAAGTGCATGGGTATGGATAAGCATAGGTGGGTGTGGAGTCTTTGGTATCATCGTAGGAGGTTTAGGAACATGGTTGTGCATGAGACGGAAGACGAAAGAAACAGCAGAAGAAAGGAGAAGACTGAACTCAAACACGAGTACGGCATGACTGGTGAATCATCTGAGATTTTAACAAATAAATATTTTAGACTACTTGTATATTTACACAAAATCCTAACTAATTGTTATTCAGTATTGTTCTTGCACTGTACATTTCAGAAATTCAGCCAGGTAGAAACTAGCCTATCACTTGACTGTTTATGTGAAGGAGCAGATTCATGTCATACCTGCTGCGAGATAATTTTAGACAAAATAGTTAGAGACAGTTTGGTTTTTTGAAACAATTTTATGTATTTATTCTTGATAAATATCTTTAAAGAATGTGATTGACCATTTTAAACACTTTGACATTATCATACTGTCCGCTTTATTGATAAAAAAACTTAACCCATTACAAACGGACCTAATCAAATTCTGTTTTAATGACATCCTCCGACAAAGAAGTGAAAGGATTTGTGACAGCAATATAAATACGGTAATACTTTTTTCACTCTGCCACTATTAACTACATCTATGTTTAACTTTGTGGTTTCCGATGTTATGCAGTGATTGTAACGTATATCAGGGCTATCCGATCAACCTTTTTTGGGGTTGTCCCGGTAAGCTCAGTTGGTTGCAGGATTTGCAGGGCTAGGCGTTGTCGCCGTGACGGTACGGGTTCGCTCCCAGCTAGAGACACTATGATTTATCAATTATTATAAAAAGAGTGAAAAGGTGAAAGATGTTGCAAAGAAAGTGATATTAAATGCCGATAATAATTATATTTAAAGTATTTAGTTAATATTACAAGTAATATATAAGTTATAAGAAACATTAGCTTTTGCATTTAAGTCAGGGGTAAAAGACAAATACAATCAAGCTGACTTCAGCTATAACAAATTGTTAGATCTGATGACTGCCCGCAGATACCATACATAACCTTTAATGGTTTTCCCCGATAACTATTTTTATAATTCTTCAACGAAATATGTCTAACATGGGTTGTCAAAACTGTCCATATTTTATAACATCATCATCGTCATCATCATTGTCACCACCACCACCACTATTATCATCATCATCATCATCATCATCACCATCTAGTCATCAATTACCAACAGCGACATGATTGACTGCCATCATCATTGTATCAGACAAAGCATCCCTGGGAATAGCGCGACGTCAGACGTCGATGTTGGTGTCAATTACGTCATACAAACATAACTAATTACTTCCTGTATATGTGCTGTGAAATTAGGGAAATGTAGAATTGTTAAGACATTATCAACTCAAGAAGGCCAATTGCTGCTACTATCGAAAAAGGATATTTATCTCATATTGAACAGTTCAAGTTAACACCTTGTATGCTTCCACTTTTTTAATAACTTTTTTCAGCTGAAGTTTAACGTTTACTTTGTCGCATCGGTTCTATGGTGTAATGGTTCGCACTTTGAGTCGAGCGATCCAAGTTCAAATCTCGGTGGAACCTACAGTTTTTCGCTGACATTATATTCACTCCATAAGGCTCTCAGTGTCACATCCCTTCGGTAACAGTTAAATACCAGCCCAGTTATGTCACCAGCATTTGAAAAGTAACTAATCAGCAAAACCAATCCGTTGGCAAAATGTACATTCGCCTGAAATATAATCAATTTCAAAACTGTAAGAATTAATGAATATTTAAACATTTACTGCTAAAAACATAGTTTGCGAAGATGTTTGCTGTTTATCGAAAATGAAATCCAACGCCATCCTGTAAATTAAATAAAATATTCACGTTTATAATGAATTTTCATATAAACGATCATCATATTATAATAAAATATGATAAATGTAGTATTCATCTGAAACTTTGCACAAATGTATGTTATTAGTGTATCTTTATTTTGCAGATGGTAAGACACGTTAGGACAGTAAAGAAAAATAGCGAGATCTAAACATTCCCTAAACTTCTATTTACATACATTCACAACAACTAAACAACACAAAACATCATTTTAAATGCCCACATGAGTAATATGATACTGACCACAATTTATTGTGTCCTCGTGACTTCAATATGTAAAATTTACGCTATATTAGTAAAAGTGTGTTTGACCTTCAATTTCCTGGTTCCGTAAACGGATGACAATCACTGATTTCTCTTTTAGTAGTTTACGGAAATCGCCGATCTCAAATTTTGCAACGATTTCTTCGATTGGCTGGTAGTCTAAAACGCCAGCCAATCGGAAAAACAATTGCATAAAATGACATCGTCGTATTCCGTAAACTGACCGAAGTCATTCGGAAGCATCATGGCTGTCAAAGTAAATATTTGAGACGACGCAAACAAAAAGCAACGAAGATTTTAGCGTTAGATCGAGAAAAGGTACAAGTTACTGGTAGATAATGATTGAAAACTATGTATTTTATGTATGCGCGGTGTGAATATATCATAGAAGTGGGGAGACACTGGGAAATGCCGTAACCAAAATGAATTTTTGGGATCACCTCATCGATGTCGACTAAAGCGTTAGGCAATGTTTGAGCCTATATGAAAAGCTGTAGCAAAAAATCGGTTTGAGGAAATTCAATTCGGTTTTCGCGACATGTTAGCATGATGCAAGACTCATCTGTTGCTGTATTGTTTAAGCTAGATTTGTTTGTTTAAATGATAAAATTTTTCAGTTCTTTGAGGTCCCTATCAGTGTATGGGACCCGCTTCTTGGGGACCTTCATTATAATATATCAAAAACACAAAAACTTTTTTTCTTTATTGGAATTTTATTTTTTAACAATGATACGGTCACCTGTGCAGTAATTTCAGTTAAAATGATTTAACATTGAGCTATATAGCCGATTATTATCCTAACAGTATTTTCAGTTACAATTATTAAACATGTTCATGTTCGTATTTGTTGATTTCGGATTTATACACATTATAGGTCGACCAAGCTAAATTGGCGATGTTTACAATTATTTATAGAATGTAAACACTGATTTAGGCAAATTTACGCGTTAAAAGTACTATTTTGCCTTTTTATATCACATCGCCCTGATAGCTCTCTGGCTAACGCGTCCGGCTACCATAGGCCTAACTTTTTTTCGACACAGGTTCGAATCACACTGACACACGGCTTTTAAGGAAATAATTAAGATTTATATTTTTTAAAGTTTTACTGCAGTCATTTCAAAGTATTATATGTATTTTGCTTTAGATAATTTTATCGCGGAAATAATTATTGTGTAAAAAATATTTTTTAAAATGTAAACAAAAAAAACATGTTTCGAACCTACAACCTATAACAGCGTTTCTACAATTGCATTCTAAAGTGTTTACAAGACTGCGACTTAGACCACTCGGCTAATTGGACAAGTATTGGGAGCTTTACGCTTTGTGTTTAACAACGATTTAAATATTATTTCATTGTTTTCATGTAACGTCAATGTAAACACGCCAATGTAAACATTGCCAAATTACCGTTGTCTGATAATATTGTCCAACAATATTGACCTGGCACTTCATTAATTTTCGTAAAGGTCATTGAATAAACACGGGTATCAGCGAAAACACCGATATATTATTCAATTTACACCTCAGTGATGTGTGGAGTATTGGAATATATGCCGGACTAGCGATTGTAACATTTACGAAAATAAACGAATATGGGGTCAAATGCAAGAGTGCCAGGTCAATATTGTTGGACAATAGCTCCATTTCATCTACAATATTTACCAGTAATCTAAAAAGAGTGATAATAAGTTGTTTTTTCAAAACATAGGTTCCACCGAGATTTGAACTCGGATCGCAGGATTCAGAGTCCTGAGTGCTAACCATTACACCATTGAACCCCCTACGTATAGTGTGCGACGTATAAGATAATTTTATGATCAACGTTGATCGCAAGCAAGGTAGATTATAATAACTAGTCAGTGTTACAATTATTCAGGCGACCTTACGACGCGATGCAGGTTATTATTAAGTACGTTAGTTTTGATCTTCATCAAAAGTTTCATACATGCAAAAACTATAGTATGAAATATTATTGATTAACTTAAATAATATTTACACAATATGTACAATTCAGTCCACCTTATATGGCTTACACCCAATTCATATGAAAACTCAGCTGGGCCAATACGAGATAACCTGGGCCAATACGGGTTTTACTGAGCCAATATGAGATCGCATGATTCTGATTGGATAATGAGCTGGTCCAATATGAATTGAATCACTTCCTTTTAAAAATAAAAATGCCGCCATTTTGGAATTTCTAATTCGATTTTTTATTGATAAAAATGATAATAGATAGTGTGACTTTGGACACGAGATGCATTTATTTATGCATTTATTAAAGCAAAGCGACAGAGGATAAGTCTATGTTGCCGCTTTTCGGTGATTTCTTTCTTTGTAATAAAAATCTTCGAGTTTATCTAACTCGCTAGTACAACAACAACGCGGATGTCTGCGGCAAGAATTCTTGAAACTAAAAAGACAGTGAATTTTAAGGTATTGCTCTTCATTTGAGCAAGTTCATTGAGCGTGACTTTGCAAAAAGGATCAAAACTTAGTTTGGATAGCTTACAGACATGTTAAATTCAGTATTTACATGTGGAAGTCGTGGATGGAATGTGCCAGAAAGTGAACTTATTTTGGATATTTGGATAAAAACTAAATTCAGACTGGATGAACAAGAGACTTGGCTGCCACAGTGTGTAGTAATGTTCAGGCTGTTTTTGTATTCAAAACAAAACAACCTTTATATCTGCATCTCCTTGGTAGCTTATACCAGCCAGGTCAATAGCGTAGATTGTAGATTGAAAGTTTAATCTGAGCTGACACTTCATGATCATCTCTTCAGACCGGTAAATTAGTATTTTTAAAGTCTAGAACCATCGATAATTTGTTAATTAATAAAATTGTCATAAATCAAGTGAATTCATATTGGCATTGATATTGGGCCTCGGGCAGTCATATTAGCCCTCGGCCTATAGATTCGGGCCAATATGACTACCCTTGGCCAAATAACAACGCCAATATGAATTCACTTCATTAATAACATTATAGTATTATTCAAATATATCATATTACTGCATCGGCTATTAATATAACAGTTAAGTTAGTATAGCTTGTAAGTGTCTTTAATCGAATTCCAGGTGTGTTGTGCTGTGTTGGAAAGTATAAACTGTCCGACGGACTTGAATATTAAATATAAATTGTACGGCTACCTTACACAGTTCTAGTTCACAACAGTAAACAAATGCAAATGTCCCTGGTGGCAAGAGTAATATGTTATCTTCCGTTCGAACTTTTATATTGTCACATCGGTTCTATGGTGTAATGGTTAGCACTCTGGACTTTGAATCCAGCGATCCGAGTTCAAATCTCGGTAGAACCTACAGTTTTTAGCTGACATTATATTTACTTCTTAAGGCTCTTAGTGTAACATCCCTCCGATAACAGCTTACGACCAGCCCAGTTATGTCACTAGCATTTGAAAAGTAACTAATCAGCAAACCAAATCCGTTGGCAAAATATACATTCGCATTAATTTTATCAATTTCAAAACTGTAAGAATCAATGAATATTTTTATACATTTACTGCTAAAACATAATTCGCGGAGATGTTTGCTGCTTATCGAAACGGAAATCCACCGCCATTCTGTAGATTAAATAAATATTCACGTTTATATTGAATTTTCACATTAACGATCATAAAATGATAAAATGTAATAAATTGAGTATTCATCTGAATACAGTATCCGTAATATCCAAAAATAAAAAACACAAGAATATTAGATGTGCTTTTTAACGACTTATAAAAGGCCATTCGGGCCCTCGACATAAACAAATGTCAAATTAACAACGTGAAGTGTACTCAGCTATTTACCCGATTTATAGTCTTAACAGTAATTTCAGTTACAATTATTAAACATTTCCATGTTCGTTTTTTGTTGTTTTCGGATTCATACACATTAGCCCCATTTCATCTCTTTGTTTACCAGTAATATGAAAAGAATCATAATATTTTTTTTTCAAAACGTAGGTTCCACCGAGACTTGAACTCGGATCGCAGGATTCAGAGTCCTGAGTGCTAACCATCACACCATGGAACCCCTTCATATTTAGCGCGACGTATAAGATAATTTTTGTGACAACCGTTGATCGCAAGCAAGGTAGACCATTTATAACTTGTCAGTGTTACAATTATTCAGGCGACCTTGGAAAGTATAAACTGTCCGACGGACTTGAATATTAACAAGAAATATCTTTAAAAAAAAAGATAAACGGCGTTGATGGAAAAGATTTTTCGGCGTTAGCTGTCTAAGCTCACTTTTGACCTAGTTTTTCGACCAATGAAATGTTGTAAATAATACTCGTTTCTCTTATTATGCAGAGGGAAAATGAAATAAACTATTTCGATTGGTAGCTATTTACACCAGAGAGGCATCTAGCAGGGTGGAGAGGTATCTAGTGGGATTTTTATTATTATGCAGCGGAAAAATCAAATAGATTAATTCGATTGGTTGTTAGTGAGTGTTGTATTGGAGGAAAAACATATTTACGATTTAAGTAACCAGTTAAGTCAATATGATGGTTTAAATACAATATTATATGGAATATTCTTGGGTGTCAGGTAAACACTTGCATACAATACACCGTGTAAAACGAAAGAGAAGTGTAGATATTTCTAGTTCTTACTGGTTCCTTTCTAGTTCCTTTGATACTGATTGTTAATTTCAAGTACGAAATACAAGATCATTGTAGTGTAGTGGCTAACACTCTCGCCTCTCAAGCGGAGGCCCCGGGTTCAATACTCAGGATGGACACTTTTTTTAAAGTTAATATACGTAAAAGTTGGTAGATTTCGCTCTTGTAACAGGCTGTTATTATTTATATTTATTAAATTTCAAGGACATTTATTCATCTTGAATTCTCACTCTACACGAGTATTTTATTGAAACTGAATAAATTGCTTCTTTAATCGACTTGTTATCACTGTATGAAATTGTTGCAACAGCTTCAACATTTTTTGAAAGACATTTACAATAAACTTATGAGTTGTCATGATTCGGTCGCTTAATCTCTAAGTCATACTAAGAAGGCAGGGAGGGTTCGTCACAGCTATAACAAATAAAATAAAATAACTAAACTGTGTCTGCTTTGCCTCTCTGTATTTCTTTCTTGTCTTATATATATAATTTTTTTCCATCAGACGCGTTTATCTTTTTAAAGATATTTCTTGTATATATAAGAAAGAAAGAAATAAAGAGCGTGCAAAAATTTCGTCTGATGATAATACGTCGATTAAAGAGAATGTCTAATGTTAACTGTACATTTATTCAGTGTCAATAAAATACCTCTTGTAGAGTAAGGTACTAATGACGAATAAATGTAATTAAAATACAATAAATGAAAATATGACAACTTGTTACAAGAGCGATATCTACCAACTTTTACGTAAATTATCTTCAAAAAGTGTCCCTCCCGAGTATTGAACCGGGGCATCCGCTTGAGAGGCGAGTGTGATAACCAATACACCAAGGCGATTTGAATGTCTGGACTTGAAATTAACAATCAGTATCAAAGGAACTGGAAAGGAACCAGTAAGAACCAGAAATATCTGCACTTCTCTGTCGTTTTACACTGTGTATTGTACTCGAGTGTTTACCTGACACCCATGAATATTCCATATAAAATCGTATTTAAGCATCAATTGACTTAACTGGTTATTTATACGTAAATATCTTTTTCTCAATACAATTATCGCTTTTAAAAACGAAAATGCCCGAACATATAAGTGCCATGTAAATACTAACACACAATATAAAAATTGTTACGGTAATCATCAACGAGACCCACTAATAACCAATCAAATAATCTATTTGATTTTCCCGCTGCATAATAAGTTTTATTTACAATATTTCATTGGTCGAAAAACTAGGTCAAAAGTGAGCTTAGACAGCTAACGCCGAAAAAAAAAATTGTACGGCTACCTTACACTGTTCTTGATCAAAACAATAAACACATGTAAATATTGGCAAGAGTAATATGTTATCTTCCGTTCGAACGTTTAAATTGTCACATCGGCTCTATGGTGTAATGGTTAGCACTCTGGACTTTGAATCCAGCGATCCGAGTTCAAATCTCGGTAGAACCTACAACTTTTTGTGACAATATTTTCACTACCTAATGGTCTTAGTGTCACATCCCACCGATAACAGTTTACGACCAGCCCAGTTATGTCACCAGCATTAGAAAAGTAACTAATCAGCAAAACAAATCCGTTGGCAAAATGTACTTTCGCATTAAATTTTATCAATTTCAAAACTCTAAGAATCAATGAATAATTATACATTTACTGCTAAAACCCTAACTCGCGAAGATGTTTGCTGTTTATCGAAAAGTAATTCCACGCCATTCTGTAAATTAAATAAAAAAAATCAAGTTAATATTGAATTTTCATATAAACGATCATAAAATGATAAAATGTAATAAATTGAGTATTCATCAGAATACAGTATCCGTAATATCCAAAGAAATAAAAAACAACAAGAATTTAGATGTGCTTTTTAAAGACTTATAAATGGCATTCGGGCCCTCGACATAAACTAATGTCAAATTTAACAAACGTGAAGTGTAGATCACTCAGCTATATAGCCGATTATAGTCATTAACAGTAATTTCAGTTACAATAATTAAACATTTCCATGTTCGTTTTTGATGATTTCGGATTCACCACACATTAGCCCCATTTCATCTATAATATTTACCAGTAATATGAAAAGAATCATTAAATTTTTTGTTTCAAACAAAGTTTCCACCGAGATTTGAACACGGATCGCAGGATTCAGAGTCCTGAGTGCTAACCATTAAACCATGGAACCCCTACATATTTAACGCGATGTATAAGATAATTTTGTGATAACCGTTGATCGCAAGCAAGATAGATCATTATAACTAGTCAGTGTTACAATTTCAGGCGACCTTATGGTGTCGCAAACATTGCAAATGGCGAAAACAGGCTAAAATTTCAAAAAATGAATTTTGGGGGAAATACTTATTGCCACCTAGATTTTAGTTATTAAATGTATTTAGCTATTAATGTAGTAAATGTTTGCAAGCTCAATTTAGTCTAATTCATGTTCTAATTACCAAGCACATACTAAAACAAAAGAAAAACCATCTGCATGAGAACTCTGAAATTCATGAACAATATACCAAAGCAACTCATACCTGAAATAAGTATATGCTGGTCTACAATGTTTAGTGCCAATTCGTCAAAATAATGTTAGGGGTTTTCAAGAAATTCAAGGAAATCTTACTTCCTGGTTCAAAGTGAAAGTAGAAAGTGAAAGTAGGAAGTAAGTTTTCATTGAATTTCTTGATAACCCTAATATTATTTTGACGGATTGGCACTAAACATTGTAGACCAGCATATACTTTAAGACTCTTAAGACTCTTAGTGTAACATCCCTCCGATAACAGCTTACGACCAGCCCAGTTATGTCACCAGCATTTGAAAAGTAACTAATCAGCAAAAAAAATCCGTTGGCAAAATGTACATTCGCATTAAATTTTATCTTTTTCAAAACTGTAAAATGATAGTGCCTCTAGCTGGATGCGAACCCGCACCGTCACGGCGACAGCGCCTAGCCCTGCAATTCCTGCGACGCAACCTGTAAGAATCAATGAATACTTTTATACATTAGCTGCTAAAAACATAATTCGCGAAAATGTTTGCTGTTTATCGAAAAGGAAATCCACCGCCATTCTGTAGATTAAATAAAATATTCACGTTTATATTGAATTTTCACATTAACGATCATAAAATGATAAAATGAAATAAATTGAGTATTCATCTGAATACAGTATCCGTAATATCCAAAAAATAAAAAACACAAGAATATTAGATGTGCTTTTTAACGACTTATAAAAGGCATTCGGGCCCTCGACATAAACAAATGTCAAATTTTACAAACGTGAAGTGTACTCAGCTATTTACCCGATTATAATCTTAACAGTAATTTCAGTTACAATTATTAAACATTTCCATGTTCGTTTTTTGTTGTTTTCGGATTCATACACATTAGCCCCATTTCATCTCTATGTTTACCAGTAATATGAAAAGAATCATAATATTTTTTTTTCAAAACATAGGTTCCACCGAGACTTGAACTCGGATCGCAAGATTCAGAGTCCTGAGTGCTAACCATTACACCATGGAACCCCTTACGTATTTAGCGCGACGTATAAGATAATTTTGTGACAACCGTTGATCGCAAGCAAGGTAGATCATTTATAACTTGTCAGTGTTACAATTATTCAGGCGACCTTGGAAAGTATAAACTGTCCGACGGACTTGAATATTAAAAAAAATTGTACGGCTAACTAACTCTGTTCTTGATCAAAACAATAAACAAAATTTAATGTAAATATTGGCAAGAGTAATATGTTATCTTCCGTTCGAACGTTTATATTGTCACATCGGTTCTATGGTGTAATGGTTAGCACTCTGGACTTTGAATCCAGCGATCCGAGTTCAAATTTCGGTAGAACCTACAACTTTTTGTGACAATATTTTCACTACTTAATGCTCTTAGTGTCACATCCCACCGATAACAGTTTACGACCAGCCCAGTTATGTCACCAGCATTAGAAAAGTAACTAATCAGCAAAACAAATCCGTTGGCAAAATGTACTTTCGCATTAAATTTTATCAATTTCAAAACTCTAAGAATCAATGAATAATTATACATTTACTGCTAAAACCCTAACTCGCGAAGATGTTTGCTGTTTATCGAAAAGGAATTCCACCGCCATTCTGTAAATTAAATAAAAAATCAAGTTAATATTGAATTTTCATATAAACGATGATAATATGATAAAATGTAATAAATTGAGTATTCATCAGAATACAGTATCCGTAATATCCAAAGAAATAAAAAAAAACACAAGAATTTAGATGTGCTTTTTAACGACTTATAAATGGCATTCGGGCCCTAGACATAAACTAATGTCAAATTTAACAAACGTGAAGTGTAGTTCACTCAGCTATATAGCCGATTATAGTCATTAACAGTAATTTCAGTTACAATTATTAAACATTTCCATGTTCGTTTTTGATGATTTCGGATTCATACACATTAGCCCCAATTCATCTATAATATTTACCAGTAATATGAAAAGAATCATTAAATTTTTTGTTTCAAAACATAGTTTCCACCGAGACTTGAACTCGGATCGCAGGATTCAGAGTCCTGAGTGCTAACCATTAAACCATGGAACCCCTACATATTTAACGTGATGTATAAGATAATTTTGTGATAACCGTTGATCGCAAGCAAGATAGATCATTATAACTAGTCAGTGTTACAATTTCAGGCGACCTTAAGGTGTCGCAAACATTGCAAATGGCGAAAACATGCTAAAATTTCAAAAAATGAATTTTGGGGGAAATACTTATTGCCACCTAGATTTTAGTTATTAAATGTATTTAGCTATTAATGTAGTAAATGTTTGCAAGCTCAATTTAGTCTAATTCATGTTCTAATTACCAAGCACGTACTAAAACAAAAGAAAAACCATTTGCATGAGAACTCTGAAATTCATGAACAATATACCAAAGCAACTCATACCTGAAATAAGTATATGCTTGTCTACAATGTTTAGTGCCAATTCGTCAAAATAATGTTAGGGTTTTCAAGAAATTCAAGGAAATCTTACTTTCTTGTTCAAAGTGAAAGTAGAAAGTGAAAGTAGGAAGTAAGTTTTCATTGAATTTCTTGACAACCCTAACATTATTTTGACGGATTGGCACTAAACATTGTAGACCAGCATATACTTTTAAGACTCTTAAGACTCTTAGTGTAACATCCCTCCGATAACAGCTTACGACCAGCCCAGTTATGCCACCAGCATTTGAAAAGTAACTTATCAGCAAACCAAATCCGTTGGCAAAATGTACATTCGCATTAAATTTTATCAATTTCAAAACTGTAAGAATCAATAAAGATTTTTAAACATTTACTGCTAAAAACATAATTCGCGGAGATGTTTGCTATTTATCGAAAAGGAAATCCACCGCCATTCTGTAGATTAAATAAAATATTCACGTTTATATTGAATTTTCACATTAACGATCATAAAATGATGAAATGTAATAAACTGAGTTTTCATCTGAATACAGTATCCGTAATATCCAAAAAATAAAAAACACAAGAATATTAGATGTGCTTTTTAACGACTTATAAATGGCATTCGGGCCCTCGACATAAACAAATGTCAAATTTAACAAACGTGAAGTGTAGACCACTCAGCTATTTACCCGATTATAGTCTAAACAGTAATTTCAGTTACAATTATTAAACATTTCCATGTTCGTTTTTTGTTGTTTTCGGATTCATACACATTAGCCCCATTTCATCTTTATGTTTACCAGTAATATGAAAAGAATCATAATATTTTTTTTCAAAACATAGGTTCCATCGAGACTTGAACTCGGATCGCAGGATTCAGAGTCCTGAGTGCTAACCATTACACCATGGAACCCGTGCGTATTTAGCGCGACGTATAAGATAATTTTGTGACAACCGTTGATCGCAAGCAAGGTAGATCATTTATAACTTGTCAGTGTTACAATTATTCAGGCGACCTTGGAAAGTATAAACTGTCCGACGGACTTGAATATTAAAAAAAATTGTACGGCTACCTTACACTGTTCTTGATCAAAACAATAAACAAATGTAAATATTGGCAAGAGTAATATGTTATCTTCCGTTCGAACGTATATCTTGTCACATCGGTTCTATGGTTTAATGGTTAGCACCCTGGACTTTGAATCCAGCGAACCGAGTTCAAATCTCGGTAGAACCTACAACTTTTTGTGACAAATTTTCACTACTTAATGCTCTTAGTGTCACATCCCACCGATAACAGTTTACGACCAGCCCAGTTATGTCACCAGCATTTGAAAAGTAACTAATCAGCAAACCAAATCCGTTGGAAAAATGTACATTCGCATTAAATTTTATATATTTCAAAACTCTAAGAATCAATAAATAGTTTTAAACATTTACTGCTACAAACATTATCGCAGAGATGTTTGCTATTTATCGAAAAGGAAATCCACCGCCATTTTGTAGATTAAATAAAATATTCACGTTTATATTGAATTTTCACATTAACGATCATAAAATGATAAAATGTAATAAATTGAGTATTCATCTGAATACAGTATCCGTAATATCCAAAATATAAAAAACACAAGAATATTAGATGTGCTTTTTACAGACCTATAAATAGCATAAGGGTCATCGGCATAAACAAATATCAAATTTAACAAACGTGAAGTGTATTCCACTCAGCTATTTACCCGATTATAGTCTTAACAGTAATTTCAGTTACAATTATTAAACATTTCCATGTTCGTTTTTGTTGTTTTCGGATTCATGCACATTAGCCCCATTTCATCTCTATGTTTACAAGTAAAATGAAAAGAATCATAATATTTTTTTTTCAAAACATAGGTTCCACCGAGATTTGAACTCGGATCGCAGGATTCAGTGCTAACCATTACACCATGGAACCCGTGCTTATTTAGCGCGACGTATAAGATAATTTTGTGACAACCGTTGATCGCAAGCAAGGTAGATCATTTATAACTTGTCAGTGTTACAATTATTCAGGCGACCTTGGAAAGTATAAACTGTCCGACGGACTTGAATATAAAAAAAAATTGTACGGCTACCTTACACTGTTCTTATCAAAACAATAGACACATGTAAATATTGGCAAGAGTAATATGTTATCTTCCGGTCGAACGTTTATATTGTCACATCGGTTTTATGGTGCAATGGTTAGCACTCTGGACTTTGAATCCAGCGATCCGAGTTCAAATCTCGGTAGAACCTACAACTTTTTGTGACAATATTTTCACTACTTAATGCTCTTAGTGTCACATCCCACCGATAACAGTTTACGACCAGCCCAGTTATGTCACCAGCATTAGAAAAGTAACTAATCAGCAAAACAAATCCGTTGGCAAAATGTACTTTCGCATTAAATTTTATCAATTTCAAAACTCTAAGAATCAATGAATATTTATACATTTACTGCTAAAACCCTAATTCGCGAAGATGTTTGCTGTTTATCGAAAAGGAATTCCACCGCCATTCTGTAAATTAAATAAAAAATCAAGTTAATATTGAATTTTCATATAAACGATGATAATATGATAAAATGTAATAAATTGAGTATTCATCAGAATACAGTATCCGTAATATCCAAAGAAATAAAAAAAACAAGAATTTAGATGTGCTTATTAAAGACTTATAAATGGCATTCGGGCCCTCGACATAAACTAATGTCAAATTTAACAAACGTGAAGTGTAGATCACTCAGCTATATAGCCGATTATAGTCATTAACAGTAATTTCAGTTACAATTATTAAACATTTCCATGTTCGTTTTTGATGATTTCGGATTCACACACATTAGCCCCATTTCATCTATAATATTTACCAGTAATATGAAAAGAATCATTAAATTTTTTGTTTCAAAACATAGTTTCCACCGAGATTTGAACTCGGATCGCAGGATTCAGAGTCCTGAGTGCTAACCATTAAACCATGGAACCCCTACATATTTAACGTGATGTATAAGATAATTTCGTGATAACCGTTAATCGCAAGCAAGATAGATCATTATAACTACATGTAGTCAGTGTTACAATTTCAGGCGACCTTAAGGTATCGCAAACATTGCAAATGGTGAAAACAGGCAAAAATTTCAAAAAATGAATTTTGGGGGAAATACTTATTGCCACCTAGATTTTAGTTATTAAATGTATTTAGCTATTAATGTAGTAAATGTTTGCAAGCTCAATTTAGTCTAATTCATGTTCTAATTACCAAGCACATACTAAAACAAAAGAAAAACCATTTGCATGAGAACTCTGAAATTCATGAACAATATACCAAAGCAACTCATACCTGAAATAAGTATATGCTGGTCTACAATGTTTAGTGCCAATTCGTCAAAATAATGTTAGGGTTTTCAAGAAATTCAAGGAAATCTTACTTCCTGGTTCAAAGTGAAAGTAGAAAGTGAAAGTAGGAAGTAAGTTTTCATTGAATTTCTTGATAACCCTAACATTATTTTGAAACCCTTACTCAAAGACTCCGGATAACAACCCGTTTCAAAGATTCGGTTAAAAAACAAGCACAGATAAGGACTGATAAAACCTTTTGCATCAATAAAAAAATCTGCAACATTATTATCCAAGTCACAACTTTTGTTTCTTTTTAAAGAGGAAATCGTATTCTCAATCTCCTCGATACTAAAGGGTGCATCTAATTGTTCAACATGCAAAGTCCCTTCACGCTCAGGAAAAAAAGTGTCAGCATCAAATTGAATATGTGGAGTATTTGATATATTTTCAAAATATTTATAAAATTCATGTATGTTTATATTATTCAAACTTTCATCTTTCTTTTTATCGAATTTTTTAATATACTTCCAAAATTTTCGCGGCGACTTATGACTCATATCAGATAATTTTTCTTTTCATTCGAATTATATAAAAATTTAGCTTTCCGCTTAGTTTTGACAAAGTTACTACGAGAAGATAAAAATAGCAATTTATTTTCATCATTTGGTGACTTACCAAAAATTCGTTTCCGTTCAATAAACAAACGTTTTGCCTCGTGACAATCATTGTTAAACCACGGCGCCGACCTTTGGCGTTTCTCCTGATCGATAAAAACAGTCTTACCAAAACATTGAAAAGATACATCATAGATTAGTTCTGACAAGGAATCAATAAAAACATCATTGGAAAATTCGTTATTCGTTAACTTTTGAATAAGGTTATCAAAGTCGGGCTTTTTAGAATGCAAAGTATTTTGGAACTGTGTAGTATCATTTGAATTCCAAAACAGCTTTTCACTCTTTGAGTTTTCATTAATAAATTTATTTTGCGCAACATAATTAAATGCAAAAGTAGTTGGTGCGTGATCTGAAAATTCCGTTATATCATGAACACACAAAGAGCTCAACTTCGAAAAGTTACTATAATTTGTAATCAGATAATCTACGGTACTTGATACTGGTTTATTTCGATACAATGAATGAAAAGTACATTTACCGTTTTCTAACCTACCATTGCAAATATTCAACGAATTTTCCTTGAGCAAGCCCAACAATTTTAGGCCATATCGATTAATCATTTTATCATCATTTTTTCGTGTGGGTATATCAATTGGTACATCATCCGGCATGAATATGTAACGGTCTAGGTGTATGTTTTCAATAGAGTCTGATCTATCACCTGTCCTGGAATTCAGGTCACCCGTTAAATAAACATGCCCTAGATCATTGTACCGTCGTATATCATTGTTTAAAATTTCAAAAAAATCATAATCAAACAGCTGGGAATTTACATTCTTATACACATTAGAGTCCTCTGGAGGAATATAGCAAGTGCACCAATATAAATCATTTTCAGCACCAATCATTTCTTTTTTAATTTTAAACCACACTATTCCATTTTGGTTTAAATTGACTAATTCAATGTAATTTGACCAAAACTTGTTTGTAATAAATGATTACACCACCGCTATTACGCTTCGCCGCACTGTTACAATTAGGGCGATGACACTGAAAAAAATCATATCCATCAATATGCAGATTAGTTGTTTTACAATGCCAGGTTTCTGAGAATAAAAGAATATCAAAATCAGAGACAAAGTTTATAAATTCATTGTCACTAAGTTTCGATCGAATACCCTGCACATTCCACAGAAGGAAAGACAACTGTTTCTGATCAGATTCCTAACCTGATGACTCCATGTTACTCACAGGGCGTGTACTAGTATTCACAGGGGGTGGGAGGACAACATGCTCCAGTTCACAGTATACATGCGATTATCTATAAAAAGGCGATCTCTGTCTAAAACGGCCTGTTTTTTAATATGCCTGGCTTTTAACATCCAAGGAATTAACAGTTTTCTCCTTTCTTGTATAGATTTAGGATATTGATCATTTACACCGATAGAAATAGAGTCTTTGTTATCCAGAGCTGATTTTTTCACTTGTTCCCTTACTGGTGGATCATGAAATTTAGCAACAATGGGTCGTTTTTTACCTTGCTTGAATTTTCCGACTCGATGTGCTCTATCGATTTTAACACGTTCGATGCTTAAGTCATCCTTACAGAAATTAACAATTTTGGATTTGCAGTCTTCAGATTTTCTTTCATCGGGGATGGCTCTTCGTCAAAATTAAAAAACAACAGGTTCTCCCGCATCGATCTAGCCTGTAGATCTATGATTTCCTCACTCAGGCGTTCATTTTCCAGACACAGCTGATCAAACTTACTCGAGAGATTATCATTTTTAACCGTTCTTCACGAAGCACCGTTTCGAAGGAAGATTGTTTGGCCTGAATATCATCACAGGTCTGACTATCATGTGCCCTACTGGCCTCAATTTCATTCAATTTACCGTTGCAATCGTTCACCTTGGACTCTAGGAATGTAATGCGTGTATTAAGTGATGTCATTTTATTGGACAATGTAGAAACTTGCTTTTCAATGTTATCTAACTTTTCCAGCCTTTTATCAATCAATTCCAGTTTATTCAAGATTATTTGAAAATTAGAACTCATACTTTGTGATATCTGGGGTGAGGGAGTTGGCATCTGCGATTGACTGTTGTAGACTGCATAGCCATGTTGGGGTGACTGGTAGTTATGGTCCATTGGCATTAATGGGAACGGTGGTATCTGAGACATAAACGGGGCGGGGGATTGTGTATTCTGCATGTTGAGCGTCTGTTGAATCTGAGGCGACCCGCTATTATTACAGTTACTTGCATACGTGGGGTTTTCAGTTGACACATTTTGAGACGAATTTTGAGACATTACTTGTTGTCGTTTCTCCGACGAACAAAAGGAATTCGGTGACGTTTGAGACTTAGTCCTTTTCTTCGCTGATTTCTTTGTTCCGCCCATTCAAATTTATTTGAGCGCCATTCAATCATCACTTTCAAAAACACTCAAGAAAGTGAAATAACGTACCAATTCATATATTGAAAGCTAGTCCAACTGATATATTCCAAATTTACACTAAACTTTATGTCCACATGTTCTAAATTCTTCGAAATACAATATATTTAATATTTTTCCGATTTCAAATTTTGTATCCGCCATATTTTACGCATGCGCACCAAAAATTTCAAAACTGTAAGAATCAATGAATATTTTATACATTTACTGCTAAAAACATAATTCGCCAAAATGTTTGCTGTTTATCGAAAAGGAAATCCACTGCCATTCTGTAAATTAAATAAAATATTCACGTTTATATTGAATTTTCACATGAACGATCATAATATGATTAAATGTAATAAATTGAGTATTCATCTGAATACAGTATCCGTAATATCCAAAGAAATAAAAAAAACACAAGAATATTAGATGTGCTTTTTACAGACCTATAAATGGCATAAGGGTCATCGGCATAAACAAATATCAAATTTAACAAACGTGAAGTGTATACCACTCAGCTATTTACCCGATTATAGTCTTAACAGTAATTTCAGTTACAATTATTAAACATTTCCATGTTCGTTTTTTGTTGATTACGGATTCATACACATTAGCCCCATTTCATCACTATGTTTACCAGTAATATGAAAGGAATCATTATATTTTTTCAAAACATAGGTTCCACCGAGATTTGAACTCGGATCGCAGGATTCAGAGTCCTGAGTGCTAACCATTACACCATGGAACCCCTACGTATTAAACGCGACGTATAAGATACTTTTGTGACAACCGTTGATCGCAAGCAAGATAGATCATTATAACTAGTCAGTGTTACAATTTCAGGCGACCTTACGACGGCGATGCAGGTTATTATTAATTACGTTAGTTTTGATCTTGGATTTCAAATGCCTAGTACTTGTTCATAAACGTCGTGTATTGAGTTTAACTTCATCAAAAAGTTTTATACATGCAAAAACTAGTAGTATTCAAATATTTTATCTTACTGCATTGGCTATTAATATTACAGTTAAGTTAGTATAGCTTGTTAGTGTCTTCAAATCGAATTCAATGTATGCTGTGCTGTGTTGGAAAATATAAACTGTCTGACGGACTTGAATATTAAAAATAAATTGTACGGCTACCTTACACTGCTCTAGTTCAAAACAATAAACAAATGTAAATGTCCCCGGTGGCAAGAGTAATATGTTATCTTCCGTTCGAACTTTTATATTGTCGCATCGGTTCTATGGTGTAATGGTTAGCACTCTGGACTTTGAATCCAGCGATCCGAGTTCAAATCTCGGTAGAACCTACAGTTTTAAGCTGACATTGTATTCACTCCTTATGGCTCTTAGTGTAACATCCCTTCGATAACAGTAAACGACCAGCCTAGTTATGTCACCAGCATTTGAAAAGTAACAGTAAAACAAATCCGTTGGCAAAATGCACATTCGCATTAAATTTTAACAATTTCAAAACTGTAAGAATCAATGAATATTTTATACATTTACTGCTAAAACATTATTCGCGAAGATGTTTGCTGTTTATCAAAAAAGAAATCATTATACGGTAAATTGAGTGTTTATCTGAATACATTATACGTAATATCCAAAGAAATAAAAAACTACAAGAATATGGCCAGATTTATGTCTTATCTTCCGCTCTAACGCTCAGTTTTCATATGGGTTCTATTGTGCCATTGTAAGCACTCTGGACTGAATCCAGGAATTGCAGGTATCGCAAGGTAGATAATTTGAACAAGTCAGTGCTACAATTTATCAGGCGACTAAGGCGGAAATGCAAGTTGTTGCGTACGTTCTTTTTTCAGAATACTAATAAATAAATATGAATTTGTGTTGATAAGGATGTTGGTCCGAATCTCATTTTTTATCCGTGTCGTCTGATCTGGATCCCCTCTTGTCAGAATTAATCCAAAGAATCTAAAACAGATAACTGTAGATCCTGCTCTGACAGAACAGATTTACTGGGCGGTCATGGCCTTTTTTCTTGAAAAGGTAGCCCTTCCTAGAAATAATGAATTACATTATTTAATTTAAAACTTAAATGTTTTGTGCAAAAAAAAGAAATTTAAAATAAATGGATCGAACCTACAACTTAAACGTATATTGTCACTTATGGTTTCTTCGACAACGCATTTGTCCTGTCGCCTAATGCGAGTTGTGTGATAAGATGTAAATGTTATAATACACACTGAATAAAGTAGTATTTAATTGTTAACATATAAAGCCAGTGCAAATTTGCTAATATCAGCTATAACGATATGTTCTAACAAGATTTAACCCTGATCGCTGGATTCAAAGCCCTGAGTGCTAGTTATTACTCGGTGCTGTTTCATATTCTCTATTCCAAATGAACGTTTGCACGTTGCTTTTGGTGATTTTTGATTAACTGCTTTTCTTAATGCCAAAATATTTTATATTAAAATTTAGATTAGATAATAGATTTAGGTAGTTTTCTAAAGAATTTGTGTTTATAAGGGCGCTGGTCAGGACCCCATTTCTTATCAGCGCAGTCTGTTCTGGATCGCCTATTGTCAGTATTAACCCAACGAAATTAAAGAAGAACACTGTCAAACTGCACGGGTGTCAGCTGATCTTGATTTACACTCTTCGCCCAAGGGATAACTCGGTTAAATACTCTTTTGAATAGAGTATATTATGCACCCTGTATGATACACAGCACGAAAATGGGAGTTAATTCTCAGTTTACACTATTAGATTATTTCAAGTAGGTTGTTTCCCTTTGACAAATGAATAGCGGTTAAAACAACTTGTGCAGTACTTCAGAAAGACACCGTTTAAACTTGGTCCTTCTATATTGGGTCTTACTATTTGATAATAGATAAAGTAAGTCCCAGATTTAACCAAAGGTTTGATTGTTCGGACCACCATCACCAGATCCTGTCCATGCGACATATGATTGGTGATCGGATTGAGGTTATATTGTTTTAACCGATATCTTATCTTCCTTGAACAATAGCCACGGAACAATATAGACCAAGACCATTAGACTGAGTCAGTATGGGTCTACACTGGTCGCAAGTGTGTCTCAAGTTAAATGGTTCTTGGAGACCACTGCTATTGTCTAACTACTTTTTCATGAAGAACTAATCCCCTGTCGCAAACAGTTTCATCTGGCGGTTCCGTTCAACTGAATTTATTAGGGTTTTTTGTTTTGTTTTGTTTTGTTTTTGTTTTTGTTTTTTGTTTGTTTTGTTTTTTTATATCTGGAACAACATGCTTTTAATGACAAGCTATCACCGAGCTTCCTTCTATGTTTTGCCTCCTTTAATGAGGGCAAGCCTGACTTCACGTGGGTCTGTGTGGTGATAACTAAGTAAGTTTATGTTTATAATGACTTTATTCAGTTTATTTCTGGATATGATGTTTCATCCAAAATAAATATATCTGAAATATAATAACAATTATTTAGAATACATAACTAACAATTAGATTATAATAATAGCTATTCAAAGAGATATATTCAAAGATATATATAAGTTATGAAATGGTACAATCTGACATCTGTCAAATATTGTAAACAAACAAAATACCTGTGAATTAGGTCATCTTACAATGAAGCATAGCTTTCACAATTGTAGACAGGTAAAATTATAAAGTATCGTTTACAAAACATATTTACGTAATAATATCATGAAACTAAACTTATATAATAATAATAATACAATATTCATTTACCTGGAAAATATTTAATTTATCCAGAAAAATAGTTAATTACTACAAAATGTACAAATGGAACAACCCGTTTGAAAAAATGACCGAAAAGTGACCAGTGCAGTGATTGGATGTTAGTGATCACGTGCAAAGGTAAAAGAAAAGAAATTAAAGAAGTTATTTCCCTTTGACTGTTTTAATAATTTATAATAATTTATAAGTGTATGGAAGACAAGGATGGTCACAAGTGAAGTATAGGGAGAAATAAAAACAAACGAGGCATTTTACATAAATTTTATTACAATTGTTCCTACCCTATGACAAAGCGATACAAGACGGATTAAAGGAAACAAACATTCAAGACGGAATATGTACACAGCGAATAGTTTATTTTAGATGACTGTAAACAGTATACAGTTTATTCCAGTTAAGCGTAAACAGTAGCTTGTTTTTTCTAGATCATTTCGCCCAGACAATTGTTAATTTCAGCTAAGCAGAAAAAAATCATATTTGACATAAACGCAAACGTGTGTCGCACTTCATGCATTTATATTTGCTATGATATTAAATAAGAAACAAAATGTTAAAATTCTTCAGACATATGTGAATAATCGGCGAATAATAGTAAATATTTGATACTTTTACGAATTTGAAACCAATATTTGGTAATAATAGTAAAGGTACGATTCCTAATAGTTAATTATAACATTCTAATGAATACTTCATATCATATTTCTTGTTGATTTATTATTTATTAGTGTACATATACATTATTCAAGGTCGGATGTTACATTTAAAACAAGCGTGTTCGTTTGGTGGTTACATGATAATTTACAACTTTCTGGACCAAATCTCCATGAAATTAAATATCGCTTAAATAGTCTATGGACAAATAGGTGGTTGTAGCAACCCAATGAACCCCCTCTGGATCCGCCTCTGCTATTCCTTCATCCTTGAAATAATAAGAATTAAAAAAAAACAATTGTTATACTAAAAAAATTGTGTTTATTAATACGCTTGTCCAGATCCCATTTTTTGTCCCTGCAGTCTGTTCTGGATCGTCTATTGCCAGAAATAACCTAAAGAATTTAAAGGAGAACACTGTCGATCCTGATCTGACTACACGGATGTGTCAGCTGATCTTAATCTACAAATCTGAAATTAAATATTTCATAAATCATCATCATCATCATCATCATCATCATCATCATCATCATCATCATCATCATCATTATTATTAGAAATGATGCGTTTCCTTAATTAAGTTAAAGTAAACATACCGAGGGTTTAGTGAAAAAAATCTAACTAACCGGTCACCTAGCTCTCGATTTGCGCATAATCACTTAACAATAATTAATACATCGATTATACTTAACAGTTGGTTGATTTCACTTTACTCTGCCATGATATTGAAAAAAAGCCATTATCCGTATTTAACGCACAGATTGCAACCCCCACCCCCCGCACACACTTACTGAAACACGTGTGGTCGGTCACAACCATATGACTTAGTCTGTCTAGAATTGCGAACAATGAACTTTTGCCTAATGGCTTGGTGTTGAGTGAAAGTTCATTTTAAAACTTACCCGGCAATTTAACAATGCTCAGACAACAAAGGTTTTCGCTTTTTAAAGTATTATATCAAATTTCATAAGCTGAGATTAACTCCATAAAAAATCTGGACTTATTGTTAGGCGATTATTTGTACAGGTCTTTACGGATAATAGAAATTAATTCTTTAATTTAACAAAAGGTTTTGAAAATATTGTTTGGATTTAACAATGATTTTAAGCGATTTCTGGCCCGATAAAAAACAAAACTTCAGACGTTTAACCACATCAAAAATATATGAAAGAAAATGAAAATTCATGCTTTGTCCTCAAGCTCCCGAATTGAAATCTGTAGTGGTTTAATTCAATGACTTGTACTTTTGCTTCAATCTTGATATAAATATTATTCTAACCCGATTTGTTTTAAAAGTTACCCCGTTTGCCAATTCAAACATCAGATCATAATCGGCCATTTTAAAAGTGACCAGTGACATGAACAGTTTCAAAGCTGAGTTCTAGCTATATACTGTGCTTCTTTCAAACCCTAGTTATAGCTACAGTTCGAAACCTAGTTCTAGCTATATTAGGCTCACAGTTTAAAATCTATACTTAGTAATTAAGCGCCGAGTTCAAAACCTAGGTTATGCGCATAGATAAAAGCCTAGATCTAGCTACATAACGGACAAAAAGCCTATTTATAGCTATATTAGGCTCACAGTACAAAGTCTTGTTCTAGCTAAATAAGGCGTTCAGTTCAAAGCTTATTTCTAGCTATACTAGACGCAGACTGACTCAAAAGTCGTCAGCTCCACTACTAGTATATTACTGAAATGAAACAGAAACAAACAATGCAATAGCCGCTTTAAAAGCGTTAAGAGTTTCTTAAAAATCATGTTCAGAATAAACATATTTCATGCTGACAACACAATGAATTTCATAACTTTATCAGATTACTAGTATTTCAACTGGGCCCAAATTCATAAAACTAAGTTTTGAGATCAGTCTCAAATCTCAAGGATCTGATTGTCTGAAATGGCGACTGGTCGCCATTTCAGCCAATCAGATGCTTGAGATTTGAGACTGATCTCCAGATTTTGTTTTTTGATCTTGGGCACTGTAATGACTGGATTATAAGTGCATCCCAATATCACATCCCACAACTGTTTGCTATGTACTCAATGAGCGTTTATTGAAAACGTTATCAAACCCTACAATTGCGTTGTAGGACATTGCAAGATACATTTTTTTGAAAACCAATAGCCCGCCTACGTGCCCGGCTTAAATTTCACAATGCATTAAAGCAATAATCGAGAACATTCGATTTCAGTTTTCAATTCATTTGTTATGTCAGTGGTATGAAAATCGTGTACTAAATCGAACAATTGCATTTTTGTGTATGTCTTGATAGGCCTCGAGATTGTGTTACTGAAGAGGAGAACCAGTCTCTATTCTCAAGCAGCTGATTGGTGGAAATTGATACCAGTTTGCGAATTGACCAATCAAAATCTAGAATTTTGAGACTGGTTCCTAGTTTCTTCACATGTCTATGTAAAAATTATGCAAAATCCTGGGACCAGACTTTCCATGGTCCAATCGCCCTTACTTACGAGCGTGGTAACGAGTGATGGCGAAGAAGCGAATGCCGTCGAGTCATTCCTAGTCTTCCCCGAGGACGAATGCACAATGGTCTTAACAGAACATCGTAAATAATAAGATATCACTTTATCAAATTCCTGTTACTCTATAGATTTTGAAATTACGAAATCATAACCTATCTAAAATAAAAGAGTTAAATATATACATAAAATTAAAAACGCTTAAGCAATGCAAATATTAAATAAAAACTACATATATTACACATCTGTTAAGCGACATTTTATCAAATGTACTTTATAGAAAATTAAGTGTCTATTGATTCCTTTGTTTTCAACACTTGAAGACAAAACAATGCTCATTTTAATAAAATTTATCCTTAAACTTCTTCAGATGGCAAACTTTTAAGTTGATGGTCAGAAAAACAATCGTTCACCTTTTACAACTCAAAATGAGCATGAATACACACTTGTAAAATGCTGATTTTTGGCGTTTACTAACTTCATTATTAGACTTCATAGTTTTTTTTGCAGATTCATTTGATATTAATGACGTTGTTCCTTTTTTTAGTAAAAGAAAATTAAAGATCCCATTTTCCTGCAAAACTAATCAACGACTGAGAGTTTACATTTATGAATAATGAAAATATAATATATGTCGCTGCTCTAATGCGACAGCAAAGTTTAGGTTCTACCGAGACTTGAACTCGGATCGCTGGATTCAAAGTCCAGAGTGCTAACCATTACACCATAGAACCGATTACGCTGTCACAAAACATAATGACATATCCCAGGTCCTGATTACTTAATGAAATGCATGGTCCTGTGACTATCAAAACCCTATATACAAGCACTTGATTCAAAATGCGTCAAAATTGGCATATTTACAAATATAACAAACAATTTATTACGTTTTCCTGAGTGTTTATGATATTTCATCGGGTGTGACTATGTTTTGATAAAATCTAACACATTGATTGTTAAAGTTTTCCCTTTTCATGAAAACAGACTTAATAATAATTTCTAACGGACTGTCCTTCCTAAATTGCCTTTTATTTTTTAAGGTGTTCGAATTCATTTTCATCTTTCAAATAAGGAAAATGAAAAAGTATAAATTGTTTGCAATGAATATATCTATTCTTACAATAATATCAAGATACATCGTTTTAAAACTACTTTATTGTGGTGTTTCCTTATTCAGTTACGCAACCGAATTGTTTCTCTTTGTTGGCGTATGCTGTCTAAGCTCACTTTTGACCTATTTTTTCGACCAATGAAAAGTTGTGAATAAAATTTATTATGCAGCGTGAAAATCAAAAAGATTATTTCGATTAGTTGTTAGTGGGTGTTGTTTACGATAACCGTAATGATTTTTATATTGAGTGTAAGTATTTTATCTGGCACTTACATGTTCGGACATTTTCGTTTTCAAAAGCAATTACGCTGTCGACAAACTATCTTTAACCGGTATATTATATCACCTACGACAACAACCTAAAACAGGAAGCACTGTTGATTATGAGCATGCGCAGATACGCTTACTAAGCAAAATTACTACAACTTCTAAGGAACATTTAACTCAGCCAATCATCACTGGTGAGCAGTCGGACAAGGCGAAAATCTCCGAATCAAGCATAAATTTCAATATTATATTGATGTTAAGGCTCTACAGAGAACTGAACTCGGTAGTCATTCGAACCAAAACATAAAGTGCTAACCAATTTTCAAATGAAAGGGAAATAACTCTATATATAACAGGGGAAGTAATACACAGAAATACATTTGGTCATACATGTATTAATAGCGAAAGATAGTTACAATCTTTATTATGATTATATCTCCCATTCTGCTAACTGTTCCTATTGTTTTTACAACTTTCTGTAGATATTATCTGGCAATAAATACCATGTCTCGCAATTCAATGCGAAAATACACGCAAAGTATGTACGAGAAATACCAAGTTGATATGAAGGGTATAAATCTAGAAAAATGAGAAAATTCTGAGTGCCTTGCAATGTTTCTTCTTTGACGTCTTTCCTGCGTAAGGTCCTGGAAGTGGTTTCGCTTGAATTCAGTAATATGAATTCTATGATTTATGTTAATTGCTATATACCAAAACCATTAACCGCGCTGCCGCTATGCAGGCAGGCAGGCAGGCAGGCAGAGTATAGGCACTTAACAAAGATAATGGTGGAGCGATTGTATTTTTACATTAAAATTGTTCAATCATGTTTGAAGCGAAATTGCCTGTCAAAGATATTGACATGATCAAGAACTCATTTTTAAATAGCCCGTTTCCTCATCACAAAAAATATAACGTGCCCCTAATTACATCTTGTGACATGTAAGAAAATGAGCGTAGTAGATGTATTAGGGATACCACTGGCATTTGAATCATAAACATCTCTCCATTCATTGGGTCGAACCAAAAATGCTCCGTAAAACAGAGGGCGATAGATTTCCACCTTCAGCCTTTCCGTGCTTTCATTACAACACTTATTACTAGACATATTATAATTTGAAAACATTTAGGTCAGAGATCACTAAATAGTTTCCCATAGACTTATGTTATTAGATTTGTTCCTCCTGTGATTTAGTTTACACGACTTTTTTCCAAAACTACAACAGATGTGCAAAGTGGAACTCTTGGGCAAATAAAAAATGACCAGAAATCAGGTCTTCACCAACTCATTCTCTCAGCATTTTAAACCGAAAGTAATCACCCCCAGAATGTATACAAATCTTCAACCCAAAATAAGGAAAGTACCATCTTTATTAAAGTGCCACAAATCACCTTTCAAACAGTCTTTTAAAAAAATCAATTTATTTTAAAGTATATTATTAAAGTCATTTTATATTTTTCAAAACAATTTTTTTATTCTCTATAGTTTTGGCCAATGAATCTTTGATAAGTAAGCCCGAATCGTCCCTAGACAAAATTGTCCAATCCGCGACAGGCTTTTCTATTTACTGTCATCTGACCTAAAGTTTAAAGAGAAATTAGGGAAAAATCTTATGCTCTTGGAGGCCGCCATTTTGAATGGTGAACAGTGACATCATCAATTCTTGTGTACAAATATAAATATTCAATAAGAAAAATACAACATACTTTTTAGTGTTTTTTTCTGTAGTAATATATAGATATTGCAAGTTCGTTTTATAAATGGGATTTTCTTTTTCTGCAAACATATATTATTTATTACAATTGAAATTGCTCATAAACTGTCACTGGTCACCTTAAAATGGTCACAAGCCATCATTGGTAAAGCCAGATGACCGACTTTAAAAAGTTTTCAGTTATGTGCTCAGTTTGAAATTGTCTTTGCAATGAAAACTTATTCCTATATTCCGGACTACCTCTTTAACATTATAAATAAATGTACTAGAGATAAGAAAAAAATTATTGCAAGATGTCAGGCAAATTAAAATTCAAACTAAAACAAACACTGCCAGCGGATAACTGTGAACTCATTTTCCTTCTGTGTCAGTTGGTAATAGGTCAAGGTCACTTCAAGTGATTACAACTGACAAAACATTAGACTGATCTGAGGTCGGAGCTTCACACTCAGTTCGAGGATTGGCCGTTTGCAGTAAAGCATTAGCCGATAAATGTTTACGACGACGTGGATGATGATGATGATTTTGATTTTTATTTTGATGATAATGATGATGATGATGATCATGATGATGATGATCATAATGATGATGATGATGATGATGATGATGGTCATGGTGGTGGTGGTGGTGGTGGCGGTCGCTGTGGCGGTGGTGGTGGTGATGATGATGATGATGATGATGATGATGATGATGATGATGATGATGATGATGATGATGATGATGATGATGATGATGATGATGATGATGATGATGATGATGATGATGATGACTTGTCAATAAGTTTGAAACTTACAACTTTTAGGAAAGCAGTTATGATAAACCTTCGTTGACTTAGAAGCAGCTAACAGAATCAAATGTCGTTCAAATATGAATTTTTATGGTACGCCATAAAGTGCTTCGTAAAATGAGTATGATCAATGAAATAACGCGAAATAAATAACGCTAATTGAATAAAAGCAACCTTAGCAGGATCACACTTACACCTACAGACGATTTGTTCTGATTTACATATCGTATTGCAGACGACACATTGAAATGCGTGGCACGCGCTTCCATGACAACGCACGTTCTTTCGGCACCTGGTTCTACTTTGAAAAACTGTTTTATCCCTGCAGAACAATTTGTTTCTACCTATTTATCACTAGCAATTATGAAGTTACTTACAAATTGGTTTTATTATGACACTCATTTAACGATGAGCAAGATAAATATACATATACATGATATTCTTGCCAGGGGAAATATGCGCAGTTAGGAAGAGGCTCTGCCAGGATAATTCATATGTGAGGGGATGTGTGTGGGAGAGAGAGAGAGAGAGAGAGAGACAGAGAGAGAGAGAGAGAGAGAGACAGAGAGAGAGAGAGAGAGAGAGACAGACAGACAGACAGACAGACAGACAGACAGACAGACAGACAGACAGACAGACAGACAGACAGACAGACAGACAGACAGACAGACAGACAGACAGACAGACAGACAGACAGACAGACAGACAGACAGACAGACAGACAGACAGACAGACAGACAGACAGACAGACAGACAGACAGACAGACAGACAGACCAGACCAGACCAGACCAGACCGACCGACCGACCGACCGACCGACCGACCGACCGACCGACCGACCGACCGACCGACCGACCGACCGACCGACCGACCGACCGACCGACCGACCGACCGACCGACCGACCGACCGACCGACCGACCGACCGACCGACCGACCGACCGACAGACAGACAGACAGACAGACTCATTAGCCTGTTAAGGAATATGCAGGACTTAGCCACTTAGCCAAAATTATTTGAATATTTGGCGTGTAATAAAAATGTATTTCAGAGTAAAATTAAGGCGTACGTAAGCTGCGTCGTGCACGACAATTCATCGAAAGACACTCGATTTTCAATATGCTAAAATCCTTCAGTACACTGTTAATAATGACGTGGTCTAATTTTTATTTTGAACATTACTCAATTTTCTTTGAAAAAACTGCTTCAAAGTATGGACTGCGAAACAAATATAGTCTCCTACTAGAAATGGCTTGGGAAATCATATCATAATAATCTTGTATTATGATAATTTAACCGCATTGTCATATTTTTGTCATAGCATATGTCCGTGGGCCAATTCAAAAACAGTTTGGTTATAATCGATTTCTTAGTTAGTTCCATGACTTGTTTATTAGATAACATTTGACTAATTTGCATTTTGTTCTGCGAGCCATCTGCCCGAGATTCAAATGACACTTGGTGAATTGGGAATGACAAGATAATCTCTTCTGCTAATTGTTTTCAGAGTGACCTCATGTGGCGGTCATCCTCGTGGAGTTATACCGGTGTTAATTGATAAAATATACAAAGCAGTAGCAAACATGGAAACCACATGCTGTCCTCTATCGTATGTGGGACAGTTGGTCTCACCGGGAGGTCCAGGAATCAGTATTTTTAAATGATGAAAGGGATCCCTGCTGTTTAAGCAAAGCAATTAGCGGCTTATCAGTTTAAAATCCACAGTTAGGCAACGTCTACAGTTAGGCTAATCACTGTTTTAATATTTGTTATCAATGATCAATATTCATGATCATGGATGTGATCGTTTCCGGTTTGAATTAAGATATGCATTCATGCCATTTAGACTCGACTAAATCTAATATTTGTATAATCCCCCAAAATATGTGTTGACAACAAATCACACTTTAACGCTACTCATAGGCAACGCCACCGTGGCAACAAATTCTTTCAAAATAAACCAGAAAACAACTTCTTTTGTGCTAAAGTCTCGGAGAATGTGTAGGTTTTGTGATTCGGTCATTTATATTTAATATACATTATTATCCTACACAATTTACAAACACTTGTAAACTCGGTTAATATTAAAATTGCTTAACCAGTTTTGGGGATCGCTTGAATACTAAGATTTCACTTTTTTTCCGTTAGAAAGTTTAATGGAATTATAAATGACGTGTGATGTTTTACACTGAAAATGTGTATAAACACTCTTACAAATCAGTGTCACTGATTTCATTTTTCCGAAATAATCAAAACTGTATTAGTTTACATAATAGAGATATAATAATTGTGTAGACAAGTTTTAAAAACTGACCTAATAAATGTCTAATTTTTTAAATGTTTTGTGTTAGACCTGACGTTAATATTATTATTTATAATCCGTATAAATCTTCTAATTCCTAACATGATACGGATTATGAAGTTTAACATTACCGCATTTAATAATCATTTACATGGGGGTCAGGCTCAACGTTTTAAGGGGTTTTGTATTAAAATGAAGCCGGCTTATGTTAAGTGTTGTAGAATTAAGAATGTTCTTGTGTGGTTTTACCGATTGCATAAATGAAACCAGAGGGAGGCTAAAGTTTGAAGTAGCAGTGGTAATACCATTGACACTTAGTCTAACGTTCATTACTGGCGGGTGCATGAAAACGCGTTACGTCAACTGACCAGATACAATCTCGGGTGTCCTAATGCCATTGACATGCCAATTTGGTGAGCCGACTTCTAGTTTTAGATCGGTGACCTGTTGCCGGTCTGTCGGGCGCTTGGCAAATCGGATTGGAATCGAGAAGTACAAAAATCATTAAAATGTGTATTGTAATATACCCGAGAGAAAGCATTAAACTATAATTAACAAATCCTATTTTTTAGTTTTACAACCATAATAAAATGTCGACCTGGTGTATATGTCTAAGTAATGTCAAGACTGGGTCAGTGTTCTAGTTGGTTCGATATGTTTAAATGTCTGAGAGTAGACACACGTCAATATTATAGTAAGTCTCCATTTCAGCCAATCATATGCCTGAGATTAGAGACTGGTCTCCAATCTTAGTTTAATGACCTTGGGCCCAGAGATGAGATTTAAAACTTGTTTCCAATTTCAGTTTAATAATGTTTTTTTTTCTTGATATATATTGAATAGTTAATTTATTTGCAATTTTATCAAGTTTTAACAAAATATAACGACATCGGGTTTTACATTTTATGAATGTAATGTGTTTTTTTCCCTTTCCGTTAAATAAATGCAATGATTTATTTTAGAAAGGCAAAATAAGCAAAAGGTTGATATGTTTGAACACGAATGAGTTCTACTATGTTTAACGAAATTGTGCTGATTGTTCAGTTCTGATGTTCGAAAAGAGTTTTACAGAACCAGGCATTCAAACTCACGAGATCATCATATTACGTCATATATATCTCATCTTATGTTGATTTATTGATAGTTGTTTTAAATGTTTTGAATTTATATTTTATTAGTTTACTCGATAACTTAACCAATGTTAAAGTCTGTTATTTCAATGCGTATCCGGTTTCATGTCCCTATCCGATTACTGTTCTATTTAACGTTATAACAAAGGTTCTAATATACAGTCCTGTGGGGTACAATGCATGTTTTATGACGTGGAAAATATAGACAAATGCTTTTGTACATACAAGATAAAGAATTTAACTCTTGTGCCTGTAAATTTAATCACTTTATAGATTTACGGTAATTTTAAAAATGAATAATAAATGAATTCCTAATGATTATTTTCAATCCCTTTCCATGGCTCATAGAATATGGGACAGAATGAAATCAATTAGATTTCAACAAATTATCAAGTCAAATGACAAAAACATGTAAAAGAAATAAATCACGAAAGAAAGTGTGCTGAATAATTGTATTTGTCACAACTCGTTAAGTTTCATTGAAGAATTGGCCAGTGTTGAAAAGGTATGTAAGTAGAGATGAAGACAACTGGACATTATGACAGAATATAATGTTACATTATTGATTTCATCAAATATTTTGACTCCTTTGAGTAAGCATTGTTTGAATGTGGCAAACTAGATGGAACTTAACAACTATGCAATTAGATTCGTTAGATGGAACTTCATTGGAATCTTGGTGGGAAAAAAATTAACTAGTACTTTAATATTGAGTTTTTTCCGACATACTTTTGTATTATAAGTATCTTGCATGAGTGTGAGGGGAAGATAAAAAAATCTGTCACCGAGGGGGAACTGTTTTGCGGTAACGAGGCTCTGCCTTTTTTTCTAAATGACGTCACTAACTTGAATAAATTACGTCAGATATTTGAAGACGTGACGTCACTCGTGTAGCACGCGAACGTTATCTTTTCCCTAGGGATCCCTAGGGAAAAGATTATAAGTATCATGCATGAGTGTGAGGTGAAGATGGAAAAATCTGTCACCGAGGGTTAACTGTTTTGCGGGAACGAGGCTCTGCCGAGTTCCCGCCAAAACAGTTCACCCGAGGTGACAGATTTTTCTATCTTTACCGAATGTCTCATGCAAGATACTTTTTCTTGCATACCTTTTATTACTTATGACATTTCTGTGTAAGTATACAAACTTATTTATTTTCATTATGCCGAAATATTGACGTTAAAGCATTTTTTTTATAAATGACGTCACTAACTTGAATATATTACGTCAGATATTTGATATATGGAAACGTGACGTCACTCACGTGACTCATTCTACATCGGGGGTGTAGGATCGAAATTTCCTACACGAGTGAAAACACCGGATGACCTGATCTGGTATGCAAGAAAAGTTTGTCTTTCCCCGGTAAAACACACGGAAATACTGATCCGGTATGCAAGAAAAGGACAATTTGATAAGGGCAACAAGATCAGATGCATATAATTTCCATAAAGTGGGCTCGTTTTGGGGCAGTTTTAAGGTAGTTACATGAAAATGTCAATATTTCTGACCATAATCCCCATGAAAATAAAATATAGCTGCCCAGAAAGGGGGTTCGAGCGACCCTACTGAGCCCTCTGGATCCGCCCCCGGGCAGGTAACTCATGCTTTTTTGGTGGGAGGGGATATTAATTAATGCAAACTTTTCACGCAGTTGCAAAGTTCTTCAGTGCAGCAATAAGACGTAAACTAAGTGAACAATTCTTACAGTTACGGTAACTTTAGAGTAAACGTTTACAAGTTTCCAAGATGATATAACCTGAGAATGGAGACCAGTCACAAATCTCGTGCGCCTGGTTGGCAAAAATGGAGACTTGTCTCTTGATTAATGATATGTTTTGAAAGTCGGTCATCTTATTATTGACTGACCTACGCTAAATAGGCCACTGGAGAATGTTCTTTTAGCAAAATCGTCTTTCAGTTTCATTGCTTGACTCCAACCACCGAAGAAAAACATCGACAAACCTGCAAGGATGTCCAAGAACCAGCGCGCGCCTCCTCTCTTCAAAGAACACTCTATAACCAGAAGGTTATAGAGTTACTCTTCAGGACATCTTCTAGAACTTCAAGACACGCCCACCACATCATTCACCCTAGGGAGAATGTTCATCGCCTAAAACAACCTATGGGCTGCTAGACATCAGGAACATCTCCCCAGCCGCTGCATTGCGGACTCTACGCTCCGTGGGGCGGGATCGGGGGACGGTGATGGGTTGATCTTGTCGTTCAACCCCGTTTCTCCTGGTAAAAATTGCTGCGGACGACTACATCGTCTACCACAGGACCGACCGCAGAAGATGATGGCGGGACGAAGAAGAAGACCTGGGGTGTGGCTCTACAAAGGGATAGAGTCCCTGGTTTGCGCTAACAGCTACCCTGAAGATGGCTGTGAAACTGATTAGGGACCGGACGACTGTGGCGTCCAGATACAAAGAAGACAGTGGACTTTCCTCCGTTTCGGTTTCGACCTTTCGGAATTCGGATCTTCTTCCAGATTGTCAACAGGGGGATGGACCTCTTAGGCTGAATTAGCCCTGGACATTCACCATTTTGGCATCAAAATCAGACCGTAGGGCACTACACGTTGCACCCCGCAAATTACCAGCTTTTGGCATCGAAATTCAACTTTTCATGGACCACACCATAATGTCCTCCATCAGAGGCGAGAGGGTCCTAAACTTGGAGTTAACAACAACAACACTTCTTTGGATAAAGACAGTAAAAATAACGGAAGCTAAATGATATTTTGTAAATGACTAACCAAAGATTAACGTAAATTATAAAACCTAAAAGACAGCCCATTAGGCTAAGCATGGTTTGATTTTAGCTTACCACCTTTTGATAATGATTCTGGCACGAAGTGCTATGCTATAAAGTCTAAATATAAATAGTTGTAAAAACCTATGAATAGCATATCCTTGCATTTTTTCAGAGATCTGTAAGAATCATTGAGAGCAAAATCAAATAGCATTTATCTTAATCGTTTAAATATCGTATTAAATGTTTCAGATATTTTAGATAAAACAGCGAGACGATAAATTTTTGTGTCAAATACAATTTTATTGTCTCAGTTTATAAGTAAAGGCAAACAGTGTAAATTTGTTCTAGATTACATTTAGCCCTGTTTCCCTGGAAAGCCGGGTTCAGGATCATAAAACAGATTGGTGTCCGGTGTAAAAACTCTGCCTTCTGATTGGACATTCAAGAGTCTGTGTTGTAGTTCCACTAATCAGTTACTTGGTGTTGAGATTGGTCTCTTAGTCTCAAGTTTTAAATCTTGGATCCTGCTGGGCCCAATACCATAAAATTAAAGCAGGAGACCAGTAACCAATATCAAGCACCTGATTTGTTGAAATTTAACCTGGTCTCAAAGCTGGCCAATCAAAACACAGAGTTTTGATATTGGTTTTCAAATGTCGGTTTTATTATCTTGGAGACTGTCTCAAATGTTTAGCCTTTGTATAGTGGACACAATTTTAACCATTCAGATGCTTGAAGTTTAGGACTGGTCTTCAGTGTTCGTTAAATGATCTTTTACATCGCTCTGTAGCATTCTTACAATGATGACAATCGAGGTCGCGTTGCTTTTGACGATGTTCCATTTGTAAAAAAAATAAATGTTAAAATACGTCATTCTATGGTAAGACATATATAATTTTATACAAAGAATTACGACGGCACAAAAATCACATACTTCAAAGGTTTTTAAAAAAAAAACTTTTAAAATCACTATGAAGCTCCATTTGAAACATAAAACTTAATAATTGTCATTGAATTAATTGAATACCGTCATATAGTGGTTATGTACATTTTGTAGGCTTTGTTTACCAACAAAGCTGTGCTTACTTATTAATTCATATGCACCTTTTTAAACAAGAAGAATACAAAAAATAATGTTAACATCATTTCAAAACACGTCTTTCCGATATTTACGTCTTTGTTCCTTTTAGTATTTATTTTTCTTTTTTAATTTGAAAGAAAGAATTATATCGAGCTCACCGTTTCGTAAAATTTCGCACAAAAGACCATTAGGATGTTTGAACGCTACAAACCAGACGATATGTTCGATTTTTTCTCACGGATGTGAATTCTTTAACATTTTCAAAAAGAAAACAAATAAAGTACAGGGGACAAAGTATGTCCGTGGTGCATTTGTCAATATGTCTCCTCCCAAGCTATGGTTCCTTAACAGAAAGACAAACAAGAAAACAGTCTTTCAATCAATAAAAGGGAGCCATACCGCTCTTTAAAATTCAAAAGCCCATCTTCCGATAGTTGAAAATTGTGCAACTCAAACTCACACTTAACTTTATCACGCTTATAAGGTCTCCAGAATACTGGTCTGAAGGTTATAAAACTGAGATTGGAAACCAGTCTCAAATCTCAATCTGGTCGCCATTTCAGTCAATCAGCTGCTTGAGATTTGAGACTGGTTTCCGTGCTCAGTTTTATAATATTGGGCACTGGTATTGTCAAAAAGGTTAAAATTCTATAGATTCTGCTCAGTTTACTAAATTAATCACATCGGTATTTTAAATCAATTCAAAATAGTTTAGCCTAACACTACACTACCGAACGCGATATAATTGTTTATTATCTGTCCTAAACTGCTATAATACTGCTAACCGAACTAATGCTGGACTGCTAACTTCTCACTACTCTACTGCTTTACTGCTTACTCCATTATGATGTCCTGTTATTTTGCTGTAGTGCTAACTTATTGCTACTTGTTCTACTGCTAAATTCCTACTGTCCTACAACTAATTTTTCACTGTTCTAACTGGTCTACTGTTTACTAGGTACTGCCTACTTCACGTACCTAGGCCCACTCCAATCCGCTTCCTCCATCTATATAGAACATTTGCGATTTGCTTAAAATCGTTTCGAAAGTTTTGAAAACTGTACCTTTTGGGCGACCCCATCTAATTTTAAATAAGATGTGTGTCTTATATTTTAATTATTATATAGCATGAAATAGGTCTAGTCAGAGACCTATATATATAAATATAATGTATAATATAGGTCTTTGGTCTAGTGAATAATTACTGCTGCTACTTGTAATGCTACGTACTAGCTATATATAGTACACACTGCATCTTACACAAGTTCAGGGGCGACCTAAATGTCGAATCGGTATCAGTTTATAGATACTTTTTGTTCTAGTTGGTAGCATAAACTTAATCCTGAACATACCAGTTTTTAAAACGATTCTTTTGTTTGAAATTAACATTCAAAACATGTTATGAAACGTCCCAAATAAATATTTTACCGACTCATTTAAATCCTTATCTCTCGGTATATAATGCCGTTACGTGCCCCCAAGTTATCGCATGTGATCTCATGGCAACGGAACAAAACTGTTCCTCTATTGTCTGACATATTTGTCTTGTATTGTCTTAGCTAATTAACGTGATTTATCAAGAAATCCTATACCTGGGTAATATAAGACTTTGAGTTGTGGTGTCTGCATGGACGGCTAGGCTCGAACAAAGAACATGTACCTTGATTTGATCTCTCTCATAGCAAAGGTCCATAGGTCTTGTACAATGCAATGCTAGAGTTAAATAGATTAAACAACAATGAGCACATTTCGCGCTGTTAGTGATTAACTGTAATACCAATCTAGCTACGAAGATTTTATAAAGTAATATGTGGGGGTTTTGCGCGACGTCTTCCGAACGAGTTTCAACATGTAAGCGAGATGACCTAGTAATTACTAATAAGAAATATTCACACGTGTAAAAAACTGTTACGACGATGAAATCCTTTTAGAGGATTTGTTTTTGACACTTACACGGCAGATGGGCTACTTTGTCCAAGCATTTACGAAAACATGTAAATTCATCAAATACACTTGGAACCATCTCTAACCCGACACTTTTCCAAACGGAATATTTCTAGTATGATTCAATATATTTATTTCAAATTAGATGATATTGTGGCTAGAGACCTATTAGCAGACATAACCGAACTCGAAAAGTGTAACAATTCAGTTTCCCATTTATTCTTTTCGTCCGACTGTGCGTCCTTAGCGCAGATATCAGGATAAAGGCAAGCAGCCTCGCCTCGTGGAAAGATAACCCGGACTCCGTCATAGCGGGCACATAAATAGGAAACTCCCAGCTTCCGCAAACAAGCTAGTTTAACCATTTTGAAAAGGAAAAATTGAGTGGAAAGAGGGCTTTGGTTAACAGTTAACCACTAGGATATATTATTTGCAGTCATTGATATCATGGCCAATGATAATCCCTCAGTCATAAGGTCACGGAGACCTGATATTGATATTTCCAAACATTTTCTGACTTAATTTATCTGTGTACGGACAACAGTATGTTAATTTAAATATATGTTTGAAACTTTATGACCATGGAAGTATAAAGTATAAAAACTTTGCAATGTGCTCCTCGGTGTCCGTGTGAAGTGCCGTTAGGGATAAATGACGTGCCTTCCGTCATGTCGCGGACATTCCCGTTTGATGTTAGACGTTAGCAGTTTTTGTTTAAAACGATATGGTACTATAATATGTGGACAAGTGTATTATTATTTAAAGATAAGACACAACACAGAAAAACAACAACTCAAAACACTTCAAACGTTTAGTGAAAAAATATAACTGGATTTTGGGGCGGGGCTTGTTTGGCTATTTGGGCAGTCAAGACTCGGGCTTCTTGAGAAACTTCTGAAGACAATGGGCTATGTTACTTTATGCTTTATTGTCGTTGGTTTTCGTTCCACGCGCTGTCTCTTCTTTCTGCATTTCGAAATTTTGCATCGATGACGTCACTTCCTGTCACTGTTAAAACTCGAAAAACAGCACTCCACAACACTCAATGTTCGTTTTTGATGTTGTCACGCTGTCACTCAGAAAACAATGTTAGTATAAAATTTATTTTATGTCAAAACACATCAAATCAAACTTGTTTGCATTCACAATTATGCAATGCACTCGAAAACGCAAATGCAAAACGCACTTCAAGCATTACATTACCTTCTGGTTAAAACTTATTTAAGTCCTTTATTTAACATTACTTTTTATCACCTGTTAATCATATATATCCAAATTTCTCATTTCTATCGTGGAAATGGTAAAACATCAGTAAAACGTAGTTTTCTGAGCGTCAAGAGACAAAATCAAACATGGCCGCAACATTAAGCCTGCAAACACAGATTCTTTTCGGATAGGAATGTCTGACTTTGATTAGTATCTTAGAGATTTGTAACAAAGAACGATCTAGGTAAGATTCCGTTGTCCTTATCAACGAAACAATAACACAAACGCTATTACCAAACCGCTTATAATTAAACCATTATTGCCCATTGATATGCAAATGTTCCCTGCTGTGCAGTGGGACTCCCCGTTAATTAATACCAGATTTTGTACAGCAGGCTTTGTGATATCCCATTGTGTTTGGGAAAAAAGCTTCCTAAAGGTTAATTGTATCAACTAGTGGACAGCTAGGGTCAGTGGCACAGTGTTAAGCCTCAAAAATGCAAGTGTGACCATGTCTTGAAATTAGTTCTTACATTATACAAATGTCACCTTTGCGGCCTGAACATGCTGTTCGCTATCCTCTAAACATACTTCTGAGAAAAAAAAGAACATTTAATCAAATGTGGATCTTTTAAGCATAGGGTAATTCATTCTCTGATGCTTGAGCCCGGCTACCGGCTAAAAGTCATTCATCTTGATTGTGCCTGTGTCGATATTTCGTTTACGTATTTTTTGTTTTTTGGTACCCTATTTTCGACAGTACGCGGACGTCATATTGAAAGAAATTTGATCAGCCGCGACAGACCCTGACTATATTATATAACCCCAGCAGTCCAGTCTGGGTTAACGTTTCTATTCGGATACAAATTTGACAGAAAGTAAAAAGAGTTAGATATTCCCGCTAGGTCCATTGTTGTTGTTGTTGTTGTTGTTGTTTTGAAAGCAGTTTCTCTCATGTTTGATGATGTTCTGAGCACTAATAACAGCCACGTTTTGGATTTTAAGGATAGACATAGTTTTCTAACGTGACAGTTTACGGTTGGATCTTAGAGATTTTTCTAATTTTACAGTTTACGGTTGTATCTGAGAGAGTGTTATGGTTAGAGATCGGTAGCTAGTTCAGCCAAACTGCAAAGCAGTGGTCTCCCTTTGACGCTACACCAGATTAGTTACAAGCATCATAAATGAAAACCATTCTTCAAACTCTAGCTTGGAAGACTGAATACGATTTTGACCATTCATCTGCTCTATATTTGATATCAGGTGACTGACTGGGCTAATGTATTCTTATGTTGGCTGGTACAGTGAGAAGCTCGGCTCATAAACCAGCCTGTTGTCGAAACAATATCTACATGGGTTCCCGGTCAGTTTCTCCGACGATTCAGGTTGGACAGGCGCTCACGCTCCGCTTCAAAGCATCAGAGGTTTCCACTGTAATTCGCCGGCACCATAATGTTAAAGTTTAGAGGGGACATGTTGGAGAAGATGTGCTGAGTACTCGAAACAATAGCGAAGCCGCCGAATTTATGTCGATATCATTGAATGTACAGTCCCTTTGTGAATTCGTGTCCTCTCTGGCTCGAACTCTTTCATATTAGGAAGCTGTCCAGCGAGCCCGAGGAAGGTTTGTGGTTCTACCAAGGTCACTACTCGTCAAAATGTGCATCGGTGTTTTGCTCTTGGAAATATTTTGAACTAAATACCCGAATATGCACTTTTTATGAAGCAGGGAATTGCGATCAGTAAAAGCATCATCATCAGGTTGTCGTTATATCGTCCATGCCATGAATGTCCTTTTTCATAGGCGGCGGGGATCGAAGGATTTTCACAACAACAACCTAAAAACTGATCCCGGTGATTTCTTTAATAAATTGTCAAACTTAGTTGTAATTAATATAATTATTTATTATGTAATTATTCTTGTATACAAATAAAAAAGCATATCTTTGACTACTGTTACATTAATTTAAACATTTAAACGTTGAAATCCTGGACTGATATTCGTGTTTAATGCAAATATTATGATAATTGAATTTGAAAAGTGTATATTTTACAGTTTTACTAATCTATCATCTGTATTTTCCACAAGTTTATGTAATGTTTCTTTTCAAATTAAAAGATTTGCTGAAACATTTCCCTGCCAATAATTCATTCAAAATGTATACTGTCATAAACTTCTTTATAATGTCTGTTTCATTAAATCGTACTATATCGTAATCGGCTTATTTATTGCACGATCTTGTTGAAAAAATCAGAAAGTTTATAATAGTTAGTCTCGTTTCGTTACCTTTCATTGAACCCCGATTTGGCAATGCGGTTTTCTGCTAATCAAAGATAATGCGTAAATCTTAATTCCGTTGTGTTTTATAACAGATTAGTCAAAGCTGTGTGGTAATAATGCATTAACAGTCTCGCTTAAAGCAGCAACCTCCCGTACTATGCTTAAGCATTATCTTATTAGTGGCGTTCGGTGATTTCGTTATTATAATCTTCCAGAACATTATTTGCCACTCAATTACGAATAGTTTTATATGTTGGTGCACATTTTGCTACGAAGATATATCAGGTCCCGTGATAATACAACTTTTTCCATGCTCAACTCCATTCTATGCTCAAACTTAAAATGTCTTGAACATGAACAGCCTTCGTGAATAAGAAATACGTTCTGTTCTACAGTTGGTACCGAGATCAAATATATTTTATTTTCAGTTTAAAATGTTTTGTTTTAGATAATAAAGGAAAATGAAGCAATAGAATGCTCATATTCAAATGGTTGAGTTGAACGTGTTATAATTACAGGAGGTTAGCTCCTAGATATATATTAACTAAATTCTTATCATTACATACAATTTACAGTTTCATTCTTATAATAAAAATATGTTTCGTTTATATAAATGTGCACGATTTGGGCCTTTCACATCTTTGTGTTTTATCAAAGATATCTACCGATCTCGGGCATATCTCCCGATTTGCAGATTGTTTTTAAACATTTTAGAACATAGATATTTAAAATCTAAATCGGAGATTTCCAGAAAGGAGGTTTGTCTGAGGGGGGCCATAAAAATTAAATATTGGTGCTCAATAAATGGGTTCGAGCTGCTCAAAGAGTGACTCATTTCTGAGTCCGCTACTAGAGCTGAATGTGTGGACTGCTGCATTAATGCCATCATAATTCTGTCACAAGCTGGCTAGTTTCCTGTTTATCAAGAAAATGGTCACTGACGCTCTGCCTGAGGCACATCTTATACACAACACACTGGTGTCATAAAACCAAATCTGGTTGTTTTATATTGTCCTACAGGTGTGCACCAATAAGAAAGAAACGACTGCAAGGGTAATATTTCTTTTATTTCAAGATGCAGTTTTTAGATTTTTTAGAAATTGCTCTCTCCTACTTTACCCCAATTTCAAAGTCCCTTTATCTATTTCTTACATTAAAAGCAACACATATACATGAAATTGGTGGAAGTTCATAGAAAGAAGACACACGCAAGTAAATCAGGCAAACATTATATACTATAAGCGTAAATAAAGCTTTATTATTAATCTCTGCGATTTGTAATCTTAATGAACGGTATAATTAAATAATCTTACATCAATACAATTTACACCGAACATCGTAATCGTCATCACTTTCGTTATAGTTATTTTCATTAACAATGAAATAAAAAACAACATCATAAATATCATTAAACTAGTCAGGTTTATAAAAAAATCATAGCATTTTTTAATGAAAAAGTTTTGGCAGGCCTGATGATTATTGTGTGGTGCGATTTTTTTTTGCTACCGAAGAAGGCGGAGCGTATGCAAATTAAGTAGGAGGTGATAACGGTATTTAACGCGCGCTGAGCGCACTGTCGTTCTTATCGGGTATACGAGTAGGCGGAGTTAACCACTAACCGGATAATTCTTTTGTAGTAGAATATCTATAGTTCTGCAGTCATTAACACCAGCACAGTTTAGCTACCGAGGGCTTGCTGGAAGGATTATTAACAATTACTTCTTCGTCTGATAAACTCATCTGACTGTAGAAACAGAGAAAAATCGGAAAAAGTATTAATAGAGGAACATTTAAGCTAGACTCTTAGTAAGACGAAGTTTATATAAATAACTGTGATAACGTATTATTGGATTTTGAGAAAAGAATTCAGTAGCTGAATGTGGAAAGTTTAACAAGTAATATAAGGTTTCATTAAGCTATTTATATTTTAGTTGTCTTTTAGTCGGTGTGATTCTTTCCTATCCAAACACAATGGCAGCTCCAACCATAACACAAAAGGACACAACCTTCACAAAGATATTCGTCGGTGGATTACCATACCACACTACAGGTTAGTAGCTTTATTCATTCTTCTGTCTTCCAATTTAATTTAAAATCTTCCTTCCATTCATCTTTGCTCGTTGTTAATGGTCTAGATGCTGACCCCCTCCGAACAAGTGTATGATTAATGGGTTCTGATCCACTCAATTTACTGGTTTTCTCCTCTCATACATATAGGCAGGGTCTCTTTAATTAGTACTGATTAAATAGACCCTGATGGTCTGGTTTTCATGGTATGAACTCATTTTGTCTAGTCAATGACGAAAACTAATTAGTTTTTAACCAATAGGTTATTACGAATAATAAATATTATTTATATTGCCATACGTTGTTTATTTACGTCCAGGAATTTAGACCTTACTATCCACGAACATAATCGTAATCGGGGCATATCTTAAAGATTTATATGCACTTCTAAATCTTTTTATCTAGTGTTTCTGCATGTATACAGTCAATGGATATAAAACAGTTTATCCTTTCAAAACAAGGAAAACTTTTATTATCTAACATGCATTTTACAGCTCGTGTATGACACTATTAGAGCGACTTCATTATACAGAATCATTGTGGGTCTGTTAAATGGTATTAAATTTAATTATTGAAAATGAATACATAATTCTGTAATACAGAACTACATTGCTACGAGTTCAATGATACTCGTTCCATAGCCCCCACCCACCGAAAAAACCTCTTAGTGCCTTTTGTATGGCTTTTTACTCCATGAGATATGGCATTTATCCCAAGGGTGACCAGTGGAGATCCAGATTGGACGTATGATCAGGATCTGCAATGCTTTATGATTCATATTTTTACTCTGACAAGAAGCGAACAGTGTAGATTAAGACCAAACGAGTCAGCACGGATGACATGGCTTATCTGGATCTTCACAGGACGTCCGTGTGGTAAAAGCCATACCCCATGAGTAATGGGTTAACTATAAAGTTATTTTCAAGCACATACTCATCTACTTAGTTTAGTTCTTCTTATCATCAGGGCTGTAAGTTTTTCTATAGTGTTATTACACTGAAATAGATGTTAAATTTCGTAAAAGAACTTAACAACTTTTCGCATTTATTCAATGCTCCACCGTTTAACGGTTTTAATAGTTCCTGGCAAATACAGATGCGTCTGTAATTCCTAATATTAAATCATTAAATTTTATGATTGCATTTTATTGAATGTTTGGGGTTAAATCAGCTATTTCGGTGCTTTTTGATGTCTTTATAGTTCTGTGGTTTTATGTTACACAGTCTTCGATTTATCATGTTCGCGTTTACTGTAAACTAGTATGCATGGTTATTATAATAAATGTATGGAAGAAAAAAACTGGCCTGTAATAGCCTCATATTTTATGCGGATTTTGACAGTAAATCTTGGTTATAATAGATGTGATTATACGGGTATCGCTTCTACAGATACGGTTAGTATTACAAGCCGTCTGGATGTTATGTCATGTAATAGTCCTGTCCATCACCATCGTCGTTATCGTCGTCATGGTCATGCAAGTAACTTCGTCATTACAGATGCGGATGAAGGATTTCCAGGAAAGGGGGAAAGGGGGAGGGTTCTTCGGAGGCTATCGGGATATTTTCATGATAAATTTCAACTTTCGATATTAAATCTCAAGGAAATTCAAATATTGCTGCGCAAAAAATGGGGTTTGAGCAACCCCACTGACCCCACCCCTCTTGATCCGCCCCTGCATTATCCTTTTACGTTTCATTTTCTATTTTTAGACAAATCATTACGGGAGTTCTTTGATAAGTTTGGAGACATCGAAGAGGCCGTTGTGATCACGGACAGACAGACAGGCAAAAGCCGAGGATATGGATTTGTAAGTGAATATTCATTAAGTTCATTTGCATAATATTTGCATAAAATGGAAGGCAATAGTTTTCCAGATGAAAATGTGCCCTCACCCTGATGAGAAAGGTGTGTTGTAGGGGTTTAAATGTGTATTGAGAAATATGGGGAAAAGTTCTAAAAAGGGTGAAATGTAGTCATGGATATAATTCAAATAAAACATATGGATTACGAAATGGTTCTTGTACTGTAAGTAAGGAGTGGGTTTGCAGTGGTTGAACGAGTTAATTTCCGTGTTCAGTAGAGAATTCTTTTGTATTTGTAGTTCATTAGTCTAGGACTGGTCACGAGTTTGAATCTTTTGCATGCATCTTTTTCACATTGTGAAATCTTTCCTTTAATTACGCTATTCTCTTTATACGGGTGTTGTTTTCTGATTTGTTTAATGCTACCCCAGAGTGGTGTGTGTGTTTTGTTGTTAGGGCTCCTCTATTTATATAATGAGTCAGTGTCGGAAGCAAGATTTTCAGAATGGGGGTTCGTTTGGGGCAGTTTTATGGTAATAACATGATATTTTCCAACCTCCTGACCTGAATCCTCGTGAATATTTTTTATTCCTGTCCTCCAAAATGGGATTCGAGCAAACCCACTGACCCTTTATTGCAATGCCCCTGTAAGCATACCAAACAGAGCATGCCACCTTTACAAAGTTTGAACAGGTTACACACACATTGTCGATTTCATACTTAAGAATAACATTACTTAAATTAAGTATTTCGGAAAATAATATAAGTAAACCTTGTTAGATACATACATATGTTCTTTTAAACAACCGCATGATAACCTCAAATCCCAAAAAAATTATCATGAACTTTATCTTATATAGATTTACTGCTACAAATTGAACCCAATAACGTTGTTTGTTTTCTGCCAATAAGTCTGTAGTCAATAAATAACACTACACTTCTTCCTTATATGTTTTCTTCTGTAAATCCCTTGGGTGCGCTTAGTTTTCCCCTCACGCCATCAAACTAAATTGTATGCACATCTGTCCTAAGTGATCGAGATAGATGTCTAGAGAAAGCATATAAATATACGAGTCTTCAACATACACTATAGATACGTGCATTTCCTTATTTTATCGTTAAAAAGCACCACCTAGTCACCACCTAGTCACAGTTTTACATGACTTCTTTAGCTAATCAGCGCTTTAAAACTTGTCACATTTGTGACCGTTGCCCCCCCCCCCCCCCCAAACTTATGGAAGTATATACTTTCTAAATGTCGGCAAATCAGCAGCATCCCCCCCCCCCCCCATCCTCAGAACAATGAATCGACAGACTTAAGTTCATAGTTAGTTCATCACATTAATGCAAGTTTTATAACGGAGCACAGGGGGCAGCTAATTACTGACAATATCTTCTGGCTTGATTCACATCTAGTAAAACACACATATGGAACCGTTCAGAGCAATCATTCGAACAATGAACGTTTGGATCAGATGTTCTCCCATGTCTTAACGCCGGAATATCAGAAGAAAGCGCAAACATATGTCCTTTTAACATACCTTTGAAGAGTTAATACGATTCATATGGGAAATTCTTAATTGTGTAATACTTCTCATGTATATATGCCTTACACTTGTGGCATTATGGACGCATAGGATGCAAAACACACAAAAGACATTGTACTTGTTTGTAACTGCAATTTTCGATTTCAAAAATTGGGTGGGTGCGGGACATGAACCCACGCTCTCTCGTTGACTGTGCATGCATTTACCCTGTCCTTTTACCGACTTTAGATTTCTAAATATCATATTTACTCACTTTTTCTAACATCCTTCAGAAACTAGTTGAGATTTCAGTTATTACCTATGTAATAATAGATTATAATCGGAACTGCCGTGATGGCAAGCTGTTAAGTATGGCAGTTTGGGGGATAATCGGCCATGTAATCTTCCCAAGAATATATCTTATGCTGAACCTGTTGAAATCCTCTACCCGGTCACATGTTTACGGTCATTATGATTTGATTGTAAGTACAGCTAGTCTGTTTTGAGGACGGGTGGGGAATGGGGCGGGTGGGGTAATACGAATTCGATAGATATTGTAACTTACTGATGGATTTTCGTACGCTTCTTTGCGTTCTAAGAATTATAACGTGCAAGTAAAACGATTCTGACAGGCCATTGGCAGCTGGGAATTGTTGTGATATGTTCTATACAGGTACACCGCTTAACATTACTGCGTGTAATTTATTATATGTGGCATCGACATGGAAATTTCGTACTAGAAACTGTGGCACTCGCATTGTTTTGCTTTCGATTACTGGTACCCATTGTTTTAGTCATAAAGGATGTTTGAAGATATTTGCACTGCTCAAATGTGTTATTTTACTTAAAGACGTTTTCGATAGCTTCCGTTTGCACAATGCTATGATTTATACTTGATCACCGTTTGCATGCCACTATGGAGTTGGCAAACTTAGTCAGCATAAGTTGATGCACAAATATTATTTAAAAAAAAACGTCTCTCTATTGAATATCTTTTTAGCAGTATACATTTCCACGAAACAAAGCCATCATATACGGAAGTAAATATGTAAACGGTGCGCACATAACTTCTAAATGTTGTTAAATTTAAAATTACCACAATCATCTTAAAGCTGTTACAATAATTAGCTTTTCAAATTACCTCTAGAAAAAAATCATTTCTCGTTTCAACATAAATGAATTAGACCGCATAAAGACCGCATAATTTCGGTTTTAAATGTAGTATTCAATGAATTTGCGTTTTAAATCAGACAAAGACGGTTTTCTACCCAACACATACATGATGCTCTGTTTTCTGTTCTTTGTGGTCTTGGGTTGCGTGTTAGAGTAACTGAGACTCTGTAATTTGACGCCTCGTATACAAACCATCCGTTATTTTTAAATGATTCAGTGCACAACATCTACATACTCTTAAAAGCGTCATCAATATTAAGGTATTCATGTCTTTTGTTACACGGTTATTCGTGGGGCGAAAACCTTTTAACAAAACAAGAGAAAAGCTAAATAACGTTTATTGTGTATCACAAAATACAACGCATAATAAAAATCACCACCCGTTTAAAAAGGGATTCAATAGAGAAACACAATCTAGTTTGAAAGTCATGAATGGGAGACTATAGATTGCATTTTCAAGTAACAAAGGGCTGATTTCAATAGTGTTACCCAAAGATTGTGTGTATATTGGTAGGGAAAATGTGAACATAACAAATATAAAGTGAATTAATTGGAATAACAATATATCAATAATAGAAACGTCATTTTATATTGGCCAAAATGGCAGACTTTCGAACTCTTTTGACAGACAATAATAATTTTCAGTCCATATATTATCATTAAAATATCTATGCATAGACCTAGACGACTTTTAACAGTTCGAGTCATAATTATTTGATCGGCATATCAAATATATGTCAATTAGTAGTCATAAGTGGAAAATAAAATAATATTTAGATATCATTTTACGACAATGGCCCGAGGACATTAGAAGGGATTACGATACCTGGTATTTTTTTTACTAACAAGAGAAACGGCTTGTAAATGTTTTCATAAACTCTCATAATACTACAAGTAACTTTTTCCTTTATATTAGCAGATTAGTCATTTCGCACCTGCAATTTAAATGTCGTAAAATATTTAATTTAAATTTCCGATTTACTGCTTGAGTAAGCTTTTTTTTATAACCGGAGTCATTTTGAAGGTCATAAAATACATGAACAATAATTTATGATGGGATTTGTGTATAACAAATAAGACCGCTATTTATTTGTTAAACTCGGTTGTAGTAGCTTGATGTTTTGCGACTTCTTACCAAAATTTCACACCAGCTGACCACAACCATGATGAGCGGGCTAAGTGGTGTCTTTTGTCTCCACTCAAGCCATGCCAAATGCAAACCGATGATTTAAAAGCAGAACCAGTCCAAATGTCTATACGCAACACCACTCTAAATGTTTTTCTACCGCCCTAACAATCATGAGAAAAATACCTGTATTTGTACTGAAATTTTATACCGCGTGTTACAACTCATTATAATTTGTTTTCAAACCACGAAACCTTGTTTAGACACATTTTATAAACAATACTTGAAACGTAGATGGCTGAAGATCAAGTCACAAGGTTAATGGTTAGGTGTTCAACATGCTCTTTGGAATTCGGGTCGCCATATGCTAGCATGAACTGATTGACTTAGCTGTGTTTTCGTCATCTCCGATTTCAACAGTCTTTGGTCCGACTAGCACATTGCACGAACGAAACAATTCGGGGAAGAATGAGTCGGGAACGGCCCTTGATTTGGGGATTTTTCTTTTTTGTTTATCGTGGAAAAAAAATAAAAATAAAACATATTTCGATTAGAGTAATTTAGCATGTTTCAGGTCACAGGACGTGTACCCTGTTCTATCAAATGTCATGAACTCCCTTCCATTGTGAACTTTCAGATAGGGTGTATGCACTTGCAAGTTGTTTGGTTTTATTCTGACACTGACATTAGAACAGTTTAGCAACCATACATTGTCTCAGTAAACAATAAGTTATACTCATTACTGCATTTTTTGTTCTTATAATTTTCTGTTTCAGTATTATTAAATCAATGCCAAAATAACAATTGATTAAGAAACAATATGAATACACTGATTCAAATGTTTACATTTGGCTGATACGCCCTTTTAGGCTTTTTGCCATCCAGTTTCTCAAAATGTAAAGTTCATTGATTAGAATCTAACAGCAGTAGTATAATTTCGAAATATTTTGAAATTGGAGTTCAAATAAATAATTGTGAAGATCTCATGTTAGGTATAAAAGTTGTAACCCGGTACCAACCTAAATCAAAATACTCAGTATAATTACACGAGGGTATGAAATATGAGGGACTAGAGTCTGGACGTTATATAACCTGTGCTCTATGCCTAAGATTATAAAACTGAGATCAGGAACCAGTCTCATATCTCAAGCATCTGATTGGCTGAAATGGCGAGCAGTACATTGGAGCCTAGTGTCAGTAAACCTATTCCATGTTTTGAAATTTGAGGTGAAAATGAGTGTTTCCTAAATAATTTTATCGTGTCTGAGAATCTACGATTTATAGGTCAAATATTTAACAGTGTATCAATCATAAACAGATCAGAAAGTTCATGCTGTGCTCACAGATTATTTATAGGCCATATTGCACAAGATCTCGTGTTCTCTCGAGTTTATTGCCCAGCATGAGATCAGGTTGATTTGTTTTGAATTTCACGCGTATGTTTCAGAAAGACATGTTGTTTTGCGGGTTTGTTTCGCTTGTAAACGAGTGACTGTTTAAAGCAACCTTCTCTCGATGCTTTTAAAGACCTTACACAGATTCAATGACCGTATGAAATAATGTAATCGGCAACTACAATAAATGAACGAAGTTCGCTAAATTTGCATAAAGTAAGAGTAATCAAGAAACTGCAATGTTTACGCCAATAAATATAGAGTAAAATGATATATTTTGTCCATGATGTTTTGTTATATTAAGACATCGTTCCATCCCGCGTGAGCGATTCACTTGGCAAATGGGTTGTGTATTTGTATTGCAAATATAGCTTTCTGTTCATTGATGCTTCATTTTAGGATCCTGATGCAGTAAATTCATGTTTGCTTTGTTCGCTATTCCATAGCATTAGATGTTGTAAATTTAAGCCGTCCATAAAACATTGCTATCTCTTTCCTGGTTCAATGTAGAACTGATATTGTAAAACGATATAAGGATGAATCAGGTCGAATTTCTGCATTGATAATTCCTATTCATGACTCTGAACAGACTGGACAATGTTGGAATGCCTTTTGTTTAGGCTCAGTCGGGCTCTGATATATAAACCTCTAAAATGAACTGTTCTGTAATGCCCTTTGGGTCGATTCCCTGTCGTGTAATACCCTGTCAGGCATCACCCTGAACTAATTGTAACAGTGCTTCGCCTTGTACTCCATTGGTAAGACTCCCATAAGGCCACCGTCTACAACAGTTCACTCTCGTTCTGATTGCTCTATGAAATGAGATGTACATAATGGGGCATGTACATCTTCTCTCCATTAAGACGTGTGCAAACTGTTTTGTTATTAAAGTTCTGAGCGGGGCATGGTTTAGCCCATTGTTATAAGTGCAATTATATTTTGCTGCCGTGAGAAACTGCTAGACATCCATGTTTTATCAAGCACCGTGTGTGTAATCAAGATTGAATATGAAAACCATCAACACCGAAATTACATCTTTCTTATCACCTATCTCAAATTTCATGTGAGAGAGGATTATCGAATTTTTCAATTATTAAGACAATATGCCACCTTTGAATTGTTTTCGTCTAAAATGATTTTTATATTTGGAAATGGTGTGCTCGTAAAAATAACACCGCCGTGTAAATCGCAGAGATAAGACAGATTTTTAAAATGATGTAAAACCATTGATAAAACCTAGATACGTTGGAATTCTTTTAAATTCGTTTGTTTCGCTGATAGATTGAAGGGTAGATTTAAGTACATTTCATTTCTATACTTCATTTTATGACTCAGCTGCGAATTTTGAGTAAATAATTTCGTAAACCTTTAAGAAATGAAAAATTAAACTTTGTTTGCACAAACCACTTTAACGATCTTTATTGAGAGAAAGCTTTTCATTTTCTCCCAGCAAAGTTTTAGCAACATGTACGTTTTGTTTAATGCATTTGTGCTCGGTCATTTTGTACAAAAATACGTATAAATTCATAGAACCTGGGTCTAATTTGGATTAGGGTATTGGGTGTCGTCCAAATAAAATATCAAAAGCTATGTGAAAACACTAGCCTTAATTTCTAAGCTGTGGAATGAAAGATCTTTTGCTGGCTAGCACGCTAGATGCTGAAGCTTGGATCTACCAGATAAACCAACATGTTTTTTACACTATCATGGGCGGTAACACGACAGTTTTCAAGCTCTGTGTGGTCGAGAAAGACCCACAAACGCCTCTCGGACATAGGCACTGAAGGGCAGTTCGGTACTGCAACGGAACTTCCAAGCGGACAGACTAGCTTTTGTCTCTTTAGGACCCGAACCTTTAGAGTTGACCGGCTAGTGATTGGCTGCCGACGACTAAAACCACTTGGAGTTTTCTGCCTGAAATTCAGTTGGTATAGAGACCAGTTTTCTCAGAAAAATGTTGTAGTCACCGTTATCAAAACTGGTAGCCCGATATTTACGGGTCGTTGCCGAGATTTATTCTCTGTTTTAACGGTGCGTTTCATTTTCAGCAATGTTTCTTATTTTTCTATCAGAGAGGTTTTTGTGGTGTTAGGAATTGCAGCAAATATTTATTTCTCGTCATTGGTTTGTAGTATGAGCTTGCTTATTTTTAGATCGGCAAGTCAGTCTCGCTTTAATTCATGGGCTATCGTTTATTGGAATGTTTATCGCGATGAGCGTAGCCCTACGTAGAAAACTGACGTGGGTAGAGATTCGGGCCGAAAACAAAGTTTTTTTTAAACATTCGAACGTTTTCTATTCGGCTATGTCAATTTCACAACAGCACTTCTCTCTCCTATGCAATATTATGTTTGATAGATTTATATATCCAACCCGTATCATGTCGAGAAGTTATTGTTTCTCGCATAGATAATTGTGCAGTGTATTATATGTTTTTATTTTCAATCGAACTTGTCATTTCACATTGGCTTTAAACATGCATTTCACTGACAAGGGATATTAAAATAGAGATGATGTCGTAACAAACGAATTGAATGTAATCTTAAAGTGCGCTACATGTCCAAACACATTTATACGAGCCATTTTTTGCACCTTTAAATTTTTTAATTTTTCGATTACCATAATCCGAATGTAGCTGTAAGTCGTAAAAATTGTAATAAACATTGTGATTGAACAATATAGGTGCGAAACGGTCGTAAACCGCTGACATTATATTAATTAAATAGCCCTTCATTTCTTTACTTGAATGTATACTACAGATGTCATCCCACACACATTTGATTTGCATTTGATTGAGATCAAGATTTTTATTCTGAACTAGCATGTTTATACAAGAAATAATTTTAAAAATAAGAAATGTTTATATTGAAACCGACAGAAAAACTCTTTGTTTCTTGGAGATTTAGGCGACAAATATACTTGTATACTTCTATATCCACGTGAATAAACATGTTAGAGTATATCTGGATTTTAAGAATTATACCTTTTTTCCTGCAAATTCTGTTCCGTTCATTTCTTTGTCGACAACTAATAGAAAGCTTCAACAATTCAGAAATAAACACACTTTCAAATCTTATATTTAGCACGGAACTTCTCACTGCTCTTTCGCCCATTCCTTAAAAGGTAACTACGCCAACAGCGTGCTGTTGTTGTTTCATTTGACACTCTTGTGGAGTTCTTTGAACTTTCAATGTGTTTGTCCATTTAGTCTTAATGTGTGAATATAAATTACAAATACATGATGGGAAACATGTCAATTACTATCAGGAATATCAATTTGCACCGAACAGATAAGCATCGCGTGTGTAACATTGAGAAAAACTGGTAAAAATATGAGTATCATTTGATTATCATTGAATGTTTTATCTATTTCACAGCATCTATTCCGAAATGTTCTGAAATTCCAGATTTTGTACTTTATCCCAGGCCAGTGTACTCTACGTGATCTGCGTGGTAGCTTACACTTTATCTTCCATTTACTAATATGTTTACTTTTCTAAAATAGGTAGAACAATTTAATTAAGACAAAAGACAGGGTCGAAGATCATAAAACTAAGTTTGGAGATCAGTCTCAAATCTCAAGCACCAGTCGCCATTTCAGCCAATCAGATTCTTGAGATTTGAGATTGTCTCCAGATTTAGTTTTATGATCTTGGGCCCAGGCTGCATGCTACATCTTATTTAATTACGTGAAACAAAGTAGAGCGAGTAAAATTTACCGACACACTATCAATGTAAATTATAAACTGTTTAACTTTGCCGTAAACAATATTGGTACAGTCAAATATTGTAAATGTGCAAACATATACTCATGTTTTACTGTTATTTCGCAGACACCAATCATTTCCCCTTCGATAGACTTGCTTTAATTCTGTGATTTGCGAATCAATCCAGGGTTACGGCAAAGGATAACTAACGTTTAAGATTTTAGAATAAAAAAGAAACATTCAAGTATTTAATACAAAAATAAGTCCATAAACACTTGTCACCAAAAAAAAAGCTAAATGAATTTATAATTGCACACCACCTTCAATATCAACAAAACAAATATGGTATATATGTACAAGATTTACGTTTGATTTGGGATTTTTGCGCGAATTACCTGCCATACTCTAGCACCTACCTGTTTAATTTATTAAAATTATAAACTTTCATTTTACTCATTAAATATTTGTTCATGCCATTTATTTGCCGAACACTCAACAACACACACTTGTCATCATTTTAAAAAGTCTCGATTTAATTTTTCTTAATGTTCAAGTGATTTGTTGCAGCCTAACAAAACTTGTTAATTTCGCGATTCGGTACATTTTTCATCTGAGCTTCAAGTCAATGATTTTAAAGCTATAAATTTGAAGTGGTTTCCTTGAAGAAGTGTGCTGCAAATTGCTAATTGATTATTCTAAGTTATTTGTATATCAAATAGCGGAGTTAAAGGAGAGCAAGCATCATAAAATTCAAGGCATTTCTATTCTAGACAAGCCATTTAATTTACGGGTATAATACGTAATACAGGATGCCGAGTTAGTAAATGAAGATTTCAATAGAATGTAGAAAGTAACTGGATGGTCTGCTTGTTACTTAACTGCATTTTTTGAGACGCGCTCACGTAACAATGGTAGAATCGCAGCATGACTTTTAACTTTTCTGGTCAAGAGGTACCCTAATGGATGGAAAAGAATCATTTTCTATCAAACGGTTCAGATGTCAATAAGGCCCCGGTGCTAAAAGATGGTCCATAGCCCCTTTGTTTTTGCTCTTGTCAAATTGAAACGTAGATAAATAAGGTATCATCATCTAGAGGTCTTACTGCAGCTTAAGGTATCCCGTAGACTATGGGTTATTAATTTCGGTCTCTGATCGCTTCAGCCCCTTTCCTGCCAGGAGAGGTCATCTCCAAACAAGTCGATTGGTCGATAAATCATCTGCATGCATTTTGGTTTGATATGCAGAGTCATCTGTCAAACAAACCTAAGCTCTCTCCACCCAACATCGTGCACGTTCACTGCCTTCTCGGATACTGTTTAAATATTGCTGAACATGCACGGGTACATGCAAGTCTGAATCATAGTGATGACAAAAAAAAAACGTTTGCTTATCAACCAGTCATTCAGTCAATTAATCAATTAGTCGCAGGTTTGTAAGTCAGTCAGATTGTCCCAGAAACCATACGACCAGGCAATCAGCCAGTCAACCAGTCAGTCACTCCGCAAGAGACTTCAACTTTTGACATTTTCGAGGAGCATACCACTATAATAACAAGCAACATGATGAAGATTATCATCTGAAAGGTTAATGAACTTCTCAAGATCGATTCTCATCACGTAATATTCGTCGATGGCTTTCGAATCAACTCTTAGATTGATCAAGTGTGTATTTGAACTATTCCATAATTTGTAAATGTCACTGTACAAAACCAACAATGTAAAGTGCATCAAAATCATGAACATTCCTGAAGAAAGTCAAATATCTGCTTCCCAGTATATTTTATATCAGGTTTCATGCCGAGATTCGGGCATTAATTTGTCGTAAAATGCGATTGATCGCATTTGATTAATGGCGCTAACAGTGTGCCGTATAAAAGATCAAAAACTCGGGTTTCTATCGTCCCGTACATCGTATTACACGAACACAATGTTATCGGAGTTATTTTGAGATGTAATTTGAAGAAACGAAGAATAGGTGACATACATACCATTATTTGAATTGAATAAACCCACACGAATACTGCTTGTTTCACATTTTGGTTGCAAACGTAATTCCGCTTACAAGCCACTTCAGAAAAAACTATGAGTGAGCAAAGAACAGTCAGTTGTTGTCCGTCCCCGCGCCGCGACTTTTGACAACCGAGCAAATGGCGAATTTAGAAATAAAATAAGACATATCTATGTACAGTTCCAGTTTAAGTTAGAATTGTTTGTAATATATCTAGTCGTAAAGGCATTGGCACTCGCGTGACCTGACGATCACAGACCTATATCTAGATCTCTCCTGTCGGATGGCAGATTTGAAGAAATTTGGGTTGTTTAGGGCAATGTTGCGATAATTTCCTACTTTCTGGACCAAATCCCCATAGAATTAAATATTACTGCTCTAAAAGTGGGTTCTAGCAAGCCCTCTGAATCCTCTCCGGATCCGCCCATGTTTGCCAGAAGAATCCTGGAATCAGTGCCAAAGATTATAAAACTGACTCGGAGACCAGTCTCAAATCTCAAACATGTGATTGCATGAAATGGAGACAAGTCTCCATGTCAGCCAATCAACTCCTTTATATTAAGAGTCTGTGGTCCATTTTCAGTTTTATAATTTTAGGACGAGTTATGTGAAGCCCACCCTACGCTCAAACATCTTAAATGATTTAACATCAATTCATACAACAATCTCAGATATCCAAATTAAATACTTTGCTAGGACACGCTTTCACTAATGATCAGTATTTGTAAAACATATTGCAGTGATTAAGCCAGTGCATGAAATTGCTGTAAACGACTGTTTGAATAGGTAATTCAAGATGAAAAAAAACTGTGCATTGGGGGTAAATTTCTAGTATATCAATTAATGAGCACGTGGGTTTGCATAATTTTATTCATTCACGCTAATGGGCATTTAATGGAATGGAGGATTTTAATTGAATCAGGATATTAAGCCAAAATGATTAGTATTTTTTTATAGGAATGTAAGGATTTAACTGTAAAGTTGTTAAGTGTGTGTTTAAAAAGAAACGCAAGGCCGTTTAAACAAATTAGACTGATTGTAGCACTAAATGATACATTTCAGAAGTTAGTGTGTAAAATAGGCATATCGGTTCGAATTAGACTTAACAAATATGAAGGTCAAATAAGAGCCGAACTGTACTAAGACATACGATGTGAAAAGTTTATGCTATTAAAATGCAACTTGTACATACTTTCAAAGATCTAATAATAAAGATCTAACTATCTGTCAACACACATATGAAAGTTTAATATCAAAACTCGTGATTTGTCGTGCACATAGGGGAATAAAGTGCAGACATGCAACATTTGAGATACCCAAAGTTAAGTCGGTTAGCAATTGGCGTAATTTGATTAGATCACGCCGCGTGCCTGCAGCTAGGCAGAACCTCTGTCTTAAGCCTGAACTACATTTTACACAAATCATCGTTTGCATTATGCCTCTTGCTAGTTTCGAAATTGAAAATTCCTTGTTCAGCCTCCTAAATGAAGATCTCCCTCATAAAATATTTACGTATTATGAGGATGGCTCTTTTGATTTAAGAGATAATTTTCCTCCAATTAACGTTGTGCATGCTACGTTCTAAATGAGCAGGAAGTTCCATACAATGTACGGATCATGCTGGAGGCAATATTCCTAGAAGTCATGTTATACGACAAAACTTAACGAAATAATTGAAATATTTATTTTATTTTGCTATCAATTGTTATAAGAGGTCGCGGTTTTTCTATATACATATGCGTACATATTTTGGTAGTTCTTTTTTGTTTTGGATTGTTTTCTTATACACCTTTGTCTATGCTGCAAACATAAAGTATATAGACTTATATCTGCATTGGATTGTAAGAAACATACTTTGAATTCAGGATGGTTGTATTTTTTGCATAAATGAAATGCCGTTCTACTTACGTGTGATTTATCCATCCCTGTCTTGCAAACCACTCGCATTTAATAAATGACTCATAACCTTTTCATCATAAAAATGAGGAAGCCATAACATGCACTTGATGTCTATAAACATGCAGAGAAAATGAGGGAAAAAGTAGGAAATCCTCGATTCTTATCAAAACAATGGACATACGTCTTGAATCTTTCAACATCGGAACCACTCTCTCCCCCTCCTATAAAGCGGCACAGTCTATGTACTAGTAATTATGAACACTCTAAAAGTGAGGTCCAAGGAAAATTATAACTGATCCCATTGTGCATGGATAGAACTCTATTGGATTAGACTCATAAACTGAAATAAATTAAAAAATAAAAACTATTTCTTCTAAATTTTATAGGATTTGAAAACACAGAATATCAAATAGAGTCGGCCTCATTTTTATGAGATCTATTTAAATCATGATGTAAATTTCTGTTTATTTGTTTTCATTTAAATCCTCCTTAATGGAATATCAAAGAATATATCCTATTCCCTGTAATGGCTGATTCTAATTTATTTTTATCGGACATCAAACCGTTTGAGATTACTAGTAATAATTTGCCTTCTCCAAATAACTAGCCTCCAAGTATTGTGGAATTGTAGTAACACCGTTTTTCAGAAATATCTATGAGCGTGTTCCTGTAAATGATATTTCCAGATAAACGCAGATGTTCATCAGAAAACTATTTCATCAAGCACTCCAAGCAGCGACTGCTGGATTATTGAGGAATACATGGAATTTTAGAGAAAAAAATAATGAAAATGTTACATAAACAGAACAAAATTATGAAAACAGAAAAGCAAAGACAAGTTCAATTTTATCACAGTTCGGTGGCTTACGATAAGCAACTACATAAACTCAAATTATAAACCTTATGAATTTATGTGTTTGGAGAAACCTTCATGCAGCTTAACTAGAAGAAACAGTGTCGGAATTTGTTACAGTAATGTCTGCCCGTTTGTTCGGTTGAAATTTTTCGTCTTCGTTCGTTTGTGCGTGCATATAGCATATCAGCAACCACAATAATGTTAAATATATTCGATGTTTATTTCTACTTATATCTTTTAAGGAAAATCCTTAGCGAATTGAAATCTGTTTTCTCGATTTGGGAAAGTTATGTCTGCTATGTCTGTCGTATGGTTAGGCAATAGACTCATCAACACGACTCATCCCCACCCTGTCCCTGCTGTGTACCGGTACACAATCAGTAAAACCACATATATCTGATCATCACTTCCTTGCTGATCTATGGGACGGATCTCAATAACCTCGCATACACAGGCACATGTACGTACATTCAGCCCAAAGTTTGATAAATAAGACTTATTTCTTTGTGAGCGTACAAGAACCGTATCAGAACTAGCATACGGGATTCGAATCAACACTAACCAACGGTATCTGTCCCAACATTCTGCGGTACCCGTCTCAAGAAATTGGTTCGCTTTCCTAATGTATGCCCAATAAGACTATTTGAGGTAATCTGCATGTTTGATCAGAATTTAAGTGGTCTCGAAACGATCTTAAAACGGTTATTTGCTCTGTGTTATCAGACGTCTTCTGTTATAAATAAATAAACATTCAGCGGTTGGTGGATTCGTAAACGTGGGCAAAAAGCATGGAATGTTTAATCCTAAACAATGCACATATCATCTTCTGACTTTGGATTTTGTCTGCATTTTTCATTGCCACTGCTTTATAAATCGGTTTGTATGCGTTTTTATGTTCGAGAAAAAGAAATGTTAAGAGATACGCACATGTTTTATTGAAGAGAATGATTAAACTGATCCGTATCTCTGTCGGTGCTGCATGAATATTATTCCCAACAGTTGCAGTGATAAGGCATCGTGAGCTGAGGGATTACATAATCGTATTAACGTTACGTCGCGTTTCACGTTACATGCCGATAACGTTAGGCAGCAATCCATCTGTCCTTATCTGTCTGGTCTCGCAATAATATTTGCCTATAGAAAAACTGTTGGATTAAAGACAGTTGATTATATAGAATTAATGTATAATTATGTCTAAAATGTCATTGCTTTAATATCATAAAAACTCCCTCAAAATGCCCCCATAATTTCTTCACCATAATGATTACATCATGACTACGGGGAAAAGAATTAATATAAGCTATCATCTGATAGCTTGTTTTCTCATCCTCTCAAATATATATGTATTGTCTTGCTCTGTTATACTTGGATTTATATGTACTATTTGAAATAAATACTGTTTAAACCAAAATGCCCCCAACCATGGCCTTAAAACAACATCAGAAACAACAAAACAAACATAAACAAAAACAATATAACAAACACAAAGAAAATCAGTAAGACGCCTTGAATTCATGCGTTGATACACACTGGATTACTCCGCGCTCAGTACTTTTTTGCGGGTGCAAATAAAACACATAAATCAGTACAATTTTATCTTATTTTATTGCAGCAGAACATTGTTAACGCCAGTCAATTTTATCGGCTTTGACAAGAAAGCGCAAGATTTGTATTTTTGTGAAATGTTGACATTCCAAATCTCTCTGTTTTACAAAACTCACTCTCTCATGTTTTTGCCGTTGAATTGGGTAATTTATCATTCAAAAACCCATCGGGTACTTTGTACACCTTTATCAAACGTAAACTTTGCAATCTTTACCTCTGGAGGTGGTCGTATTTTATAATAGACGAAGTTTGTTCTGCCGTAGAGTTATCGTGTTTGAAAATGATACGATTATAATCATATCTTTGAGGAACTACTTTTTTGTCCTCATATGCTAAACATGCATATTTTGACTTGTTGCAACCCTGAAAGTACTCAAAAGTCAGCGTTTCCAAATGAGTTTAATGCCAGCGTACTATTTCCATAATTTGATGAAGTTTTTCTGTACCTTACCGATCCTAAAAAAAGGATTAATGCGCAAAGACATTCGCACAATAATATCTGACAGCACTTCCTGCTGAGGAAGAAACGATTTTGTCATTGTATTCATACGCAGTACTTGTGCTCAGAAATAGGAACTAGGTCCATGTTTTTTAATACGACCTGTTGATTGTTCGCAGATACTTTTCAATCCTAGATGAAAGGTGTCTTGTTAATTACATTTAATATACGTACTATATTGTTCCCACCCAAATGGTGGATTTCGTCATCGAGCTCGATCCTTCAGGCTATATAAGTGTTACAATTAGTATTTTACCTGCAGTTTTTGAAGCAGATTTGAGCTGAATTTATTACAATTCTCGTTAACCGTTTGTAAGACATCAGAAAATTGAAACGTGTTGAAACAAAGTGGTTTATAGCTGTGGGTCTTTGATACTGTAAACACTCTGGAAATGAAGCTCATTAGAGTTCTTTCTTAATTACGAAACATTCTCTAAATATCAGAGATTCTGATTCACCTATATGAGCAACTGGAAAAAAACTAACCTTCTAACACATTTTACCTTATTGGCCTTACATTATAAACAGTAAGTTTATAGATAGCGAGTTGTACGTATAGGTTTGCAAAAAACAACAGTATTTTGTTCGAACCCACGCTTTGGTCGTTTTTTTTACGTTTTATTGTTCTGTAGCACATATATAGTTTTGTCTAAAAATATAACTTAAACTGCTGAAAAGCTCAAAGTCCTTGGACGGTTTCTAAGTGAAACCAATAATTTATTAAGACTTAAAAACTTGCGGAGATTCTTGTAAAAACGATAAAAAATATTCTTATGAAATTATTGGTTTTACTTGCTGTGTTATCCCAATAACGGAAAAAATCGAATAATGTTAAGTACATGATTATGTGTACGAAACGAAATGAGTACGAGTATTCTACAATTAAGATGTTAAGCAATTAAGAAAAAACTGTCAATCATTTGGAAATCATGAAGCGATTTCCTCGGAAACGTCGATTTAACATACAGCATACTCCAAACATTGAACATTGTGGTTAAAATGTTACATTGATTTTGACAGTTCTGGCTCCAAGGTTATAAAACTGAGCATGGAAACCAGTCTCAAATCTCAAGCATCTGATTGGCTGAAATGGCGACTAGTCTCAATCTTTGGACAAGGCCACCCGTGTGTTCCAAGTGGTGTTCGCAACGCCGAACGTGTTTGACATGGTACAATTTGCCGTTCGTCCTTGAAGAAAGAGTCTGAGAAAGTAATTACGTAACAAAGTACAAAACATGAGATCTCGTCTTGAACGTTTTATAACGAGGTTCTGTCAGTATAACATCATTTTATCGTTTTTGCTGTTGTCATTGTCGGTTGATGACCTCTAATTTATTTCCAGGAATGAAAACGCGAAATACACTTCCATCCAAAAGTGTTAAAACCAAGTCTCTCCATGCTCCAAGAATTTGAAATTGAAAGTTTCTGGCGATGATAATATTGACTTGGTGTCAAATGTAAAAATGCTGCAGTATGACTACTCGGGAAATATGTTTACTGCTGTTTCCTTCACTGGTCCTTTATCACCATAACTTTATCAAGCCAAAAAAGTTAATTTAAAGATAGAAAATTATCATTTTAGCCGTCCGATAGATAGTTGTGCCATATTCAGAATACACGTACCATATAGTCATTGAGTTTTCTTTTTTCGTGCAGTATACAAAAGTCTCCTATGATACCAATTTAGTGTTTTATATGTGTATCATGTATCACAATTGCTTAATTTGGTAGTTTCTTTTGGAAACGATCACTGTTGATTAAAAAAAAACAGTATCATAGGCAACGTTGATCTTGATGTGCAGTATACATAAGAAAAAAAACAGACCGCCTTCACACCTAATACTTGTACACACCATGTTTTCGACATGAGTTGTAAACTATATATTGAGATTTTTTTTCTAAACTTCAGAGAATTTTTTTCCTGCGAAATATCTTATCTTGTTAACGATGCAATGTGTTACCTTTCGAGCAGAGGAACATAAAATTTCGCCAAGCTGTGTTATGTTTTAGGTAAAACTGTCGATTTTACTTGAATGTTTTTACTCAAAAGCTATCCCGTTTTATAAAAGTTTCACTCCATCAAATTAATTTTATTCCATGCTATGCAGTCCCATTCGCTATTCGCTTCGCCATTTTCTTAAGGTGGTATTTTTCGTGCAAAATTAAACAATTTATTTTTATGGACTTAAGACCCCATAAGCCTCGAAGTAAAGCATTGACTTTCGACCTTCTTGTTTAAAAAAATCATGTTAATTGCAATGTGTGCAGAGGTGTGCCGTGAAATGCACGCGTTAACCAGACAAGAAAGATTCATTAGAATGCAACGTTGCCGAAATTCAATGCAAAACAAATGAAGCACGCTACAATTGGAAAATAATTAGCGCAGATTTGATAGAAACTTGCAAAAAATAAATTCTCGTATCGCAAGATCTAACGAGGAAAAATTCAGTGATTAAAGAGAAGTAAGAAAAGCGTTTAACTTATATTATACGTTGGAAAATAAATTATGTTTTTAATTGATACGAAGACAACACCAGTTTGACATTGCTGGATTTGAAAACTGTATGTTTTTGTAATTACTGAATATTTGCACATACGAAACGTTAAATATGTATTTTCAGTTCATTTGGTAAATTGGATGAAGCTTTTAAATGGATAAACGACGCTTTTCTGTTAGGGCAACTATACAATGTATCACCTTGTTAAAATGCGATATACATATCAAATCATATTGGAAGCGTTTACAAATAAGTTATAAGGAAAATACCGGAAGATGTGAGTTGGAACATCACAAAGCTATGGTACAAAATGACGCCTTTGGACCTCATAATCAAGCAAATTTCCATGAATTCTCTTAACGGCTGGACGAATCTAAAATTGAAATTGAATTTTCTATGAATAAAGCTTTCAATGCAAAATTGATGATGCAAATAACTATCCTGGCAGAGTGAGGGTAATTCTGATTATCTTATACATAATACAATATGTATCTCAATTTTCTGGAAAGAAAATTTAACAAAGCGTTAAATATGAATACTTACTGAGCAGCTTCAAGAAAACACATAATCTAAAAATATAATTGACTTGTTCTCATTTTATATCAAACAAGCACTCGCAGTCGTGTATTCAACTGTTAACCATTCCTGTTGGCGGTCAAACTTTAATGTAATCTGAAAACAAAGGCAAAATTGAATTTTCACTTAGGCTTAGAGAATAGTTTTTTTTATATTTTGGCTTGGAGAGTATTTAGATGCTTTTGCTACGAGATTATTTTGATCAGGAGACTGCACATCTTGAATTTTACTCACCTGTAATTATCTATATATCACAGACATGACATTTAACGATGGGTTTTTATGATATTTTTCTGTGTAACAAACTAAATGTGTACGGTAGACAATAAATCACACAATATCTGTTTCAGCATATGCACATACTAAGCGTTATCAGACGTAATATTCTAAATGCATTCTTTAACAAGATGTGCCATAAATATACGCAATCAAACACACTTTGTCATTTCAAGTATCATAAAAGATAGCAAATATTCACTTTCCCTGATAAAATGGACGTATAAAACGAAACAGAAATTTTCTTGTTTCTTGTCCGTGATAATTTAAGCAAGCTGGCTCCCGTTTTCGAGTAACAAACAGTAGTCTGGTTCCCATTTATGACGTTTGACGCATGTCTGCCATTTGTAGTGTTTATAAAGGAAGCGGCAATTAATTGATAAAATAATCAATTTATAATGCAGAAGTTAGATTAATATTCCACTGGCTTATATATCTGTGGCCCGGAGCAGTTGGCTGTAAAAGATGTTCTTTGTCTGAGGATGCGAATCGTTTTGCATTGGTGCAAAAAGGTACCATAGGCTGCTGAAGCCTGAATTAACAAGAAGGTGAAATGTTTGAAACAAGTTGACGGTGCTTGTGTTGGAAATATGGTGTGGTTTACAGTCATCAAACAATTGCAGCCAAACCAATTGATAAAGAAAATTAAAATCCAAATATATTTTTCCTTAGAATTAAAGAAGGCGATTCATGAGTTAAAGATGAGCAGACGACATTTCCTGCATCTAGATGTAAACAATAATAATGATTGTGAAAATAATTGATTATGCCTTATAAGAGTAAATGAAAAAAAAAGAGATCTATACTGTAATTTGTTCCCAAACATATGACTCGCGGTAAATATCAATAAAAATGTCACTCAAGACAATTGTCTAATAAGGAGGTTCGAAATATCGCTTCAAACTCCGTCAAGGCTATCGTCTACATCAAAAGTACAAAATCAAACGTTCCCAACACACAAACAATCTTGAAAATACATTTATGATGAATCTCTTACAAACCTTAATGGTACAATCAAATTCCTACAAGTTACTTGTAATATTTTCAAAAGGTCTATACCGTGGACCAAGTACTTAAACACATCTCTACAAAAGCAATAAAACAATGAACATATAATTCTCCGAATATTAATATCTTTCCTTTCAAATAAACGAGACTGGTTATTGTTTTACCGGAGAATAAAATCCCTGGGGAATCATTTCGCGAGAACACGCTCGATCAAGGAATATGGAACTACTTGAACCAGTCCTGTGCCCAAGATCATAAAACTTAAGCAGGAAACCAGTCTCAAATCTCAAACATTGATTGGCTGAAATGGCGACTGGTCGCTATTTCAGCCAATCAGATGCTTGAGATTTGAGACTGGCCTCCTATCTCAATTGTATGATCTTGGACCTGCTTTTATCGCTTTTAACCACGGCAAACTTTCTGTACAATGGACTTGCTTTCCTTTGAGTTGATATCATTTAATGATTTGTTAACAGAAGATACATGAATACCAACCATCTTAGACGATGGACCCCAGCAAACTGTGATCGATGATGCGATTAAACCGTATCAGACATTCAAACATTAACCCTTTATTCCACATAATTGTACGGTTTGTATCACTTGTGCGACTAGTGTAGATCCAACATTTGACGTCATGTAAAAATTTACCAAGCATGTGAAAGATAGAATTATTCAATTATACTGGCTGTCAGAGTATCAGTTAATTACTGCATCTATCTGAAGCAAAAATCTGAACCAGCAATTGTGTCACATTGATAAAAAAACAACAACTATGAATAGTTCGGACATAAAACGAGCATTGCGACCATGCAGTTAGTGTTTCCAACGTTAAATTCAGATGTTTTACGCAATTTGCTTTTGAAAATGAACATGGCAGATGAACAGTTCAAGACAAAATTAAATCCTTTTGACAGAATACTTATGCTTAATTACACAAAATCTTCGAAACATCAGAGCACCGTTGGAACACAGCGGCGCATCAACGAAATCCAGAGCTGCAACGTAAAACTTGCCAAAACAGTTTGAAAAAGTCCGCCACAGACAATTGCCCAAGGTTATAAAACTGATCATGGAAACCAGTCTCAAATCTCAAGCATCAGATTGGCTAAAATGGCGACCAGTTTTGAGATTTGAGACTGTTTTCCTTTCTTAGTTTATAACCTTCATAACAAACTAATGGCTTTGAATATTATAGATAATTCGAACCACGAGCTACTTGAGCATTCCTTTTTTAAAGAGTATTATTTATTATTGATATATTTCGTCCACTCGACCACCCTTTCGAACTCGGTACTTAACTCAAAAAGCGCCCGGTGATCTTCAGTAATAGCTAAGTGCTTGTTATTTCTGCGATAACTTGACCTAAGCTTGCCCAATAAATCTTGTAATACTTCCAATATGTTCCAACATATGTTTTACTGTGTTTCGTTCTTCTCTCTGTCTGTTTCCCTGCATGCTGTTCGGAGATATTGGCTTTAAACTATGAGGAGATGAACAAGATAAGTTATGGCATGAAGCCACGACGAAACATCCATTATTAAGATCGTAATTCGACCACCACTGTTATTAAATGGAGAATATTATGAAACATGTTTTATGTTGGAATTGGGATTTTGGTCACCGTTTTTTGTACGATGACTAAATTAAACAGATTTTGTTTTCAAATAACTTCAAACCGAATTATTGCTACTAACTCTACCGGATGGAATTCGCAATTTAACATCAGATAACATTAAATGAAGTGGCACGTTTAGATAAACTAATTTCAATTAATCAACTAACGCGAAATATCAGGCTCTTAAGGAACGTTTATTTGCTTTATAAACAATTGACGAGATGAATGTTGTTGTACCAGCTTCGTCCATTTACACTCATACGTTATATTTCTTAATATAGTTCATGTATCCAAGCCATTTAACATTTACCGATCTGCTTAAACCCCTTAAAAGCCCATTCATAATAAAATTATCTCTACTTATTCCACTTTTATCCCAAATCTATCCATTTCGATCTTAAACAAACGAAAGTTGCTTAGGTAAATAATCGAACATTGTCGGTACTTTCAAATCTTGCCGCTTAATACAATGCCGTCTGCGGTTTTAAACCGATATGACCCAGTGCTCAATAAAAGACCATATCATTTCTTTCAGCCTACGTTTATTAGCAGAATTAAACATTTAAACAGAGAATATGACATTTTATCGCGGGTTTTACTGATTTTGTTAAGATGAATAGTAGCCACTTACCACAGGCCTACCATTTCTTCAAGTGTGTCAATAGACCAAATTTGTCACAATCAATTGTCGAGGTCATGTTTATTTTGTATACATTGGTTTCGTCAGGGGTCAATAGGTGACAGAAATTAATCATTTAATCAAACGTGTAAATGTTTATACACGAATATTACAATTATGATCACTCAGACTACAAATCGATTCCTCAATATGTTAAGTGTTTTAAATAGAGAACAAAACATAACAAATTAATTATTTGAAAACCACGTACACACTACAATCAAACGGACAACTTAATTAACGCTTGTTTCAACGGTGATGCTTAACACTTCTAATAACTTTGGCAATAGCATTTGTCACAATAATTGAAGTCAGCATTTTGCAAACTAATTACACGAATGACAATATATTACGGCTGCAGTAAGCAATAATTTCGTTATTGTTCTTAATTAACTGCCTTCTTTAATGACCCTGGATATATACTTAAATGGAGCATTTCGACAACTTTGTGGAAAATAACCGGCCTGTATAACGAATGTCTTTGCACATATTATTTCTTTTTAAGTCAAGTTTAGGGTAAAAAAACACCGACCACATTTACTATTAAGTGTTAATAATCTTATATAAAAACGTTAAATACAATCGGTATCGTATTACTTATGCTATTTCTTTTAAGATGGGAATCTTGCATCAAGTCATTACGACATATATTTTATTCATGAGATATTATCAAAAGCTTTTCACCGATCAACAAATGCTCAAAACAGTTTTCATTCACAGTAATCGTTGTAGCATGACACTGGTTTTTCCAATATTTCTGTTTTATGTCAAAGCATTCACTTTTCAAATAATACAGAGCATAATGTTCGTATTTACATAAATATTACATTACTCATTGTTCGCTTTGCTGTATGACTTCTTACATACAATACATAACGGCTTTAGAAATCACTTGTACCATTAATATTAATTCGCACCAGATTGCTTGTCTTCCATGCCGATATTTGTTAAATCGGATAAATACATGTCATGGGTCAGCGTCTCTGCATAATTCAAAATCAATGTTACACTTATGACGTAAACATTTTCATATTACGAAGGCTTTGAATCAAGGTCTCAATTTTCTGCTATATAATCGTACACTCATATATTATACAGAGTTAAAATGTATTCACTTGATGAAACACATTATCACTTGTCATGTTATACAGCATCATGTTATTGAATATCATGTTATCGAATATGTACCGCTTCGTGCAATGAGAATTCCCGTGTTAGTTATATTAACATTTTGATAACTTGAACTGTATTTATTAAGCACCCAGAAGCTCGATTAGCATGTGCTTTGCAGGTCTAAAGCTGTTTTGAAACTTTGTTTTGTACTGTACATAATTAAACAGTGTGCATAGTTGACGTAAAAGGGATCCATTTTTAGCAATTTGTACATGAAGCAGCCTTATTACTGTACACTTCTGCAATACTACTGTTTGAGACCAATATATCTATCCTTTGGTACAAGTTTTCTTTCACGTTCCATTTCTTTATTCTAATTCTTGAACGTAAATTTTCAAACCTTCCATTTTGTTCTTATATTCACTTACTACCCCACACCCCCCTTCAAAGTAATAACTTCAATATTTAAAATATTGTTTCACGGTATAATGCTACCGAAATGCTAAAATTTATTATCAATGTTTATTTTTGTATACTTCAGGTCACCATGGCAAACAGAGATGCGGCAGAACGGGCGTGTAAAGATCCCAACCCTATTATAGATGGCCGAAAAGCAAATGTAAATTTAGCCTATTTGGGGGCTAAACCAAGAGGTATACTAACAGGTGTGTGTAGGCACCGCTTTTATTTTTTGAATATATAAAATAAGTAACGGTGAAAAGTTAGCTTCTTTATTGCGTTCTATAAATAGTAACAAGATCAAGTGCTGTAGATGACATTTAAATCACGCTCACCTGCTAAAGGAATAAAAATGCATTCTTAATGCTTCAAAATAATGTCAAATAAATCCCCTGCTTTGAAGCTTGAGTATTGTTGAATCTATTGGTGTCATAAATAAAGAACACTGGATTTGCAATTCAAGTCTGTATTTTACACCTTAACAGCCAATAAAATATTCATTATTTTGCACTAACTCCACGCTCTCGCGAGATCTGACGAAAAACGAGAACAAATTGAACATGATAACGTTTTTGATAAAAATAACGACGTGATTTTCTTTACATAATTTATCTTGTTATTCAAGAGTGGAAAAAATCAAAGAACACGAATTATTCTTTCTTAGATGAATAATAACATTCAGAGGTAAAAGATGGATATTTGCGTTATGCTTACGTCTCATTTTAAATAGATTAACCTAATAGAAATGAAATTGCAAGTCGGATTCTGATGTGAAATATAAGATTTACATCAAATAAAACACATGTAATTTACTAAGTGTCTTTAATAAACCTACAGCTAGGAACCATCAGCATTTTGAAAGCTGTAAATGTGATTGCATTTCTGAGGCGTTTTTGACAAAGCAAATTATTTGCGGATAAAAAATACCAGAAAAACGTATACCTAGGTATTTCAGAACATAACAGAACAGAACAGATATTTCATTAAGACGTTTACAAAGTACATTATAACATCAGACTTAAATAAAACAAGACCTTTTCGCTGTAATGGATGTCGTACATATCTCTCAATCTATCCATCTATTCATCCAAAACCAAAAATATAAATAAACAAGAGACATAAAAGAGGCTAGGCTTTCAGACGAGTCTGACTTTATTTTTTATGACTGGAAGTATATACGTCTGCATACTAATTGCAGACTGTCAGAAAACATTTAGCAGTGTGTGCCCATCTTCGGTTTCCCTCGCTTATGACACTCCGGTGACGATCTGCATCAATCATACCAAATGAATCTTCTCTTAAAGAGTTTTCAAAATAGAAAGACTAAAGCGTTCTTTACTAATACTAAACAATTCTTCAAAATGAAGATTACCTGACTAGGCTATTGTTTATTACAATCACGATTGACAGTGACTTCTGATTGAAGAGTACCTGAAAAAGGGCCTTAATTATTTATACGTTTATTTCAATATTGCCTGATTTCACTGTTCTGTCCGGGGACCGTCATGTTACAGAATTCAATAAACAGACTGAACAATACTTCTTAATTGAAGAGTACGTGACAGGGGAGTTTATTAATGTTGCCTTCAATGGCTAACTATTTGGTTTCCCTGGAAGTCTGGGCTAATTATAGAGGAATCAACAGACAATAAATCTGACGTATAACTTTTGACGTACTAAGTACAGAGATTATCTCGCACTTAGACTACTGTACGGGAGAAATAATCAGGTCTAAGTAAACACTTCTGTCGCAATTAAAACTGAATTGTAAATCTTTTGACTTTCGAATATAATGGCTCAATAATACGAAGTATTTCTCCAAGAACGTGTGAACTATGTTTTCCGACGTTCTTTGAAGACTAGATGAAATATAAGAGCGGAAAAGCTTTTTGTTTCATTTTGTGTGTGCAAAATAATGGATTTATAATGCTCCTAAAATACTTAAAAAGACTATCGTATGCTATCTTTGATGAAAGGAAACGAGAACCCAATTTTAAGAGGATGCAGTTTAAATCTTGTCCAGTTGGTGATACCTAGTATTTTGTAATTAATTACACATTAATACACTAATTAAAACTTTCGGTTACATTAAAACAACATCGGTATTGTTTTTTAAGAATTAATAGAACAGTGATTATTTGAGAGGTCTATCTAATAAAGAGCCGTTTATTTCTCTTCAATTAAGAAAGTTTCGAAAAGGGAGGCTGACTCATAAATATTGCTGGACAAAATATGATCGCGTTTTTATGAGAAAGAAATCGAAATTATCATGATTCAAAACCACTGAACGTGTCCAATCGTAGTAGAAACTCCATCACAAACTGCCATATTTTATTCTGACAAACAAGCGTTCAAATAGATTTGCCTTTAAATCATGTCAATTTCGACGCTTGGATTTGCGATTTTCTAAGCAACAGCTGATTTTCTCGTCATGCAGGCTTATCTCGATTCAAGATTTCAGTGAAAATAATCATTTTATCATTTTCCGACATCGTTCGAATTAAAACAAATGTTTTTCACCTGTTTTCGCTACTCTAGTGTGAATATTTTAGATAATTCGTGCAACTATTGTTTGTCTAAAGATTTCTTGGCGAGTTTAAGAAATATTGTGAAGAATGGAAAACTCATGAGCTGGATGTAAAGTGTGTCACGAGATTATGGAAAACGTAATAAACGACTATTATTGGAGATGATTGATGATGACGATGATGATGATGCCGATGATGATGATGTCGTTGTTATTGTTGTTATTGACAATGACTACGACGGCGATGATGATGATGATGATGATGATGATGATGATGATGATGATGATGATTTTCCGATTATCAATTATCTCATGTTCAGAATTAAGATTGCTATTAAAAACGCATACGGACAGTTTAAGTTTAAAAGTCAAACTCAAGTAGATAAATTATCTTATTCCGCCCTTGAAGTCAAGAAAAACTGACATGATTTCACTGTTAGAGTCAAATTTGAAATTATCAAATTAACGATTTTATCCCGCTGTCATTCACATTTTACTAACGGTGAGAAATCGACATGACCTCTGCATGCAATTTGTGATTAATAACTATATAAAATGTCACTTTTGGGTCTGTCTTTTCATTATTATAAACATTGCTATAACGTTTTTTGCAAACAGACAAAATGTATCTTTTTGAATCTTAACCCCTTTTGTATATGAGTATTGATGAAAATCCTGATATTGCGACATTCCATTCTAAACAGTTTTTGAATGTATCACCTTTTTTGAAAATTTTGATCTAAAGTCTCGACCATACTTCTGTAAATATTTACAAACGAAAATGACATTTACGGTGTTTCATGGTTATATCAATTCTGAAGGATATTTGTGTTGGTTTTTCAATGAAAGACCAATAAAGCAGACAAAGCTGTTTGAATTCCGAATGATTACTAGTTACTAATTCAAACATTGCAAAAATGCTAAATATATATTGGACCTAGGGGTAGTATTGTTGGCTTTGTATAAAACTGAGTGTATAAGAAAAAAGCAACCTGCTCTTTCTCACCAAACTGTACACATTTTAACCCAAAGCACAGCATTTTTCAAACACTTAAAATAGCCTCGTGGTTATATAATAATCGGACATGGCGAATAGATGTAACAATTCATATTTCCGCTAAATTATAACAAAAACTAAAATATATCAATAGATCTACTTGGTGTGTACTGAGTTCAAAGTAATACTAGTTTAAAAAAACTGTGTATATAAAATAATCTTATAACGGTTCGTATGCAGCTCACAACATTTCTTCTAACCTGATTTCTCGAAGGTGTAAAATACAGACTCCAGCATTCCGGTACAATCTATTCCCTTTGTTAGCACATTTTCTATGTCATTTAAGTGTGCACGTTAATTTGAATAAGAAAGAACTCCAACTATTATGTGAAAAGATGAATAATGTGTAATATCTGAATAAGTTATTATTCATTCATTAACACTCTTTTTACTTAAAAACTAACGGTGTTGACAAATTTATAACCGAAATCCAAAATTGTAGATGTAGTTTTATTTATGTAAATGGCGGATATGAAAAAGGGGAAGTAACTTGTCCAGAGCTCTTTATTTATTAAAGTTATTCCTGGCTGTTTTGGTTTGAAATCTGAAGTTAATATTACTTTAGAAGCAACTCCTGCTAAACTAGACTTAGTCTAGTGTAAACATGTGTACATGACTTGATAATGCTAATACTTTGATTTACACGAAAACCCGTTTGGAACTTTCGGTTGTCCCCTTGTTTTGAATCCGATCATTTCCCACCATCATTAAATCATTCCATTCACACCAGCTTTAGTTACATGTTAATATACAAATAACAAATTTGCTTTTTACATTTAAAAAGGTAGACTATTACAGATAGTCACGATTAATGCACGATTCGCTTTGATGATTGCCAGCAATTATTTTTTTCTGAATTTCGACAACATGCTTTAAACTGCCATTTTTAAAATTATTCTTTCTCATCTTCTTTTGGCTTCTCGAAGTACCACAAACTTCACTCGAGAAAGAATGAAAGACATTGAATAATTGCTGGCATAGAATATGGTCATATAACTAATTTGGGCAAAACGTATAAAGAAAATTTTGCGACTAAGTTATTTGAAAAAAAAAACAGAACAAACACATATTGTCTTTTGGGAGACCGATTCTCAAGATTATTAAACTGAGACTAGTCTCAGATGCTTGGTGTCCAATCTCAATTTTGAAATCTTCGGGCTTGATCAGTAGACTATATACCGGAAGTATGCAAAATGGTTTCAGCCTAACTGTAGAGCTACCCAGAAAATGCGAATAAACGTTTCTGCCTAACTCTAGTGTTATGACCATACTTGTCACTACCCGCTTCTAACTTTCCTACTCATCAACACATTTTTGCATGTCTTTAATTACAGCTCTCCCACTTGCTATTAAAACAGGAATTCCAGGCGTGATTCCAGGACAATTTGGGTAAGTTGAAATTTATTTCAACCCTCTATTATTACCTAACTTTAGTTTCATTTTCCATCAAAGATCGGATCCGAAGACATTCAAATACGATAGGACTCTTACTAGTCATTGTTTCGGAGATTCACTAATGTGACAAATGTTATCAAACTTGGTCCGAGTAAATTATATAAATCACAGCAGCAAACTGTTATCTTGTGTTTATCTTAAAAAAAAACACTATTGTCCTAGTTTCATTTTGAATATCTTCGGATTTCATTTTACATCGCTTTTAACACATATATAAGTGCTTACTCTTCATGTATCTGACGCTCAAGTAGGTTAGAGGACCATAATGACAGAATGCCTAACTATGTTGGACAGAATGCCTAACTATAGAAACCCAAAGTATTCACAGTTCTGTCCCTTTTCAGTAATTGAAAAGTATGTGTTGAGTGTTGTTCTTCAATGTTGATGAAGTTGTCTTATCGTTTTAAAAAAATACGTGGTACGGCATGTTTATCACTACGAATGGTGCATTTCACAAAACTTGAAATACTCATTCCACACGCGCTAGAATAGTAATCATTTTTATAAACATTTTCATTTATTTTCATCACTATTACAACTGTATCAGCGTGGTTCTAATAAGACCGGATGTAGGCTTCACCTCCCAATCATCATAGGCTGTCACGTGACCACGACTGCTGTTCTAAAAATATTTTCTAAAGTTTCAGTTTAAGTATTGTTATTGATATTAGCAGTAATTTGAATATCTATGGGAGATTCGGGATAACCTGGCACGAGGAAATAGCTCTACCGCCGGATTATCCTATCCTAACCTAGCGTACGAGTTCGAATCTTTTTCTTGTATTCCACACATAGATTAGTTTTTCTTTATGAGATTTAGTCTTTTCAAAAGAGCGAACTCATTTTGTAACACAGTACTTCTTTTAATGATTAGTTGTATTATTACTAGTATATAAAATACCAACAAACTTCACTCTGATCAGGTTTGCTAGAATTATTATTAGTTTATTCCACAACTTCCGAGCAACTTCATCACAAAGAAAAAAATCTAGGTCATTCTTAAGCTTTTAATTCTAATTTACAGAACATTTTCCCGACAATACATAAACAAAGAAATTTAGGTATGTAAATAAAACAAGCATATGTCAGCTTTCAGCTAAAACAAAACTCAGGTGTAAAATGTCCGATTAGAACTATTTGTCAGAAACGTAGTTTGATTTGAGTAATATGGCGGATAATTTAGATTTTTGATGTAGTAATATTCATTTGATAGCTCACTAAAGCATTGTGATATATATATATGGATATCGTTAGGACCTGTGTTTCCTCTGTATGTTATTTTTATTTTTTTAATGTGAAAACATTTTTGTTTATCTTTTGAGTTTGTTTGGACAGAAGTGTTTAAGTGAAGTTTGTGACTTCATGTAAAAATAAGATGTTGTTTTTCTATGTTCCACTGGTAGAAGTCCAATATGGCCGGCTTGAATTGACGAAAGGTCATCAAGTTCGTGATATCACAAAATGTCACGTGACTCGAACAAGCAACATGGCCACCGCACGTGAAATACGGACACCATTTCAAGACATTTCCGGTAGAGTTCTAAAGTGATTTAGAACCTGTTTGGGTTGATGTGACGTTGAATAGTTTGTTTTCCGTCAGTTTCTTCTACTCTATCTTTTTGCTTGATCAGTGTGTTCAAAAATGTGAACTGAACGAAATGGCATTAGTCTTTTGACGTTGGCTGAGAAAGATGCAATCGGGATGATGCTGTGAAATTTAGTGACTTTTATTTTCTTTTTTGCATTTTTTTTATTTTTTAATTCCCGTTTTATAGTGTGAACCAGTAAAGAGTGCTGTGGACAGAATTTGGCACTGAGTATTTATTCCGTTCAATCAAATTTTGTGAAATTGTTCCTACTAAGCACAGAGTACTAACACAGTTTACAGTTTCGTAAAACCTCGATAATTTTCGTGAAACGTTCGAGCTACTCACGGAAATTAACGAATTATGAAAGGGACATTCCATGCTCAACATTTAAACTAGCTCCATCATTAATGATTTATTTTGAAAGATCTTATTCGCCTTCATCATCCAACTTCATTTGAACCGTTCAAAATTATTATTGAAATGTGTAATTGTTAACTGGAATGTTAAGCATGGACGCTTGTATGAAATTAAACATTTTTAGAGATATGAGAGCCATTGCAATTTGAAATGTTTAATTACTATAAGGTGTACACGAAATTTCTTTTTTTTTTACTTTTCCTATCGTTATCTTGTGTCAGAACACATCGTTAAATTTCCCATAGCAACACCATGTACAACTTTTCACCTAACTTGAGTTTGCCGCAGATCGAAGAGCACAGTTCGGCAATTGGAACCAATTCGCAATCTGTGGGCCTCATTTCTCTAAATGTAGTCAGTTCACATTGTTTTACTTTCTATTTATTCAGAAAGCGTGGAATTCCAGTATTTCATGTTTTAGTATTAAATGTAACATATATAAAACATACGTATACAAATTGTCAGACCAAATATAAGTAGCTATCTTCTGACAAAACACATTGCATTTTTGTCAAACCTAAGATTATGTAAGTAAGTGTTTTCTTAGAAACTAATTATGTTTTATCTTTATTTTCAATTATTCTTTTTAATTCATTGAGTTTTGTGGACTTATAAATTACAGATAAATTTTATTCTTGGGAACGTGTTAATATGTCTCTGATTTTATAGTGCCGATCATTTAGACGTTTTGTGAAATCGTAAACTGTACCCGTCATAAAATTTCAACTGGTGTAATAGAAATGAAACTATAAGTTTCCATTGTTTCACTAAGCGTGGAAGAAAACGGCATTAAAAGAACAATTTAACATTAATTTTTATAGTCATAGGTTAATTATCCGTGTAAACATCAGTGAAACGTCGTGCGTGGCAGCACGGGGCTCCAATTCAAAACAATAAATGAGAAGAATTACAAAGTGAAGCCACTCTTGCAGAAAATGAGCACAGTCTCGCGAGATTTTATGATAAAGAGACTAAGTTAGTTTATTGTACTAAGTCAACTGATTAGTTTAACCTTCTCTCTTTGAAACTTGGTCAACGTTACATTATTAAACATGCGTAGTTGCCGGTCTGTAGTCATACAAATTATGCCGAGTAAGCTCCATTTTTATAAACTCGTTAAAATAGTACACGATTTTATTAAACTTTATTGGAAACAACGCGGTCCCTTTATGTCGACTTTTTAGGTTTGTACAGGTACCAAATGATAAAACAAAGAATGCGAAGCAAAAAACACTTAACGAATTGATTGAAGTACGTTTGCAATCTGACAAAATATTGTCATTATTAATAATAGGTCATAAATACCTCTAATTTAGAATCGAAAAATGACAGTTTTATTAAATTCTTTCAAATATATCATCACTTAATGATATTTTATTACTGTTCTTAATGGCATCATACTACGGCCGTCCGGCTCCCCTGGGCGCTTCTACGACGGAAACACAATCGATGCATGTCAAGTGAACGGAATAAGCACATGACGTGACGCCATATTGCGTAATATGTATACGAAACGCATTCTTAAGGACTATAGAGACAGCAAGAACATATGTTACGTGCAATGCAGATAATATTCTTCGATAAACATAATCACGGGAGTATTAGATTTCTATTTAGATATACTGTACTACATGTTTGCACTTATCGTGCAGAGCTGACAACTATTTGGCGGTGATGGTTTAGAAATGCCAGACTTGTTTCGTTTTCGCTCAGATTATCCGTTAATCTTATGTAGAATAGAACATGTGTTCTAATCTAAAGGACTGTATATTCATAAAAGATCTAAACATAACATATTTAAGATTGACGTCGGGGTCTCCAAGTGCGTTCAAAACGTTCAGATATTCTCTGTTTAATTATAGGTCTGAAATAAATTAATTGATTTTTTGTTCGAAATATAAAATAAATATCCATGAAAGGGATTTTTAATTCGTGTAAGAAATTTTGTTCAGCTATGCAATAAAATTCGAAAATGATTATAATCTTACACTAGCCAACACCAACATTTAAGATGGGGATATATTTTCACGATAACATTATTCATGGTTACAATTAATAATATCAATGTTTGAATCAAAACATGCAGAAAATAGCTTATTGAAATTTTGCGCCCCCCCGCCCCCCTCCGCCACCCTGCTAATCTTTAGAGGTCTATATCGTCGTTGCTGTTTTTGTAAACTGTTGTGAAAGATGTACCTAATTGTCTGAGGAACTTGATAAAATCATACAATTAACTCACACTCAGACTTTTAAAAACACGAATAGTTAGAACAAAAGCACGTAGGGTTCCAATTAAATTGAAATGAGATCTCACCTTGATATAAATTGGATATAAAAGCTAGATTCCCTCCCATGGCATCGGCATTCTATCTCTTCAAAAGAAAGCAAGTTTGTGAAGTTCGCCTATTGCTGGCTTTAAATGTTTCTATATCTTCGTGTTCTCCTCCTACACATTAATTAATAGCAGATATTATCATTATTTGCGGTTATAGTTTGGCGCTTTCTTACAGAAACACTAAGCGCATTTCATTATAAATTTAAAGTAAAAAGGTTACGGACCTAGGTTTTACATGTTGTTATGACTCAAAGTTCTACAAAATGGTCACTTTTGGCAAAGTATATTGCAATGTATGCCTTTGTTAAACATTCATTATTACAAAAGATAATAAAAAGAACTCTGTTAATATATATTATTCAATTCCTTATGAATGATCATTTATTATTTTAGTTAATGATTCCAACATCACTTCTCTCATTTGGGACGGTTTATTATCAAAAGGGAGGTAATTACAATGTCTGATTGTAAGGAAAGTGTTGTTTCCTGAAACGGATTAATGTTTTTCCTTTCTTGGCAAAACTTTTGTTACTACTATGATTAATAGTCAACGATTTTAAGCACTATGCAATTAATGAACTTTTCAAACAGGAGCCCTTGTTAGGAAAAAAAAAACGAAAATAAAATCACAGAAGTTGCTTGGAAGCCTTTAAAATTCGCTGCATCAATTGTCGGCACAGATTAAATTGTAGTGTTTAAAAATCAAAGCAATAGAAAACGAATTATTTTTTTTTCATTTAGGTATCATTCGCTAAATCCACACATTCCTACCGATTTATAGGGCAAACCACAAACATTTGTTCGGCTTTTTTGTTATACTTAACTAATCAGGAAAAGCTTTTCTTGTTGCTTTGAAAGTGAGGAACAATATTTACGGAAGAACTTGCGCAATCCTAATTTCTTGAATAAATAAATGAATGTGACCTTTTCGGCACAGTAATGCGTGAATCAAAGCGAAACACACACTCCTAATACATTTTTTGTTATCTTAAGAGAATAAAAGAATAATACTGACCTTAATCATATGCTTTATGTTTAATACTATAAGCTCAGATAATAAATATAGGTTAATCTTCCAGAATCAATATATTATTAGAAAATTTCAGTACCTATTTGTGAGACTGTAAATCTCGCAATGTCACTGACTGGGGCATTCTTTATTTTATGCATTATTGAAAGTCCTACTTAGTGTGGATATCAGGGCTGAAGGTTATAAAACTGAGTTTGGAAACCAGTCTCAAATCTCAAGCATCTGATTGGCTGAAATGGCGACTGGTTTTATAACCTTGGGCACAGAATCCATCTTAAAAAAGTTAAATATAATTTACTCAGTTTGAGTCTGTTTATAGAAGTTACTTATCATGAGAACTCACTTCCTGTCCTGTAGAACCTGCTAGAGCTTTAATCGTTCGAACATTTGTCCCCGCACATTCTAAGACCCATCCTAAAAGTCATAGAAACAAGCTGAAGGATCTTGATAAAATAGATTTGAAACATTTGTTTTATTTCTGCCGGCTAATTTAAACAATGAGAACAATGTCTCCTTTGGGGCTGGAAATCGACAGACGCTTTATGTCGTCAAGTTGTTTACTCATGTCTGATACTTGTTAAAAACCTATTGCTACATTAAAAAAAACGGAAGAAGCCGTCCCGTTTCGTGCTTAGACCTGAACCAGACTAAATAAGCACGAATATATTGCAGAAATCGTTACCGTCAAAGAAAAGCAAATACAAGATGAAAAGTTTCTCTTATTTAATCTATCGACAGTTAGACACGTTTTCAGATAACATTCTACTGATCGGAACAAATTGCCTGCTGAACAAAAACAGTGAAATCGATTTGAAAATAGACGTGTAATTTATTTAACAACGCGACTATTTACATATGAGAGAATTTTACTCGACGGTGGTAAATTGAAATTCATGACAATTCACTTTCAAATATGCGACGCACCAGGACAAAACGGGGTTTATTTACTTTGAGACATGTGTAGACCCCAATCAAACTGCGGACGTACATGGTCCGGAAAAGATCTCAACTATTTTATAGATAAATTAAGAATGATGCTCTTAATAAATGGCGAACATGTATATCCTGATCAGACTGCACGGTTACGCATGTTGATCTGGGTCTACATATGTCGCATTTTAAGCTGCATCATGTCAAGGGGATTCAGTATATATTAAGTTTTTGTCATAGTTTGAAAGCGTTGTAGAGTCACTGCCAATATTACATAAAATCATTTTGGCTTCCGCACAAAGAGTGTTTATTTACTGAGAAGGGGAGATAACCAAACGCCAGATCATTTCTTTACGATGCCAAGTGAGTGAACAAACGTTACATTTTCCTTTCGAATTATTTATGCTGCAAAGTGTCTATTCGCGAAAATAATGAAAAAACTATGGAACGGTTTCATAAACATGGGTCACTGGGGTAGGGTGGCCTTTTCATAGTCGCAGCCAGAGCCCGAATGAATAATAATAACCACACAGGCCAGTAGCCACGCTTAGGCACACCGAGGCACTAGCCTGTGAAAATTTGAAAAGTGACAAAAATCCCGCATTTTGAAAATACAATTTTTTGCATTTTGCAAAGCATGCCAGTAGACTCCTCCTCCACCCAGAAAATATTTGCCCCGGTAATGTTGCGGCTCTGGATAGGGCCCTATCACGTCGATTATCATTTCAGCATTCAGCACAACAATTTCATGTAAAAAACTTCAAAAGGCTTAATTTAATAGAGAAACTGTTAAATGAAAATAATCACGAGAGGACATGCTACGGATTGTACAAATTAGAAGTAATGATATTTAAGCCCGACGCAATTCCCTTTTCACCACTATTCGGAATTGTAGCGGTCTCGTATGAGGCATCATTTACTTTTTAAAGTGTGATTTGTTTCAAAACTGCAGTACATCAAAATAATTTCACATCTTATTCTGTCGAATGCATAAGATTGGATTTCATAGCTATTTTTCAATAAGACTTAAGGGGAATTGAGTCACGCGCGGAGAGGAGTAGATTTTAGGAAGTAAAAATGGATGAGCAGTATAACACAACGCTATTTGTGAGGCCTCGTGGGAAAACAAGGATAATTAACATTGCGATCAATGAAGATCCTCATCATATTGCGGGCTAACACAGTCCGAAAATGATTTAAAAGGTTTTCTAGATTCATTAAGAATGCGTCTTTGACTCAATGGCGAATAATGTAGACCCTGATTAGACTGTGCGGATGTGAAGGCTGATGTGGGTTTTCACACGTCGCATGGGCCACAAGCCCGTTATTTACTCCTTACACCTTTGTTATAAATATTTGTTATCACTGAACCATCGACAACATATGTATGGAATCATTCTGTTTTAAAACCTTTCATTTCGCAAATATGCCTGGTTTCCTTAAACAAATTATGACCAGGGCCCAAGATCATTAAACTAAAATTGGAGACCAGTCTAAAATCTCAAGCATCTTATTGACTGAAATGGCGACCAGTCGACATTTAAGCCAGTCAGATGCTTAAGATTTAAGACTTGTCTCCAGATTTAGTTTTATGATCTTGGGCTCAGATGCTTAGTCTTTTTCTTTTAGATGCTTCGATTTTGTGGTATTATATGCTCAAAACATATAATTGAAGTGCTAAACAAATATTGAATAATGTCATTTTGTTTGCTAAGGCACATTATACCCCGTGCATACTTTCGATAGTTCTTGTTATAAGTATGTTCTAACTACCCTGACTTCAGTCATACTGCTATCATTCTGATAGTCTGTTCAATTTTCGGAAGCATTGAGCTATAATCTTTTAAATCATCATATCTGTCAACGTCATGCAGAAGTTTCAAGTTTGTTCGTTTGAGGTATTCGACAAAACATCTCAACAACTGGCGATCTCATTAACGATTCATATCCCATTTCACTTCAAACCAACTAGCGATGTACTCTTCAATATATCGATAAAAATCTAATGTATCCGAACATCTGATATATCCGAAAGCTGCATCATAATTTTATCGCGCCGAACTACTGATTTCGTTTGAGAAAAATTACTGCGCATGTTTCGTATATATTTACTTTTGATAACATCTATTTCTCTACTGTTTTTGCAATATTGATATGATTAGAAAGTAACAAAACCCGGTTTAAAAGGTGTTTATTTCATTAAGATCAGGGTTCGGTGTATCGATTTGTTCCTGATAATTTTGTCTGGACCTGACCTTCGATCGAACTTGCATTTCATTACCAAGGCGATAAAGAACGATCAAATTAATTTCAGTTTTCTTTTTCCGGAAATTCGGGAATTGATATAACTGTCCTTTAATCAGATTGCATTTTAATAATTGAGTTTGCTTGAAATACATGGAATTATATTAAACCGGGACTTGAAAACTATCGAACAAAAGAAATGTACGAAAACAATGTCCGCTCGATTTGACAGGGTCTGCACCTGTTCATGATCAGAAATGGAATTTTATATAATGACATACACCGCTCAGACTAAAAGATTTGTTTAGGGTTATCAGCATGTTCCTTATGTATGCAAAACGATACAAAAGCATATTGCTTATTATTCCCAAAGTAATGAAAAACAATAACCATTTCCTCATTAACACTTATTTTCCCAGACAAATTTTGAGGTCACTTTACTCATACCATGGAATGCCGTTTCGAAGTCACGCGGAGTCCATGGCCCAAATCCAGATACGAAAATGCTTTCGTGGTACTTCGTGAAACTCCGTACATTTGTTTGGGTTACTTCGGCCGTTATTGTACAATTCCGGCACACCGGTAATTACCGAGTTCAAACAACGTTTAATGAGTTAAGCATATTTTCATTTGTTCAGCTATTGTTTCATTATGAAGGGGCATGATCCAATTAATCGACTGAATGCCTATATTCTTTGTCAAACCATCAAAACGGTCTTGAAGTATGCAATGCTTCATTTTTTCACTTTGCGGATTTTAGGGTTTTTTAAATGTAAGTGCATAATGTCTTAAGGAGAAAATTTGCACCAAGTAACTGTTTTGGGTCGGTAACGAAGTTGATACTTGTTCCTACATAACATATATCAATATAATTGGATGTTTCTTTTTGTTTTGATATTAGTACCTCAGCAATTTAATTTACTATAATTTTTCCTTTTTCATAATGGTGCAAATAAGTGTCTAAGGGTTTTATTGTTCTGTGACCTCCTGCGATATGATAATTTTCACATTTAGTGAATTTCATGTGTCCCTAATTGAACGCAGGTTTTACAACAACTTCTTCGAGGCCCCAAAACGATTTGTTTGCAATTAACAGTCCGAAAACCTCCAAAGTCTTTTCTAATAAAAGTGTTTTATTTTTCATTTAAATTGACCGTTATCTTGTATTAATTGCAAGCATCCAAATTGGCTTAATTGCTTTCTTGATTAAAACCATGGGTTTATTAATCTTCGATTAGAACAGAAGCGTGCCGTGTAATTACCAAAGTACTAAAAGTATTAACTTTCTGAGATAAGGCTGGTGAATTTCAGCGAAGAAAGTTATCGGATAACCAACTTCAACAAATCAGAAGCGACATCAGTTTATACACACGAGATGCGAACTCTTGGATTACAAATTCTACAAATTCGATTTTGATATGGGTAATGAGAATTAAGACGAAATGTTTTGTTATGATCGGCGGTCTTTTTTATTCCTTACAAAGAGTTTGGGGCTATAAGTGCAAAGGAAATGAGCAAACATTACTACTATTATAACTATTATAAATGAATTCATAGATTTCATTACAACACCCTTGTATTGGATAAACCCTTCTCCTCCTCCTACATATTTTTAATTATTAAAAAGAAATCTTCAACTGATATAGTTATTGTTCAACGTTAACTAGTTAATCAAATGTATTAAGTCATCCCCACCTCTTACGAATTCATTTCTAGGTGTGGTCGTCCAGCTTGTTTCAGGCACGGGCTGAAGCCTGGGTAGAGCCACCTAACTTGCACTTCATTGACTGTTACCTCTATTCAAACTGGAGCCAAAATACAAAAAAATAATCAAATTAATGCGATTTACTACAGGTCTCACAGTAATCGGAGAACTGTATTACGCTAAAATGATAGGCGCATATGAATGCTTAAATCTTACAACAAAAATGTCGTTTAATTAAAACGAATAGGATAAAGCAAACTATCACGTCTAGAAAATTTTGTTGTCTCAGGGGGATGCTTTTATAGTGCATTTTTAAGCGTAGTAATGCGTATCATCTTATTCTATTTCTTTGCCAAAACTGCTGCCACTACTTTCATTAATCCATTTTTTTTCTCATTTCAAACGGCGACTGCATTTGAGCAATGCTTTTTACGAAGTTCTTGCCATAGTTTCCCTGTGCGCGAAAACGATTTGTGAAAGAGATCGCGTAAACGTACCTCTAAGAATGCCGATCTGTATTATTTTAAAAGGTAGGAACTATAACAAGAGGTATCGATGGCTTTTGAATGTTTATTTTGTGTTTGTATTAAGAGTGTGTGGGGGACCGGGAGTGGTGTCATAGAATCCTAGTCGTATTAAGCTTTATTTTATCTTAAAATGTTAGTTTTTGTTTGTCGTTAGAGATTTGACTGTTCTTCCAGGTGTCGCAAGTCGTATATTTCCGGAAATATTCGGTTATGTCCGTAGGAGATTATCCGCATAATTTTCAACTTTATTAAGAGATAAATTTTAAATTAAAGTGTATATTTCTTTCACATAGCGATGTCGCGATCACCTAGAGTGCTGTTTAGGAACTTTAAATCCGTTTATAGTACTTGAAGTATTACGAACTGCCGGAAAGGGGCAAAGTTCCCTCATCGACTATGTTTAAATATGCGGACCCCTGGAATGTTCAAAGAGCGCACAGCTCTATAAAAACAATATGTTTCTGCAAAAAAGGCGTCAAAAGATTAGTATATTTACATAGTGTTCTTAAATCTGTATAATCTATTTGGATTGAATCTTCACAAGAAAATGGTAATATGATACATACTAAATTATTTTCAAGTTGGTGCATATCAACATAATGCAATTCTTAATCCCCCAGTACCGTTCCCGAGTTTGAATGGCGTTTTCATTAAATACCCATAAACCGAAGTTTGTCATTCGCTTTCATTTATCAAAAAGTACATCAAAACCTATTGAAATACCCATTTCATCCATTAAAATTGTGGTAACAAATTGATAATAACCAATTGACAAAGCATATAATTAATTTTCAAAACTAGATAATTAAGACTCTAATAAGGGGGGTTTAAGCAAACTGAATACAATTAGATAGAAAGTAAATGGTTCAAAAACCTTGAGACTCTTGTTGAAGAATTGTCAAATACCTTTATAAGAAAATAGCTGCTCACAAATGAAAATGTTCGTCTTTGACAGTAAAAATAGCAAGCTAGAGAACATAACAAAGTACTGGAGAATATCGAACTCGATTTTGAGCTCAAAGTATTGTACTAAATAAATAGCAAACCTCATTAGGCTTTCGAGTAATTTTATTTTCAACTTAATATAGATTCTATGATTCAAGTTGATCTATAAACGACCTTCTCATAAAAAAACACAATTAATCGAAATATGCAGCGACCTTTAACTCTCGATACATAGCTATTACTAGAAAAACACATAAACGAAACACGGGGCGATGTTTTACTACCACAATACAATACTCCAGGCTCAATGTTGCTGAGGTCTTGAACTTGACTAAATTTGAGTTAAACCTGTAAAATTTGTCGCCGAGGACTGAATTCTTGAACTTTCCATATACCGTGGAAATAGTTTCGCAAATAAGCGAATTCGGTTTCCTTGCGAATGAATAATTGTCGTGAATAATATGCTCTAAATTTTATAAATCCGAAATTACTCAACTTAAGACAGTATTATACGATGATCAGCTAATAGTATAAATTAAAAAGTATAAGATGACTATCGTTTAATAAGTTTTAATGAAATAAGTAATAAAGCGGCTGGAGATTACACAGCTAGACTTTCAATAAAAATATTATCTTATTAAGAATCATAAAATTACAGCAAAATAACCTTCTTAAATTAAACATAATCGTTTAAACATGTCCGCACTATTTGATTTATTTTTGATAAAGTTTTTAATACATGCATTCAACTTTATTTTCGTTTGCAGTTTACAGTGTCATTAAACAATATTAGATTTCGTACATTATAAAGCTATCGATGACGCATCTTAAATCATTGTATGAAATTCACGGGCTTGCACACTTTTACTCAATGTATTTTCCCGTAACTGAGAGTTGGTCATTGATGTTTGATCTAGATTTTTATAAATAATTTTGCTCTAATAACTTAAATATTCGAGTTCATAATCATTAATAAGCAATTTGAAGTATTATTACATCAGTCTGGAATTTGAACTGATTTTTTTACACAATCGTGGTCCATGTTTAATTTCTTATCGAAATGTAATCGAATTCTTGGAGTCATTGTTTGTAGAATAAAAAACGAGACGAAATCCCTCAGAAGGGTGATAACAACGTGGGATATCCGAATTAAAAGACATTATCCGAACTAATCTACAGTTAATCCTGAAAGACGTGTTAGGGCAAAGAAAACGTGTTTTATATTATTATAAGCCGATTTGTCGGGTTAATAAACAAAAAGTTGCAGACATATTACCCCCAGGTCATATCAAATACTTATAACAAAAGTGAATTCAGTATTAATACTTCGTTTTTCACTTTCTTCGCCAACCTTTTGCTCTGCCCTTGTCAAAATTGTTCATTGTTTATACTAATTGATTCTTAATCAATGAAAATGTTTAAATTTGTTTACCAGACGCAACATTTTTTAACCTGTTAAAGTCTATAAAATACTTTTATCGCCAAGGAAAGCTCATAATTTGACACGAGTGGATATCTTCGTAAACCCGTGTAAAGAATACGTAATTTATGAACAAATATGTCCCATCGCTTTCCGATTAACGTTGTTTACATTGTTTTTGAAATAAAGTGTCATTTTCTGCAGGTATCGTTTCTAATGAACTGTTGAGCAGACATACTGGCGAGAGATTCGATCCCTTTTAAGGATATTTCACGATTAGTTATCAATGATACTTTCATTTATTTCTATGCGAATGAATTGGTTTCGGATATGTCATGTTTGGATATTCTTTATGTTTTTCGTTTAATTGCGTTTCTCGCCCATGAAATACATCGAAATCATTTTTGTTTCCTTTTTAGACGTGTCAAGAAGAAATTGAAAGCTCATTTTCTGCACTTGATTGTCACGTTGAGTGGCTATAAATTACAATTTTTATTTCGTTTTTCATATAGACTCAATCAAAGTTTACATACCCCATAACGTGTTTATTTGATTTGGAACAAAGCTTAACTTTTTTCTTGCCATTATTAAAACTGCACTGTCACTTTCAGAGTATTGTGATTTTCACGCAGTTAGGATTAACGGACTATCAAAAAGATTTCAAAAATGTCTCTAGTTCAAATAAAGAAATCCCTTAAATTATGTTAAAAGCAATCATGCAAACTTGTGCATTTAGTAAATAATGATTATGAGGACAAACCGGCATTATGAAATCAAAGATAAAATTAAGACGTCATTTCAGGCAATTTTCATATCTGTTAAACATTTGTGTTTGTGTTTCAGCTATTCGTAGCATTTGAACTTAAACAGAATCAGCTTTGTCAGTATTGAAAACACAAACTTATGAACTATTTCTTTTGTCTATTTATAGCATTCCACAATACGTGTATCCTTCCGCATACATGACGGCGACCGGAGCACCCAGCATTCTGACGTCTGCTCTACAGCAGTCTCCACTTTCTCCCACTCCGGGACAGTACCTGGACTACTCGGCAGCTTACGGATCACAGTTGGCTACCGGACTAGAAGCCACATATCCATACGTTAATGTATCCGCAGCAGGACTTATGGCCGCTACGAATCCTTACACGTACGCTATGCCGCAGCAAATAGCCGCAGCTTCCGGTGCCGCTTTTTATCAGCCACCCCAACTTCAGGAACGTATGCAATGACGTCTATACTCTCCTAGTGATTTAGAGCTACTGCAGGCTTTGTACAGAGATAACTCAAAATCCACGTGACATTGATTCCAGTCTCGTATGTTCACACGTGATTATGTCTTTTCATTTAAATGGACGGGGTACCAAGAAATATATTTTATCTCAAGAAAACTACATTACACATGTGATAAATGTTAAACGAAGATGCAAACCCCCTATGCAAAATGCATGCATTAAAACATTAGGAGTTCAGAGATATGATACAGATGCATATTTTATGTTGATTATTTAAATGTTGTATGTTTTCATTAAATTATTATTTATGACATGAATGGAAGGAGATGTGAGTTCTGCATGGGTAAATCATCTAAAATTTAGTGAGTAAATGGTTGCGAACTCTTCATTTATGGAAGAGAGTAACACAAGCATGAATGTACCAGACTTGAATTCGAGAGGGGGGTAAGTGTCTCATGCATACACTTTAATTATTATTTTATATTATTATTGATTTTTTACGTCAGATGACAGTTTTAGGCATCTTATTTTAAAACAATGATCTTCATTTTATGGTATATCATACGTATTAAGGCAATATCCGTCCAAACGTTTTATACGTAAGTTTTGTACCTAACCCAGTCAATAGATCTTGTCTTTTATATCCAACCAGGGGCCGTTAGATCGCAACTTTATCCGCGAGTTAAACTAACCATGGATTAAATTTTAAATAAATATTTTACCAATAAAATTTCCTCATCTTTTTGTTCATAGTTACACTAAAATACTTTTCAAATGACAAAAAAATATTTAGAATATTTCATACAACTATCGATATAGTCTGGATTATCTGCCCCTACCACTGCGTTATCAGTACGACGGGAACCAGCCTAATGTCGATATTACATAATTTCTAAATTTAACTCCCGGTAAGTTTAACCCACGGATAACGTTCCGAATCACCGGCCTCTGAAGGGTTCTGAGATTGTTTATATATATGAAATAAGGTGATGTTATAATCGGTGAATGTCGGAAATTAATGATTAAATAAATGAAATGGATGCGAGGATATCGTGAGTCTGATGTGTTTAACTAAGAGCAAGGAAATGATGTACTTGACACGTTAATATGTTATTGTAGATAATGTTATATGTACATACATACTTTTATGTAATTTATGTAAGTTATTTGTTGAAAATTGTAATATTGTATTTATATTATTTAATTTCCAACGAATTCATGATAGACACCATTAGTTACAGTTTTTTTTATTTAAGTGCTACGCTTTAATACTGGTATTCGTGTAGAATTAACAAAAACACTGTGAAATATAGTGGCATATAACTAAAAGGTTTAAAAATTGAACATAAATATGTAAAATATTTATCGTAACAGTATTTACCTATATTTGACCAACTTTTTTACCATTTTGAAATGGGGTCAATATAGGGCATCACCGGAAAGTATTATTTGACAATCTTAACACTTTAAGGGGAGGCAAATGTGGTATTCAATGGACTTGACTTTTTATTAGAACAGAACAGAACAATAAAATACTGTTCCAATTTTTTTCTGTGCATAGTACACCGTCAATGCAGATCTTAATGTAATAATCATAATTTGAATTGAAGCATAGCATTGCTAGTTTGCATGACATTGATATTGTTGTGATATGTAATGATGACAAGTGAAAGTAAACATGAATAAAAAGAAGGGCATTGAAATCTCACATTTCTCCCGTTAGAGACACGTGTATTTCTGAGTAGTACATTTAGTGTTAACCGCCTTTCATCTGTCTCGATCACTTCTGTAGACTATGTATATTTACCTGCCGGGCTCCAGGAAAAAAAGTTTAAATGAAAAAGTTCAATTTTCAGTTTAGTTGATATTGAGTTTAAATTTTCTATAGAAAACAAATGTTTTACGAAAATTATAGAATACGACAACCGTTTCAACTCTTCTAAAAATGAAAATAACCGGCATTAGGGGTCAGTACCGTCAAAACAGCATTTTTCTGACGTGATTGTTGACGTCATTGAATCTGATTTTCCTGGAATCCGGCTCACACATATCTTCCCTTCTGACAATAACAGCCTATTCAAACTTGCCTAAATTTAAAGTTAAAGCGCACTAATTGTTTCAAACTGTGATTTATAATGACTTTGACTGTCATGATTTATGATTGTTGAATTTTTTTTTGTTTTAAAATTCTCATTTTATGGTGTTTTTATTATCAAATGAAATGTCTTTCAGAAAAGAGATGAAATTATGAAAATGTTTCGTACATAATTTGTTCAAAAGACATGAAACACTTCATATTATAGATCTATAAAGCATTTTTCCCTAGATTCCGTAATAAAAAAGTAAAGAACGCTATCAATTAAAAATTTTTAATTTAAGAGCTTGTTTCGGCCGCGTGTACTACTATTGACGCATGCGCGCATCACAATATTTCAAGCATTTAAACGCCTTAACTTTGAAGAGATGGAATCTCACGTGTTTTCATCATTTGAAGTGTTGTTAAAGATATGTAGAACTAGAATGACCGTAGGTATAAGGGTATTGCACTTTTAAAAACAATTGAACTCATTAAATTTCATGTGAGTGGTTTGTTCGCTCGTAAAACGAGCATTTCATTATAGTGACATTTTCCAGTAGTTTGTAACCTTAGCTATATCTTTCTTTCTAATGGCTAGAAATGAAATTAGTCATTGTTCTTTGTTCATTTTATATATGCCATACAACGCCTAAAAGGAGTCATTGTAGCGCTCTTTACTTTGTTTCCCTTTTTTCGTTAATAACATACCTTTCAAAGCGCGAAGCAGTGCTTATGCCACAATACCGACCATCGTAGACCCATATCAGCCTTCGCATCCACGGAGTCTGATCAGAGTCTATAGTGTTCGACATTTAATTAATAAGTGTCTGCAAAACACCATAAAAAGATTTCAGAAAATACAAGTTTATTACATTATTGTATCGGGTTGATATTTAAATATACACACATATCGGTCCATAAATTGAGACATTAGAAATAATTTCCAGTTACATGTAAGTCAGGCAAGCAGAGAAACCGCACGGACATTTAGCATGATTTCCACATGTAGGTTATTTGAAAATGTCATTTTGTTCGACGTTTAACAGGACAATCATTATTGATGCGCTTAAACTTTTTTCATTTAAGATCTCGTTCGGCAGGAGGGAAAATGAAATAGTTTTTAGATGGTTAAGTGCTTGAAACTTGCATTTTGTTGTGTGTCGAAAAGACCTATCAAAAGTATTGCTCAAATTAAGTAAATGTTAAGATGTGTATGTTATGTGTTTTAATAAACTGTTACATGAAAAGAAGAACTATTTTACCTGAAATATCAAAAGAACGAAGCGTTATACAGGTTCCATATAACATGTCAGATATGCAAGTATTGTTAGATTTTTAAATATGTTTATAGATTCATCATTGTTTATCTATCGCTACATGTAGTTATGTTACGTATTACGTAGGTGACGTTACTGTCGGTTAATGTTATGTGTAAAAAAACTCAGATGTAAATATTCAGTCTTAGTAATATTATCATTATTTAATTGTTCCATGTAAAAAATCAAAACACCATTTCAATTTTTTATTTGAAATGACATGTAGTTAGAACTCGATTTGCATTTTAATGGTCAAAATATGGATAGAATGTTCAAGCTAACGTATATATACTCACGTTATATAATTGTATTAGAAATACATGTGTGTGGTAATACAGTCAAAGTGTTGCCCATTCTATCCACAATTTGACATTAAATGCTCTTTAACTAAAGTAGTCAGTCATAAAAACATTCGTGAATAGTAAGAGAAACCTTTATTCCATGATCTTCACGAAGGAAATCTTTAAAGAATCGTAGAATTTCGCCATTTTCCGTAGGATTTCGACATTTTCCGTAGAACATACGCTTTATTAATTTTCATTTATCCAGGTTTTCCTGACACCACAATTTTAAAAACAAGTTATGATGACATTTTAATATTAAAACATCCTTAACAATACATAAAGCTTTCTTTAATGGAATTTACCGAAATTCTACGAAATTTATAAATTGCCTTTCATATCGCATCATTTTAAGATTCTTAAAGTCATTTTAATTGCATAATCAGCAGTTGATAACATATTTAATATATTTCGTTTAAATTTACCTATGTTAAAATCATGAACAAGAATAAACTTAAATATGAAATATTTTGTGTTGTCTTTACTGTTTTGATATACACACACGTACTAAAAGCCCACTTTTGCAGTCCTTGGTGAACGAGACAAAAATATGTAGCGTCCCAATATCCACAAAACACAAATTTCACATTTAGTGAAAAATTAATACATTTTCACACATGTGTGAGTGATTTTATAGTTGTGTTCTAGCTGTCGTTTTTAAGAAACGACATTTTATTCGTACAGTTCAAACTTATCACGTTTCTTTAAACATACTTTTTTCCGGCATAGGTTCATAGTGGGTGTAGGTTGGGGATGAGGATAGACGATTCTTCACAAAATGCAAATTTTTTGTTTTTACGAAAAAGGAACTTTAAAAGCCGCAAAACACGATAATTATGATTATATTGCAGGCTCGGTTTGATTGAACCTGTTCATGGGCAGTAATGCCGACGCCGAGAAATTATATGTGTGTTTAAAATTGTGTTCACCCTTTAACAAAGATCCGAAGTCTTTCTGTTATAAATATTTCAATTATCTTTTAAATGACTTTAGGTTCAGATGGAACAGGCATTGACACGAAATAATGAAGTAAGTCATTTTTACATGATATCAGACAATCAGGTAGTTTATTCTCAAGAATAGATAACTGTGCCCTATTGAGACGCCATTTAACCCAATTAACGTAAAGAAATATGTTTAGTGTTAAAATAATAGTTAAAACGCGCACTCATTCATAAAACTCCCACTGACAGATGTGTTATTTAACAAAATGCGAAATTTATGGCTTATGAATAACATACCGTCACCCAGCTTAAGTCACAAGTATTTAGTCTGGTCAGGGTCTACTCTGTTCTCTTTGCCTGGTTCCCAGCTTACTATTCAATAGCGTAGTAACAGGGGCAGGTAATCCAGACGAACTGTTTGCTTAATATTCATATGGAAGTTGAATGGACTGGCTTCGGAAAGGTGAGTGTATTACAAAATCACGAGACGTAATAACGAGTAGTAATAGTGTGGCCTAGCGCCTGCCTTGCTCAATAAATACCTATCCTTATCAGTGGGAAGACCAAATAGGGCCTAAGCTTGCTCTAGCTAGGCAGTTTCAACGCTCTTCTTGCTGATTTCGGGTAGAACGACCAGTTTGAACCCAATAAACACCATTAGCTCTTTTAATCCGTACCATCTTCAACTCATTTAGATGACAGGCAGAACCAAATCGGGTTATGCAGGTTGAAAGTTCAAAATGTCGTGTTCTCTCCATGTCTCAACAAACCTGATGGAAATTAAAGCCAATTGGCACCAAAACATGGTGCAAATCTTCAACTTAATTAGACAATTCTAAAAGCCAACGCCCACTCTCTTAAGTTCAAGGTCGAAGATGCACACGTTGGGCTATGGAGCTAAATTTCAATTCACTTTTGTAGGATTACTAAAATAATTTGCCACTCACGTTCATTTCACTGGGGCAAATACTGAAGCTAAAACCCTCCTATGTAGGCTCATGGTCGAGGACACACTTAGTCGTGAGGTTTAAAGGTAAAATCAGTAAATTCAGTGACCGCTCTATTAACATCACTTCATATAAGCATTCAGACATATTTCCGCCCGATTGCATGCCACAAAGACGAAATGTACAGATCAGTGTACACTAAATAAAAGCTGCTTCCCGGTTGGTTAAAAAAAAAAGTTAGGGGAAACCCGTAAGACTATATAGAAACATTAGTTGATTGGCCAATATAGCTAAGGAAAAAATAAAACTCCTTTTAAAAAATAGAAATTGTGTATTTCTGCAGCTGTTGGAACCAAAAATCATTATCCAAAACATTTTGGATAAGAAAAAAATTACTTTTAAAATAATGCCTATAAACAGGTTAGCCACAAGTAAATTTAGTCAATAGGCAAGGGTGGTAGTCTTCAAGGTGAAATTTGAGGTAGAAACCTACGGTCAAGGTGGTATTTCATCTATGTTTTTATGTAGATTTATATTCAAACTTCATCAGAAGACCATGCCTGATATTGTCTAAGAATAAATAAATCAAGGAGACTCCCAAGACTCTATATAGAACATATAGGGAAACGCAATAGTGTACGCTGACCTAAAGGCAGCAAGACTCTGGATGTATGTGATCTATTGAGCGCCTTGTTTGAAACTGATTTTGTATACAATTTGTTAATTTTGTGAATATTGACAAATCTAAAGAATTTCTGCATACATTTGCAGCAGTTAGAAAGTCAGTCTGATTGTAAGTTGTTAATAAAGGGGCCTCTGAATTAAGATAGTGTTGAAAATAGCCTTATTCACTATATTCAGATTGGGAGATGGTGCTGTAGCTTTGTTGAGACCTGCACTTTATTATATTTCCCATGAAAAGTATAGAAATTGTCACTTTTTAAGGTTGGATTGTTGTAAAACTATACATGGGAGTGCATTTTTTGTTATGCATTTGCTTATTTTGGTATAAAAAGGTTGCTAGATTTTGAGGACAATGCTTGCATTTGAGGAAACTTAGAGGTGGTTTTCACTGTAAGGTATATTTGGATCAAAAGTGTAGCTTTGATTTAATTCTGGTTAGGAAAAAGTGACTTTATAATGAATTAGATTTGCCTTTTAGTCACAAAAACTGTGTTTTTCCTCTTTTAGAAGTCTTTCTTAATATTTCAGTAAGTCTCAGATTTGTTAGATATGTTTTTGATGCCTAATGTTGAACAGTGTAGAGTGGCTGTATATTAAAACTGGTAATAGAATAAAGGCAAAATGAGAAAAAATGAATTTTATGTGTGACTTTTGTTCGGTATGAGTTGGATTTCAGTTGCGAAGCAGTAAATTATTTCGCGAACAAATAATTTTAAGTCTGTTCCTGGAAGTTGCGATAAGTTTGACCATAAAATGCCACCGGGTATGTTAAATAAATCTCTGACTGTGTAAAGCATTTAACTTACTGATTTGCTACTATGATTGGGATATACAATAGTTTTAAATTTTGTTTTTAACAGAGAATAGCAGTATTTCTCTGTAAAAGTGGTTAACTGGTTTTCTTTTGGGAGTCTGGTCCCAGAAAACCATGGATTTTATGACAGACCTAAATCTGGCATATATGTTTACTAGAAATTGTTTAACATGGGGCCTTAAACATTGTCTGCTTGACACTTTTGTTTTCAAAACTGTAGCACCAGCTTGAGATTTTTTGAAAATAATTATAGCAGAAATATGTTTATTATATTTATACATACAAAATTGTAAGTTATAGCAAATTAGACTTATTTAGAGAACATGAGTTGTCTCCCTTTCAACAAAGAAAATTGAAACAGAAAAATCATTTAATGAAATATGCTTTATTATACAATCAGAGCAATTGAATTACATAATAATTTAATCATTTCATGCATATTGACTATTTTTAAAGCATTTTGGATCTGATAATTCTTTATTTCATGGGATTTTGATATAGGATTACCTATGAGGAGTGACATCATAGAGGCATTTCAGGGCAAAAACAAGCCCCTGGGTAAATAGCAGTGTCCAATCAAGGTGTATTGTTTATTTTCATGCATAAAAACACATTTTATATGACAACTGGAAGAATTTAGTAAAAAACAGTCTCATGAAATGAATGATTTCCACTCCAAATGCATCAAAATGTCATTTTCTTTTGGATTTTCACTATGTCTTGGTTTCCACAAAAGTCATGGCTGTGTATTTTAAGTGCAGAATGATACTAAATAGACTGTGTTTCAATGAATAAATATGTTTATAGCTGATTTTAATGTAAAATTCAGGAATTTGATCTTGCAGGTAGTGAAAATTTATTGAAATAATAGCTAGAAAATGTCTTTTTTTGTATTTTTACATGGGTGGGGATACAAAAATGACTCTGTATAGAAGCATTTAAGGCCAAGCCAAAAAAATACTTGTTTAAAATATCATGCCTGTGTGTAAGTCTTCAGTGGTCAAGTTTTATAACATAAACTGGAATATTCTATTTTTCCTGATATTTTTTGTTATGAATGTTTATAATCTGTTTATAGTGTTTTTAGTGTGGCTGAACTGTCACCAACTGCTTACACTTGAAAAAGGGCTGTGAGTTCAGATTTGGACAAAAACAAACAAAACATGGATTTTAATTTTTGGAATTATTTTTTTCTTCATTTTATACAATGTTTGAATATAACTAAAAATAATATGTGAGGCTTAAGATCAGTGTACACTAAATAAAAGCTGCTTCCCGGTTGGTTAAAAAAAAAGTTAGGGGAAACCCGTAAGACTCTATAGAAACATTAGTTGATTGGCCAATATAGCTAAGGAAAAAAATAAAACTCCTTTTAAAAAATAGAAGTTGTGTATTTCTGCAGCTGTTGGAACCAAAAATCATTATCCAAAACATTTTGGATAAGAAAAAAATTACTTTTAAAATAATGCCTATAAACAGGTTAGCCACAAGTAAATTTAGTCAATAGGCAAGGGTGGTAGTCTTCAAAGTGAAATTTGAGGTAGAAACCTACGGTCAAGGTGGTATTTCATCTATGTTTTTATGTAGATTTATATTCAAACTTCATCAGAAGATCATGCCTGATATTGTCTAAGAATAAATAAATCAAGGAGACTCCCAAGACTCTATATAGAACATATAGGGAAACGCAATAGTGTACGCTGACCTGTACACGGGTTAATACGGCATTATTTAAGGAAAATGTCACTCCTAAAGTTTTAACATGTTTAAGGGATCTGTTACATATCACAACAAATTCTTAAAGATTTGTACACTACTTAGCTGAGATGTTCACCTATACCTCATTAGGACATTCTACAGAAACCAACCCATCCTCATTTATTTTAAAGGCAATGTCACACTTAAAGGGATTCAGTGTCAAATCTGTCATATTTTGGTGTCTACTACATACCTCATGAATCCATTAGAGGATTTTCCTTTTTTTTCAGCTGGAAAGGCACTGAACATAAGACAACACCCAATCACATAGGCGCATGATAATGTAACATCTGAGGGGTTATCATGCTTTCGTTTCCGCTGTCATCAACACGTTGAAGACACCTTGAAAGATTTTAAAATGTTTACATGCAAAAGCTACAATCTGATCATATTATACTAGTAGGTTAAGAGATAAGAGCACACTTAAATGAGTTCAGATAAATACAATTTGAGTCTGTCCCATTACTCCTCAGTCTGTTGCAGAATTCGAAAAGTTATTTGTACAATTGTCTACCTATGGACAGACGAAAACACCTGGGAGGATATGATCAAGGTCAAGGTCATATCGGAATCAGCATCGTGTTTTCGTGTTGACCAGTGCCGAAGAATATAAAACTGATATTTGAAACCAGTATCAAATCTCAAGCATTTGATTAGCTGAAATGGCGATCAGACGCTGTTTCAGTCAATCAGATCATTGAGATTTGATACTGATTTCAAATCCCAGTTTTATAATCTTGAAGTCTGATCGTGAAATATCTAGATAAAATCTTTATTGTCGCATAATGTTGGATCTATCAAATGCAGAATTTTCATTTGAACATGCAATAAAACATAACAAACACATCATTGTCTCTGTCAAGTAGACTATCAGTTTTTGGCAATACATGCAACGACTGGTATTCTACTGTGGCTCTCATTGCAATCTTGTTTATTATAATAGGGAATATGACGAATTCATATCGATTAATTACACGGATTTTGCATTAATGTTACAGAGAAAATGTTGACACACACTTGTTTTAGTGTAAAAAACGCCAATCTGTTCTTCAATTCTTTTTAGTAGCTTTGTATTTTATTGCGAAACTTGGCACTCAGTGAGCTCATCGAAATAAATTGAAAAATTCGGAAATTAACAAACACGATAATGGTGAAATTATAGAAGGCTCGGTTTGAAGTACTTTCAGTGACTGCTTGAATCTTTAGAAGAGGTAAAACAAATCTGTTCTAAGACAGCGCCTATTGTCAATATGCAAACAAGACAGATGTTTACGTAACAGTTAATGTCATTCCAAATTTTATGACATAAATGTGATAAAGACTATGCTATTTGCTGTTATATTGCCGCTTGATTTCTTTATCAAATAAGTCAATCAAATAAGCTTCTTACCAGTTAAGTCATTTTTTCTGTCCTTTATCACGTGAGGTAGAGCGCGTAAGGAGAAAGGAAGGTATAGCGTGTAAATAGGAGGGAGGTGGAGCGAGTGAGGGGGAAGGAGGGGAGGTAGTTTGTGAGGAAGAGGAAGATGTGCTGAATACCTGAGTAAAAGGTTTGATGTGTTGGAAGGAAGTAGGTAGAGTGTGAGGTGAAAATGGGAGGTAGAGTGTGCGCGGGGAGAAGGGAGCTGGTTTGTGTGTAGAGAAGGGAGGTAGAATTTGATGGTATGTACATTTTGCCATCACTCTTCAGAATGCATCATACATTTGCTAGTCAAATATGCTCAAATCAATAAGTTAATTAATAAAATAAAACTATTTTTAGCCCCTGTGGACATCTTCATAAAAATAATTTCAGAATGAGGTAAAATTTACCTTTACTTGATATCGATTTACAAACTAAGCTTAAAGATAGATGTAATTTACACATGTCCTTTTTGTTTAAAGAATATTTCAGACAAAAACTTTTAACAAAACATCAGTACATCAGGTTGAAATACTGTTGCTCTTTACATAATTTAAAACTATCCTTCAATTTGAATGATTTAGAGCTGCTACAAAGTGAAGTCATAAACCAGGTATGTGTTGGAGTTACAACACGCCATTGGGGTTAAGGGGAAAGGGTAGGATTGATATTTTGAACATTTCTGTTTTTCTACAGATGTGTAATTATTGGGAATTTTGGCAGATGTTGTCATCCGTCTTCTTTGCAGTTACTATTTAACATTTTTACCCTAATTTTAATAAAAATCAGAAAGTGCCTAATTAAGATAAAATATTTAATAAAAGCATACTGATAATTTATCTTGATGGTTCTCAGAAATTGCCTAAAATGAAGAATTACCCACATATTTTTTACTTCAATTTTATGCCTGCTTTACTGTTGTTGTTTTTTGTTTGTTTGGTTTCTTTTCTATAATAATCTAAAACGCTTCGGCGTTCTTGTCGTCATGAATATTATATATGTGTTATAACAGCGTAATTATTAAGGAAACAAATTACAAAATAAACGCCAAGCGAACTGACATCAAGCGAAAGAACGCCAGGCGAAACTAAGCCGAACGATTAACGCCAAGCAAATAACGAAATGACGCCACGCGAAATAATGCCAGCAAAGAAAGAAAAATAATGCCAATACTGTGGTAGCAAATAAAACTTTCATAAAAATGTAACATAAATAAGAAAAATACAGAGGTGCATATCTTTGAGGTGGAAATTATTTGATTTGATTTCTGTTTCGAAAAGTACTCGAACTAAAGGGTTTAAGAGTGCCCACCTAACGATGTGAGTTAGAGTACTTTCGAAACAGAATCATTCATGTTAAGAATCTACCCCACTAGATTGTGTTAATTCCCAAATATTATCCCCCACCAGAAAAGGAGACAAAATCAAAAGAAACGGTATGAGGCCTCCACCCAACTCAAGGATATGCACCCTGTAAGTGCGGAGTAACATTAGAGGTAGGGCAAATTTGCTGAAAACGTCCACAAGATTTATTTAAATAATGATTTACAAATTCACGACAACTGGATAAAGCTAATTTCTTCATGGTTGCAAAAAAACTGTAAACATGTTTACCTTATTTAAATAAAGGATCAGCTATACAGTACAGACATGTTTGAGATGCAGGATAAAAATAGTTGAACCATTCCGGTACGTCGACCCATGAACCCTCGCCGTTCTGATTTAAAGGCCCAAAAAACTAATTTCGAAAAAACACTATAGATGGAGTAGATTAGAATAATCTATACAATTAGATTACTAAATACAGACTTAGCCACGTGTTGTGTCTACTAAATCAAATTCTAACAGCCTTATCGGCGTTTAACGATAAGACGTCGGCCATATTTAACGTATGAGTTCGTTTCTTTTTTATTACTTATCACTTTCTTTAATAGAACACTACCGGGCAACAGCACAATCTTAAGTTTGTTTAAATGAAGTAGAAGAGTAAATAATGCAATCTACTTTCCAACCAAGTCCGCAAATATCCCCTAAATACTAAGGCCGTAAAGTTCAAGTTGTTTTAAATTCACTTCTGTCAAATTGAAACTGTCGAGCGACAAAGGACCGGTCTCTCCGACACAGCGTACCAATTAACATTTATATGATTTCATTATGCTAATACATTAATCGTAATAGCTTGGCGTGCGTTGCTCTTTGCAATAAAAATTGTTCACCAGAAGTTAAAGTTCCGAATTTGGCAACTGCAAACTAATATAATATTCAAGATATGCATTAAAAATAGAATCTAATTGTATTTCGATAAAATACTATTTCTCTATTAAAATCCTCATCATTCCATTAAAATCATCAACTGTATCCCATTCTGTCTAATAACCAAATTACAATTTGAGAGTCGAGTTTGCGCGGTTTTCAAGCTTTTGGGACTGGTGGTCAATTCGAGTAGAAATAGATCAGAATAAAACTTTGAAAGCCACAGAACACGTCAAATAAATTATGAAGATATTTTAGACTCGGTGTGATTGAGTCTGTTCTTGATTATTAATGAAAATTCATATCCACGCCGCCTAGCCCTAGGTTAAGCGCTGTTAGACCGTATATGTCACAAAACGTATATGTCACACATGTGATATATTCGGGCGAATACGTGGCAATTGCGATATTTATTCGGTCGAATACGTCACACGGACATATAATGTGACATATTCGGTTGCAATTAGTTTTTCCACGCTCATCTTATCGTATTTGTCACTTATCAAAAATGAAAACGGTGTTTATAAATAGAAGTCCAATTATTTAAAACAGTAAAGAACATTAACATAGTGCTGGAATTGTTAATATCATCAGTAAACTGGTATATGATTTCAAAAGTATGTTGTTAGAATATACGTCTAATGGTGAGATGCTCTTTAAAATAACTAAAGTTGTGTCATTAACTTGTTTATTTAAATTTAAAAAAAAGAGACTTTACGTGTAATGATGTGATGTTTTTTTATAAATAACTGATGAATTTATGTCAGTTTCTTGTTTATTAAAGTTATAAAAAGATCCTAATGTTGTTAATTAGACTAAAAAACTTGATGTCAGTTTCTCGTCTATTAAAACTATTTGTGTAAAAGTTCTCGTGGCCCCTTACTGTACATTGCATATCTGCAGGTCGAAAACGTTACAACAAAAAATCACTCGTGATGATGGTGTTGAAGGTGATGTTTCGTTGACGTTAATAAGGGAAATCTGCTGCTGCTGCTGCTGCTGCTGCTGCTGCTGCTGCTGACAAAGAAATTGGCAACGATGTTTAGAATTGGTCCATTGTATGAAATTTGTGATATAGACGGTCAGATATTTATCGCTAATTTGCACAAACGTATAAACCATGAAAACAAGTGTGATTAATTCGGCCGAATATGTCACACACGTGTGACATATACGTTTTGTGACATATACGGTCTAACAAAGCGGAACTCAATGCAGTACCAATTTGACCCTCCCAAATGACGGTAAACATGGATCCTTTAATGCGTTATTTTCAGATTTGAATTTGAACAAGTCGTGTTACTACTACTTCTTAAAAAATGAAATGCCCCCCCCCCCCCCCCTGAAATGCCCCCCCCCCCCTGAACCCCCCCCCCCCCCACCTGCTATTAATGTTTTGGTTAACAAGACTAATTTCTGGTTGTTAGTTTTTGTCATCTCTCTGTTCCCAAATATGTATAGGGTAAAATGAGGGATTGTGCATAGGTAGTTCATATTCAAAGAACTAAAAATTGCTGACTTGATTGACATAAATTCTAATAAAAGCATTACTTTTGCTATGAAAGTGTTATCACATGACTATCTATACTCACTGATATTTTTTTTTATCAACAAATTATCTATTTACAACAGTCAATAGTTATACCTATCTGTTATATCAAGTGTTTATTAAGTGAAGTTTTAACAAAGAACCCATATGGAAACCTCATAGGAATAAATAACCAGGACCTTCATAAGAAGAAAATACAGACGTTTCTTTTTTGTTCACCATAATTCAGTGAATGTTTAATTAATGTTGTTTAATTAGTATGAACAATATGTCTTATACGAACTAACAAAACGCCCTCTATACCTCCTCCTGTGTTTTAAGGCCTCTGCAGCTTTACTTTTTAATTCGCTTGAGGATTGATCGTACGCTACAATCAGAGATAAAAGATCTAGTTCTGCAATTGCACAGTATTATTCGCAGTAACTCCGTATAACAGTCTAGCAAATATTTAGAAAACTGTTTTATAACGTAATAAACTCATGAAATTAAGCGCTAAACGATTTTGCAGATTTTTCTCGGCTTGATGGGTTGAGATGTAGAAAACCTTACGAACAAGAAGTGCAAATATGTGAAGAAGATCTGGTCTTTGTTAAGGTGATGAAAGGCGAGGAGATTTTGTTACAAAATAATACTGCAAAAAGAATATGCCTCAAAATAACGATACATGCGTACAGAATTAATGGTTAGAACATGAGTGAGGTAAGGCACACACTTAAGGGTTTTTTTGGAGTTTTCCATATAAAGTTGATTTATTTATAAAATAAAAAATATACTACTTCATTACAAACACAATTTTGAATAAGATTTTGCATATATTGTAATTAGCACAAAACCAAATGTTGTTTACATGTTAAAGAATTAGTAGGCCTATCCATTCTCAATACTAAAGTTCATATTAGCAAAAAAAAATCGTGTGCAAAAGCTGATTAATGTACCATGCTTCAATATGTTGTTGACATAATACTGAACATAATACTTAACCTAACAGCAAACTTAAATAAAAAAACCAAGAAAGACACCCATCATGTTTACTTTGGGTTTCAAGGTCAAACATTTCGCCGTTTTATTTTTGAGTCGGCAGACTCAGTGAAAACCAATTTTCGACAATCGTTTTTGCTTTACTATGAACCTAACAATTTGAGGGTTGCATGCAATACTGTTCTAACTCCTTCTTTATTTCAATGTAGTAACGACAGTACTTGCATGCTACCATAGAATGTATGCTTGCTACCCTAGAATATAGTTCTTAGTTTCAAAAAGTAAGTCAATGCTACAACGCGGTCAATTTTGTAATTCTGTGCAAAACGTTAACATTTATATTAAAAAATATGGAATCAATCAATATTTGAAGAAATTTAACTTGTGGAACGTTCGACAAGATTTTGAGTCATGAACGCGCATGAATACCTGATGGCGGAACGCCATATTGGATTCGACAACGTTCGGTTAAGACGAAAAATCCATCGTAATCAAATCAACAGTGAGTAGTTATCGAGTTATTTTCGTGATGCAATGTTTTTATAACACCCAGGTTATATTTGAATGTATATTGACAATAGAAGTTCTCTTTGTAAATAGAATTATTCATATGGAAATGGAGGTGGATTTGGTGGTTTTCGAATGGTAGCCTACGTTACAAAATCATTGTAAAACTTGAAATTTTAGATTCGAAAGACTACACCGCAGTAAACGTGATTTTGGCTCTTTGGGTTCTATTGAACGGTTACGTCATTTAATTAATTAATGCACTCTCCAAAATGAAAGTAGGAGTCTCAAAATCGACCGTAGGGCTAAGCGAAACTTTTTTTAATTTAGGGCCCTAATCATTGTGGATATTAATTGTGGAACCTTGTAGAGATGTAAGTAATCAAATTATTTCAATGTATTGCATTGAAAAAAGTTGGATTTTGAACGATTAACGAATTACTTGGTAAAATATCGTCACTCGTGTGAGAATTATATTCCCATTTGAACGCTTTAAAGTAAAACATAAAGCATCTGATTCACAATGATTTTTTATAACATTTTGATCTATTGAAAATTATGTTTAAAGTAATTTAAAATTCATACATGAATTGATTTAACAGATATATTAATAAATGCATTTTATGCATTTGATCATAATCTTGAGCCTGAATTTCCATCAGAAAATATCCAGATCTAACCCATTTCCAAACCGTAACCAGCTACATAGTTGACACAAGATTTTCTGAAGTATAAAATTTCAAAGAAATGAAAATCTAATGTTTTCAATAATTGCGTGTTATATGTACACCTTATGAAATCCGCTATCAGAAGTTTTTCCTACTTTCAGTTTTGTCTTACACTCCATTCCATATGTCTCACAGGTCATTTAATCAGAACAGATATTCTCAAAATTAATAACCCAGGGAAAACCATAAGAAGAAAAAGAGTAGCACCTCAGGGATTCACCAAGTTTATACAGAAATGGGAACTTCACAATATTTATTTAATAGTATCTCTTTTTTTGCATTTCAGGTAAATTTTGCATCCCGGAAGAAAGAATGAAGTATTTATTAATTGATTTAATTATTCATAAACAGGTTTAGATGATTTTTGGTTCTGGTCAGACATGTATCAACCATTTGAACCATTTGAAGCGGTATAGAACTGTTTGACGTCATGCAATGAAGTGGACAACAAAAGTGAAGGTAGAAAATAATGTTTGAGTTAAATCCAGAATGACTGTTTAGGAGATGTAATTATTTTAAACAGTATATTTTAGTTTCTTTGTAATGCTTGAGCTGTGATAACGCTGTCAACATTGCAACTGGTAAATTATTTTAACATGTTAATGGGTGGGGTACAAATCCGCTGCATTGGGAAAATGTAATATTTTTTCCTATCTGAATATTTTCTGATGGAAATTCAGGTTCCTGTAATTTGATAAATAACTCAAATTAGTTTAATAGTGTTAAATTAAGTCTTGTTAATAGTAGAATTGCCTAACAAAGTGACAATAAATTATGAAATGAAAACCAAAGATATACATTTTGTTCACTACAAACATGTGCCAAATTATAAAAATGAATATATTGTCTCCCTTTTGATGTTACACCAGTATTAACTATTGAAGTGAACCTAGGTTTACACAGTGTTTCAGTTCAATAATTTTGATGTAATAAGTATTCATTTATTAGCCTTCCATTACAAATTGTTTTTAGGTAAAATAAACCAAAACTACTTAAGACATTAATTTTATGTCTATTTCATTCTATGATTTTTACCCAGACTGAATTCTGATCAGCAATGTAAAAGAAATTACCGGTAGTTATTTGAAAAGGAACCCACTTTGCGAATTTTAATGATAACCCAATTTGACCAGTTTATAAGAGCAGTCAACACATTTTTGACTTTTTGCAGTCTGATACTTTCTGGTTAATTTTAAAGTGACATGCCTGGATCCATATTTTATTTTTTCAAAAGAAGGAAACATATAATAACTCTGGCAGTGATGAAACAATATGGATACTTAATTCAGTTAATCAACAGTTAATCAACAGGGATTCTAAAATCGTCGGCAGATCGGTCATTGACCGATTTTCGGTAAAAATGACCGATTGAAATTTCAAAATTGGTAAGAAAAATCGGTCATGAAAATTTCAAAGTCAGCATAAGTTTTCCATTAGTGGCCCATAACTTGTTAAGGAAATTACCTACATGTACATTTTTTCACGCTTAATCCGCTATAAACCTGTCAATTACCGACTGCACAACTCTGCTACCATGAATACAGTCACTACACGCCGCTAGAATAGCCTGCGGCATAGATGAAACGGGAAATGGTCGGTCTCATTTTAACAACGGACGAGTTCATTTAATTTGCAATTGAACTGCGGCTAGTCAAAGGCGGGTAATTAACGAACTATATGCTTGATAACTGAATTAAAAGACTTAGTATTTGTGATTGTTATAATTTACGAAAACAATATAACAGTTCGCAATTAAAGACAGATGAGTTTGTTCGATGTGCGTTTACAATCCTAATTGACCGACGACGGAATAAAATAAAAAGGACATTTAAAATTGCTGTTACTCAAATTTTAAGAAACGTATATAATGCAGATTTTACTAAAAATTTTGCCTTTCACAAAAAAATTGACTACTTTGTGAATTCCCGTAGTGATTAGCACAGCACAACGCATTTTCCTTACGAGTGACGTAAACGGTGCATATGTAACTTTTTACTTTCGGTTTCGTTTTTAGCTTACGATTTATTCAGACTTTGATGACGGTAAAATGTTATTTTGTGTGGAAAATTATTAAATAAAGATCGAACAATTATCGGCGTCGGTGTGATTGCGGATGATATTGAGGGGGGTGGGGGGGAAGGGGGATAATTTTGGCTGGGGAGGGTGGGGGTCGGTCGTAATGGCGGGAATTTCGGCGGCAAATGTCCGATTGGGTTTTGGAAATTTTAGAATCCCTGTTAATCAATATAACTTTATGAAATTTTCTTGAACGGCTGTTGGAACAGGCATTTTAACTACAAAACAAATGACAGCACTCTTTTTCACAGCAACTAAAGTAAAAACATTTTTCACAGTCCAAAAGATTGTGGGTGACTTTTTGTAGATACACCTCACACCTCAGACTGAATGGATTTCAATGCAGAATAGAAACAATCTGAAGAAAGACCATTCTAGCAAAGTACAAAATGAGAGTAAACTAATTGTTATGATCACTCACTTAAAAAATAAAATATGTTATTATAAAGAATATTTGTAAGTTGAGCAAAGATCAAAATAATTGTTATTATTTCATGGGTGCGTTTGCCTGAAAATCAGGTTTTTGTGTGTCTGAAAATGATTGAGTTTCTTCATTTACCCTAAATAAATTTTCAGGATTTCAGGTTTTTTTAGAAATCCTAACTTGCACCCTTGCCAAATGTGCCATCTCTGGTTCAAAAAGCATGAAATTGGAAAAGGAGTGGAAGAAGGATAATGGTATATTAAATTTTATTAATTGACTATTAATAGGGCTCTCACCAGACTTGCAAATCAGGGAGAGTTTTGTCATAATTTACTGCATTATGGAGAAGTTTGCAGTCAACAGCTTTCTTTCCCTATATCGTAAATACAAAATGACTTCTAACAAAGCTCAACAAAGAGAGAAGTCTGGTCACTTTTGATGAGACTAATTCCTTCAAGTCTCTCTCTAGTGAGAGCCCTGTATTAATATACAGTAAAGGCATTGCATACTTTGCCCTTTTCTTTTACATGACTGCAGTGTGGCAAAATCTCGAGGCATGTCATCCCCTGACTTGAACATGCCATTTTCCTGGCAGACACTACATGGTACACCACATCAATACTTAAGTATTTTATAATGGCCCAGCAATTCTCATATTGGTCCAGAACACCTGTATTGGCCCAGTTTAGTCTTCATATGAATTTGAACATGTTATTGGGCCTCGGGCTGTAATATTTACCCTCGGCCTTCTGTCTCAGGCATATATGACTACCTTTGACCCAATAACAAGGTCGACTTGAATTCACTTGATTATTAACATTATATATAACAATATTCATCTGTGGGCCACCTTGAACTAACACGATAGGTTGCTTATTTGTTTTTTAAGTTGGGTAATCTCATATAAATGTGTCTCAAATATCCAATGCTGTTTCAACTTTCATGGTTAATAACTTGACCCTTTACTCCATTTACACGCCATTTTACCACATGGGTAACCAGTGTGAATCCACATCAGATAGAGATAGCACAAATGTAGCTCCAGACCAGCTTGCACATCAGACATTTTGAGGTCTCATCATTCTGTATCTACTCTGTTCATTAGATACATTTAAAGCTCTAATTAACAGGAAGGAGATGTGTCAGCACCTAGATTTACAATAGTTGCTCATGTGTTAAAAGGTGTATCCAACGAATAAAATGAAGTATCAAAATGCAGGTGTTTTTTTGTAGTAATTAACCCTTTACTATAATATTATACACATTTTCATGCCTTTTCATGATCTGATCTGGATCTGCACAGGTCACATTGTGGTCAGAAATAACCTATTGAAATTTGAATAAAAAAGCTAACGCCGTAACGGTTTAGATCCTAATCAGGCAGTATGGATGTGTCGGCTGATCTACATCTACACTGATTTCCCATGCCATAAAGGCATATGGAGGTAAAGGTTAAATGGGATAAATTGTGTATGAGCCTATAGGAACTGAAGATGGCTTGAAGCTTACACCAGAAATACCTCTTTTTTGTGATATTTATAAAAATAGATGAATTATGACAACATTGTAATCTGTTAACTAACCTGCAACATCAAATTATGTACAACTTCATAAGCAACAAAAAGTACAGTGAAATTGGTTTTGGTTATTTGTTATGATTAAAATACAACATTTATTTTCAGCCATGTGTATCATCAGTCTTGTGAAAGCTGTGGACTTGAAATGTCTGCAGAATTGGTAGAACATAAGGGAGCAGAATATGAATGTTACTGTAGAAAATGAAGACAAGGTTTGCATTTTTTATTTTCATTTATTAAAGCTGCATGAATGTATGATTGAGACACACTAAATCTATCTGTATATGTTGGTATTTGTATTTTTGTATCTTGTAACAAGAAAACATAAAATTGTGTTTATATGTATGTGTTGACTTGTGAGACCTCAGTTCACAAGAAAATTAATCATCCTATATAAAAATTACTGTGTTGTTTTTGCCCCTTTCTTCCATGAATACATGACATGAGTGACCAGTGTATATCCAGATCAGCAGGCATATCTGTGCAGTCTTAACAGGATCTACACAGTTCATAATAAGATTCATGAGGCTATTTCTTACAAATATGCAAACAGTGTAGATTCCAATCAGATCCAGATCAGACATCAAAGTTGTTCTTGCTGATACATGTACTGATGTATTGTTTTCCAGGTGTCCACTAGCTGCTTAATCTAAAGGGTCATTTTTTTGTGTCGCCCTTTCAAAGAAAAGGCAATACATAAGGATCGCTTTGTCTGTCCGTCCATCTATCCCAAAAACTTAATGTTGGTTATAACTTTGCCATTTCTTAATATTTCTTCATGAAATTTTCAAATTATATTGTTTATGACAACATGCTTGAGCTGATATTAATTTTCAGGTCAATGTCACATTTGATGGAGTTAATCCTTTTTTTGTACTTTTTTTTAACAGAAAAACTTAATGTTGACTTTAACTTTGACTTTTCTTAATATTTCTACATCAAACTTTCAAATTATATTGCTCATGACAACACACTCATCATGACTCCAAGTTCTTTATGTCAAGATGGGGTTATTCCCTTTTTAGCTCACCTGAGCTGGCTCAGGGTGAGCTATTAGGATCGATGAATGTCCGTCGGACGTCGTCCGTTGTCTGTCGTCCGTCGTCCGTCCACACTTAGTTCGTTAACACTCTTGCGGTCACATTTTTGCTCTGATTGTCATGAAACTTGGTCAGGATGTTTGTCTCAATGATTTCTCGGACGAGTTCGAATATGGGTCATCTGGGTCCAAAAACTAGGTCACTGTTACTAAAAATAGAATTTTCTTGTTAACACTCTAGGGGTCACATTTTTGCTCCAATTGTCATGAAACATGGTCAGGATGTTTGTCCCAATGATTTCTCGGACGAGTTCGAATATGGGTCATCTGGGTCCAAAAACTAGGTCACTGTTACTAAAAATAGAATTTTCTTGTTAACACACTAGCGGTCACATTTTTGATCCGATTGTCATGAAACTTGGTCAGGATGTTTGTCCCAATGATTTCTCGGACGAGTTCGAACATGGGTCATCTGGGTCCAAAAACTAGGTCACTGTTACTAAAAATAGAATTTTCTTCTTAACACTCTAGCGGTCACATTTTTGCTCCGATTGTCATGAAACTTGGTCAGGGATTTTGTCCCTATGATTTCTCGGACGAGTTCGAATGTGGGTCATCTGGGTCCAAAAACTAGGTCACTGTTACTAAAAATAGAATTATCTTGTTAACACTCTAGCGGTCACATTTTGCTCCGATTGTCATGAAACTTGGTCAGGATGTTTGTCCTAATGATTTCTTGGACGAGTTCGAATATGGGTCATCTGGGTCTAAAAACTAGGTCACTGTTACTAAAAATAGATTATCTTGTTAACACTCTAGCGATCACATTTTTGCTCCGATCGTCATGAAACTTGGTCAGGATGTTTGTCCCAATGATTTCTCGGACGAGTTCGAATATGGGTCAACTGGGTCCAAAAGCTAGATCACTGTTACTAAAAATAGAATTTTCTTGTTAACACTCTAGCGGTCACATTTTTACTCCGATTGTCATGAATCTTGGTCAGGATGTTTGTCCCAATGATTTATCGGACAAGTTCGAATATGTGTCATCTTGGCCCAAAAACTAGGTCACTGTTGCTAAAAATGGAATTATCTTGTTAACACTCTAGCGGTCACAATTTTGCTCTGATTGTCATGAAACTTGGTCAGGATGTTTGTCCTAATGATTTCTCAGACGAATTCGAATATGGGTCATCTGGGTCCAAAAACTAGGTCACTGTTACTAAAAATAGAATTTTCTTGTTAACACTCTAGCGGTCACATTTTTGCTCCGATTGTAATGAAACTTGGTCAGGATGTTTGTCCCAATGCTTTCTCGGACGAGTTAGAAAATGGGTAATTTGGGTCCAAAAACTAGGTCACTGTTACTAAAAATAGAATTTTCTTGTTAACCCTCTAGCAGTCACATTTTTGCTCTGATTGTCATGAAACTTGGTCAGGATGTTTGTCCCAATGATTTCTCGGACGAATTCGAATATGGGTCATCTGGGTCCAAAAACTAGGTCACTGTTACTAAAAATAGAATTTTCTTGTTAACACTCTAGTGGTCACATTTTTTCTCCGATTGTCATGAAACTTGGTCAGGATGTTTGTCCCAATGATTTCTCAGACAGGTTCGAGTATGGATCATCTGGGTCTAAAAACTAAGTCACTGTTACTAAAAATAGAATTTTCTTGTTAACACTCTAGCGATCACATTTTTGCTCCGATTGTCATGAAACTTGGTCGGGATGTTTGTCCCAATGATTTCTTGGACGAGTTCGAATATGGGTCCAAAAACTAGGTCACTGTTACTAAAAATAGAAATCTTGTTAATACTCTAGTGGTCACATTTTTGCCTCGAATGTCATAAAACATGTTCAGGATGTTTGTCCCAACAATTTCTTGTTAACACTCTAGCAGTCACATTTTTGCTCCGATTGTCATGAAACTTGGTCAGGATGTTTGTCCCAATGATTTCTCGGATGAGTTCGAATATGGGTCATCTGGGTCTTGGTCACTGTTACTAAAAATAACTTTGTTGTACTCGGGGTGAGCGATAAAGGGCCATCATGGCCCTCTTGTTTGTTCTTGCATTTTTAACTTGATCTAGTTCCCAGGGCGACACAAGTGAACACCCATCTAATGTAACTTTTTGGTGGATTCTGGCAATTAATAACCAAAATTACCCTTAATTTAAAGAAAACAAAGACACTTCAGCTAAAATCATTACAACTTCAATATAAATAGGTTATTTGTTGAAATTAATATTTCAGGATAACAGCTCTACATGGAATGCTGTGAGGAGACCAGTTTGACAATTCTGTCTATGACTGTCTGAGGGAGCATACAGCCTTTAGATTGCCACTAATTCCTGCAATGGAGCATGCTGCTTTTGTAATGGACAAGAATAAAAAAATCACAAATGTCGATACAAATAGTGGATGTGAAATGGAGACAAGTTATATAAAATATAACCAAAACGTTTTAATGTGCACCTCATTGAAAAAACATCAGTTGACAAAAAAGCATCAGTGTAATTGTGTGTTTGAACATTATTTGCTGAATAATAGAACCATTGAAAAAAACCATAGTGTCACTTGTAGTATTATTTTAAATCATGTGACCCAATTCTGTTTGTCGATTTCAAGTTTGAATATTCAAAGATTATGACTAGCTTAGCTACTTTTTTCTGTCATTGGTGTCACCGTATCTCAACTCAGAATTTTAGGTGCTGTCTAATGATACTGCGCTTGCAAACAACTGCTCACAGGATTCGTCCACACTTACAAAAGTATTCACGCCATTAAGGTTATATTCCATTCGTCATTGCACTCTCATTGATAAAATGAAAAATTAAAAAAGTCTCTCTGAATGCAAAATGCAAGGACGAAAGGAGTAATACCTTTAAATAAAGCGTTGTGTTTGAGAACTGACCAGCGTTGTTTCACTGTTGACCATATGACCTATGAAGTATGATATCCTTCACTTAATTGTGATTGGTCAATTTCATTTTATTGTCTACAAGTCCAATCATATTCAAATTATGCCTTTAGACATATTGTCCTACCACCAGGTTCGCTTTCCATGTCACCACGTCTGCAAACTTGATAACAGTATTTGTGTTGACTTGTTAATTGGACATTAATTGTTTTTGGGGTCGAAGATCTATGTCTCGGAGGACATAAAGTAAATTGTTCCCCGTTCTTGAGGCGAAAGTTTATTTCTGGTCCAACTTAATCAAACCCAAAAATCCATTGCTTTTCAATTGTGTTTTGATGGCCGACTCATCAGTACCTCCAGTCCTTTGATTAGACCCGACATTATTTTGACAGACGATCTAAATACGAGTCACATATTGTCGATAAGCGTTTACGCCGTTTATCGTTTTTAGACGTTTCATATATACAATGTATGTTGCACATAGGCTAAATAGTCCACCGGATGTTCCTTCTCAGGCTAGTTAGACAATGGCTGACACTAAATAGTCCCAATGTGATTGCCTTTTGGGGCATTAAATGGCTAGTATGGCATTAGTAAATGACATGCTTTTAGAAATGCAGTATATGAAAAAAGGCCCTGGTTTTAGGATGGCATATGTAAAACAGTTTTGATGTTCACATAGAAGTGGAAAAAAAAACAACAGACAACTTGTTTCAATGTGTCAAATCTCTATTAATTGACATGACCCCTACTTTTCTTGCTGGAAAAGGACAGTCGAAACACTTAGCTTCAAAAGCATGTAAGCAAGCCCTTTATCAAATGGTATCAACTATGATTGCCAGCCTTTTGAAACATGTCATGTTTACTAAAGTTTATATAGGGAATTCTATTGCACCTTAATTGTGATAAGCATACAAACCAAAAGATTAAAATAAGTGAATTTTACAAGTAAATCCATTAATTTGCATCCATTTTCATACGGAAGGTTATATTAGCATAAGTTTGTGTGCTTTTGTATGCAACATTGCCGACTTGATGGGCAGATTGGATCTGTTATACCAAATTAACTTGGGCATGTTTGTTCATATGATAACATGTATGGGTATGTAGCACCCTAAAACCTGGTTAAACTCCCAGTCGCATATTGTTTTGCCCGTTCTAAGCCGGCGACCCCTCTGGTTCTCATTTTGGTAAATTGTCTGCGCTGTCCTTTTTTGCTCATTTTATTAACAAATGGTCTCGTTTTTCCTCTTTGCTTATTGGCTGTATGTTTGGAACTGTGTTTTCTTGATGTGGTCAGTTTTAGTGATAAGCATATTTCTTTTTTATGAAAGCACTGGGTAACTGCAAGTATTGTTTAAGAATTACACCGCATTTATAAATTGCGGGTGGCTGAATACTGTCATATGTAAGTATATAAGCATCTTTGTGAATGGCTAGGGTTATTGCAACGGATGTATATACATGTATAAGTATGAAAACGCTTTTGTGAATGATGAGGTATCTGCATGCTCTCGTTTATGTAAGTATGAACGCACTTTGCAGTATATCAGCACTATTATTTACATTTTTATCAATAAACAGATAACCTGACTATGGAACAAAACTTCGAGCACTCGGCAGCACAACTGTACTTTACAAGCAATACTTTAATGCTTAGCATCCAGTGGCCGCTGAAGATATGATTTGTAGCGGAAATGTGACAACAGCTTATAATGGAATTATTGTAGACTTGTGTGAATGCAATGACTTTTGTTCAAATCGATATAAATTAAATTTCAATAAAAATCCATCTGCTATTGCAAGACATGTTATTATTAGTTGCCATAGAGGAAAAGCTTCTTTGAACATTTAGTCACATGCACGCATGTTATAAAGAATTGTAAGTGTTTATATTTTGTTGTGTACTGTTTTTATTTTGAAAAGTCCCATGGGGAAGGTGAACTGCAATTTTACTCTACAATTTCATTATGTTTAATATAGCGTTAACACTTTTGCGAACTTTTTGCCGGCAGTGATACGGTTGAGACTCCTCATATAACTTGACAGCGTCCGATTAAAGCAACTGACTGCTATTATAACCTATTCCACATCGTGAAATGGAGTGAGGCATGAGTGTTACCCCGTCCGTGGGAATGTCAGAAAGTCTAGCTGCTGAGCTCCGAACGCGGAAGTAGAAAACTTTGTTTTCCTTATAGAACTGACGTCACGTAGAAATGTTACCCATGCAAGGGTTCGTCGGAGTCTCAGAAACCTACCTCCCGAGCTCGACGGGCGAGAGTAGACATAAAACTGAGAAGCTTATCTCCTTACATGTGTAAACAAGATGTTTGTTCTATAACTAACATTCCACTTAACATAAACCACTTTTTGTAATGAATATTTTATTCCTGCGTGTTTATGATTTTGCAAAATCTTAAAGTGGACAAAACCTGCTTTTTACCTTGGAAAAACACACCCCCTCATTCGGCAAAACGGTTGTGTGGAGCTTCAGTTATGCACTTCAAATATTTAGAGATTTCTGCTATTTTACTGATTGTATATCAGAAAGTATGCACTTGAAAGCGACAACACATGTAATCAGTAATTGTCGGTCATCCTGATGACCGACATATTATAATGGACCAAACTTGAACTTTGAAGGGTAACACCGGTTAACAGCTGCACCGGACGTGGTCACTTTAGACAAAGCCGCCCGTCTAGAGCTTGGGAATGCTATTCCGTTCCCCCTATTTGCAAGAAAAGTCTTCTAAATGTTGATGAAAAAAAATCTGGACGTTGTAGTAACATCAAATCAGAAATTGAGCCGATATATAACGACATGTTAAATTATATAAACATACGTGTGTTGTATTTTCTACAGGGTGTAGAAAAAATGTTATGCGTCTTTTTTTTAGAAAGTCACGTGATGAAAACCTTCATAGCAAAATATTATTTGTGTATAAATTGAACTGTTACGTTATTTGATTCAAACAACTGTTCAGGATGATCCCATATATGAAACAGATTCAATCCGATATATTGATTTTGTTGGTCAAAAGCAAGACATCGTTTATGTTTTTAATAGAGACTAATGAATATCCGGGCGTGCTCGATTGGGCTGTCGGAACTGTGCCAGAATCAAATTCCGACTCTTCCACAGAATCTGCTTGACTGTTTCACTGCGCATGTCTGTACTTTCAGCAGACAGCGACAGTAGTAAACCAATTTTGTCTGGCGATTATAGTCGCCAGAGAATCCTTAGCGAGCTTCAGTTATCTTTCCTCGAGGTTTAAAATAGGCGGTATTCCCCAAGCTTGCAAGTAAAGTACATACTGCTGCTGGAGATTAACAACACCAGTTGGTGTTAGATTAAAAAATACAACTAACTCGGAGACATATTACAAGATGTATGTCTACCGTTATCACAGCAGAGTTGCTGATAGCAATTTGATGCCACTTAAATGTCGGTCACTGATTTATTGCCATTCATATGTTTGGAATGCATTTTATGATGAGATCTGTATCTGTATTGTTACGACGCTTGTAACCACTGCTGGCGTAGTGCGTCGGGGGTTTAAATGTTAACCATTCGAGTTGCACAAATACTGCACACTGTTTGCCATATCCTGTCGTTCAGGGCGACGTTTACACCTTCTAGATGCTGGTTTAATACAGTATAAGCTGTACCTCTTCTTTTCTTTTTTACAAATGGTTTATATTTACTCTTTAATCAAGTGTTATGTTGAATTATTGTAATGAGCAATAGCAAGTTGATAAGAAGCTGGAGAATTTTTTTTAAAATAGATACAGAGAACAGGCTTGACCTAATCCAGAAGCCAATCAGAGGCCTCTAGTTTTTTGGTTTACAACAGTCGTTTATTTTCTGATAACGACGGAGAAAGAGTCTAAGAATCTGCCAAACGAGTGAGATTGGATGTCGGAACAGAATCATGATAGGTTTTTATAAAAAGTGTTACATAATTGCATGTTTATTATATCTTTTGAAGTCTTAAGAACTCCTAATGGTCTTAATAACCCATACTTCATAGTTCAACTAAGTTTTCCTAGTTTTTAGATCAGTCAACAAAAAGCAATATTTATAATTTACTGAAAAATAACACTATTTCTGGTATTTATGTTGGTGAAATTCTTGGCATAGTACTGAAATGTAACCATTATCTTATTTTATGGCAAAAAAACCAGTACCTAAAAATATTTCAGTTTGGTTCAGTATAAAACACTGACCGATTCACACCACCTATTTCGATGGAATGGGTAGAACGCTGCCAGAACACAGTTCCGACGCACTTGATTGGAGTTCTCCCTGTTCTAAATGTCGGAATTTCCAATCGAGCACGCTCCGACTTTTGCGGGAAAGGCTGTCTGTAAACAAAAGTTTACAAAAAGCTAGTCGGTCATTAGCATACACTTTCAACCAAAAATGTCTTCCAAAATCTAGAGTTCAACAACAAAATTTCGTCACTGTCCTAGGGTGGGGGGATGAGCAGCCTGACAGGGACTCAAATTATTAAATTTACTATTCTGATCTTCAACAATTTCGTTAGAATGCTGAACTTAAACATGTAATATCGGTGGTTCTCGCACATTTTCCTGTTTTTGTTTGTTAGTTTTAATGATGTCAATTTCAGTGTATGCCATGTTAGATGACATTATGCGGGTTTCAAAAAAACTCATGTCCATGCATTGACTTTGAAAATTGATGAACACTTCTACCCATGTGTTAATTTTAAAAATTTCTTTCTTGTGGTATAAATCACCAAACATACGGTCGTGAAACAGTAGAGGCTTATAGTAAACGAGGAGATGTTTTAAACAAGCATTTAGGAGGAAACGAATGCTCAGAACTTGCTTAATTGTCAAAATATTGTCTTTTAAAGAGAGATTTTGCTTTTTGCGCTTTCCAGTGCAAATGTTGCGAATGTTCTCAGAAGTTAACGGAAGTTTAGCGAAGTGAGGTGATCATTGTTTAAAGTAAAAAAAAGGGGGGGATCAGCGATTTTGCCATTTGTTTGCGATTTCCAGTGCAAATTTGGTGAATGTTATCAGAAGATACCGGAGGTTTAGCGAATGTGACATGGCCATTGTTTAAAGTAAACATAGGAGATCAGCATGGGCAATATTTTTATCTAATATCATAAGTGTAGTCAATTGGGCGGCGCTACGCTAAAAGACAGTATACGACCAATAAGCTGCGGACGAGAGAGATAAACGACTAGGATGGCCACATGAGGTTATGATTACACATTCAGCGTGGAAGCATCAATAATGATTTTGTTTATTGAACTTGTCTGATATCAATTTATAGGATAAATGGCGACACGTTACCTCAGTTACAAGTACTTAGTTAGTCAAGTTTGTTGAAATATAATTTCAATCCATAATTACACACTTTTGCATTTCACGAGCGCACTATTGAAATAACCTGAGATGCGAGAGTTTAAACCTTGTTGGTTTGATGACTACCCATGTCTTCATTAGTTATGAACATTACATTTTATCTTTTATTCGCAATTACTCATTTAGAGGGACATTTATATACATGTATTATGCTCTTTCTCAAAGATTTGCATAAAATTGCCTCGTTTTGAGCTTGTTGCACAAAAACTGCCATGTTTTTTTTTAGATCTATCTATTTCCCTGTCCTTTTGATATCCAAGTTGGAGCTCTAATTACGATGCGGTATTTTATGTTTTTGATATGCTATAAAGTCTTTAACAGGCTCAATGAAACCGAGCCTTTAATATTTTCACATTTTTAGTCTTCGGTGGTTTTCAAAGTGACCTTTTAATCTATTTTAAGAAAACAAAACTTAAACGATTGTTTTGAAATAGAAACTTGGTAACCATTCTATACGTGCTTCTGTATTTTTATTTTTTAAACTTTAACTATTTAATTTATGTTACAAAACTTTCTCCGCCATAAAGTTCAAAACTTGCCCTTGAATATATGCATTATTAACGAAATACGAATTTATTTATTTTGATTCCCATATTTCCTCTCAAAACCGCATATATCTATGCGTTCTCTTCTTGGGGTCTATAGTGAACGGTTGGACTCGTCGCAGTTGCAATCCAAATTGAGTTTTACATGTAAAAGATTTCCGGGGATGCCCGTGACCCCAATGACTGCTTCCCCATACACATGCAATATAACGGATCTGATTTCGGTCTTGGGATACTAAACGATAACATTATTTTGAACAGTACAGTAAGGTAGACAACACAAGCACTATCATTTCTATGTAAGGGCGATCTACTTGAATATACTGCAAGGAATGCAAAACCAGCCTTTAAAGTAAAGAAAAGTTGTTTTCAGAACAGTGGCATAACGACAATTTTTATGATGATAGATTAATTTAAATACAAATAGTGCTTCTTGAGTTCCTTTAATAGTTTTACAGAAAATCGTTCAAACAAAAACAAAAGATAATAGCAGCATAAAGCTTAAGTGAAAGTAATAAATGCACCAGCATCCTAATTTATTGTTTACTGTCTTTTAACGCTCGTCAACTTCAAGTTTGACGAGATCTGCTGAACCAACTAAAACTACATTTTATGAATGTTGGTAATGAATACTGAATATTATAAGCGTGGCTTTTCTCTCAATGTACAAATAAGTATCAACTGTGAAAAGTTCTATGGTACCTCTTTGAGCATTCGCGTTAATGTAACATATTCATCAGATTCGCTGGTGCTTAAACAACGTAATTATTTCTACACGTCCTGAAAGAAAATAAATTACGTCTACTAGAGACATGATTATTTATATTGATGCCTTTAGCCCGTACACGTATTCTTCATGTTTCAATAAATCAAACATCAGCCGTTCAACTTTGTTTGCATGCTTTAAAGTAACAGAATTGTACAATGTTTATATGTTCTCTTGTTTATGTTTGTACATACATAGAAATGTAAATAGAAATAAACTTGAAACTTGAAACATCAACTGGCCATGTCATTGACTTACATTGGTCCAAAAGTAAATACATGAACGAATACATACCTACTTATTCTTTTAATTTATTTGCTAATGACCGACTAGCTTTTTGGAAAGCTAAAACTTGTACTGTCTAAGATTTCCTCGTAGAGAAAGGTCACCATGGCCTTATTGGGGGCGCGTCAGGAGAAAGGTATTCCGTACAGTTGATGTCAGTTCTTGAAATGACGTCATAAAATTGTGCAGACGACATTAATTTTTTTTCGCGGTTAAAATAACATTATGCTGTCAAAACTAGAAACAAAATCTCAGATAGGTTATGAGAAAATAATAGATAATTGTATAATTTTTTTACCAAACATAGTGGTTCAGTCCCAGAGGTTGTTTCTTAACCCTTTACTCCATAGATACACCTTTATCACTTGTGCGAACAGTGAAGATCCAGATCAGAGGGCACAACCGTGGCACACAACAGGATCTACACTGTTTGCTTTTAGATTCACTATGTTATTTCTGACCAAGATGCGACCAGTGCAGATCCAGAACTGAAGGCACGGATGTGCTAGCTGATCAAGATATACACTGGTCGCACCTGCGTTAAGATTCGTATATATTGAGGAATGTCGTTTAAATGTATTATCAACAATAAAAAATGACGAGTTTAAATGAAGTTAAGAAAAAACATCGAAAGGGTTAATCCACAAGTTCTTTAAACATTAGCAAACATATACTCCCCTAGACACACTTAACAGCGAGTACAAAGTTGATTGTTTTATAGCACGAGTGAGTGTTTTATAGCACGAGTAATCGATTTACAACACAAGGACTTAGGTGAAGGACACGCGCATGAAGGAAAATGCATTTACCATTCATTATGAAGTCGGTTTAAGAAAATGCATGCAGTAACCTAAAATAAGTATTATCTGAACTTACTCCAGGATCATTTATACAACAGGAGTTTTGATAAAGAAAGGAACCAGAAATGTGCATAGGTACCAACAATGTTATTTGGGGGGCCATACGCAGCTCAACTTTGAATGGTATTAATCTGTAAACACCACATTGAAGGTTCCATGTTCACCGCCATATGCATACCATTGTTTGGGATGGATAATGTACTGTTAATTGGTGTAAATATCGAGTTGCCCTCAACCAGGGGCTACGCGGCGTGGGCAGTAACAAGCATTTCCAATACTGCAGACGAAAGGCTCAATCAAACCGAGCCTGCAATATTTTCATTTTTGTCGTGTTCGGCGGCCTTCAAAGTTTCTTTTTCATCTATTATGATAATGCCTGAAATTTCTCAAGGAGACGACGTTCTCCCAGGAAACGGGACTTGGATTATATAATTATTTGATTGTAATTCGATTTCAAGTAACAAGTAGCTATATTTAAGGTTATCAAGATCAGCTTTTTATTCAATGATGAGTCATTGTTTAAATTCATATGCACACCTGTTTGTTCGGAGCAAGTTTCAATTTAAAATTCACGATTACATAGCAGGGCAAATATTTACTGACAAATATTGAATAGGTTTTGAGTAGCTGTCATCTGGTAATGCATAGTCCCAGTGAATAGAATTTAAATTGACAGTGTTTTTTTTCCTAGTGTCTGTTATTGTTTGCATTTTGCTAATCATCGGTTATCTTACTGCAGTATCAGTTAAATTAGGGGGGATGAATTTTGGCGCAAAAGCTTCAATGATATAAAAGCGCAGCATAAATTATTAATTGTTTATTTCTATTCAAACATATTACTGCACGGTGTAATTACGCGGGAGTTAAAATTCGCGCGTTTATCCTAGCGCGTAACACGCGAAATTTAAACTGGTTTCTTATTCCTTATTGAGATTCGAAAAAGGAACTGAAATGTTTGTACAGATTTTAATCATTGTTTAAGTTATCTCCCCTTGTTCAGAACAACGGCTTTCGTCTAGAAACTGCTCGGTGAAAATAAACATTCAACTACATTTCATTATATTTGCCAGCTCCTTATTCGCTCGAATAAGGAAACGGGAACTGGTTCCTTTTTCCTTATTCAGATTCGAAAAAGGAACTGAAGTTTGTGTACAGATTGCATACACACGTTATCAATCATTTTTGAAGTTATCTCCCCCTTGTTCAGAACAACGGCTTTCACTAGAAACTGCTCGGAGAAAACAAACATTCTACTACATTTCATTATATTTGCCAATTCCTTATTCGCTCGAATAAGGAAACGGGAACTGGTTCCTTATTCCTTATTCAGATTCGAAAAAGGAACTGAAGTTTGTGTACAGATTGCATACACACATTATCAATCATTGTTGAAGTTATCTCCCCTTGTTCAGAACAACGGGTTTTATCTAGAAACTGCTTGGAGAAAACAAACAATCAAACATATTATTGCACGGTGTAATTACGCTGGAGTTTAAATTCGCGCGTTAACCCTAGCGCGTAACACGCAAATTTAAACCCGCGCGAAATATAATGATACCACAGTATTTGAATAACCGTTACAAATTCTAGCAACAACTTGTTAACCCACTTAAGAAAACGTCCATGAACGTTCACGTACGCCATTCTTTTTATCACTCTTGCGTGAATGAATATCTCCGATTTCCGATCACAATAAATGACAAAATCCGTCAAGACAGTCATTCCTACTAAGAAATTTAAAAAGAAAAGTTCTCGGTCAATACTGAGTGATATTTTCTGTTATCCAGCGAGGCCAAAATGTTATCGTGTTTCATTTAAAGTAATTCAAATTGGAGTTGACTTCTGGGCGTGTTTATATTTCACGACATGCGCATTTGAAGACATCATTTATTGTGAAAATCGACACACTGCATGTGATGGCTGATCGGTTGAACGTTTACATCATGACAACCTCGATCTTTTCTAATCGGTTGTCTTTGTATGTCCTAGTCGGATTTCCGTGTATGCCCTAGTCCGGTTCCAGTGAGTCCTAGTCTGGGGTCCGTGTATGTCCTAGTCTGGTTCCCGTGTATGTCCTAGTCTGGTTCCCGTGTATGTTCTAGTCAGGTTCCGTGAATCTCCTTGTCTGGTTCCAGTGTATGTCCTAGTCGGGTTCCTGTGTATATCCTAGTCGGGTTCCTGTGTATGTCCTATTTTGGTTTTCTTGTATACCCTGGGTGGGTTCACGTGCAAGCCCAATGCGTGTTCCCGTGTAAGCCCCAGTAGGGTTCCTGTGCTGTCTTGCGTATCTTGTTCAGAAAAACCTATTGAAGAAAAACTAAAATGGCAAACAGTGTCGATCCTGATCAGATAGCACGGATGTGTCGGCTGATCTGGATCTACTCTGGTCGATAATGCGTTAAAATGCGCTTATATGGAGTAAAATGTTATATTTGTTTTATTATAATGCCGCTTTTCCTTGCAGCTTAAGCATATACCAGTAAAGTCGTGTACCGAAAGTTGCTTTGCCCACCAACAAACGCTGAACAATACGTTTTATGAGAACTTGTTTTATAGAGAACATGTACCATCGCTATCATTGAATACTTAAGAATTTCAATAAGCATGTACAGTCAGCTTTACAAAATGTTATCGGACGATAAAAGAAATCATTAAAAAAAACAACACTTTATCAAATGTCTGTGCATCTAAAGTATTTTAGGACCCTCTTGAAGAGCAAAGTTAATTTATAAATGCATCTAATTAAATTGGTAAATCCGAGTTTTGATGGTATCTCTATACTTTTTATTAAGTGCCTTTCATGCTATTTAGAAATTGAAAGATAAAAAATATCATTCACTTATGAATACATGTAATTATGCACATGACAAAGTGCGATGAAAAATTGGGAAATTATAATGTTGATTGCAGCGTCATGTTTTGGAGGGCCAATTTTCTATTAAAAGTCGAATTTCCTTTTAACTGCTACAGATTGCAGTAGTTGCTGAATAGCGGATAACGAAAAGTGGATAAATGGGTTGGTTTGTCAGTTTTTATAGAATGAAAGAGCAGGTTTGGTGTCCCGGTATAATATCCTCACAAGATAATTGAATATGACAACCTACACGTTGGCGGGCGCCATACGTGCTAAGTTTTGCGCATATTTCGCGAATACTTTTCCAAACGATGTCATGTTTACCTGTAGTTACAATATGATGCAAAAGAATAAAGACTCAGCAACTCTTTTGACATTTTTCTGGTTTGATTAATAATGACAATGTGCTTTCGTCGCCATATTGTTTTATTGCGCATGTCAGATAAGGTATGCATCAGAATGAGGCTGCGCACGTGGTAAAACAGTTGCTTTCGCAACTCATCTTTTGAAGGAATAAATATTGATAACAATAGAACTAATGAAAAACATTGTTTTGTTTCCTTTATCAGATGAACTCAATGATAAATGGAATTCGTGTGGAAGAAAAGAAGTAAACTTTCTTTGGCAAATATGTGCCATCACTATAATTGAACTAGATTTTTACGCGCAGGCACTACCGCGCATGAATACAAATTCTCGCTATCAGATCTCGGGAGAATCTCGAGCGCGCTCCTTCGGAAAGCAATGAAGACAATTTTTGCGAGTCTCTGTCAGATGAAATTTCGATAATATACTGAAGATACATGTAATGGCACTATCTTTGAGGGAAATCGTATTGTTTCTTCATTGTAGCTGATTGTACCAAAACAAGAAGAAAATTAAAACTGTATGTTGAAAGAGAACAAAATCTTGTACAGATAAAACATCGCCAATAAGAACTGATATCATGTCTTTGATATATTCTTGTAAAAACAACATCATATATGATTTAGATCGACTATCCTCTTTTTTTGTTTTCCTAAAGTATAGTGACCAATTGGGGCAAATTATTTAAGAAATTCACTAAAGTAAATAAAAATTATAAAAGTTTTCTACACATATTCTGTCATATAATGTGTAATTTATAAGTAAAGTGATGCATTTAATTTTTGCAAATGTAAAGAAATTTTGCCACTTATGCAATTTTGCTACGTCCTGAGTATTAAATATAAATACGTTTATGGGGCAAGCTCGTTCAGCATATCCGACAACTGTGCTTAACATTAAAAAATGTCGGGTGATAACACACGTGAAAATCAGTGAAACTTTCAAATAATTTGATTAAAACATGTTAACAGAAAAGTTGTGTATTCGAAATTAAACATACAAAACCAAAATCCTTTTCAGTGTTGTTCCCATATTTCTGTTGTTTATTACCCCAGCTCGTACCAATAACCTTCATTTAACTATATACAACTTGGTGACCACTAGCCACTCGATTTTCGCTTGATTAAAATCGCTTATTTTTTATTTCTACGAAATCTTACATGAATCATGATCAGTCGCTCTTTATTACCCTTTTAATAATCATGTATTTATCAATGTCGTTTTTTAAATATATTTTTGTTTATAATGTTTTCAAGAAGAAAATAATACAATTAAATGGACTGGGGATCATTATTAACTAAGCCATAGAATTAAATACTCAATACGCCTTTCCAATAATTCGATGAATTTTTTGGTTACCTCCCCTCTCCATTCACGTGACTGCTCTACGGGAATAGGGAATATGTACCTACAACTTTCTTTCTTATCATAAAATTATTTTTTGAAAAATATATTTTCTCGTTGAACTAGTAATAATACATCAGCGTCATGATATTTTTGATAATAATTTATAAAACAACCAAGTTCTTATTTTGGGCTCTCTAAATGTAATCTTTTCTAAACCAAACCAAAGGCTGCACGACTGCTAACTTCACGCTGCCAGGCTGTCAGGATTCCAGACTGTCAACTTACGAACAAACCAAACTGTACCAAAACGTAAGTTGACAGGGCATTTTTTTGGAGTTGTTATATTCCCAATTGCTTCTGCACGAAACGGACTAAATAGACTCCATTTATGTCGGGGCACAGTCAATTGTTTCTGATGTTTCGACATGACCAATTCAAAAATAGAAATCGGCGACATTTGGGGAGATCGCTAGTAATGTTGTTATATTCCGGTTAAAAAAAAGAAACAGGAAATATTTCTGGAATTGAAGAATCCATTGTATCCTGCAATACCATACAAAATCTTAAAATGATCAAACACCTCTGCGAGGTCTCTCTTACAGAAGCACATTAATAAAACTAAACACATCAAAACAACAAACAATGAGAGTCAAGACTTTTGCCTGTTTTGCCCTGCCAGCGGGTAACTGAGTGCATTGATGCTATTTACTATTCATTTTACGTTTGATCACGTGCACCCCTTTCTGGATCCCATATTTCTGAGTCTTTTGATTACAATTAATTTATGCGCACATTTTGCATTTATTGCCTGTGTTCTATGTTATTGTTTCTTTCTTCTGGCGAAGAGGATATTAGATCGGCTGCCGAGCAATCCGAAGAACTCGGCTTCTCAAGGTGTAAAATCAACAAATTCAATGAAGCCAATGTTTAGTTTCGATTCATGTATAAGAAAACTGGCAAAAAGTCACAACATACACAAACAATAACTCCCAATAACGCATAAAATTTTCCAAACATCCGGAAAATGGACCCGAACGTGTGAATGACGCGTGTGAATTACGGTAAAACTCGTGTTTGAAACATTCTCCTGTCAACAGTTCATTATTTCCAAGAAACAAACCTCACTGGCGGCGCAAATTGAAATATCAGATGGCCAGATTTTTTTAAATGGAGCTTGTTTCTAAAGGTTACACACAAATCAGAGCATGAATCTAACGGATATTTACTTTCCTTCGTTCTCTAAGTAAATTATCCCTTTCATCCAAAGATACACCTTTATTGCGAGGGAGCACGTCCGTGCCATCTAATCAGGATCTAAACTGTTCGTTTTTTTAAACTGTTTGGATGTGCCGGCTGATCTGGATCTACACTGGTCGCACATGCGTAAAAATGCGTTTATATTGGGGAAAGGGTTATTCTTGTTCTATTGTTGCCGATGTTGTCATAACTGTTTGTGGTATTATTTCATACGTTGGTTAGTTTTAATCTTATTCTAGTATTAATGACTTCAAACGGTCTGACGTTGAATTTCATTAAGAATTCTTGAGGAATCTTCTGCATTAGTCATTATCATCAAAGACTAAAGAGCAGTCTAAAATCTCAAGCATTTGATTGGATGACTTGAAATTAGTCTAATTTTCAACAGACAATATGCTTTAGATTTGAGACTGGTCTCTTATTTTAGTTTTATGATCTTGTGCACTGTGTTAAATATCATACAAACTGCTTACATTAATTTAACTTTTGTTTCATATATATAAAAGAATAAATATATTACAGAAAAAAAAAGCATTAAGGCCCGTGTTTAATATATGCAAACTATTAAATTACAAAGATGAACTATTCTTAAACGAAAATAAAAATTTATTATTCGAAAATAAAAATTTATTGTTTGACAATTTTAAAAAGACTTATCTTCCATGAAATTTTGGTTTGCGCTGAAAAGTGCCGATTTGTGACATGATGATGTTCGGCATCTCGCAGACGACGGTGGATATCGGCATCCATGTTCACAGACATTCTTGATGACGTTATAAGTCTCAGAGATGACTTTTCAAGAGGTATTATGATAAATGACAATTATGTATGCTGATGTAAGTATAATACAGAATTGACAAATGAATGAAAATTTCGGGTTTTATGTAGTGAAAGAGTATTGTTTAATAATAAAGCGCGGAAGTGGTCGTATGTGCAAATTGGAAGTAGAAGTCCAAATAATTAGCACATGTAGTTAAAAAAGCTGCAACCCAACCTGTCAATTTAATCAATATACAAAATGGCATGTTATAGTCTTATAAGTATTGTTTGGTAAAAGGTGTTAGCCTTGTGGCTAGCTATAACGGCCCGAGTAAAGCTCTGCGCAAAACTTGTCAATGAGTGAACATTAACCGGACCATTTGCACCTGTGTTATTGTTTTAACACCTTGCTCTTACAACCCACTAAAGACTTCTTTGGAAGTTTAATCGACTTTCCAGAAGTTGTTAATTGGCATATAGTAATTTAGGAGAAAAACAATTATATCCATTGAAACAAAGCCCCCGTGTAGATGTATTATTTTGAAAATATTATATACAGTGAACCCACGCTATTAAGACCACCTTTAGGACTGGGAAGAAGTGCTTTTAATATTGGGGTGGTCTTTACTTCGGGGTAGAAGATTGTGCAAAACTGCAAAATGGGACACATGAACAGTGGTCTTATTAGCGAGGTGGTCTTAATTTAGGGGGTCTTAATGAGGGGTTTTACTGTAGTCACCTTTACATGAACACGGAAAGCCACGTCAAATGTAAGTTTACAATTTTTAAAAAGTTTTTATAAGGTCGCCGACGAATTTATAACTGTGTGCGGGGTGATATTCGCACTGGGATTAAAACTAGTTTCACCGGTATATCAGTGCACTCTGATGTTTTTCTTTGGCAAAAACATTCGAACAAAAACATCTATAAGCAGTCGACTCAAGTTTGCATGTTCGTAAAAGAAGCTCCTACAAGGTTGAGAAAACAACCCAGTCGATTAAATCTAATAGGAGATATAGAGTTTCATTTTAAATGTTTGAATTAAAACATAAATATACAGATGAGACCCACCGACGTATTAAGATCTGATTTGCTCCCATGCACCGTTTATTGTAATTAAATGCGTAATTTAATAACCGATTAATAAACATTTTTAAGCACAAAGAATATACTTAAATATCATGCGAATGTAGATTTGGCTATTGAGATTGTATCTCAAATATCTAGCAAACCAAGTATTGTATTGTCTTTTCTCAATAAAGCCTACATTTGACATACATTAATATCAACAATAGAAGTAGATTCCAGGGGCAGATAACTATGTCTGCAAGAATCACTGTAATTTTGTAGATGGCAACGATATTTCGCTGAGATCGGTAAGAGATTTAGACAGATCTCCTGTTAACCATTCTTGCACAAAGATAAATGCCGTGGATATAAGAAATCATCGTGCCAAAGTAAAGAGGCGAGGCCCTTGTTCTGTCGGAGAGATTCAGTGAACTAGAGGCCGAACAGTAATATCTGGGCTGAAGGTTATAAAACTGAGATTGGAAACCAGTCTCAAATCTCAAGCATCTGATTGGCTGAAATGGCGACAGGTCGCCAATCAGATCCTTTGAGACTGGTTTCTAATCTCAGTTTTATAATCTTCAGCCATAGACGATCACTCATTCAGGAGCAGTTTTAAAGATTTCCAAAAAAAAAAGGATTTCGTTTCTGGCAGTGTTAGGATAGTTACATGATAATTTCGATTTTCTGGCCAAAATCCTCATGGCAATTAAAAATTACTCTCTTTCAAAGGGGGTAAGTCGAACAACACTACTGAATTCCCCCCCCCCCCCCCCTGAATCCGCATCTGCATGTGCGAACTGTAGATCCAGATTAGGAGGCGCATCCGTGACGTTTGATCAGGATCTACACTGTTAGCGTTTTGGTAATAAATAACATAATGAATTAAAAACGAACAGTGTAGAGTCTGATCAGACGTCACGAACGTGTCGGCTGATCCGGAACTACACTGTTCGCCCATAGGTAACAGCCATATCCCATGGCGTTGAAGATTTTAAGCATAACAAACACAAGAATTCAGTGCAATAATGTTATTATTCCTCTCGCGAGTACCACACACACTCATGACAATATTAGTATCGGTGTTCACTCGGTGTTTTAAGAGAAACAAGCAGAGTATCCTCGATGTCTTTAGGTAGCACCTCAAAACGGATCATTTAATTGATCGTTAAGATATTACATTTCACAACCAAGCATTTGCGTGACTCAAACCCCTCCAAAAGATACAGTATATAACCAGTTTATTGTTTCAACTTTTATCAAATACAAACATCCAACTCTTTATTGTCTTCCCTTTGCTTAATGGCCTGGTTTTGTCACATTTGATGTGAGATAAATTCAAATAAAATTTATACCCTGATGCTCAGTGCTAAATTAAAACGGGTATTTTGAAAAGAAGTTAAGCTGATAATTATCTGCCCACAGCCCGAAACAACCTTCTAACACTATGAAATACGCATAACTGTTTTGACTGAACAATTTATATTGATGCAAATGTTCAAAATCGGTGTCCAATTTCTTGCATACCTTTGCATGATTTTTACAGATTTTGTCATTGTCATTGACTCGTTCTGACTCCAACAAATATAACTAATTGCTAAGATGATCGTCTCTAAATTCGTCACGTTTACATGTTATTTTTAAATAAAACCGAGAATAATAACAACATATTTAAGTCTTATATTCATTATTAAATACATCAGCATGATGATGATCATCATCATGTGTAAATAATGAGTTGCGCTCAATCCGGGGCTAAGCGACGAGGGCAGTAATCAAACCGAGCCTGCAATATTTCCATATTTGTCGTGTTCGATGGCTTTCAAATTACTCTTTTTCAAAATTTAACAATGTGGCGGCCCCTACTCAATACAATAAATGAAACAAGAAGATTTGGGACCAGTCTTTATATCAACAATCGAATTGGATAACACTGAGCGCTGTCAAAGAACTGACCAATGTCCAGCTTGAGATCAACATCACAGATGATATGATGCTCAAATTAAATTTTCAGCTCAACATTTTATTTAGTTTCTGAAAACATGTAAAATACTCTATCCCGCGTTATCAAGCTGAGAGTGGAGGCCAAATATCAGGGTCCAATATCACAAAAAGTATCGAGCTAGTAAAATGTTCGTATTATTATGAACATCTGTTAAATACCACACCGTTGACATGATCTCATAAAATATATATTGAATTATAAAATCAGAACGTTCGGATAACATTGTATCAAAACTGCATTATCATCAAAATTGAATGTAAAACATATTAACTTTTAACATTAATCTATCAAGTAAGCTGTATATTTTCATTATTTTATAAGTACATATTTGAGTTGAGTTTAAAATCCAGCTCAAAACTTTTCGCAATAAAGAGCCATGTTGACCTCACACTCAGTTTAATAAAGTGAGAAAATTGGTTGGTACAGAAACAGCCATCAGGAGCGGACAAACTTATCACGACACATTAAAGGAATGTATAAACACATCTATAACTTTGCTGCACAGGTTTAGTGATAAAATCTGTGTGCTTGCAGCATAGAATGTTTGACATGAGGTATTAAGATATCTCGGTAAGTGTATTGAAGTTGTTCATCCTTCTACCCGATCAATTGATAACGTTATTGTTTTCAAGATCCAGTTGTACAATAATAGAAACACAGGGGCGGATCCAGAGGGGGTTCAGTGGGGTTGCTCGAATCCCCTTTTTGGAAAACACTATTTAATTTTCATGAGGACTTTGGCCAGAAAGCTTGAAATTATCATGAAAGTACACTAAGACTGACCCCACAGAATCCCCTTCGGTATGTCGGTGTATCCAGTGTTGGATGCAAGCCTTGATTTTTTTCTTGCATACCGGATAAGTATTTCCGCGTGATTTACCGGGAAAAGAAAATCTTATCTTTTCCCTAGGGAAAAGATACCGTAGGGAAAAGATACCGTTCGCGTGCAACACGGGTGACGTCACGTCTTCAAGTATCTGGCGTAATTTATTCAAGTTAGTGACGTCATTAAAAATAAGGTTTACGTTAACGTCAATATTTCAGCGGAAGAAAACAAAATTTAGTTTGAATACATGTACACAAATGTTATCAACAGTAAAAGGTATGCAAGAAAAAGTATCTTGCATGGGACATTCGGTAAAGATAGAAAAATCTGTCACTCGGGTGAACTGTTTTGGCGGGAACTCGGCAGAGCCTCGTTCCCGCAAAACAGTTCCCCCTCGGTGACAGATTTTTTCTATCTGAACCTAACACTCATGCAAGATACTTTTAATCTTTCATCAAACGCTGGAGACACCAACATACCGAGCGTTTGCAGAACATAGCACTGTAAATAGCACCGTAAGGAGACTAAACAACCAATATCTTGCTAAATACAGCACCATAGAGAGACCATCCATCCGAGAGCTTGCTGAAAACAGCACCGTAGAAGGACTAACCCTCCGAGTGCTTGCTGAATACAACACTGTAGAGAGACTAACCATCCGGGAGCTTGCTGAATACATCACTTTAGAGGGACTAACCATCCGAGAGCTTGCTGAATACAACGCCGTAGAGGGCATAACCATCCGAGAGCTTGCTGAATACAACACCGTAGAGGGACTAACAATCCGAGAGCTTGCTGAATACAGCACCGTAGAGGGACTTACTATCCGAGAGCTTGCTGAATACATCACCGTAGAGGGACCAACCATCCGAGAGCTTTCTGATTACAACACCGTATAGGGAATAACCATCCGAGAGCTTGCTGAATACAACACCGTAGAGGGACAAACCATCCGAGAGCTTGCTAATACAACACCGTAGAGGGACTAACCACCCGAGAGCTTGCTGAATACAACACCATAGAGGGACTAACCATCCGAGAGATTGCTGATTACAACACCGTAGAGCGACTTACCCTCCGAGTGCTTGTTGAATACAACATCGTAGAGCGACTAACCCTCAGAGAGCTTGCTGAATACAACACCATAGAGGGACTAACCATACGAGAGCTTGCTGAATAGAGCACCATAGTGGGACTAACCATCCGAGAGCTTGCTGAATACAACACCGTTGATGAATTAACCATTCGAGAGCTTGCTGAATACAGCACCGTAGATGAATTAACCAACAAGCTTGCTGAATACACCACCATAGAGGGACTTACCCTCCGATTGCTTGTTGAATAGAGCACCATATTCCATAGAGGGACTAAACACATCGAGAGCTTGCTGAATACAGCACTGTTGATGAACTACTAGTAACCAACTGAGAGTTTGCTGAAAACAGCACTGAAGACGGACTAACCATCGGAGATCTTGCTGAATACAGAATATAAAAAGGAAATCATCCGAGAGCTTGCTAAATACAAAACCGTGGAGTGGCTAACCATCCCAGAGCTGGTGGAATATAAGAAGTACAAGTGAAGGACAGCATTTGAATATTTATATTGTCGCGGTCTTGATGAGTTATCCCTTAAAAATTTTTGGGGAGAACCCTGGTCTGCAATAGTATTTTCCAATAAAATGTTTTGGTTGATAACCCATTTTAAGAAAATTTGAAGGGGGTCAAATCTCAAAATGACTGGGTTACTTGAGGCAAAAATTGGGTTTTAATTAGGGTTTGGGCCAATTTTGACTTTTGTTTTCCTTAAAAATGCCACAATTGATACCCTGTATGGCAAATAATTCATATGTCAGCTCAAAAGGTGAGTTTGCTTAAGTAGTTGAATTGTTTTACTATTATTCATAACCATTTATTTGAGAAATTGATGTTTTCCAATTTTTATTTGCAAGAAATGAATTCTTAGGTTTAGCCGCTTATACCGCAAACGCGTACCAGAATAGGTGGTGCTGGAAAATTCATCATATTGAGTTTTTTACCAACTGAAAGCTGAAACATAGTAGATTTATTGCAAACATCATATTCTTGAATAAAAACAGAAAATATAAGATATTGAAAAACACAGGTTTTCTTTAAGGCTAATTACTTGTAAAAAGTCCACCGGATGTTCCTACTCGGGCAAGTCAGACAATGGCTGACACTAAATAGTCCCAATATTTTGGCCTTTTGTGGGCATTATGCCATTATATGGCTATTATGGCCTGAAAGGAGCATGTTTGTTAAATCATATGCTTTTACTGACACACTGATAGCAAATTTATGTTTGGAAATGCAGTATATAAAAAAAGCCCTGGTTTAGGATGGCATCGGTAAAACAGTTTTGAAGTTCACACAGAAATGGAAAAAACATACCACCGGCTTCAAGATGTCAAATCTCTGTTAATTGATATACGATCCCTACTTTTCTTGGCTAAAATGGACAGTAGAAACACTTAGCTTCAAAAGCATGTAAGTTAGCCCTTATCAAATGGTACCAGCTATGATTACCAGCCTTTTGAAACATGTCATGTTAATATAGTTTTTTGGGGAAATCTAAATTTACATCTCTTTCTTCTGAATACAGCACCCTCCGAGAGCTTGCCGAAGAGACTCAGAGACTAACCCTCCGAGAGCTTGCCGAATAAAGCACCGAAGAGAGACTTACCCTCCGAGAGCTTGCCGAATAAAGCACCGAAGAGAGACTTACCCTCCGAGAGCTTGCCGAATAAAGCACCGAAGGGAGACTTACCCTCCGAGAGCTTGCCGAATAAAGCGCAGAAGAGAGACTTACCCTCCGAGAGCTTGCCGAATAAAGCACCGAAGAGAGACTTACCCTCCAAGGGCTTGCCAAATAAAGCACCGAAGAGAGACTTACCCTCCGAGAGCTTGCCGAATAAAGCACCGAAGATAGACTTTCCCTCTGAGAGCTTGCCGAAGAAAGCACCGAAGAGAGACTAACCCTACGAGAGCTTGCCGAATAAAGCACCGTCGAGGGACTAACCCTCAGATAGCTTGCCGAATGAAGCACCGTAAAGAGACTAACCCTCCGAGAGCTTGCTGAATATAGCACCATTGAGAAGCTAACCCTCCGAGAGCTTGCTGAATAAAGCACCGAAGAGAGATTAACCTTCCGAGAGCTCGCTGAATACAGCACGGTAGAGGGACTAACCCTCCGAGAGCTTGCTGAATACAATACCGTAGAGGGACTAACCCTTCGAGATCTTGCTGAATACAGCACCATAGAGGAAATAACCCTCCGAGAGCTTGCTGAATACAACACCGTAGAGGGACTTACCCTTCGAGAGCTTGCTGAATACAACACTGTAGAGGGACTAACCCTCCGAGATTTTGCTGAATACAACACCGTAGAGGGACTAACCCTCCGAGAGCTTGCTGAATGCAACACCGTAGAGGGACTAACCCTCCGAGATCTTGCTGAATACAACACCGTAGTGGGACTAACCCTCCGAGAGCTTGCTGAATATAGCACCATTGAGGGACTAACCCTCCTTGCGCTTACTGAATACAGAACCGTGGAGGGACTAACCCTCTGAGAGCTTACTGAATACAGTACCGTAGAGAGACTTACCCTCCGCTTGCTGAATACAGCACCGTAGCGAGACTAACCATTCGAACGCTTGTTGAATATAGCACCGTGGAGGGACTAACCCTGCCAGCGCTTGCTGAATACAGCACCGTAGAGGGACTAACCCTCCGAATGCTTGCTGAATACAGCACCATTGAGGGACTAACCCTCCTTGCGCTTGCCGAATACAGAACCGTGCAGGGACTAACCCTCTGAGAGCTTACTGAATACAGTACCGTAGAGAGACTTACCCTCCGCTTGCTGAATACAGCACCGTAGCGAGACTAACCATTCGAACGCTTGTTGAATATAGCACCGTGGAGGGACATACCCTCCCAGCGCTTGCTGAATACAGCACCGTAGAGGGACTAACCCTCCGAATGCTTGCTGAATACAGCACGGTAGAGGGACTAAACATCCAAGAGGTTGCTGAATACATTTCACCCGAGAGATCTTTCTTTAACGCTGCATGGTAGAGCCGCTGGTCCTGCGATTGCGAACGGCAGCATACTAGAATCATAAAAGCAGCAAATGTCAAAATTTTATGTATTCTAAAAAGGATTCCGCGAAAGTGATGGTTTTACACCATAGGGAACAAACGCCAATATCTTGTTTAAGCATTGCATAGGATATTGAATATTTAAGGGAGAATACTCGAGCAGACATATTAAGAATTACACCCGCAAATTTGTTTGTCAAAGCGAGGTAACTCTTCATACCAAGTTCATTTGTGTGACTTGTAATGAAACGTGTTATAATTATTGTACAGTTGTGGTTTATAATGATGATCATGTGAACGAGGAGGAGGACGACGACGACGACCATAACAACGACTATGATGATGATAAGGACTACGACGATGTTGACAACGACATTGCCAATTATTGTTAGACAACAACAACGAAATTGATGACGGCGATAAATAATACTAAGATGATGATAATGATGATGACGATGAATATGATGAAACTGTTGCTGCTGCATCTGATGATAGTGATTGATGGCTGAGGTAATGATGAAAAAGTGAAATATGCATATCAGGAATCGCCTCGCTCACAAAACACAGCCTCCCCACGCAGCGAAAAAGAAGAGAGGAAGAGAGAGCATGTTTGTTGTAAGTATGTCAATTTAAACAAGACGCCACAAACAATTAACGAAAAAGAGAACCGTTGGGGTTAGCGCCTTGGAACGGTCAGTCGCAAAACAAATTGCCTTTGGGTGTTTAAATCAGGTTCTAGGGTGCACCAACCTCACACTTGTCCCAACAGGTTCTCATATCGCAAAACAAGTACAATATGTACAATTGTCATAAGAGATGGTCTACGGTGAGGGTGTGGGGTAAGCTGATTAAGATCATTCCTGTAGCTGTGACGAGCTTTGGATGAAATGGTTATGGCGCTTACTGTGTGTGTGGGGGGGGGGGGGAGGCGAGGATGTGGTTGATAACGATGTTGTAACGATGTTTGAGGTAGGGGCAGGGGCTGTGCTGAGAGCGACTTCAGCTTGATCATGGCGATACTGTGGTAGGGATTAGAGGGATTTTGGGGACGGTTTGGGTGAATGCGAGGCTTAGATGACAGATATATCATTTTGCGATGGTGGATGTAAAGATGAAATTGAAAACGGTAAAGAGTTGCCTCATACACATTTACCGGCCGACAGTGGCGATCATGGTGAGACCGCGGACGGTAGTTGACAATATAGTTATCTAGAGACTTGCCCTCCTTTGGATAATAAACCTGTCGCCCATTCTTCTTCACTGGACAAAAAGACTCCTCGTGTTATTAAAAGGAAGAACATACCCTCAAATCCTACTTTGTCCGCCGATACAAAAATGGGTAGGATTGGGGTTAATCCTGTAGGTGGAGGTTTGTTGATTGTGATAGCAGTAAGCATAAGGTTTGCGATCGTTATCTGATGATGTCAAAATGATCAAGTCGACGCGGAGGATACTTATGGTACTAACGCTAAGGCTAATGGTTACGAAGAAGATGTTCATGCTTTGTTAGACCGTATATGTCACAAAACGAATATATCACACGTATGATATATTCGGATGAACACGTGACAGGGGGTGATATATGCGGTCGAATACGTCACACACTTCAGCCAAATATCGAAAATATAATGTGACATATTCGGTTGGAATTAGTTTTTCCACGTTCATCAAAACGTATTTTTCACTTATCTAAAATGTGTCAAAAACTGAAAACGGTGTATATAAATAGAAGTCCAATTATTTAAAATATTATAAAACATTAACCTAGTGCTGGAATTATTTATATCACAATCATCGTGATACAACATCGCGACAACACGATGTTGCTAGATTTTAAGTCTAATGGTTTGGTGTTCTTTAAATCACTGTTGATAGCGAAATTCTGACGAGGACGGTAGATTTTTTTCCCTGTAAACTGTTAAAAGATTTCAAAAGTATGAAGTAAGAATATACGTCTAATGGTGTGATGCTCTTTATAATAACTAAAGTTATGTCAATATCTTTTTTATTTAAATTAAAAAATAAATTTTACGTGTAATGATGTGATGTTCTTTTAAATAACTGTTAAAGTTATGTCAGTTTCTTGTTATAAAAAAGATCCTACTGCTGTTAATTTGACTTAAAAACTTGATTTCAGTTTCTCGTCTATTAAAACCATTAAAATTTTGTGTTTAAGTTCTTGTGGCCCCTTACTGTACATTGCATATCTGCAAGTCGAAAACGTTACAACAAAAAATCACTTGCGATGATGATGTTGATGGCGATCTTTTGTTGACGTTGATGAGGGCAAGCTGTTGCTGCTGTGGACAAAGATGATGGCAACGATGTTAAGAATTGGTTCATTGTATGAGATGTGTGATATATACTGTCAGACATTTATCGCTAATTTGCACAAATGTATATGTCACAGGAAGACAGGTGTGATTAATTCGGCCGAATATGTCACACACTTGTGACATACACGTTTTGTGACATATTCGGTCTAACAATGCTTTCCGCGATCATGCAGGTGGTAACAATTACATGATGTTGGTAACGATGACATGATGGCGGTAACGATAACATGGTAGTGGTAACAATTACATGATGGTGGTAACGTTGATATAATGGTAGGAACGATGACCTGACGGCGGTAACAATGACACGGTGGTGGTAATAATGACATGATGGCGGTAACGATTACTTGATGGTGGTAACGATGAAATAATGGTGGTAACAATGACATAATGGTGGTAACAAAAGCTTGATGGCGGACCGACGGCATGGTTGTGGTAACAATGACATGATGGCGGTAACGTTGCCATGATTGTGGTCACGATGACATGATTGTGACAATGACGACATGATGGTACTTACAATTAAATGATTGTGGTAACAATGACATGATGGTGATGACGATTACACGATGGCGGCTACGACGACATGATGATGGAAACGATGGCATGATGGTGGTTACGATGACAAGACAGTGATGACGATCACATGATGGCGGTAACAATGGCGGTATCATAACTTCATAATGGTGGTAACTATGACATGATGATGGTGACGATAACATGATGGTGGTGACGATCACATGATGGCGGTAACGACGACATGATGATGGAAACGATGGCATGATGGTAGCAACGATGACATGATAATGGTGACGGTCACCTGATGGTGGTTACGTTGGTATGATTGAGGTAACGATGTCATGATGGTGGTAACGATGTCATGATGGTGGAAACGATGGCATAATGGCGGTAACGATGGCATGAGGGCGGTAACGACGACATGATGGTTGTAACAATGACATGATGGCGGTTACGATGGCACAAAGGAGGTAACAATGAATTGGATAGTGTTTAAGAAGACATGACTCTGGTAACATGTACTGACGATATGGTTGTCGAAACGATCACATGATGGCTGAAATGATATTACCGTGAGGGTGTTAACAATGATGCCATAATGGTGGTTATGAAGACATGATAGTGATGACGATCACATGATGGTGGTTACGATGACCTGATAGTGATAACCATGACATGATAGTGGTAACGATGTCATGATGGTGGTCACGATGACATGATAGTTGTAACGATGTTATAATGGTGGTCACGATGTCATGATGGTGGTCAAGATGACCTGATAGTGATAACCATGACATGATAGTGGTAATGATGTCATGATGGTGGTAACGATGTCATGATAGTGGTAACGATGTCATGATGGTGGTCACGATGTCATGATAGTGGTAACGATGTCATGATGGTGGTCACGATGCAATGATAGTGGTTACGATGTCATGATGGTGGTCAGGATGACATGATAGTGGTAACGATGTCATGATGGTGTTCACGATGACATGATAGTGGTAACGATGTCATGATGGTGTTCACGATGACATGATAGTGATAACGATGTCATGATGGTGGTCACGATGTCATGATAGTGGTAACGATGTCATGATGGTGGTCACGATGTCATGATAGTGGTAACCATGTCATGATGGTGGTCACGATGACATGATAGTGGTAACGATGTCATGATGTTGGTCACGATGACATGATAGTGGTAACGATGTCATGATGGTGGTCACGATGTCATGATAGTGGTAACGATGTCATGATGGTGATCACGATGTCATGATAGTGGTAACGATGTCATGATGGTGGTCACGACGACATGATAGTGGTAACGATGTCATGATGGTGGTCACGATGACATTTTAGTGGTAGCGATGTCATGATGGTGGTCACGATGACATGATAGTGGTAACGATGTCATGATGGTGGTCACGATGTCATGATAGTGGTAACGATGTCAAGATTGTGGTCACGATGACATGATAGTGGTAAGGATGTCATGATGGTGTTCACGATGACATGATAGTGGTAAGGATGTCATGATGGTGGTCACGATGTAATGATAGTGGTAAGGTTGTCATGATGGTGGTCACGATGACATGATAATGGAAACGATGTCATGATGGTGGTGACGATGACATGATAGTGGTAAGGATGTCATGATGGTGGTCACGATGACATGATAGTGGTAACGATGTCATGATGGTGTTCACGATGACATGATAGTGGTAACGATGTCATGATGGTGGTCACGATGACATGATAGTGGTAACGACGTCATGATGGTGGTCACCATGACATGATAGTGGTAACGATGTCATGATGGTGGTCACGATGTAATGATAGTGGTAACGATGTCATGATGGTGGTCACGATGACATGATAGTGGTAACGATGTCATAATGGTGGTCACGATGTCATGATGGTGGTCAAGATGACCTGATAGTGATAACCATGACATGATAGTGGTAATGATGTCATCATAGTGGTAACGACGTCATGATGGTGGTCAAGATGACATGATAGTGGTAACGATGTCATGATGGTGGTCACGATGTCATGATAGTGGTAACGATGTCATGATGGTGATCATGATGTCATGATAGTGGTAACGATGTCATGATGGTGGTCACGACGACATGATAGTGGTAAATATGTCATGATGGTGTGCACGATGACATGAAAGTGGTAACGATGTCATGATGGTGGTCACGATGTCATGATGGTGGTTAAGATGTCATGATGGTGGTCACGATGTCATGATAGTGGTAACGATGTCATGATGGTGGTCACGATGACATGATAGTGGTTACGATGTCATGATGGTGTTCACGATGACATGAAAGTGGTATTGATGTCATGATGGTTGTCACGATGTCATGATAGTGGTATCGATGTCATGATGGTGGTCACGATGTCATGATAGTGGTAACGATGTCATGATGGTGTTCACGATGACATGAAAGTGGTTACGATGTCATGATGGTGGTCACGATGACATGATAGTGGTAACGATGTCATGATGGTGGTCACGATGTCATGATAGTGGTAACGATGTCATGATGGTGATCATGATGTCATGATAGTGGTAACGATGTCATGATGTTGGTCACGACGACATGATAGTGGTAAATATGTCATGATGATGTGCACGATGACATGAAAGTGGTAACGATGTCATGATGGTGGTCACGATGTCATGATGGTGGTAACGATGTCATGATGGTGGTCACGATGTCATGATAGTGGTAACGATGTCATGATGGTGGTCACGATGACATGATAGTGGTTACGATGTCATGATGGTGTTCACGATGACATGAAAGTGGTATTGATGTCATGATGGTTGTCACGATGTCATGATAGTGGTATCGATGTCATGATGGTGGTCACGATGTCGTGATAGTGGTAACGATGTCATGATGGTGTTCACGATGACAAGAAAGTGGTTACGATGTCATGATGGTGGACACGAAGTCATGATAGTGGTTACGATGTCATGATGGTGTTCACGATGACATGAAAGTGGTAACGATGTCATGATGGTGGTCACGATGTCATGGTAGTGGTAACGATGTCATGATGGTGGTCACGATGTCATGAAAGTGGTAACGATGTCATGATGGTGTTCACGATGACATGAAAGTGGTAACGATGTCATGATGGTGGTCATGATGTCATGATAGTGGTAACGATGTCATGATGGTGGTCATGATGTCATGATAGTGGTAACGATGTCATGACCACCAATGGTGTTCATGATGTCATGATAGTGGTAACGATGTCATGACCACCAATGGTGTTCACGATGACATGAAAGTGGTAACGATGTCATGATGGTGGTCACGATGACATGATGGTGGTAACGATGTCATGATGGTGGTCACGATGACATGCTAGTGGTAACGATGTCATGATGGTGGGTCACGATGACGTGATAGTGGTAACGATGTCATGATGGTGGTCACGATGACATGATAGTGGTAACGATGTCATGATGGTGGTCACGATATCATGATGGTGTTTTCGATGGCCTGATGTAGGTAGCGATGACGCGATGGTGGTAACGATGACATATTGATGGTAAAAACGACATGATGGTGGTAGTGGAGACATGACGGTGGTAGTGAAGACATGATGGTGGTAGTGAAGACATGATTGGTGTAGTGAAGACATGATGGTGGTAACGATATCATGATGGTGGTAGTGAAGACATGATGGTGGTAGTGATGTCATGATAGTGGTCACGATGACATGATAGTGGTAGCTATGTCATGATGGTGGTCACGATGTCATGATAGTGGTAACGATGTCATGATGGTGGTCACGATGACATGATAGTGGTAACGATGTCATGATGGTGGTCACGATGACATGATAGTGGTAACAATGTCATGATGGTGGTCACGATGACATGATAGTGGTAACGATGTCATGATGGTGGTCACGATGACATGATAGTGGTAAGGATGTCATGATGGTGGTCACGATGACATGATAGTGGTAACGATGTCATGATGGTGGTCTCGTTGACATGATAGTGGTAACGATGTCATGATGGTGGTCACGATGACATGATAGTGGTAACGATGTCATGATGGTGGTCACGATATCATGATGGTGGTAACGATGGCCTGATGTAGGTAGCGATGACGCGATGGTGGTAACGATGACATATTGATGGTAAAAACGACATGATGGTGGTAGTGAAGACATGACGGTGGTAGTGAAGACATGATGGTGGTAGTGAAGACATGATGGTGGTAATGAAGACATGATGGTGGTAGTGAAGACATGATGGTTGTAGTGAAGACATGATGGTGGTCACGATGACATGATAGTGGTAACGATGTCATGATGGTGGTCACGATGTCATGATAATGGTAACGATGTCATGATGGTGGTCACGATGACATGATAGTGGTAACGATGTCATGATGGTGGTCACGATGACATGATAGTGGTAACGATGTCATGATGGTGTTCACAATGACATGATAGTGGTAACGATGTCATGATGGTGGTTACGATGACATGATAGTTGTAACGATGTCATGATGGTGGTCACGATGACATGATAGTGGTAACGATGTCATGATGGTGGTAACAATGACATGATAGTGGTAACGATGTCATGATGGTGGTCACGATGACATGATAGTGGTAACGATGTCATGATGGTGGTCACGATGTAATGATAGTGGTAAGGATTTCATGATGGTGTTCACGATGACATGATAGTGCTAACGATATCATGATGGTGGTCACGATTACATGATAGTGGTAACGATGTCATGATGGTGGTCACGATGACATGATAGTGGTAACTACGTCATGAAGGTGGTCACGATGACATGATAGTGGTAACGACGTCATGATGGTGGTCTAATGACATGATCGTGGTAACGGTGTCATGATGGTGGTCACGATGTCATGATGGTGGTCACGATGACATGATAGTGGTAACGATGTCATTATGGTGTTCACGATGACATGAAAGTGGTAACGATGTCATGATGGTGGTCACGATGACATGATGGTTGTAACGATATCATGATGGTGCGTCACGATGGCATTATAGTGGTAACGATGTCATGATGGTGGTCACGATGACATGATAGTGGTAACGATGTCATGATGGTGGTCACGATGACATGATAGTGGTAACGATGTCATGATGGTGGTCACGATGACATGATAGTGGTAACGATGTCATGATGGTGGTCACGATGACATGAAAGTGGTAACGATGTCATGATGTTGGTTACGTTGACATGATAGTGGTAACTATGTCATGATGGTGGTCACGATGACATGATAGTGGTAACGATGTCATGATGGTGGTCACGATGACATGATAGTGGTAACGATGTCATGATGGTGGTTACGATGACATGATAGTGGTAACGATGTCATGATGGTGGTCACGATGACATGATAGTGGTAAGGATGCCATGATGGTGGTCACGATGACATGATAGTGGTAACGGTGTCATGATTGTGGTCACGATGACATGATAGTGGTAACGATGTCATGATGGTGTTCACGATGTCATGATAGTGGTAACGATGTCATGATGGTGGTCACGATGACATGATAGTGGTAACGATGTCATGATGGTGGTCACGATGACATGATGGTGGTAACGATGTCATGATGGTGGTCACGATGTCATGGTTGTGATAACGATGTCATGATGGTGGTCACGATGTCATGATAGTGGTAACGATGTCATGATGGTGGTCACGATGACATGATAGTGGTAACGATGTCATGATGGTGGTCACGATGTAATGATAGTGGTAACGATGTCATGATGGTGGTCACGAGGACATGATAGTGGTAACGATGTCATGATGGTGGTCACGATGTAATGATAGTGGTAACGATGTCATGATGGTGGTCACGATGACATGATAGTGGTAACGATGTCATGATGGTGGTCACGATATCATGATGGTGGTAACGATGGCCTGATGTAGGTAGCGATGACGCGATGGTGGTAACGATGACATATTGATGGTAAAAACGACATGATGGAGGTAGTGAAGACATGACGGTGGTAGTGAAAACATGATGGTGGTAGTGAAAACATGATGGTGGTAGTGAAGACATGATGGTGGTAGTGAAGACATGATTGTGGTAGTGAAGACATGATGGTGGTAGTGAAGACATGATGGTGGTTACGATGACATGATGGTAGTTAAAATAGCATAATTATTAAACCGATAACATGATGTTGGTTACGATGACATGCTGGAAGTAACAATGACATAATACTGTAACAATGGCATTATGGTGATGATGGTGGTGACATGATGATAACGACGATCATATTTAGAACTTATAATCAGATAGACGGTCACGACGATTTTATTATGATGACGGTTACGTTGAATATCATGCTTACGGTTACGACGGGCGTATTGTTACGGCAATCTGTGTTACAGTATTAACCGTCATGCTGCTGATGGAGATCACAAACATGGTGAACTTCAAGGCGATCAAGGTGATGATGACAATACCAATGCACTTAAAGAAGAAGAAGATGGCTAAGATGACGACGAGGATAACGAGAATTTTTATGTAATGCAGACGCCGCTGCTGCAGTTGATCGTGTAACGGTTAGAATTACAACAATTGCGGTAAAGATAATTGTTACCATCACGAAGATTTCCAGATTGATGGTGATTGTGATAATGACGATGATGGGGTAATGGTGGTGGTGGTAGTGATGCTGCTGCTGATGATGGTGGTGGCTGTGGGGGTGATGATGATGATGATGATGATGATGATGATGATGATGATGATGATGATGATGATGATGATGATGGAAACGACAATCGTGATGATGGTGACTATGATAACGACGATGGGGACGTTGACAGTTAGGCTGAACGATGGCAATTACAACACTAAAGTTCACTGATGTTGAAGGTAAGTTATTCAATCATCAACAACACCACATCGTTTTGCGGCTGTGGTTGTTATTGAGCCGAGCTTGACAATAAATAAGACAAATGATAAAATATTTAATATTTAATTTTAAAATTTCAATTATTTACATTATTACTGTGATAAATTTCAATGTCATTTTGTTTATCACGATTTCTTATACATTTTGTACTTTTCATTTTGATATTTCATTTTGACGTGTGTGACAAATATTTTCAACTTATGACTGTTGCCTGTGTCACGTAATGTTGTTTACACGAAAGTCTGAGAGAAAAATAAAAACTTTAAGAAATAAGAAACGCAACTTCTTAAAACAAGAAACCATTTCAGTATAGAATCTTCATCATTATCCAGGCCTGAAGACCAGCGCCGTATACCTAGACAATGGGTTCTCTATTTCATTTAAGTTACCCGAATAATTAAATGTTTAGTTAGCAATATTCTTTGGTTCCGAAACCAATTGGCATCTTATTCATGACATGCATGGCATAACTTTCAATGGTTAGGTATTTATTGTAGAAACGTTACAACTATATCAGTAATGATGTTTGGAATCAAACGGATTCGTCATCAACATTTTCGCGCTAGCGTTTCTTACCAGAGAGGCTAACGGCATCGCGGTTGGAACTACTAACATTTTTAACTTTGGAAGTTTCGACGAAACTGGCCTTCCCGGAAATAGCAGATCAATGTCTCTCATTTCCTTCCATGTTTCTTGTGATTCGTTTGCTTTTCTCACAGCGTCAATAGCTACATTTCCGGTTTCGTTTCTTTTTGATGCACTACTTTTTCTCTCCGGTCTATTTCCGGTTGCAGTGTAATGATATGCAAAATCACCCCCATTATCCTTAGGTTCGGAAGGTGGTGTTGGGAGCATTCGGATAGCTCTTGATTGAAACACTTTTTGTCTAATACTTTCACTATCACAAACTAAAGTTTTCTTTCGACCTGAATAACTCGCTGAACGAACATTTCTTCTGTCAGGACTGAGTTTTTTCGTAGTACTTCCTTTATCGGAGTACTTCGGCGACGTTTTTCTAGTTCTACTTCGACTTGTACGTTGTTTAAGTTTTCCATGGGATTTGTCATCTAAATTTTCTTTACTCGAACACCTGCTGGCACTTCCGGCCGATTTGCTGCTTACGTCACTTCCCATACTACGTTTACTAGAAACACTTCTCTCTCGGGATTTTTTAGCTGAACGCGGACGTCTTCTGCTTTGTTGTACGTTTTTAGTTTGTATTCCCAAAGATCGGGGACTTATTTGCCTATGTGCATTTGATAATGTGTTTTGTTTTGTCTCGTCATCAAATGACATTGCCATTTCAAAGAAACTTTCACAAGAATCCGATTTGGAAGTTGGTTGTGTTCTTTCAACGCAGGAGGCACTTTTAGACCGTTTTCGGGATTTGCCGGAAGTGGGTCTTCTTGGTAGCTGTCTGTGTTTTCTGCCACTTCTGCCACTTCCATTCTTTTCTTTATAAGCAGTATCACCGATAATTGTGTCTCTATCAAGTCTTTCAAATCTGTCATAGAAAGAACTGTCCACACTCGGTGACCTTGACATTGATTTCAGTATATGTTTGTCGACATGTGTAGAGTGAGGTCTCATTTTTGTGCCGCGAATGAATCCGGAACTATATCCCTTGCTTTCCGAAGCACCAGCACTATGAATTCTGGGTACATTATTTCCTTGAATTAAAAGGTTCACGTTTACAGGGACCGGCTGACCCTTGAGCCGCATTTTCGCCGGAGCGTGAGGAGGCTGATTTGGCGATGCCGGAAGTCGCTTTTTAAGAATATTCCTACTCATCTTCCTATCGGGATTACCTTTTTCTTAACACCCTACCACACTATCATTTGCTTTTGCTTTTATGGCTTGTAAGTTCAGTATGGTCGTTTTTATATTTCAAACTCAATACAGCGGACAAGTTTAGTTGGAAATGTGCGTTGAACTTCTACAGTCACAGTACGACTCATTCAATCACTATCTGTACTGTTTGAACAGTGACCACTTAAAAGCATTTAGCAATCTTTGAGTATCAATACTATCTGTAGTGTTTGATTAACACAGTCAAAGCCGCCAAATGTAACGTAACATGCCTGTAAATGTCTGAACTCTACAGTAGAATCAGCGAATTGTTTTAGCAATGTAAGAAAAATATGCCTTGATAAAATGGCACAGAACATCCAATTGTGCGAACAGTTCTATTAAATAAAAATAATAACAACTGCAGATTTCAAAAACTATTGCAAATGCGTTTTAAATTGCATGTTTAATTCACATTTTAATAGAAAGTCCATTCTTTGTCTGAATCACTTGCCTGTTGACTTCTCTACATCTATGCTGGCTGCATAATTCGGTCACTTGTTTTCCTCTTGTTTTGTTTCAATAATGTAAAATTACTATTTATCACATGATACAGATTTAACCACATAAACACAATAATTGTGTAATTATGTCAGAAGTTAAACACTGTGATAATCCTTGATGATAGAAGTTTAATTCCGATCAATTTTCTTTTGAGGCCCGTTTACGTGTACTGGAGTAGGGCGACTTTAAAGATTTGTAAGATGGAAAGATATAAGCTCTTTAGGGCCAATATTTCGCGTTATTTAAATATTCACGTGTTTCGCGATTGAGCAAATGCGCAAATTTTAACACTCGGCGAAATTACACCATTTAATAATAAATTCTATTTTGTTAAGTTCCGTCCATTGTTTTCCCGTTTAGGGCAAACCCTTTATTTTATCTGGGGACCATACGCCGATGAACATGGAATGGTATTAGTCTGAAAATATCACATTAAAGGTTCCATGTTCGCCGCGAAATGCATACCATCGTTTGGGATGGATCTAAATTGTACTGTTTATTGGTGTAAATATTGAGTTGTGCTCAACCCGGGGCTAGGCGGCGTGGGCAGTAATATGCATAGCCATTATTACCCATGAACAGGCTCAATCAAACCGAGCCTGCAATATTTTCATATTTGTCGTGTTTGGTGGCTTTCAAAGTTCCCTTTTCATATATCCTATAACAAAATAAGAAAAAAAAACAAATGTGCGAAAAATATCATTTGAGCCTTTTGCGGAAAAGTTGCCCCCCCCCCCCCCCCCGCGAAATTAAATGATACCAAAGTAATGAACTGTACTAATAATAGTCATCTTCAGTAATCTTCAGTGATTGTTTAATTTTTCTCCATACAGTAAACTGCTGCAAAGAGTATGAGTTTTTCTCTTGATCTCTAGTTCTATTTAAAGAAATTATGTTACTCAATGCACTGACTGAACTCCGTTTCAAGCTGAAACAATCTAATAAAATCATCTCCCGAAAACCTTCTCACTAACATTTTGTTGGATCTGACTTAAGTCGGACTGAAGCTACGATCCTTTCTCAGCTAATACCGCAGTTTCGAAAATACTTTTTAAAACATACAATGTATTCGAGGGCATTAAAGTTGTTATTAATGTTCGTGTGTTTTGTTAATCGTTCATTTTCGTGGGTTAATAAGATCGTGGGTTAATAAGAAAGTGATTTTCATTTTTCTAAAATAGATTTAACTTCCATTCCTATATTTCCTAGTGGTTATTAGTTCGTAGATCTTTCTGTTATCAACATCCATGAACACAAGTAACCCAGGAAATAAAATGAATTCATAGTACTTAAAACATGGCAGAATAATAAAGTTATAATGATAGTCAATCTTGAAGCTCAAGCCTGAAACTTCAATTCCACGAGCCTCACTGGATGTCAGTAGAACCTCCATTCTTCTAGCGTTCCTGATGCCTCTAGAACGTTAGAGAAATATTGCTCATCCACGATGCATCAAATCCACGGGCCGCTCAGTGCCCGAAGAACCTCGCTTTTTCTAGCGTGTGCCTGAACCCTCTACTGTAGATGTTAAAGAAATATGGCTCATCTAAAAATAAAACCCGAAGCTTCAAACCATGGGCTGCTATGGGTACCCGTAGAACCTCGCTTCTTCTAGCGTGTGCCTGAACCCTCTAGCTGTAAGAAAAATATCGCCTATCTGTTCTGAAATCTTCATTTCAAATAGGTTAATAAACGAGGTGTTCTTAAACTCTAATCACAAGTTATCAAATCATCTGAATTTGTTAGCTTGAAACAATGGTTTCATTGATGATAATGACAAAAGTATGATGACATGCGGCGATTAATTCTTTAATTCAGTGTATTATCATCCAATTCGTATGTGGAGAATTGGTAAAGGGGCTGTCTTATACAAAAGGAATATATTTAAAGGTGCTTACTCATGTATCAGGACGACATTTTTTTTTAAAAATTAAAGTTAAGTGTTTTCAAATATCAAAATTTATAATACTCAACTGTAAAAGACATATAAACAAAGTTAACGTACGAATGAATATCTTTACAGCAATTTAACTTATTTAAGTCTTTATTATAGCGTTATCAACGCAGCAAGAATCACTCACAGATCCTAAAAAATGTACTAATTTTGAACAGGTTTTCGGCGAAATGCGTTCCTGTTGAGTTATTTTTAGTCATTATTATAGTATATAGTAATTCATATAAACCACAAGTGAGACATGTTTTAATCCACACTGAACTATGAATAAGCAGCTTTAACCCTTTTCTCCATTTATACGCACTTTTACGCATTTGCGACCAGTGTATATCCAGATCAGCCGGAACATCCGTGCCGTTTGATCAGGATCTGCACTGGTCGCATTTTGGTCAGAAATAACCTAAACAATCAAAAAGCGAATAGTTTAGATCATGATCAGACGGCACGGATGTGCCGGCTGATCTGGATCTAAACGGGGCAGGGGGTAGTTTCGCACTTTGGTCCCGTCGATTTTCTAAGTGTTTGGGGTAGCATTGAATAAAATGCATTAAAATCATTGTTTGAATTAAAGATGTCATATTCTTTTTTAATATTGTATAGAATATGTAACATGAAATTTGATCACAGTGGCTCAAATGGATTGACGCTAGCTTTGTATGTTCTGAGTTGAACAGTTGTCGGATGAAAACGCAGTCTGCCGGGGTGAATTTGAGAATAATTTGGGGGTGAGGTATTTCGATGTCAAATGCTGAAAAATCGAGACGGGTGGGAGACACTTTCCAACTGCTTGGGAGATGAGAGACACATAAAATATTAGCATGAAAGGGGTTTTATTTCAAAAATCATTGCAGGAAATATTTTGCAGGTTTTCAAAATTGTAGAATTTCGGCCAAATTTAAATAGGAAAATCAGGACTTGGGGTGACTTTAAATGCCTGTATAGATCAAATGATTGGTGCTGTGGAACAGTTGGTTGTGGTTTGCAAAAACCTAGACCCCTGCAACACAGAAAGTACAACAACAAATTTTAGCTGTGCAAAGTTTTTATTTTCAGTCAATGAAAGCTGGGGGCAGCCTCGGAAACTGTCCCCTGTGCCCTTAAATGTTTGCCCATGCAATTAAGGTGTATCTATGGTGGAAAGGGTTAAACCTAAATCCGCTAAATTTTGCAAGTTGATTGTGCATGATTGTTTTATATTAAGACAGTCTATTTTTTGTGCATGATGGTACTTTTCGGAAATGTATAGGCTGTGCCGTTTGATCTGGGTCTACACATGCCCCTAGGTAAGACATAAGTCTGGTATTGATGGGCAATGTAGTTTATTTTTGAATGGTTTTATTTAAGTAACAACACCGAATGTATGAGATATGTTACGATTACACTGGTGATTACCATGTTTTATCATAAATGTGATACACCGCTTTTGATTTAAATTACAACAAATTTTGCAGCCATTAGATATAGCAGGCCGTATGCTCGTTGAGTTGGTTTGAGTCTAGATAATCAATTCTGACAACGCTATGTGTTATTTAATACAATTATTGAGTTAATTGAATATTGGTTAATTAATATCTTTCTGACAATCGAACTCCAGAGAAAGCTAACATTGGTGATCTAATCCCAAGGTTATAAAACTGAGAACGGAAACCAGTCTCAAATCTCAAGCATCTGATTGGTTGAAATGGCGACTGGTCAATCAGATGCTAGATATTTAAGACTGGTTTGCAATTTCATCTTCAGCCCTGGTTGACAAAAACATTTTAATGAAAACGAAAATTTCTTACTTACTTTGGAAAATGTGAACGGCGGGCTGGTCATCGAGAACCTCGGGAATTATTAGAATGAACAAAGGGCTTTAACACGAAGGAATAAAATACTGACAAATGAATTACATTTAAATTATCAGTTCCATACAACGTAAAGTCTAAAGAGCGCGTAAAGGCAACGTAAAATGATTGACGTAACGTCACTTCCGATTTTAATAATACGAAAAGATGAGGCCCATAATTAATCAGGTACTAATGGAAAATTGTCATTTACGCTTTCGACACCTTATTTTATGTTATATATTTATAACAAGTTGTTAGTTTTGTTTTTGATTTAGAATTTCTTAGAAATGAAGATGCGATTCGTTGCCATTGTCACAGTATAGATTGCACGTGTCCTTTATATTCTGTTGATGATATTTTATGCACTTTTATTGCGCTGATGACAAAGATCTCTTTTTTCATGTACATGGAGTTATTTTCTGTTTTCTTCCAGTCACCCACGTCACCCCAGCCATCTTCAAAGGCAAGTACAGAATCGTGTGCAACAAGACGGTAAAACTGTTCTGTACTTATTCATCATTATGACAACAAAATGTAACTCAAATATAACAAATTTAGGTAGTTTCTTTGTACTAGTTTCGTTCAAGCTGAAGGTTGGTGGTCATGGCACTACATACGAAGATAGTTAGGCGAGGACGAAGTTGCATCGGGATTAAAACTGCTTTCTTAACACACATCTTGTAACCAAAAGGTTATTGAAGGTATTTTACAGTTTAGGCTCTGTGAACACGCCAACAATATGTGTTAACCTTAAGACATCTGAGGAATAACATATTATAACGACTATATAGCACATCAAATATTATTTTTGTACACATTTCTAATTTCTGTGCTGAATTTGAAGCTGATACTGAGACGAATAGAAACGGGAAAAGGTGGGTTTTAGAACAACGCTTTTCGGATTGTGGGAAATATCCGTTTCCGGTTTCAGCAAACGCGGAAGTGAGGCGTTTTTACCGGTAAATATATATTGTTTTGATTAATTCTTTTATATACTGGTTGTTTAAAAATGGCCTGCTTAATTTAAAATGTAAAGATGATCTTTTATACATAATCACATCGAATCTTCAGCGATTGACATCGCAAGAATGGGCAACAATGTCAAATATTTTCAAGTCAAATTTTTATTGATGATGATGAGTCAGGAAAAGGCACATACCAAATATGGCAGTTTGGTTTGTTACAGAATGAAACAAAAATTTCCAAAGTTTCATGATAGTGTATTGTCATTTAAATGACAATGACAACTTATGGCCTGATAAAACTTTGGGCGGTAGGAGGGGCTGATTAGGTGATAGTGGCATAAGGCTGCTGAGCGTCTAGTCCTATAAATATGACGTCGTAAATGCTTATTTATCATATTTTATTTTATGGCAATTACAACGTCATATCGCCGAACGCAGTTTTCCCGTCGCATGTTCCGACCGATTTTCAGTCGGAACAATTATCTTAGTTATCTGCAATTTTAAAACATGACAGGCCTAAATGTAGCAATATTTTATTAATATAACTCTTATTCTTGCTTCAGACACAAAAATTACTTACATTATCCAATTATAAACTGCGATGATCCATTTTAATTTCCACCACAATATTTTTGTCTATGCAGCGCTCAGCCGTGTAGACATTGCTCGATTCTGATTGGCTCATGTCAATCACGCAACCGCCTCATGTTATACAGTACCAATTGGACGAATTATAGATAAATAGATGTTTTTTATAATATAAATCATACTTCCCCATAAAATCGGAGAGAAATATATATTTTCTTGATAATTTAAGTTAAATTACAATAGTTTGATTGTTTTTCTTATTGTTTAAAGGACATAATTTGACTATTGAAAATATTATTTTAGTCTGCGAAATTTTTACGCAACTGTCAATCGGCAATATGTCAAGTGAAAGTTCTGCATACACAGTACTTGAATATAATTTCTTACCGGATTTAATTCATGTTTACCGATGATTTGATGCTTAAAGGTGAATTTTGTTATATATTTTCAATGTCTAATCATTTAAAGCTGAGAATATGACTTTCTGTAAAGTTTTTGTCAAAACTAAATATGCGACATGTTTTTGATGCATCGGGTTTAGAGGTAACGCTTGCCAATAAATGAAAAATATAAAATGTCAAAATATTAAATGTTTAAGGTTAAGGAAGCATGCGTTCCTCTAAATATTTGGAGTACTGAGCGTCGGGCTAGTGGCGATCCGATCCGAACCACGATTCAGGACTAACGATTCACAGATTCCAGAGTTGTAGAAATATTTTTGGACCCACTTACTCTGCAGGTTGAGTAAATGAGAAAATGCACTCGCCCTTACATTTAAAATAAAATTTCCAAGTGTCTCCTTGTGTAAAAAAACGTCGATATCTTCATTTGTTTCGACATTTTGACATATAGCTGGAAAACACGTGCACTTGCAGCCTCGTTCTCATTTGGGAAACCCAGTGAGGATAAAAATAAATCGCGTCAGTTACCTTTACATCAGAAACGTTCCGAATACACCTGAAATCGACCAAAATACTGGAAATGTAATTGTATTTTGTAAACAAAGTGAAAATATTTTATTTTCTAAAGAAAACACATGTGCATTGCTGAAAAATTTACTCGCCCGGTCGGTCGAATGTTTTGGCTGCTTCTCTCGACCCAACGGATCATTTATTGCCATGGCAAGCGGTCGAGTGGAATTCTACACCTCTGGATTCACAGTTCCAGCCACAAATTATTTGTGAAAATAATTTAAGAGCCTTATGATAAACAGAGCTATACTGTTAAGAAATTTAGATACAATTTCAATTGTTAACAGCACACTAGAAATTGCAACAAACTTTAAACTGGTTTTAAATGAAAAATTAGGATTGCAACCCTGATGCTTTTTCATAATTTATGAGACAAATTTGTTGTGTCACCATTATCACCAGTATCCATGTGACAAGTTTTGCAGTAACCGTTCAAGATACAACTTTGAAACTTAACACAGTTTTCTGACATCTCAATACCAATTATCTGGTCAAGTTTCATAATCCCTGACTTTATTTTGACAAAGTTATGCCCCTTTTTGTGTCGCCCTTTCGAAGAAATGGCGATACATAGGGATCACTTTGTCCGTCGGTCCGTCCGTCCGTCACGAAAACTTAATGTTGGCTATAACTTTGCCATTTCTTAATATTTCTTCATCAAACTTTCAAATTATACTGCTTATGACAACAGGGTCATGATGATACCAAATTCTTTAGGTCAAGGTCACATTTGACAGAGTTATGCCCCTTTTTTTGTTACGAAAACTTAACATTGGCTATAACTTTGCCATTTCTTAATATTTCTTCATCAAACTTTCAAATTATACTGCTTATGACAACACGGTCATGATGATACCAAATTCTTTAGGTCAATGTCACATTTGATGGAGTTATGCCCCTTTTTCATCACGAAAACTTAAAGTTGGCTATAACTTTGCCATTTCTTAATATTTCTTCATCAAACTTTCAAATTATACTGCTTATGACAACACGGTCATGATGATGCCAAATTCTTTAGGTCAAGTTCACATTTGATGGAGTTATGCCCCTTTTTCGTGACGAAAACTTAACGTTGGCTATAACTTTGCCATTTCTTAATATTTCTTCATCAAACTTTCAAATCATACTGCTTATGACAACAGGGTCATGATGATGCCAAATTCTTTAGGTCAAGGTCACATTTGATGGAGTTATGCCCCTTTTTCGTCACGAAAACTTAACGTTGGCTATAATTTTGCCATTTCTTAACATTTCTTCATCAAACTTTCAAAAAATATTGCTTACAACAACACAGTCTTCATGATACCAAAATCTTTAGGTCAAGGTCACATGCCACAAAGTTATGCCCCTTTTCATACTTATATTTTGTCATGAAAACTTAATCTTGGCTATAACTTTGCCATTTCTCAATATTTCTTCATGAAACTTTCAAATTATATTGCTTATGTCAACACACTCATGATGATGCCAAAATCTTTAGGTCAAGGTCATATTTGTTGCAGTTATGCCCCTTTTTGTACTTGGATTTTGACATGAAAAGGTCATTGGCTATAGCTTTGCCATTTCTCTATACTTCTTCATGAATCTTTCAAATTATATTGCTTATGACAACATGCTCATTATGATGCTAAATTCTTTAGGTCAAGGTCATATTTTTGTACTTGGATTTTTACACGAAAACTTAATGTTGGCTTTAACTTTGCCATTTCTCAATATTTCTTCATGAAACTTCCAAATTATATTGCTCTAGACAACACACTCGTGATGATGAGATGTTGTTCCGGTCAAGATGGAGTTATGCCCCTTTTTGAACTTGCATTTTTTTCTGACATTGTACCAGAGGGCGACACAAGTGTTCAACTGAACACCCATCTAGTTTACCTCAGAAATTTTGGTCAGTTTTTTGTGAAAGTTGTCTTTTTCTCAGTTACCATTCAAGGTATAGCTTTGAAAATTAACATAATTGTTTGACATCACAGTACCAATTATCATGATGTCAAGTTTCATAACCCCTGACTGTGTTTTGCCAAAGTTATGCCCCTTTTTGACTTAGATTTTTTGTTAAGTATTTTGTGAATGTTATCTGTTGATGCCAAATTGCCTGTTGACGCTTAGCTCGGTTTGTGGGTAGCTTATATCAACAGGCAGCTTGGGATTGCTACCCAAGTGTCTTGATAAAGGTCAAGGTCACTGTTGCTAAAATAGAAATTCAGCTTACCCTCAATAACTTGAGGTTGCTTTTACCTATTGATGCCAAGCTTGGTATATGAGTAGCTGATTTCAAAAAGCAGCTTGGGATTGCCACCAAGGTGTCTGTGATCAAGGTCAAGGTCACTGTTGCTAAAAATAGAAATTCAGTTTCTGCTCAATAACCTGAGTTTGATTTGGTATTTTGACGCCAAACTTAGTGTTGGTATCTTATATGAAGATGCAGCTTGAGATTGCTTCCCAGGTGTCTGTGATAAAGCTCAAGGTCACTGTTGCTATAAATAGAAGTTCAGTTTCTGCTCAATAACTTGAGTTTGCTTTGGCCTATTGACACCAAACTTGGTTTTTGGGTAGCTTATAATATCAAGACACTACTTAGGATTGCTACCCAGGTGTCTGTGATAAAGGTCAAGGTCACTGTTGCTAAAAATAGAAATTCAGGTTTCTAATTATTACTTCGGTTAGCTGTGATCTATTGACACCAAACTTTCTTTGGGTAGCTTATACCAAGATGCAATTCGGGATTGCTACTCAGAAGTCTGTGATCAAGATCAAGGTCACTGTTGCTAGAAAAAGAAGTTCAGTTTCTTCATACCAGATATTTTCTTTACAAAAGTATAAGTATTAAATGAAAACCTGGTTTTCGGCTTGTGGCAATGTGTTTTCTTGTTGAGATAAATTGGAATTTGAGGTTCCATTTGACCAAGGCATTTACCATCCTGAAAACTCCTTAAGTGGCAAGTACTGGCAAATACTTGCCAACTGAATATTTTGACAGAAAATTCAGACACAACACTGTGTCTGTCATCATAGTTAATCTAAAGATAGCCTGGACAAAAGAGACAACATTAGGCATTGTATGAAAACTCAGTTTGCCTATTCTGTAAGTAGCTTATTATAGGAAAACTCTGTGAGTATATATTTGTAAATAGCTAGCACTACAAGTACTATTACTACAGTCATTCAATTTAGTGGGAACAAATTTTCCAAGAAAAACAACAAATAATATATTTGCTCAGACTTTAATTCATGCCATTGTATTTTTCTTATAAACATTATTGTTACATGGTGTAATTTTCCAGGTCTTTAAATTTGCTAATTTACCCTAGTGCTAAATACGCGAAATTTAAACCCACCCGAAATATGAAACCACACACCAGAAATATAATGATACCACACCAGAATTATAATGATACCACACACAAGAAACATAATGATACCAGCCACCAAAAATATAACGATACCACACACCAGAAATATAATGATACCACATAGTGTTGTATCTATGGCGGGAAAGCAGGGCGCCGCGCCCCGCCCTTTTTGAAGAGCGCCCTTCTGCCCTAAATTTCAAACACTGTCTTTTTCCCCATGAGCGCCCTTCTGCCCTCAATCATAAAAATTAATGTCAACCATCCCAAATCCTGCCTCTGTTTATTCAATGCCAATGTTTGTCTAAGTTACCTTGTGTATTGTCAATTAACAAGATGCGCGGCGACGCGTGTATACGTAATCAACAACGACTGCCGAAAAATCAATAATCAAGCGTGTACTGGTCCCTGTATAATTACCACTTTATTTGTGGATTAAAGTCTAGATTGCCGCTACAACAAAAACTTGTATAATAAGGTGATAAAGTGATTTGTACAAACAATAAAGATGACAAATGATGTAAGGTTTTGATGATTGGAATATAACGAGTGTTTGTTATCACTATCGGTAAATACAATAGAACACATGAAAAATACACCTGAACAAATTTGTCCTTTTTAATTTAAATTGTCCACCTACCCAATATGTCCTTAAAAAATTATTCTTACCAAGAATTCGAAGCATCAACATCTCTTTCTACATATCGTACAATGCCTTCTGTAACACGAAAGTTGGCTCAATTAGAAAAAGAACGGGCCAAAGTGGCGAAAACAAATCACTGCTTGAAATCTTTCTTTGGAGTTAAAGCAAGGTAGTGATTTATGATAAATTGTGCATTGTTAAGAAAAAATGTGGTTATTTGCGTTTTTGTTTAATCTGTGTACGTACGGATATGAGGATTAAATGAATATCGTAAGTGATTATTTATTTGTTGCCGTCGTACGGTTCAAAACATGCAAACATATCAACGAATGTAAAATCGTATATGCAATGTCTGATCATATGTTCGTTTTAATCCGCTTGTTTCATTTTGTGTGTACTAAACAACAACAGCAATAAATAATAATATTATGAGTTGACTAAGTTCTTATAATTTCGAGCGTCTGCCTTAGGCAGGTAAGTTTCCTGAGGTCAGAATTATCAACAGAGTATAGGTAAACAAAAATATAAATGTGTTAGGCTGCGTACTTTAACATCCCAAAATTGTATCAAACTGGTTTTAAAATTACGGTGTATCACATATTTCGTCATCTAAAATTGCACCACCACAAATTGTGTCATATGTTTTCGTGACTTTGTTCGATATAATTATATCCCGATTATTCCGAGATCCGTGTCTCTTTATTTACAAAATCAGTGCATATTAATGATTTATGTTTAGTGTGACAATATTGTTTTTAAATTTTCTAAAACACAGAGCTCAGTCACATTTTGTAAATAATAATAATTTGTAAAACAGTGCAATAGTTAATCACTGATTAACTAAAGCATTGTTTTTTTTAAAATAAATTATCAGCAGTGGTCTTAGCTTCCCATACTTTCCCAAACTGTGTAAAATAAAATCAATCCTGATATATTTCAGAAATAGATCAAGGTTAACTGATATGGAAGTTTATGTCAAATAAAATGTCTGAAGTGGTTTTTTGGTTACATTTTTTCAAAATTTCCTGAATTTTACGAGACAGAACAAAATTTATACATGATTGTGCTATTGCTGATTTGTTTTCAGAGTTAATCTCATTAAAATTCATTGACTCAGAACTGTTTTAAACAGCATATCCTCCTCAACAACCCCCAACAATCCCCAAACAATCCAAAAATTAACAAGTTTCCTTCTTTTCTACAGTGATCAGAATAGATCTGATAGCACTGACACTGTTCAGGCTCCAGCAAATGTAACAGAAGCCAATCAAATCTCTGGTGTCATCCTTGACCATCCTTCCACTCCCCCATCTTCAGAAACAGAAATAACTTCAATTTATTTAACCCAGATCATCATATAACGGGGTATTCTGAATTTAATAAAAGATCTAAAAACAAAGAAAGTGACAATGCATTATGTGTATTACTGTGTTACTTCAATGTGTATTGTTCAAATGCTAAATGTTCCACATGTATAAAATGGAGAGATTAGAAAATTAAAAGCTGTTACATGTTTATCGCAGTTTTTTTTCAATGTTTTCAATAAAATATAGAAGATATAAAATGATTAAAATTTAAATAAAATATGATAAACACTTGTATTTTTTATACCAGTATATAGTCCTAATAATAATAATTATAAATTGACATTGCTTTGCATAATGAATTGCAGTGCATATGCTGAAAAGTGCCCTTTAGCTGGCGAAAAGTGCGAATTTGCCCCTGCCCCTTTTTTGCAGCACCCTGCCCTTTTTTAATCCTGGATACAACACTACCACACAACAGAAATATAATGATACCACACAACAGAAATATAATGATACCACACAACAGAAATATAATGATACCACACAACAGAAATATAATGATACCACACAACAGAAATATAATGATACCACAGTACTAAATTGAGTTTTAGCTCTGTTGTGTCTGTCGATATTACCTATCCTAAAACCCTTGATAAATGGCCAGGGAAGGGAGCGGGCTGGGGATCTTACCAATACTTCTGGCTACTTACAAGATGGATGTCGTCTTGAATGCCCCGCGCTTCTACGTGTACGACCCGCAAAATCTGGCTATTTACCTGATATCCCGTTCCGTACCGTACTATCCGGTATTGACCGTGGTACCTGTCTAGACCCGTCACTACAGCTCATTCAATAGCATGTCAATATTAACAAAACTTTATAAAGAAATATTAAAATAATTGTTATTATTAAATAAAGTACAGACATGTGCAGTCTTTGATCCAGTCTGTGTTTAATACACATCCTTTTTTCAGACAGGTTTACGGTCAATAATTGCAAGTTGACTGATTCTTACGGATAAAATTGAAGCGCAAAGACCAGTCTCCAGAAACTGAAAGTAGTTTACAAACAACGTTTAGAATGAGCGATTATTCAAAGGAAGCCGTTAAATACGAACACTGGCACACTTTTGTTGAGAGATTTTGGGTATATATCGACCGATCCCATACCATCGGCGACGAGTCCCGACTCGGACTGAAACTAAACTTGAATCCAGCCTTCCGACATATTTGGAAACCAAACTGAGTCCCACTCAGAAGCTATCCTTGAGCTAGCTGTAGCACAAAGACACATTGCCTCAACCTGACACTGAATCCAGCCCCCACTCCTTCCATTATAATTTCAAATGCAGATTCATCAGATTCATTTCACATTAATTGCAACCTCAAAGAAACTTTTCTTGCCAATGGAAATTATTTTTCCATAGACAGGCAGTTATTGGATTGGCAGTAACTTAGTTTTGGCGTAACAGTAACATCAATTATGGGTTTCCTGTTAAGGAACCAGACCTTATGATGCTTGGTGAAGCTGAATAAAACCCCTAGTTTTTATTTACATGAATTAAGAAAAAATCCCCATTTGGCTGATTTTGCGACTGATTTTTTCCCAATTTCAAGATTTTACGATGTGAAAACTTTCCCAATTGTAGAGGAATGGGACCCTTTCCCCATTGGGGGAAAAAGTCTTGATTTCTTTTGCCATGATTCTATTTGAAGTTTCCATGGTCACCAATTCCAGCGTCTGCGATTGTTTGGTTATATTAAGCCTGGTTCACACTGTCCCATACAGTTCCGGTGCAACCCGGTTTGGACACCGGGTCTACAATTGTAGAAACGCCGGGAAGAACCACATTGAATTGGATAAACTATGTTGAACCACCGATCACGGGGGAGTGGCGGGAGTGTTTATTTATAATTTAAATAATACAACTGGGACTCAGCTGGAGTGAAACCAACGCCAACTCATTAGGGGGAGAATCGGGGCATCACCGTAGCTCTTCCAACATGTTCCGTCTCGCCACCGTAAGACCACTGGGGGAAACGGGTATATCATGTTTTGTATGACTGTGCTGTTTATGAAATGTGCTGAAGTGAATCGTGAATGAATTATGTCAGTTTACTTAATGTAAAACTTTTTCATCAAATTTTGCTAATTATAAAAGGTTATATAAAGGTTATATAAAACTGAGATTGGAAACCAGTCTCAGTCACCATTTCAGCCAATCAGATGCTTGAGATTTGAGACTGGTTTCCAATCTCAGCTTTTTAACCTTCAGCCCTGATGCTAGAGAGTTCAGAATTAAGAGAGCTTGTGTCACCATGTCACAAGTAAATTCTTCTCAGTCTAAAAATCAACAATTCCATGCCCTTACACCTATGGCCTGACCCCAAACTTTTAGATGATAAAATCTGGTAAAAAATTGCAGCCTTTACAAAGTGATTATTGTTAGAAGAAAATTACCTTGAGGAAATTCATAAAGATGTCTGTGATGTTTTTGTTAATACCAATTTATCATGTTAACGTCATTCAACTATTTGCATCAATTTCAGTTTGTTTTGTTCATAAATGAAATCACATTTTATAAATAAAACTTTAAAGAAGCTTTGTATGTAACCTTTTAGGTAATCAATTAAATTATGATGTTAACGATTAATCTTGTAGCTGAAATAATCCAGAAAATATGGCTGCCTGCTGGGCTAGAAACTACATATTGATAAACACAGCCAGTCTAAATATGCTTCTGAATATCTCCATACAGATGTTATAAATGAGTTAAACATACTCATGTTTTTCGCTACTGAGGATTTTTTGTGGTTGAAAGTCTTGGTGATTGATTGAGGATATTTAGAAAAATTATAAAATGAAGTGAATTTTGTTGTGGATGAAGTGTTTTCGTGATTAAGGATGTAAATTTTACAAAGTGTCTTACTATTGTTTGATCAGGAAGTGCTATAAATAGATTATAGTAGGCTACTGATTAATGTAACCTTGACCTCAAGGGGTAGTATAGTTGTAGTAAATACATGTTTATGATGTTGTAGCCTTTTGATGTTTTAGAGCACCTCTTGAAATAACCAAGGTTTTGTAGCTGTTAAAGTAATGTCTTAAGTATGTTCATACCAAGAAAGTTGTTTAAGATATGGAATGAATAAATTTACACCTGAAACAAGAAGAGTAAATTACCTGAACTGTACCAAATACCTCATAAATTCTTTTCAAAGCCAGAAGGGGTCATCAGCAAAATTGAACAAAATAGGCTGTTAAATGACACCTTCATTTGTTTGTCACCTGCTATGTCCTAGCTCAACTTAAGTACCCTTTTCTCCAGGGTACAGTCTTTTATCTTAAATTTAAACAAAATGTTACAAGCAGCCATACCTTGTAAGAATATATATTAATTTTGCCAGGATTAAAAAAGCAGCATTTTTATAATGTTCCTACATATGTGGCTTCTGTTTTCTAATTCATTTTCTTTGCAGTTGTGTATTGCCTGGGGTTTAAACTTGTTGATCTATTTGCTACCCACCTCACAAAAGTAGTACCGTAGAATAATATTATTGGTTTTGTTTGGATGTAGGGGTCAGGGGGTCATGGTTAGGTGCTGAGGGATTTGATCTATTTGAACCACTACATGTATCTACTAATTTTGCCTTTCTCCCTTAAATACGCATGTTTACAGATGTGCAACCAGTGTAGATCCAGATTGGCCGGCACAGCCCTGCCGTCTTATCAGGATCTGCACTGGTCGCATTTTGGTCAGAAATAACCTAATGAATAAAAAAGGGAACAGATTAGATCCTGATCAGATGGCACGGAGGTGCCGGCTCATCTGAATCTACACTGTTCGCCCACGCAATAAAGGTGTGTCAATGGAGGAAAGGTTATTGTTATTTGATTGGTCATGATGTTTATTTGTACTAAAGAACAGTTTTTTTAAACATTTACAACCTTTTCTCCGTGGTGTGATACGCCTTATATAACCTGGGTGACCATTCATGCCATCTGATCGGGCTCTGCACTGTCCTCACTTTGAAGAAATAACCTAATAGTCTACAATGTAATAGGGAAGAGTGGAGATCCAGATTAGATGGCAATGATGTGCTGGCTGATCTTGAACTACATTGTACACAGATCAAACATGCAATAAAGGTCAGAATTAATTTATAGCATTAGACTCCAAAGGTAGGTTGGAACAAATTATTGTTCGCCTACATAAACTGTTTACCTTAATTTTATCTCTAAATAGAACGGAAACTTAAAACTAAGTGGGCAGGTGTTAAATAGCTTTAAACATCAAATACAGTTATCTAAGAATTATTTAAATTCAGTTAGCTCATTGTAGTTTATACTGTACTTGGAAAAAAACAGAAGTAAGAAGTCAGTATAACCTTTCTTCTATATATATTAGCCTTTATGACATTATTGAACAGTGTAGATCCTGATCAGATGGCACAGATGTACAGGGTGATCTGGATCTACACTGGTAACACGTGCAATAAAACATGTATATATGGGGTAAAGGGTTAAAGTAAGTGACTGCTTATCAGTCAGGTATTAAAGAAAATAGAGTAATAGATGTATTTTTGTGGTTTTATTGAAGTGGTGGGGATGCATGGGATTGTGGGATGTATTTTATGTGAGATGCATACAGGAGGCATTTCTCCCTAACAGTGTTAAACCTTTCTTCTATATAATTATATGCCTTTATATTGTGGGCAAACAGTGTAGATCCAGTCAGCTGGTATGGATTTGCTGGCTGATCTGGATCTACACTGTTTGTAGATGCGAAAAAATGCATGTATATGGAGTAAAGGATTCATTTGTGACCTGGCTTTTACCAGTGAAACAGTTGCTATTTTGAACCATAACCATCTTTCTATTTCCATTCACCCCTCTCCATATACTCTGAAAGATAATGATCCCAATGGCTTATCAGCACAGATAAAATGTTGACCAAGCATACAAAGTTAACTAGCTGAGAATTTGTTGTCTTAGACATTTAGCCAGTTTTTAATGTAGGTTTTGCAGAAATTCATTGCTGTGTACACCCTGATCAAATTGTGTTCTGTTCTTTTCTCTATTTCATTTTATTTTATTCTATCCATCACAAAGTTCTGATTTCTGTTCAATTATATTTCATTTATTATGTTTTGTTCTACCTAAATACTTCTACATGAATGAATAAAAAAGACCTATTTTATTCTGTTCTTTTCTGTACTGTTCTGCCCTACCGTGCCCTGTTCTATTTTATCTATTTACCCAAATTGTTCAAATTCTGCAGCGTAAGCATTATTTTCTGAAAAAAAAACAACAACAAACAAACTAAAAACACTCCCAAATGGAATATTCAGTTATGATATATGTTTAATGATCTGAGTCTACAGGCATAGCAGCCCAGGTAAAATATAGACTGAATACACACAAATACAATCATATATTGATCAGAAACTGGGTGTGCTTGTTTTTGAAGGTTTAGATAAGAGAAACCTAATGAGTTTCACATTCATCAATGTAGACTGGCAAAAGAAACCAATCAGAAACAAAACTTAGAACATAAACATGCTAGTTAGTGTAACAATTGTCATTTAGACCTTTGCCCAAGGTTATAAAACTGAGCATGGAAACCAGTCGCCATTTCAGCCAATCAGATGCTTGAGATTTGAGATTGGTTTCCAATCTCAGCTTTATAACCTTCAGCCCATTACTCCATATACAGATACACTGTTAACTTTTTGATTCATTAGGTTATTTCTGATCCAGTGGCACAATGCGAGCTGATCTGGATGTACATCGTTCACACGTATGATAGAATGTGTATAAAATATAAAGAAATTGGGTTAAAATCACAAAATCCCTAACCAGAAGAAATTTCAGGTTATTAGTCTGAACTACCTCAAACATTGGCAGCCTTCAGACGTTCATTTTGAAACTGAGTTATATAATTCTGATAAACTTGCACAAAGGGTTTCAGTAATTCATTTTTTAGTAATTCATTTCGAAACTGTTTGAAAAGCAACATCAACTGTGTTCAAAATGTTGTGCTGTCGGAGGCAGCAAAGAGATTATGATGTTGCAAATGAGGAGGAGATTGACCAGCAAAGAACTCAGGATGTAAAGGGAGACAATTTAGAAAAAGGGAAAGATAACTCTTTGGAGATTGAACCTAAGATTGAGGTGACTGTGAGTGAAGTGACAGAATCTGTGAAAAAGACTGGTTCAGATTTAAATGCAGTTGAACAGAATGGAACTGTCAACAAAGCAGACGATAAGACTATTGCTCACTCAGGGGAGGTAACTAATCAAGAAAAGGGAATTGATAAAAACCCTAAATATGTCTCTCAGATGAGTGTATCTAGTTCTTTGAGTGTTCGAGAGGAAATAAATCGCAGTAGAGAACAATTTTTCTCCAATTCTTCACTTAACGACTCTCAATTTCAGGAAGGAAGTCCAAAGAGTCAATTTCAGGAACGAAGCCCAAAGAGATTATCGGCAACTGACGAAAAATTTGCGGAGTATCACCGCAAACTTCAACTTGTCAAAGCTCAGAGATTGGCTGAAGAAAACGTTATGTCGGCTGAACAAATGCAGCAGGCTGTCAGCCGCCTAGAAGCGGTTGCAGCAAGACTGGAATCTCTTGCAGTTGCTGGTGTGAAACATGGTGGTGGCAGCAGTGCCAGTGCAAGCCCTGGGACCTCTGCAGGTTCAGGTTTGTTATCAAAGTTCAGCCAAAAATTTTCAAAAACTGTCAAACATTGAGACTTGGAGTCAAATCGCAATAATTCAAATATCCAACAAACCAGTGATTTACTTTGAGTTACCAAGTACTTCAAGTTACAACATGTTTCAGTTTTCTAATGATTATGAATCTAAACTTTTCTGTGGGCTTATTTTCAAAAAAAAAGTTGTAAGCCTGATAAGACCAGTAACTTTGAGTCTTGCTGTGTTTGATTCTGTTTAAGTTGTATAAATGAATTCAATAAGCATTTCATGAACTGTAATTGAGACAAATATTATCTAGTCTTTGAGCAATTTGGACATTGTGTGTAATTTTGGGCTTAAATTGTTTAGACTAAGTTTTTATACGCCCGTTTGAAAAACGGGACGTATTATGGGAACACCTGCGGCGGGCGGGCAGGTTGGCGGCGGACGGCGTCCACAGGCTTTCCGCTCTCTGAGTCAGAGTTTTCATCAGGTCTTTATCAAACTTGGTGAATATGTTGGTTTGCACGCATAATGTCTCGACCAAGTTCTATAACCAGCCAAATCCCCCCAGGCACTCCTGAATTAAGGCCCTTTAATTGTCCTAAATTTGGGTTTCTGCTCTCTAAGTCAAAGAGTTTTTGTCATGTCTTTATTTATCCCCCCGCCAATTTATCCCCCTGCCAAAGGCGAAGGGGATATTAGAAATGCCCTTCATCCGTCAGTGCGTTCATGTGTCCGGGTGTCAGTGCGTTCCTGTGTCCGTGCGTCTGTCCGTCCGTCCAAAACAATTTTGTCCGGAGCATAAGTCCAAAACTACTCGAGGGATTTTATTCAAACTTCATACACCGACAGACCACATTGGTAGGTAGTGCAGTGTGCAAGAACAATAATTCTACCTTGTCTATTTTTAGAGTTATTCCCCTTTATCATATTTACTTGATAAATTTTGTCCGGAGCATAACTCCAAAACTTCTTGTGGGATTTTATTCAAATTTCATACACTGACAGAGCACATTGGTAGGTAGTGATATCTTAAGGTAACATAATTATACAATTAAAGACTAGTGAAACAGGGACCTTTAAGAATATTGAAATGAAGTAGCAGACTCATCCTTACCAACAAAACAGCACTTTTATCAAGTTTGACTTGGGATAAATAGTCATAGAATTTAATCAAATTGGGAAAAGACTGCTCAAGGAAGGGTTCTGTTGTAAATTCAAGGCAATGGCGAATAAATACATGTAAATCAGAGGATGCCTGATCACCAAATGTCATATTAACCTAGGGTCAGTATTTGCAATTGTATTTATATCCAATCATATTAGCCCATATGATTCATATTCATTTGTATATTATTAAACTATAAAACAAAACCTTTTTGTGTATTCATACTCTTATATGTTTATCATTTTAATCCAAAAAAACATTTTATGTTTCTGAAGTAGCTGGTTTAATGAAGTAAATGTATTTGCTAGACATATATAATATTGTTACATATGAGAGCTGCTTGATGTGAAATTGATGTTCTACGGAACATTTTTTTGTGTTTTTGTCTTACGAGGGAACCATGATTATGTTGACATGATTGTTGAAAAACAGCTCAAGCACTCAATGAGTTGGAAAATCCTGCTCCCAAAAATGTTGTCATTACCAATGAATTTACCACAAATATGACGGGTGTATTTTGTGTCAGTTTGGCACTCTTGTTTAAATTTGTAGTAGCTGAGTTATGGCCCTTGAGTCCCTTAAACTTTAAAAACTGACTAAATTGTGATCATTCTGATTCAGTTTGTTACTGTCTCAATGAATATTATGTCATTCTTTTTATTTAGAAAGCTTCTCCATCCTGGTATGCCTTACAATAAAAAGGATGCCATTTGAAAAGGTATGGTTAGAGATTTGTTCTAATGTTGTAGTTCTGTACATTGCAGGTGAGGTAGCTCCTTTTGTGAAAGCCTTTGACGGTATCCTGAATGGAGAGTTTGCCAATTACCTGGATCTTAGTAACAAAATAGGAGGCGATGTGCAGACTCAGGTAAAAAGTACAGATTGTATTGTTTAACGAAGTTTGAGGGGGTATGTAGGAGTGAGCTTGTCGGTCGGTCTGTCGGATTCTTCGTTTCCGGATGCTAACTCATGAAAGGCTCGACAGATTTAAATAATGTTTGGTACTCAGGTGTAACGTCATAAGATACAGTTCGATTTTGGGGCTGGTAGGGTCAGTGTCAAGGTCACTATTACTAAAAATAGAAAAATGCTTTCCTGACGATAACTCCTGAAAGGCATCAACTACTTTAAAAAACTTTGGTACTCATGAAATACTTCACAGATTAAATCCTTTTTTGGGACATGGATGTTACATCAGAAGATACATGTCGAGTTCGACTTTGGGGCCTGTAGGGTCAATGTCAAGGTCACTGTTACTTAAAATAGAAAAATTGTTTCTGGACGATAACTCATGAAATACTTCATGATTTAATGATTGTTTGAGACACAGATTTAACATAACAAGATACAGGTTAGGTTCAACTTTGTGGCCTGTGGGTTCAAGGTCAAGGTCACTGTTATTTTAAACTTTAAAACTTCATTTTCACTCAGTAACTATAGCTTGGAATGAGATTTTGAATGAAATTTGGTGTATTAGTGGTTTTTGTGAAGATGACTTTTGGGATTGAAAGTAAGGCCTGTGGGGACAAGGTCACTGTTGCTAAAAATAGAAAATTGTATATGCTTAATAACTTTAGTTTGGAATGAGATAGTGTGATGAAAAGGAGAATAAGATAAATAGAATTAGGTATATAGAATATATAGGTAGTGTCTGTGAAGATGAAACTTGGTATTGAAATTGGGCCTGATGGGGTCAAGGTCACTGTTCACTGTTACTAAAAATAGAAAAAATGGTTTCTGGATGATTTCTCATGAAAGGTTTCACATATATAAACAATTTTTGGCACACAGTTGTTAGATAAAAGTTAAGTAAAGGTCACTGTTACTAACATATTCAAACCATTTCTGCTCAATAAATTTAGAAGGAATGAGATATTTTGATGAAACTTGCTGTGCATGTTGCTACTGTGAAGACGACATTTTGGATTGAAAGTTGGGCCACTTTGTGATATCCCCACAAATAAAGTTTTAGAGTCAGCTTGTCGGTCAGTCATTTTGTTAGTCATTTGTTCTATTGTCTTACCTTGTCCAGATTTCAAATGGAGAATAGTTTGGCAGACAAGTAAAAAGGCAGGTCAAGAAATCATCGTTTGATATAGTTGCTTTACTTTTTCCACTGAAAAAACTTAGTCCAGATGATAAGTTGAGAACAGTTTGGCAGACTTGAAGGATATCTGGGCTGAAGGTTTTAAAACTGAGATTGGAAACCAGTCTCAAATCTCAAGCATCTGATGCTTGAGATTTGAGACTGGTTTCTATGCTCAGTTTTATAACCTTGGGCATTGGTACATTAGTGTAACATAACACAAGACAGTTCATAGTGAAATTTGATCAGAATCATCAACTTTCTTATGACATAGTTACAGCTTTTTTATGTCCTTGATGGGAATACTGGAGGCGGGCAGGTGTTGGTTGGTATTTTTAATAAACTTGTCTGCTCTTGGGTAACAGTAATACTTATGAAGTCTTCAAAGCTTTTTCAGATTTTTTTAAGACCTTGCTCTCGGGTATGTTTGATATCCAGCCAGATTGCTCCAGGAACACATGAGTTATGACCCTTGATTTACTGAGTTTTGGCCTTGGAAGTTAGGACTGTCTTCTCTATAACTTGGTTATATATATCCTGGGTCTTCACAAAACTTGGTCACAGTGTTAATATTTGTAGTATGGGTGGATGTGGAGTTCCCCCACACCATTCTTGCAATTTTTCTCTATACTTTTTTCATTTCTAAATTAAAGCTTGGTTACCAGGCAGATTGCCACACAGACTCTTTTATTTCTGCTCGGTGGCGGGCTTATTGTGTGAAAGTTTGGCGCTCTTATTCACATAAATGTACTTATTACACCATGTCCAGATGATAATTGGTACACTGGTGTGAGACAACAAAAGTCAGGTTAAGTTTGAATTTGGTTAGAATCCACCATTTTTGACACACTGTCTTAATGCAGGGTAAAACAAAGTTGGGACTGAAAGTTTCTTTGCCAATTACTGAATTGTTTTGAAATTTTAATTTTATATATGGGTTTTATCGCATGCCTGTGCTATCTGATCTGGATCTGCACTTTTCTTATGTGAAATAACCAAATGAATAGAAAGCAAAGATGTGTCAGCTGATTTGGATCTACACTGTTCGCCTGTGGTTATTGGTCATATCCCTTGGAGGGTTAAGTGTGTTTCATTTGCGACCATTATAGACCCAGATTGTTCTGTGCATCTGAGTCTGTTAAAGTGATTCAGTGAGTAAAAGGGTTAAACCTTTTCCTCCATATATACACCTTTATAACATGGGCAAACATTGTAAACATTTCCATGCAGTCAGAGCTGGATCTTCATTGTTTGCCCTTCAATTTACTAGGTTATTTCTGATCAATAAGTGAACAGTGCAGATCCTGAGCAGAGGGCATGAATGTGCCAGCTGATCTGGATCTGCACTGTTCGCTTTTGTGATAAATGCGCATAATATTATATGGAGGAAAGGCTTAAGCAAATCTTGTTGATATTAGACATTGCCAATGTAAGGGAAGTAACCATTTTGAGAAAAGTGATTATGGTTGCAGTGAAATTTATTGCAATTCATTTACACATTCATCATGGTTAACTGAAAATGGCAAAACAGTTGTGGTATTATTTATATTTTTTTGTAACCTTTGGTTTGAGACAAGACACTTTTTTCATGGGCAGAGCTTCAGACTTCATTTTTATAATTATAAATCTTGTTTTTTTTTTAAAGTAAACCATTTAAGGGTATTGAAACGCAACAATGCATGTACTCTGAGTAATAAAAAGCTTTATTCAGGTTTGATATGCAGAGTCATATGCCTTTTATATGCTAGATTTGGTCCGATTTAATCAGTAAAATACTTCAATAGCCTTTTTTAATGGGCATAATTACTTTTGAATGATTTGACAACAATGGACTGCATTGCACTTCAAAGGTTATAAAAGAGAAATTTCTGTAGTTAACAGTTTCATTGAAAATAAATCTTGCACATGGAAATTTGGTGACAGGTGTCTATCACTGCACTAATTTGAATAATTTATTCATGAAAAAAAGGAAGAAATTGCTAACGTTTTTGGAATTCTTATTGAAGAACCTATGTACAGTGTAGGTATTTTTCATGATTGAGTGAGGGCGGAATGGCAGAAAAGTCTAAGGGTTTGTCAGGAATGGTGCTGTGTTGAATTCCCACTAAATCGTTTAACCCATTCCTCCATATTTATGCCTTTTTACGTGTGTGCGACCAGATCAGCTGGCACATCCGTGTCGTCTAAGCAGGATCTGCACTAGTCGCATTTTGGTCATAAATAACCTAATGAATCAAAGCGAACAGTTTAGATCCTGATCAGATGGCACAGAATCTGTGCCAGCTGATGTGGATCTAAACTGTTCGCCCAAGCAATAATGGTGTATATATGGAGGAAAGGGTTAACCTAGGTGACAGATTTTTCTATCGGATCTGATTGTCTCATCAAAGATGCTTCTTCTATATATAACATAATAATTCCAAATGAGAACATTTAACCCTTTCCTCAGTATATACACCTTTATGCTGTAGGCGAACAGTGTAGATCCAGATCAGCCGGCACATCACATCCATGCCATCTGATCTGAATATGCACTGTTTGCTTTTTGATTTATTAGGGTATTTCTGACACATAAAAGACCAGTGCAGATCCTGATCCGATGGCATGGATGTGCCGGCTGATCTGGATCTATACTGGTCGCACATATATAAAAACGCGTATATATGGAGGAAAGGATTAAAAGTTAAGGTGATTGATGTCATTAAGTAGCATCAGAAACAAACAGTTTTCGAACTATTTTATGTAATTTTCTGATAAAATCACACAGATTATGCATTAATAGTGCTATTAAAAAAATAAACAGACAATTTGATTTCTTTTCCAGTAACAGATAGAAATAAATTACACTTTTGAACTCCAGAATTATGAATTTCAACTTGTGGCAACACCACTCATGAAAATACAAATTCCGGAGCTCATTGGATGAAATATATTTCTATCATACTCTGGTAAAAACAGATACATGTATCCTCTAACTTCTTTGCTGGATTTACAGATGAGCACAAGAAGACATTGGGCTTCTTTTTAAATATTTGGAAAACATTTGGTCCCAAGGTTATAAATCTGAGAATGGAAACCAGTATAAAATATCAAGGATCTGATTGGCTGAAATGGCGACTAATCAGCCAATCAGATGCTTGAGATTTGAGACTGGTTTCTAAATTAAGTTTTATAATCTTCAAAACTGAAGGCTAAATTATGTATACCCTGGTTTGAATGTATAGAAAACACTACAGCAATTTTATTAAATTTAAGTTATTCTTTTCATTATATTTTAACTTAATCAAACTTTACCAAAATCCCAAACCCAACAAAGCATTTTGAAGTTCTTCTTTTATACGCATACACAATAACAAGACATACACTTTTCCTGAAAATGGCAGCTACTTTATTTTTTATATTTTTTTTATGGTAATCACTGACATGATTTGATTTCACTTTTATCTGTTTTTTATCCAGATAATCTGTTCGTACCACAAGCGCAAGTTTGCACGTAAAGAAATAATTTGAGCACAGTTTCTATTATTTTGTGACATCGTTTGATTTATGACATAATGTTAATAGATGGTAAATGAAAAGATATTTATGTGATGGCAAATGAATAGATATTATGTTAACTATCAGTTATATTCAATTAAAATAGAAATACACATAATTATCTTGTACATGCTCTAGAAAGAAAGATATATACCTTTTGTGCAGAGACAGAATGAAAAAATTAGAGCGGGCTAAAGAATATTTCAATTTTGATTGCATTGCAAGTTTTTACAGATTTATTAAAATGGCAATACAGATTGAAGAGCATTTATTTACTCTATTTATTGGAGTACTATTTCCCGTAAAGCCACTTTGATGATATTGAAAACATTTTATTCTTTCTGTTGTGCACAATCTGATTAGTGTAAGACTTTGTATTAAATTACTGATAATAATTTACATGAACATTATAAATGATAAATTAAAAAATTATGTGGCAAAAAGCAGATAAATTATTTGTAGAATAATATACAGGCACCCTGTATTGTTCTGTACAGTATATATGTCTTGTATTACACAGAAATGTTCATTTTAAGATGACATTAAAAATTCTTGCTCCAAGGTTACATAGGTTTCTATAAGCCAAATTTTTACTTCACCCTTTGAGGAAAGATACACCTTTAGCCTGTCTCACACAGAACACACGGCTTATACGGTTGGCCACCTGTGTAAACCGTACATACAAACGAACCAATCTTGGCCTTATCCAAGTTACACTTGGGCCATTCCAGTGTATCCATGAAAGCTGTGTATGAATTTAAAAACTTAAAAAAACTGGCACGGGTGTAATATCTGTGTATGATCATAATAGCGATCGTATAAGACCGTGATAGACCTTGTAAGACCGTACGAGACCGTATATGCCACCACACATGAAGTCCAGTCCACGATAGAGCTCAACCGTGTCAATATTGTATATAAATCATATCGATCAAAAGTCGGTGGGACCGTATGTAAACCCTGTAAATGTCAAGTAAAAGTTGTGTTTAATCGTACTAGGCCATAACAGACCGTACTAGACCGTACTTGGAATTGTACTACAATCGTATGAAAATCATTTGCAAATCGTGTTCAAACTGTGACAAACCTTGCTTGACCGAGTATATCTGTGCTTTGTTCATACTTACTTGTGCTACATTCTAGTCTAAATCATACTAACTCATCCCCAGGCACGGTTGGAGCTCAATACTCTAACCTGTCAACCCATGTATAACCGAGTATACCGTATTGGAACCATGTGACACTGTTCTGTGTGAGACAGGCATTATTGCGAAGGTGAACAGTTAATATCCTGATCAGCATGCACATCTGTGCCGTCTGATCAGGATCTAAACTGTTTGCTTTTTGTTTCTTAAGGTTATATCTGACCAAAATGCGACCAGTGCAAATCCTGATCAGATGGCATGGATGTGAAAGCAGATCTGGATTTACACTGGTCGCACATGCGTAAAAATGCCTGTGTATGGAGGAAAGGGTTAAATATTCAAAAAATTTATTGTAACACAACCACCAAGATTCTCCATAGGCAGTGTATGGAATATGCCTTGGCAGCCACCTGCATTCAGCAACCACCAAGATTCTGCAATGGCAGTGTATGGAACATGCCTTGGCAGCCACCTGCATTCAGCAACCACCAAGATTCTGCAATGGCAGTGTATGGACCATGCCTTGACAGCCACCTGCATTCAGCAACCACCAAGATTTTGCAATGGCAGTGTACGGACCATGCCTTGGCAGCCACCTGCATTCAGCAACCACCAAGATTCTGCAATGGCAGTGTATGGACCATGCCTTGGCAGCCACCTGCATTCAGCAACCACCAAGATTCTGCAATGGCAGTGTATGGACCATGCCTTAGCAGCCACCTGCATTCAGCAACCACCAAGATTCTGCAATGGCAGTGTATGGACCATGCCTTAGCAGCCACCTGCATTCAGCAACCACCAAGATTCTGCAATGGCAGTGTATGGACCATGCCTTAGCAGCCACCTGCATTCAGCAACCACCAAGATTCTGCAATGGCAGTGTATGGACCATGCCTTAGCAGCCATCTGCATTCAGAAACCACCTGCATTCAGCAACCACCGAGATTCTCCACTGGCAGTGTATGGAACCTGCCTAAGCAGCCACCTGCATTCAGTAACCACTTGATTTAAACAGCCAGTTTGAAAATGTCCTAAACTGATATTTTGTTCTAATTTTTACCTAACTTTAACAGCCACCAGTGTTAAGTGGCCACTCTTTGTTACACCCCTCACAATCACGTTCATCGATAAAAAGAAAATTATAAAAATCCCAATAACGGCAAAATGCCGTTCAATGAAACTTTGCACAAATGAATGTTCCTAATGTATCTTTATTTTGCATACAGTAAGACATGTTAGAAAAGTAAAGAAAAAAGACTAGAGCTAAAAATTCCTTAAAATTCTATTTACATAAATTCACAAAAACTAAGCGATACAAAACATAAATTTTAATTCCCAGGTGAGCGCAATGATACTGAAAAGAAAATGTTGTGTACTTTGTAAAGAACTCTCAACTACTAAAAGAGAAATCAGTAATTGTCATCCGTTTACGCGACCACGAAGCAACCAGGAAATTGAAGGTCAAACACACTTTACTAATATTTCATAAAGTTTACATATGTAAGTCATGAGGACACAATAAATTGTTGTCAGTATTATATTACTCATGTGGGCATTTAAAATTATGTTTTGTGTTGTTTAGTTTTTGAGAATTTATGTAAATAGAAGTTGAGGGAATTTTTGGATCTCACTAATTTTCTTTACTGTTCTAACATTTCTTACCATCTGCAAAATAAAGATACGTTAATAATATACATTTGTGCAAAGTTTCATTTAACGGCATTTTGCCGTTACTAAGATTTTGATAATTTTATTTTTATCTATGAATGTTATTGGTAGGAGAACTGGTAAGCCCTTAACTTTTAACCTAGTCAGATTTGTGACTAGGGTAGACCCAGATCAGTCTACTCATGAATGTAATTGCATAGCGCCAGCTCATATCTGAAATCATGGCATGGATGTGCTGGCTTATCTGGATCTACATTGATTCGCTTATGGGATAACATCCTTATCCCATTTAGTAAAGCGTTAAGAAAGAATTGATGTTGCCATGTCTGTTATTGCTTTTATCTAGACAGAAAATTTGATATAATAAAAGAATAAAGAAATAAAGTGCATCATCTGTTCTATTTTCAGGCAAACATGGTGAAAGCAGCCTTCCAGAAACTCCGAGAATTCCTAGTGGTTGCATCTAGAAGCAAAAAACCTGCACAGGTACAGTCTTTGCAACTTGATTGCTATTACATGCATGCAATGCAAGCTTTACATAATGGGTATGCAAGTTGATACAGCTTTATATCTGGTACTCAGACTGGGTTAGATATTTTGAATTGATGCAAGCATGGTACCAGGGCCCAGGATCTTAAAACTGAAACTGGAGATCAGTCATAAATCTCGAGGATACGATAAACTGAAAAGGAGACAAGTGTGAAGCATGAGTACAGATGTGAAAGAAAGTACTCGTACTGTACATTTTTAACAGTCATTACTTATATGAGTACTGATTCTCATTTACTTGTAAATCTTTTGCACAGAGGCCTCTGCGACCTAATGGTTAAGGTTGTTCAAGTCTTGCCAGATGTGGAATCTTTCATGCAAGAATGCTTCATCTTATTAGATTGTGGAAGATCTTTGGTTCTATCTAGGCACCTGCCTGAGTCAAATAATGCCAAACAGATGCTTCCTCCACCAAAAAGGGCAAGCTTTAACAAATTCTTAGTAGGGCAGAACTTAAAGCCATTGTTAATCACAGTGTGTAGAATAAAAGATGAGGAATTGTAAAATTATAAATCATTTTATTTTCAACATATTGCCATTTCCCATTCAAAGCTATGAATCACTAAATTTTTGTTGCAAGGGAGAGTAATGTCAGTTACCTACTCCTACTTGACTCCCTACAGTTAGTTCCCTTGAAGTTGCTATGTTTTAAGGAACTACAAAGTATAAAATCAGATGACTTTGAATAATTATATTATTTCTTTTATTAAACAGTTTTAAGTATGTAAATTATTATACCTTGTATCTTCTCTTTTTTTTTTAAAATAATGTTCTATTATAATGGATAAATTACACATATGTGACATCATGTTAGGTTAAAGGTGAAAGGGAGCTCACAGTGTTTGAGATAAGTGTTGCATACCATTTTGTACAATGAAAAACAGAGCATCCTTCATTAGTTATTAATCATGCAAAGTCACTCATGTGACAGGAGGAGGCGATTCCAAACCTAATATATATAAAAAATATATTCAACTAAATTTCTTTATGCAGTTGATTTCGTTTAAAACATAAGCATGTTTGGAATCACAGGCTTCTCTTTGTCTGGTTATTCTGAAACTCAGACGCAGAATCTGGATGGTAAAGATGTGGGATTTGAACCAGTAGGCTCCTCTGAAAAACAGAAATGTATATTTGCATCCAGAACAGTAATTTCCCAGCAGTGGTTAAATTATGACCATTTAGGAATATACTAAAGGTTTAACCCCTTACTCCATAGATAAATGTTTATTGGATTGACAGACAGTATAGATCTCGATTATACATACTGTCTGATCAGGATATGTACTGTTAGCTTTTTAACCAGGTTTTCTTTAGAAAAATCCTGGTTATTAGATTGGGGTATGTCGTTGGGCGGCGGGCGGGCGTCAACATTTGGTTTAGTTTTTTGTTAAAGTTGTCTTTTTTTTCAGGACCCGTTCAAGGTAGAGCTTTGAAACTTAACATAGTTATCTGACATCACAATACTTATTATCAGGACAAGTTTCATAACCCCTGACTGTATTTTGCCAAAGTTATGCCCCTTTTTCACTTAGAATTTTGGTTAAGTATTTTGTTAAAATTGTCTTTTTCTCAGTAACCGTTCAAGGTAGAGCTTTGAAACTTAACATAGTTATCTGACATCACAATACTAATTATCAGGACAAGTTTCATAACCCATGACTGTATTTTGCCAAAGTTATGCCCCTCTTTACTTAAATTTTGGCTAAGTTTTTTGTTAAAACTGTCTTTTTCTCAGTAACTGTTCAAGGTACAGCTTTGAAACTTAACATAGTTGTCGGACATCACAATACCAATAATCAGGGCAGATTTCATAACCCCTAACTGTATTTTGCCAAAGTTATGCCCCTTTTTCACTTATAATTTTTTTTGTGTTGTCTATTGACACCAAATTGCCTATTGTCGCCTATTGTCGCCAAACTTGGTATGTGGATTTCTTATATCAAGAGGCAGCTTGGGATTACCACCCAGGTGTCTCTGGTTAAGGTCAAGGTCACTGTTGCTAAAAATAGAAATTCAGTTTCAACTCAATAACTTGAGTTTGCTTAGGCCTTTTTACGCCAAAGTTTGATTTGTCGGTAGCTTATATCAAGATGCTACTCAGGATTGCTACCTGGTGTCTGTGATCAAGGTCAAGATCACTGTTCCTAAAATAGAAATTCAGGTTCAACTTAATTATTTGAGTAAGCTGTGACCTATCAACACCAAACTTGGTATATGGGTAGCTTATATCAAGGTACAACTTGAGATTGTTACCTTGATGTCTGTGATCAAGGTCAAGGTCACTGTTGCTTTAAAAAGAAATTCAGTTTCTGCTCAATGACTTGAGTTTGCTTTGACCAATGGACACCAAACTTAGAAGCCTATATGGGATGCAACTAGGAATTGCTTTGCATGTGTCTTTGATCAAGGTCAAGGTCACTGTTGCTTGTTGCTTAAAATAGAAAATCAGTTTCCATGTAATAACTTCAGTTTTCTTTGACTTATTGACACCAAACTTGGTGTGTGGATAGCTTATACCAAGACGCAACTGGGGATTGCTCCTCGGACCTCTTTGATCAAGGTCATGGTCATGGAAATTCAATGTCTGCATAATAACTTGAGTTAGCTTTGATCTATTGATATTAAATACAAGTATTAAATGAAAACCTGTTTTTTTCGGCGCATGACGACGTTTTTTTCTTGTAAAATCTTTAGGTTATTTATAACCAAGATGCATCCTATGCAGATCCAGATCAGATGGTAGGCTTATGCCAGCTGATCTAGATCTACACTGTTTGCCCACGCTATAAAGGTGTATCTATGGAGTAAAGGTTTAATAAAAAACCTGCATGGGAAGAATCTCATAATACACATACCTTGTCAACACAGTTGTTGCTGTGTATCACTTACTGTTTTCCTTTGATATGCAAGGATACATATTAAAATGTGTTAATCCTCAAAGCCTTAACTGTTAATTGCTTGTGTGATGATATTTTTCCCTTTGAACAGCTAATGATAGGGAACATTGATTGGAATATTAGTGTGTAACAGAGTGGCTTAGTGGAGATAACTTATTATATGTGACCACATTTGTGCTGTCTGATGAGGATCTACACTTTTCACTTTTTAGCTCGACTATTCGAAGAATAGGGGAGCTATCCTACTCGCCCCGGTGTTGGCGTCGGCGTCTCCGTCCGTTAAACAAAATATGCACTTTGGTCCATAACTTACTACTTATGAAATCAACTTGAAACTTGGAATATATATTCACCATCAAATTCTACATCATTACCAACAAGACCCATAACTCTGATTCCAATATTTTTCAAGTTATGCCCCTTTTTCACTTAAATTTTGCGTTAAGGAAAATATGCACTTTGGTCCATAACTTATAAACTGCTTGAGATATCAACTTGAAACTTGGAATATATATTCACCATCAAATTCTACATCATTACCAACAAGACCCATAACTCTATAACTGTGCTTCCATTATTTTTTAAAGGTTATCCCCCTTTTTCACTTACATTTTGCTAGGCTCATAACTGGAACTACATGTACTTGAGATATTGCCTTGAAACTTGAAATATATATTCAACATCAAAATCTACATTATAACCAACAAGACCCATAACCCTGCTTCCAATTTTTTTTATGTTATGCCCCTTTTTCACTTAAATTTTGTGTTAAGCAAAATATGCACTTGGCTTATAACTTTGAATCTCATAACTTTTAAACAACTAGAGATATTACTTTGAAACTTGAAATATATGTTTGACATCGGTTTCTCAATCAACAAGACCCATAACTCTACCGGAAATATTTCTGTAAGTTATGCCCCTTTTGAACTTAGTTTTTGCATTAGCCGAAATAAGCGCTTGATTCATAACTTTGAAACAACATGAGATATTAACTTCAAACTTAGAATATACATGTTTAGTCACTATGATAATCTTTACAATAACCACCAAGACCGAAAACTCTGCTACAATATTTTAAAATTTATGTCCTTTTTAAAATAGATTTTGTTTTCAAGTTTTTATGCACTTGGCCTATAACTTTGAAACTAAATTTCTCCAATCATAAATTACTAACAAGTTTTTTTTAACTCTTCCAAAAATATTTCATAGTTATTCCCCTTTTTAGTTCAATATTTATGGAACATTATGGAATTATTTCTGTTATTTAAAAATATTTTCTCCCATTCACTTGTTAATACTTTTCCTTATTGCACATAAATGTTTGGCCATAGTTGTTATTGTTTTAATCTTCAAATTGCATTTGTTTCAAATGATTCGAATAGTCGAGCGCGCTGTCTCCTCGGACAGCTCTTGTTTATTTATTTGGTTATTTCTGACCAAAAAGCAAACATAACAGATCCTGATGAGACGGCACACCTGTTCCGGCTGATCTGGATCTACACCGGTCGCACTTGCCATAAACGGTATTATTATGTTTGGGGTAAAGGGTTAGCATTCTAAGTCAATAACCTGCATTTACTGTGGTTTAAAATAATAAAAATGGTATCAATCACACTGTTCATATTTCTATATATATTTCAGAATGTTTTGCAAGATCTACTGGCCCCCCTGTCTCAACACATAATGTCTATACAGGTAATCTTTATTGTGATATATAGTGATTGATTTCTTGACAGAAATATTGCTGAAGCGGGTGTCTTATTACCCAAGCTGCAGGGAACAGATAATTTGAAAACACATTGATAAGATAATGTGAACACAATATTATATTTAAGTTTATTTTAAGCATTGCGATCCCCGTTGACAATAGCAGGGTCACCTGACTGAAGTCACTGTTTTGTTGGCAGTTTAATAATGAATATGTTTTAGCTGTTATTCCTTCTAGCCAAAGGTGGGAGGGCCCCTTGAATAAAAAATTTGAAACTGCAAATTTATTTTATGTTTTAAAATAAATACCCCATTTGTTTACGATTTTTTCCTGCATTTCATTTGTCACTTGCAATAACAAGTAGACAGATAGGAATCCTATTGCCATGAACATTTGTGGACCCATCTTGCTCATCATTCAGATTTTCATGCCAATTAATTTTATGTTCACTAATTCAATGATCAGATTTCTTTTAAAGCAACTTTTCCATAAATACGATTGCTTGCCAATCAAGTGAAAATAATGTGGTCATAAATATTAATTTAGTTTCAGTACAGCAATTAAATAAAGAAAGGAAAGATGCTGCAATATGCTTTGTTATATAAAGCCATCAACTCATGAAGAAAAAAAAACTCATTCAAAATTCAAAATAAATAGAGGATATTTGTTTTTACCAGTGTAAGATAGAAATATATTTCACTGAGTGAGCTGCGGAATTTGTATTTTCACGAGTGGCGAAGCCACAAGAGAAAATACACAATTCCAGAGTTACACTTACCAGTGTAAAATTCACCGAGTGAGCTCCGGAATTCGTATTTTCACAAGTGGCGAAGCTTTTAGTGCACGATTTGTGTGAAATTAAAAGAAAAATTGCATGAAATGGTGCAACAAAAAAGGTTTGTTTATGATGTGACGTCATATACCCAAATTTGAGCCCGTTTTCTAAATGTTCTCATTTGGAATGTTTTGTGCCTTTGGGTACCAACGTGATAAAAGCAGTGAAAATAAAATGGTATTCCACTGTTTGAAAACAGAGTAATACCACTTTTATTTCACTGAGAAAATTCTATAATTCACTAGAAAGCATTAAATAAAAGTATTTAGTTTTGTAGTTTTGTTTTAACCTTTTACTTTCTCTTTCCGGGCTACAGTTTTTATCACATGTGTGAACTGTGTAGATGCAGATAAACAAACATGTTTGTAACAGAAAACGTAAAATAAAGCAGATTGATTTATTTAACATGTTTACTTGTGTTCCAGGAATTTCGTGAAAAGAATCGAACAAGCCCGAACTTCAATCACCTTTCTGGTATTTCGGAGTCCATCCCGGCAATATTTTGGGTAGCTGTGGTAAGTATGTTATGTGGCTGTGTTGGCAGGATGATACAAGTTAACCAAGTCGGAGAATCAGCGATTTCAATAGCTTTTGAAAACCTTGCCTCAAAATTATAACACGGAGAATGGAAACCAGTCCCAAATCATAGCATCTGATTTGCTGAAATGGAGACTTGTCTCCATTTCAGTCAATCAGATGCTTGAGATTTGAGACTGGTCTCCAAAGCTTTATGATCTTGAGCCTAGGTGTCATCTGACTCCAGCTGAGAGTTTTCAAGGGTGACGTTCAGATCACCACGAGTCATTTCTTTTGTTCGGTGAACTTTACTACTTATAAAATTGCATTTACTTCATTTTAATTTATTCATATTTAAAATGCAATATACACAATATTTAGCTTTATTCTTTCAAAATTTAATCACTTTTCTTAAATTCTCCAGCAACAAAATGACCCCAAGCTTAGAATCAAGGCCCAAGATCATAAAACAGATTGGAGACCAGTCTCCAATCTCCAGCATCTGATTGGCTGAAATTGCAACCAGTCGCCATTTCAACGAGCTTGAAATTTGAGACTAATCTCGTGATTTAGTTTTATGATCTTTGGCCCAGGTGGGGTCAAAAATGGAAAAATTCAAATTTGCATGCATCAAAATGCAAGAATCTGCATCTCTTGAAATCTCTGGAGAATATATTTGTTTTTACTGGTGAAATATAGAAAATATATTTCACGGAATAGTGTAGATACAAATCAGCTGGCACATCTTTGTAATCTGATCATGATCTGCACTGCTAGCCTTGGTTCGCTAGGTTATTTCCCAGAAGCAACCAGTGTAGATCCAGATCAGACAGCACAGATGTACAATCTAATCTGGATCTACACTGATTACAGACACGATAGAACCTTTTTCAGATAAGTAGGTTACGATAGTAAATAAATTTTCGAAAATACAATTCTATTTTTAGCTCGACTATTCGAAGAATATGTCGAGCTATTCTACTCACTTTGGTGTCGGTGTCGGCGTCGGCGTCGCCGTCCCGCTTTGGTTAAAGTTTGCGTGCAACATACCTATATCTTAAAAACTACTATAGCTACAGCTTTGAAACTTGGCACACTTGTTCATCATCATGTCCCGAGTGTGTGTGCCAAGAACCATAACTCTAACTTTCATTTTGATCAAATTATGGCCCGTTTTCGACTTTGAATTACAGGTTAAAGTTTGCGTGCAAGCTACTGTACAAACACATAACTTCAATACTACGTATACTACAGCTTTGAAACTTGGCACACTTGTTCATCATCATGTCTCGAGTGTGTATGCCAAGAACCATAACTCTAACTTTCATTTTAATCAAATTATGGCCCTTTTTCGACTTAGAATTTCAGGTTAAAGTTTGCGTGCAAGCTACTGTACAAACACATAACTTCAATACTACTTATACTACAGCTTTGAAACTTTCAGCACTTGTTCATTATCATATCCCGAGTGGATATGCCAAGAACCATAACTCTTACTTCCATTTTGTTTAAATTATGGCCCTTTTTCGACTTAGAATTTTAGGTTAAAGTTTGCGTGCAAGCTAGTTTCTTTAATACTTCTTGTACTATAGCTTTGAAACTTTCAACGCTTGTTTACCATCATGACCCCGACTATGTATGCCAAGAACCATAACTCTTTCTTTGATTTTTATCAAATTATTGCCCTTTTTCACTTAGAATTTAAGGTTAAAGTTTGCGTGCAAGCTAATTACTTTCATACTTCTTGTACTATAACTTTGAAATTTGTTCACAAACATGACCCTGACTATGTATGCCAAGAACCATAACTCTTTCTTTGATTTTTATCAAATATTTGCGCTTTTTAGAATTAGAAATTAAGGTTTAAATTTGCGTGCAAGATGATGAAACCTCATAACTTTCATTCTATTAAAACCACAACTTTTAAACTTTGTATTCCTTTATTTTATAATACATCAGGTTGATGTTCAAAGTCCCATAACTCATCCTTGCTTTTTTATTTAATTTTTGCACTTTGAAATTAGAATTAAGACTTAGACATTATGGCTAAAGTTTCAGTGTTAGTGTTTTTCATAGGTAATGCTATAGAAAAGGTTTAAAACAGATTTACTTAACATACTTTAAATGAAAGTGTTGAGTGGTTATACTATACTATACTGTACTGTACTGTACTGTACTGTACTGTACTGTACTGTACTGTACCGTACCGTACCGTACCGTACCGCACCGCACCGCACCGCACCGCACCGCACCACACCACACCACACCACAACACAACACAACCACACACCACAACCACACCACACCACACACCCCACCACCACCATGCCCCCACCACCACCACCAACAACACCACCCCCAGCACACCACACCACCCCCCACCACCACCACATACCACCACTACCACCCCCACCTCCACCACACCACACCAACACCACTACCACCCCCACCACCACAACATACCACCACTACCAACACCACCACCCACCACCACTACACACCACACCACCACCCCCACACCACCACATACCACCACCACCAACAACAACAACAATACCACAACCAACAACAACAACACCATCACCAATAACAACACCACCAACAACAACATCAACACCAACAATAGCATCAACAACACCAACAACCAACAACATCAACAACACTGACAACAACACCAACAACACCACCAACACCCCCCACCACCAACAACAACAACATCACTACCACCACCACCACCACCAACAACACCAACAAGACAACCAACAATAACACAAATAACAACAACAACACTACCATCAACAACACCACCAACTACACCGTAAACAACACCACCAACAAAAACACCACCACCAACAACACCATCACCAACAACACGAACACCACCAACAACAACACCACCACCAACAACATCAACACTAACAATAGCATCAACAACACCAACAACCAACAACACCACCAACAACAACACCACCAACAAAAACAACACTACCAACACCACCACCACCAACAACAACAATAACAACACCAACAACAACAACACCATCACTACCAACACCAACAACAATACCAACAACAGCAACAACACCAACACCGCCAACAACATTAACCAGCATACCATACCATACTATACTACACCACACCTAACCACATCACTTTAGGTGGGCAGGGATAGTGGGTTGCTGGGTGTGGGATCAGGGGTGTATGGGCTTGGTTGTGTAAACACTCTAAAAAAACTACAATAATAAATTAAGTGTAATTTATTGATTTCATAACTTGGATTAAGAAACTTTTGTTCATGTGTGTGTGTTGGGTGTCATAAACTCCTGAATTACTTCCCTGTTTAAATGAAGCCCAGTTTAAAATGCGTTTAAATATGTGTGACTTCGAATAGTCGAGCGTGCAGTCGTTTCCGACTGGCTCTTGTTCATTGAGGTCTTATTAGTTCATGAATCAATCTGTTGCAATATCCAGAAAAATTAAGTATCATGAGATAGTAAGAATACTCTTACTTGGCAGTTGGTCATAATTTTACATAAATTTTGACAAATTCACTATTTTCGAAAACCCTTAACTTCATATAAGGATTTTATCAAGTGTGCGACCAGTGTTATTCAGATCAGCCAGCACATCATGTTCGACTAGGCCATAGAAGTTTTATCCATAGAGTAAAGGGTTAAGTGGTGTTTAACCCTTTCCTCCATAGATACACCTTTATTGTGAGGGCAAACAGTTTAGATCCATGCCATCTGATCAGGATCTAAACTGTTTGCTTTTTAATTCCTTAGGTTATTTCTGACCGAAATATGCCCACTGATCTGGATCTACACTGGTCGTACATGCGTAAAAATGTTTATATATGGAGGAAAGTGTTAATTGTAATAACTGTTTTTTTATTCAGGAACCAACCCCAGGGCCCCACGTTAAGGATATGCAGGATGCTGGCATGTTCTTTACCAACCGAGTGCTCAAAGATTACAAGGATAAGTAAGTAACTATATTCAGATGATTAATACTTAACCTTTAACATTATGGAATATGGTTGATATCCAACAAGCAAACACTGTAGGCTCAGATTAGCCGGTGATCTGTTAACATTAATACCTTGCGGGCCAGATAATCTGGGTCAGCATTGGTAGCTGGTGGTTAGACTGATCTGGGCCTACATTGGTAGCTGGTTGGTAGGCTGGTTTGGGACTACATTGGTAGCTGTTTGGCTGCTCTGGGTCTACATTGGTAGCTGGTGGTCAGACTGATCTGGGCCTACATTGGTAGCTGGTGGTAGGACTGATTTGGATCTACATTGTTAGCTGATTGGTAGGCTGGTTTGGGTTTACTGTGGTAAAAAATGTGACATTTGCTAAGAGCTTAAAAACTCTGTTCAGTCTATGGGAGATAATTCTTGCAAAAGTAATTTGGGTTGTTACTGAAGAGTAAACAATAAATCATGTTGGCAATTACCAGGAGGCTGTAAAAACAATGTTTTCTTAGAAGTGTACATGATTTAAACAAAGACATTTTACATCCCTAACCATGTGTGATAATTAGTGAAATTTGATTGAACCCAATCTTTGTTATTCTAAAGAAAGCATTTCAGGTGCAGTTTTCCCAGCAACAAATAACTGAGCAAAAACGTTCACCATAGGCAGGAATTATTCGCAGTAATTAACATGATATTTTATTGCGCAGAACTGAGTTAAATTGTGCATTTTAGTATCTGTAATAAAGATTTACAAACGTCTATTCTTTTAGAGTAGCAAATGTTAATTGTAAATTATGATGTTTGATGTTAAACTATCTATTTGTACTAACGTTAAGTGATGATCATTGGTAATTTAATTTTCATTGTCTTAAATTAACTTAAAAGCTTTTTATTCAAGGCTAAAACTATAATTCGGGTTAAAAGAATTTAATTTAATGCTAATTCTACTTTACCTCACATTAGCTCCATTAAAACGTTATGCAGTTTTTAACCTTAAAGAAATGTGTGTCAAATTTTCAAGCAAAGCAAAACAAAACAGAATAGAGCTTTAATTTTACCAAGGTATATGATATATAACATCGGTGCCCAAGGTTATAAAACTGAGCATGGAAACCAGTCTCAAATCTCAAGCATCTGATTGGCTGAAATGGCGACCAGTCGCCATTTCAGCCAATCAGATGCTTGAGATTTGAGACTGGTTTCCAATCTCAGCTTTATAACCTTCAGCCTGGGTACTTGCATTAAAAAACCTGCAGAAACATGATACAGTATTACAGTTCCATTTTACAGTAGAAAGGCAAAATTCTGTTAAGTCTGTAGATGGTGGAGGTTGCTGGGATGAGGTGGGACAACAAAATATCAATAAATTTCTTAATAACATTAATATTCTTTGGACATCAAAACAATAAATAAATTTTCAGAACAATAATTCAAACCAAAAAAAACAACACCAAAGACACCTAATTTAGAATTGTCCTATGGGTTAATGTTGAGCTTTTTAAAATCTTGCTTTTTGACGCATACCATATGCGATGTGGTTCATATATCATGAGCAAACAGTGTAGAATGCAGATCAGCCAGCACATCAGTGAAGTCACTTTATAAACTGTTTTGAGTTTTTCCAATATTCTTTAGACCCAAGATCATAAAACTGAGACTGGATTCCAGTTTTAGTTTAATGAGCCTGGGCCCTAGTTATCTGTAAAAAAGTAATTTGATAAATACAATACTCTTCTTGCATCAAAGATGTTTTGAAACCATGACTAAGCTGAATCTGTTTCATTATAGGAAATCCTACAGTTCAGGTCCCAAGGTTATAAAAATGAGAATGGAAACCAGTCTCAAATCTCAAGCATCTGATTGGCTGAAATGGTGACTGGTTTTTTGTGGTGAAATATTTATTTTTGAAAAAATGTATTTGATTGGTAGCCTGATGGAAACTAACAAAATAAATACAGTCGAAACCAGTTTCTAATGTTTATACTTTGTTTAAGTCCCTCATATCCTTTCTGAAGCTATTTGTTTTTTGTTCATTTCATTTTGACAGAGTTAATTTTGCCCTATAATCAGGCTAGATTTTTATCTGTGGAACAATTTGCTAAACACTGTTACTAGAAGAGTTTATTGTTCTTGTACCCTCTTGCTAAGAGAAAAAAGTTTTCAAAAATAAAACCCAAAAGAACATCACATGAAATCTGTTAAATTGGAAAAAGCTCTTAGGCAAACAGTTTTACAAAATAATGTTTTCATAATATATATAATCAACGATTTTATTAACTAAATGATATTACAAAAAAATATTTTTTTCTTTTTTTTTCCAGTACTCAGTGATGTTTGTTCTAAAATTATAATGTCACAATATTATAAGGGGGGGGGGGAGACATATTGTTTTTGCACTGTCCGTCTGACCGTTTGTCCATCCGTCAGTCCCTCTGTCTGTCTGTCACACTTCGTTATCGCTCAATAACTGGAGTACCGTTTGACCCACAGCATTCAAACTTCACAGGGTGATGGCCCTTATTGAGTAGAAGAACCCTATTGATTTTGGAATCAAAGGTCGAGATCACAGGGGCCCGAAGAGTGAAAAAATGTTTCCGCTCAATAACTCGAGTACCCTTTGACCCAGAGCATTCAAACTTCATAGGGTGATAGCCCTTATTGGGTAGAAGAACCCTATTGATTTTGGGGTCAGTAGGTCAAAGGTCAAGGTCACAGGGGCCTGAAGAGTGAAAACCGTTTCCTCTCAATAACAGGAGTTCTATTTCACCCAGAGCCTTCAATCTTCATATGATGGATGTCCTTATTGCGTAGAGGACTCCTATTGATTTTGTGGTCAGTAGGTCAACGGTCAAGGTCACTGGGGCCCAAAAAGTGAAAACTGTTTCCGCTCAATAACTGGAGTACCATTTGACCCAGAGCATTCAAACTTCATAGAGTGATAGCCCTTATTGGGTAGAAGAACCCTATTGATTTGGGGGTCAGTAGGTCAAAGGTCAAGGTCACAGGGGCCTGAAGAGTGAAAACCGTTTCCGCTCAATAACAGGAGGTCTATTTCACCCAGAGCCTTCAAATTTCATACGATGGATGTCCTTATTGAGTAGAGGACTTCTACTGATTTTGGGGTCAGTAGGTCAAAGGTCAAGGTCACAGGGGCCCCGAAGAGTGAAAACCGTATCAGGTCAATAACTGGATGACCGCTTGACCCAGAGCATTCAAACTAAATAGAGTAATAGCCCTTATTGAGTAGAAGAACCCTATTGATTTTGGGGTCAGTAGGTCAAAGGTCAAGGTCAGGGTCAGGGAGAAGACATGCATTTTTAGCTCACCTGAGCACGAAGTTCTCATGGTGAGCTTTTGTGATCGCCTGATGTCCGTCGTCCGTCGTCCGTCCGTGTGTCGTCAACTTTTCTTCAAACGACTTCTTCTCCTGAACTCCTGGGCCAATCTTGCTGAAACTTGGCAGGAATGTTCCTTGCATGAAGCTCTTCCAAAGTTGTTCAAAGAAATCAATTCCATGCAGAACTCTGGTTGTCATGGCAACCGAAAGGAATAACTTTAAAAATCTTCTTGTCTGAAACCACAAGGCCTAGAGCTTAGATATTTGGCATTTAGCATCCTCTAGTGGAACTCTACAAAGATTGTTCAAATTATTTCCCTGGGGTCAAAATTGGCCCCGCCCCAGGGGTCACTTCATTTTGCATAGACTTATATAGGAAAAACTTTAAAAATCTTCTTCTCTGAAACCACAAGGCCTAGAGCTTAGATATTTGGCATTTAGCATCCTCTAGTGGAACTCTACAAAGTTTGTTCAAATGATTTTCCTGGGGTGAAAATTGGCCCCGCCCCAGGGGTCACTTCATTTTGCATAGACTTATATAAGAAAAACTTTAAAAAATCTTCTTGTCTGAAACCACAAGGCCTAGAGTTTAGATATTTGGCATTTTGCACCCTCTAGTGGAACTCTACAAAGATTGTTCAAATTATTTCCCTGGGGTCAAAATTGGCCCCGCCCCAGGGGTCACTTCATTTGACATAGACTAATATAGGAAAAACTTTAAAAATCTTCTTGTCTGAAACCACAAGGCCTAGAGCTGAGATATTTGGCATTTAGCATCCTCTAGTGAAACTCTACAAAGTTTGTTCAAATTATTTCCCTGGGGTCGAAATTGGCCCCGCCCCAGGGGTCTCTTCATTTTGCATAGTAAGACTTCTAAATTAAGAAAAAATTTAAAAATCTTCTTGTCTGAAACCACAAGGCCTAGAGCTTAGATATTTGGCATTTAGCACCCTCTAGTGGAACTCTACAAAGATTGTTCAAATTATTTCCCTGGGGTCAAAATTGGCCCCGCCCCAGGGGTCACTTCATTTTGCATAGACTTATATAGGAAAAACTTTTAAAATCTTCTTCTCTGAAACCACAAGGCCTAGAGCTTAGATATTTGGCATTTAGCATCCTCTAGTGGAACTCTACAAAGTTTGTTCAAATTATTTCCCTGGGGTCAAAATTGGCCCCGCCCCAGGGGTCACTTCATTTTGCATCGACTTATATAGGAAAAACTTTAAAAATCTTCTTGTCTGAAACCACGAGGCCTAGAGCTTAGATATTTGGCATTTAGCATCCTCTAGTGGAACTCTACAAAGTTTGTTCAAATTATTTCCCTGGGGTCAAAATTGGCCCCGCCCCAGGGGTCACTTCATTTTGCATAGACTTATATAAGAAAAACTTTAAAAATCTTCTTGTCTGAAACCACAAGGCCTAGAGTTTAGATATTTGGCATTTAGCACCCTCTAGTGGAACTCTACAAAGATTGTTCAAATTATTTTCCTGGGGTCAAAATTGGCCCTGCCCCAGGGGTCACTTCATTTGACATAGACTTATATAGGAAAAACTTTAAAAATCTTCTTGTCTGAAACCACAAGGCCTAGAGCTGAGATATTTGGCATTTAGCATCCTCTAGTGGAACTCTACAAAGTTTGTTCAAATTATTTTCCTGGGGTCAAAATTGGCCCTGCCCCAGGGGTCACTTCATTTGACATAGACTTATATAGGAAAAACTTTAAAAATCTTCTTGTCTGAAACCACAAGGCCTAGAGCTGAGATATTTGGCATTTAGCATCCTCTAGTGAAACTCTACAAAGTTTGTTCAAATTATTTCCCTGGGGTCAAAATTGGCCCCGCCCCAGGGGTCACTTCATTTTACATAGACTTATATAGGAAAAACTTTAAAAATCTTCTTGTCTGAAACCACAAGGCCTAGAGCTTAGATATTTGGCATTTAGCATCCTCTAGTAGAACTCTACAAAGATTGTTCAAATTATTTCCCAGGGGTCAAAATTGGCCCTGCCCCAGGGGTCACTTCATGTTATATAGACTTGTATAGGAAAAACTTTAAAAATCTTCTTGTCTGAAACCACAAGCTGAGAGTACTTTTGTACTCAGGTGAGCGATATAGGGCCATCATGGCCCTCTTGTTCACAAAAACCATCTAGTTTTTATTTATTTTAATCCTTTATTCCATATATACATGTTTATCACTTGTGCGAACAGTGTAGATCCAGACCAGCAGGTAGATCCTTATTGTGTGATCAGAAACTACATTATTAGCTTCATGGTCAGAAAAAAAACTTATTAATCAAAAAGCGAACTGTGTAGATCCTGATCAGACTGTAAGAATGTGAAGGCAAATCTTGATTTAACACTGGTCACATTGGGGTATAAGTTGCATTCATGGAGCTTGTGGTTAAATACCGGTATGTTGAATATTTCAGAGACCAGACCCATGTGGATTGGACTAAGGCCTGGAATGGTGCATTGAGGGAAATGATGGCATACATCAAGGATCACCACACAACAGGCGTTTCCTGGAACCCTAAGGTATTTAGATAATTAAATTTCTTCATAATTGCAAGTGTTAACCCTTTATTTCATATATACATATTTTGAAGGCATCAGCCGGCACATCCGTGCAGTCTGAGGAGGATCTCCACTAGCTGTTTTTTTTGGTCAGAAATAACCAAATAAATAATAAAGATCCTGATCAGACAGCAAGGATGTATGGGCTGATCTTGATCAGTACTGTTTGCCCATTCCATAATGGCATTATTTGACCTGTATCTGGCCATAACCTAGCAGAGATGTTACAAGTATTGTAAATCTCTCTAACAACAGAAAAGGAATGTAGCAGTTTTGGGAATCAGGCCCAATGGGATTAAATTAATAAATTTATTGGACAGATTTTCTTATGATCCTCACAAATTTAATCAAGAATATTTTTTGACTGTAAACAATGCAAAAATTTACATAAATAGTCTAATTAAACAGTATTTGTATCAGAACTGCTTTTATTTAAAATATTATTTGATACAACTAAGAGATAGATTTCAATTAGGTAAAAGATAGGCTAAAAAGGAAGAATGTCCGATTGAAATTTCAAAATTGGTTAAAAAATCGGTCATGAATATTGGCCTACAAACTGTTACAAAATTACCTACATGTACATTTTTTCACTGCTAATCAGCTATTAAACTGTCAATTAGCAACTTCACAAGTCTGCTACCATGACTACCACGACTACATGTTCCATGAATAGCCTGCGGCACAGATGAAACGGGATGTGGTCGGTCTCATTTTAACAATGGGCGGGTTATTTAATTTCTAAAAATGGACTGCGCTAGTCAAAGGCTGTTTGGCGTCAGAATTTAAGATAGCAATACAAATGGTTGTGTTAATTAACGTAAACGATAAAACAGTTTGCATTTTATTGACAGACGTGTTAGTCCGATATGTGCGTAATTCTAAAAGACCGACAACCGAAAATTGCTGTTTATCAAATTTAAAGAAAACTTATATCATGTGAATTTTACTTGAACTATTAGCATTTCACAACATATTTGAAATGGCTCAAATGAATATATACTTAAATGTGAAAAAATTCGAGTGACTGGCTTGCTTACTTACGCATATAACGATTCAAATAAATTTCAAATTTACAAAAATCTAAGTAATCAACATTTATTTCCGACGCTGAGTAAAGTTGCATACGCAGATTCTTGTAAGTTCGTAGATTCAAAAATTACTTCATCCGGTAAGGAAAAGAATAATATTTCAAACAACTATAATATAGTGTTACAGAGCATGGTGTGATCGACGTATATTAACGTAAAACGAATACTTGCCTCCCGAAATTCTGAGAGATATAACATTTTTATGCCCCCACAAAGTGGGAGGCATATAGAGTTGCACTCGTCCATCCGTCCGTACGTACGTCCGTACGTCTGTACGTGCGTACGTCCCCAAATCTTGTGGCATCAACTCCTCCTAAACTACAAGGCAGATTTCTTGCAAACTTGCACAGATGATGAAGCAGGATGTGTAGATAATCGTGAAGAAAGGATTTCTTCCTGCGACCATTTTTACCAGAGTTATGGCCCTTTGTTATATTCATTAATTAAATCTTGTGGCGTCAACTCCTCCAAAACAATAAGGCAGATTTCTTGCTAACTTGCACAGATGATGAAGCAGGATGTGTAGATGATCGTAAAGAAAGGATTTTTTCCTGCGACCATTTTTACCAGAGTTATGGCCCTTTGTTAATTTCAGCTATAAAATCTTGTGGCGTCAACTCCTAAACTACAAGGCAGATTTCTTGCAAACTTGCACAGATGATGAAGCAGGATGTGTAGATAATCGTGAAGAAAGGATTTCTTCCTGCGACCATTTTTACCAGAGTTATGGCCCTTTGTTATATTCATTAATTAAATCTTGTGGCGTCAACTCCTCCAAAACTATAAGGCAGATTTCTTGCGAACTTGCACAGATGATGAAGCAGGATGTGTAGATGATCGTAAAGAAAGGATTTTTTCCTGCGACCATTTTTACCAGAGTTATGGCCCTTTGTTAATTTCAGTAATTAAATCTTGTGGCATCAACTCCTCCTAAACTACAGGGCAGATTCCTTGCAAACATGCACAGATGATGAAGCAGGATGTGTAGATGATCGTGAAGAAAGGATTTTTTCCTGCGACTATTTTTACCAGAGTTATGGCCCTTTGTTTATTTTCAGTAATAATATCTTGTGGCATCAATTCCTCATTTACTTTTGGACAGATTTCTTTCTAACTTGCACACATGATCAAGATGGCTGGGTAGATGATCATGATGCTGCCATTTTTACCACAGTTATGGCCCTTTGTTTATTTCACTTACAAAATTTTGTGGCATCAACTTCACATTTTCTATTTGGCTGATTTCTTTCAAACTTGCACAGATGATTAGACATGATGTGAAGATTGTTGTCAAGGACATTGTCTTGCAATAATTTTCACCACAGTTATGGCCTTTTGTTTATGTTAGTTATTAAATTTTGTGGCACTTACTCCTCATTTACTAATCATGATCACCACATGTTGTTAATACCTGGTACAAAATTTTGTAACAAATGTTATTGCAGCAGTGGGGGCATCAGTGTCCTGTGGACACAGTCTAGTTAATAACTAAATAATCCTCTTCACAATCACTATGAACACTGCTGAAGATAACTGTTTTGAACCATTACGTCACGTTTTAAATGCATGGAATGCTTCTGTATTACAACAAAGACGCCGATCGCCGTAAACTTAAAATGTCGAGTGCCCCTCTTATAAATCGATCAAAGAATTTTTCGGTCTACAGCTCGAAAACCATTAATCTGTTGAGAGGTTGTAGGATTTCACCGACAAGAAAATATGCCGGAAAAGAGAAATGGACTGGGGGTCGGGAGAGTGAAATACGCTGAACGCAGGGACCGGAAGTCGCTGTTCGTGCGTACCGGAAGTCGCTTTTCATGCGAACCAGAAGTCGGTGAAATGTCAATTTTGGCGCAAATGTCCGATTGGGATTTTGAAATTTTAGAATCCCTGCTACATAGTCTTTAATTTGTGTAACTGATGTATAAGTATTTACATTGGTTACCCAATATTTCAGCCTGCAATAACTGAATTCTAAAGTTTCCTGACTTGGTTAAGCAACCAAGTTAATGACCTTAACTTTGGCCTACCTTATGCTGTCATATAACTAATGATGAATATTTACGTAAAAGTATACTAGCATCAAAGTAAACCATTGTTACCTTAAACGCATGATTTGAGTTGCATTATAGAACTGTAAGAAAGAATCTTACAAAAGTTTGATCTAATACATATTTAAAAAAAAAACAGATAGCTTATCAATGATCCAAAGTTTTTGAAAATTTATCATTGAATTCTGATCATCCATCTTTAAGATATGCAAGCTGTCTTCATTTGCTGAGAAAGTAACAAAAAAGGGAGGCAATTAAAATGCATCTCTACAGACACAACATAAGCTGTCTGTCATGATTTCTGGATAATTTGCACTTTGAATGTTGTATAAGATTTGATGAAGAAAAGAAAATAATCAAGTAAATATGATCTTGGTGCAAGAACTTCATTTTACCTGCCTTAAGGCTCATCAGAGGCAGAGATCTCAGGGCATAGTATAAAGTATGGAGTGGAGTGTTGGAGTGGAGTCTAGAGTCTGACCCATGAGCTAAATATTGGAGCAGAAATTTTGGAGGAAGATTTAGAAGTGGCCTTGAAATTAGTTTTATTTAATGTTGGGTGTTTTATGTAGCAATAAAAATAAAAATTAACAACAACAATACTATGATTATTTTGAAAGCTTTATCTGAATGTGTTGGTCTAGGCCACCTTCAGTTGCTGAGATATTTTGTAACCAAACAGTACTTTTATCAACATCAGGTACCAAACTGAAATATTTAAAAACAAAGATAAAAAGTAACTCCAAGGTTTGACTCTAATTAAATTTTCACACTAAAAAAATAATCAGCTCGGAAATGCAAAGGTCAGACTCCAGACACCACTCTAAGACTCTACTCTAAGACGCCACTCCATACATTATATTGTGCAAGATCTCTGTAGAAACAAGGAAGTGTGGATGGATTTACAGACTTTAATTTATTTTGACTGCTTTTTGTTGTCTGCCAATGAAAAGTGAAATGCAGCACCAGTCTGCAAGAATGATATGATCTGGGTCTATCAGATGTTTGCAAACTCATGGAGTTTGTGTGTCATTAAAGCCTGCAAGCTTCTGGGAGATCAGGATGTGTGGGTGTGCAGACATAAAAGCTATGCCAGGATTTTTTATGATACACATTTCTAACATAGTTTTTATTCAGAATGGTTATAGATTTGGAATATAAATGAAAAATGCCAATAAAAATGTAACAGAAAGATTAAAAATGCATAAATAAGCAGAACAACAACATTATGATATCTGGGTTTCAACTTGTTGGAAGAATTTTCATTTATTGTAAATTCTGTTTTGTAAAAGGTGGATACTATCAATTAGAATAAGGTCTACATTATTGCAGGTTCTTTCCCCAGGATAACATTAATGTGCTAACAAAATTGATTGCTAAAACTATATAGTAGTTAATAAAGGCAGAAATATCATTAAATTATCTCAAGGAATGAAAAGAAAGTATCAGTAATGGATGCTCTACATCCAAGTTAAATTTTCAAGAGTGCCCTGGTCTGTAAGATTTGTATTGTATAAGGGGCTAAATAAATTTAAAAATATAAAGGGTTTACAATCAAGACTGTCATAACTTCTTCCTCTTAATTGCAATGTAGCAATGACCATCATGCGTGCAACCCTTGACACAGTTTTTACCCTTTCCTCCATATATATATGGCATTGGCAAACAGTGTAGATCCAGATCAGCCAGCACATATGTGTCATCTGATCAGGATCTATTATCATTTATCTTATTTCTGACCAAAAAGCAACCAGTGCAGATCCAGATCCATGCCAGCTGATCTGGATCTACATTGGTTGCACACACATAAAAATGTGTAGTTTATATAATATAAATATATATATAGAGAGGAAAGGGTTTGCAGGGTGGGGTCACAACTTAACTTTTCTTCATCATTATTTTTATCCACATTTCCTTAACAAACCAGTGATTGACTTATAATGACCCCATTGACCTCCAGTAGACCTTTCGTGACCTTCCCTGGCCAGTAAAGGAAAGAGGGTTTAGATTCCTCCATGCATCCAACATTCCTGTATCCACATAAACACCTCTGTTCATTAGATTAGGAATCTGGATTCCTTTTCAACCTTTTCAGGAATTACTGTTATTGTTTTTCTTGAATGCCAGATTTTTGTTTTGAGTGTCATAAATATGAATTATGATGTGAGATCTTGTGTTTATTCTGTGACACAGATATGCTTGGTTTCCTAGAAAGAATAATTCCTTGCATTTTTGCTGAAAACAGCAAATAGTTGAATGTTATAATTTGAAATGTATACTCTATTCCAAAAGAAAAAGGTGCACTTTGTTTTTGGGTGATTTTTCATGAATTGCTTTTCTAAATGCCTAAAATATTTGTATCAAAATTGAGATTAGATCATAGATAGTTTGACTATAGAATTTAAATTATTTAACCTTAATTATGATGCCAAATATATATCCATAAAGAAAAGCAGCTAATGAAAAATCAACAAGAACAAAGTGCACACTCTTTTGGAATTGAGTAATAACTGATGGTTTTAGCAAGACATTGGACCTAAGATCTTCATATTAAGGTTAGAGTCTCAAAACTCAGGATTTTGATCGGCCCATTTGTAGACTGGACTCAGTTTCAACCGATCATTTGCTCGAGATTCAGAGTCTGGCATCACCTTATGATCACTAGCTTATATTTTTCATGTTACCTATCATTTCTGAAGTAATTGAAACTGATAATTATCTAATTGTTGCTTATATTGGCAAAACAATTGGAGAAGCATTAAAACTTTATTAAATGGGTGGGGATGAGGTTATAGATTTTTAGCATTGAAGTTGTATATCATTCCAGTTAATAGATGGTAAATTAATAATTATTACTTGGTGTTTTACCAGTGAATAATTGACATGAACAATTTTATTGATGTTGCATTAATGTCTTACAGACTTTGGGCAACACACAAGCTATATATTTGGTGGTCTCTGTTGGTTTCTACTCCACACTGGTAAATCATTGATACATGGTTGGGTATTGATGGCCCAGAACATAAGGTTGTCATTTGTACAGGAAGTAAAGGTGGATACATGTTGTAAAGCAGCACTCTTTGATGGAGCAAATACAAGCCATAATTGCTGTTGTATCCTAGTTGCTTTATTATTACTGGCAGTAAATTTGCAGCTGATATTTGTGTTCCTGCTGCAGAAAAAGAACAATACACAGGTGAAATGCTGCTAAAATCTGCCTTTACATATTCTGTTCATTCAGCTAGCTTTGTCAAGAGAGCTGTTCCTAAGATCATACGATTAAAACTGACTAGATTGGTGAAGAGACCCAAATCTCAAGCATCTGATTGGCTGAAATGTAGTCTATCAGTCTCACATATCAAGCATCTGATTGGCAGAAATTAATATACAATTTGAGACTTGTCTCAAATCTAAAGCACCTGATTGGCTGAAATGGAGACTAGATGCTTTAGATTTGAGACTGGTCTCTGATCTCAGTTTAATAATCTTGCTTAGTTTAATCATCTTACTAGATAAAAGCTGCTTTAATGGCTTAAATAGCTGAAGAAAAATAATACTCTCTTTATAGAACAGAAATAGAGGATATTTGTTTTTACCAGTGTAAGATAGAAATATATTTCACCGAGTGAGCTCCGGAGTTCGTATTTTCAAGAGTGGCGAATCCACAAGTGAAAATACATAATTCCGGAGTTCAGGAGTGATATATATTTATATCTTTCACTGTTAAAAACAAATTTTCTTTTTATTTTATGCTTGAAGTGCACAATTTGTGCGAATTTGACAGAAAAATTGCATGAAATGGCGCCAAAAACGTTTGTTAATGGCGTGTCCTCATGACGTCATATATCCAAATTTGAGCACGTTTTCTAAATGTTCTCATTTGGTATTTTATATGCGTTTGGGGACCAACGTCAAAAAATCAGTGAAAAAAAAAAGATATTCCACTGTTTGAAAATAGTGAAATACCACTTTTATTTCACTGGGAAAATTCTATATTCACTGAAAAGCATAAAATAAATTGTGTGTTTCTACAACCATTATTCTAGACATTAAGGATAATGAATGAATGCACATAAACATTTTTAACACAAGTAAATTTGGTCAACAGGCAAGGGTGGTAGTCTTTAGGCAAAAATCATCGGACATGGTGGCATAACATGTGCTTTTATATGAAGATTTATATTAACCTAGTAAATATGTCAGGAAAATAACTCCCAAGACTGGTGTACACTGAAACATAGCACCACATAAATAAACAACAACAACGGAAAACAACACTTCTTCATCAATATACAGCTAATGAGGCTACAAGTCTGTGTGAAAGGAGTAAATGGCCATTTTGTCTTTATCTTATCACTAACCAAGTGTGAGTGATATGTTCTGTACTGGTAATTTCATGTTAATGGTGTTTATAACATGATAACCTGGTCAAGTTTTTACATTGTTAGTAAATATTTAACATTGTACACGGCCAGAGTTATCAAAATATACATGGTTAACCCTTAAGGTTCTGAGTACTGAATTTGTCATATTTGTTACCAGTGTAGAGCCCGATCAGCCTGCACATCTACGCAGTCCGATCAGGGTCTACACTATTAGCGATCCAGTTTGTAAATAAATTTCTATAAAAATATCCCTATGAACAGGGAATGAACTAGCACAAAATGGTCGAAGGGTGAGTCCATTACTTCAGTGGATAAAAGAGTATTTCATGGGCTGGGTGCAAAACAGCTGTAACTCTATATAAATAAAGAATGCAGTTACAATTGTTTTGCACTCAATGCACGATTTGAGCTACAAGGAGTATGTATGCTTAGAAACAATCTTGGTAAATAATAAGTTAACTCTGATAATCCTCAAAGAAGATATTAATCACTTTAATGATGATAGATACACTGTTTTCTGTTACAGATATGAATTATTTATTAACCCTAGTTAAGAAGTTATTGATTATTCAGTCTTAGCGAAATATGAAAATAAAAATTAAAAAAAGATTCTGTTGTTTAAAATAAACATTGTTTACTGTTATAGACACAATAAAGTTTGTGATATTAAAATCGAAATGAGTCATTTTTACATCAAAAGTCATACATTATTTTAACAACACGTGCACATTTCTTATTCCTTCATCCTTAAATATGTTTGATTTTAAATCTTATTTTTAAAGACAGATAAGAATCTTTTAAACAAAATGATTAAAAAACCCTTTGAAACTGGGATCCCTAGGATATTTTTATGCCCTCCTTTGAAGAAGCAGGGTTGTATTGCTTTGCACATGTTGGTCGGTCCATCAGTCTGTCAGTCAGTCTGTTACCAACCTTGTGCAATCAATAACTAGACAACCCTTTGACTTGCAGTCCTCAGATTTGGTAATGAGGTTTGTCATCACACCTAGATAACCCTATGGATTTTTAGGTGAAAGGTCAAGGTCATAGTGTCTTAAGATTAAATAACAGCAGATTACTATTCAGTTGGTTTTTTTTTTGGGGTGGGTGGGGCATAAATGTTTAATTTGAATTAAATTTTGGCCATATTTCTTCAATTTTGGATGTATTTCCTCAATTTTGGCCACCAGTTACCAATAGTTACATAAGAAGATGGCTGTGATTAATTGTAGAATGTAATCACTGAGCAAGAGTTTAAGTTGTGTAAGGATATATCATAAAGGGTGTAGCCCTGAGCAATATTTAGAGCATACATAATTATTATATGATTGTTAATTTTTAATATACTAAAATTATTAAAAGAGTCATCTAAATCAATCTATGACAAGGCTCTTTTATAAAAACTTTTAATTAGTATCAGATGAACTCAGATGTTTTATTTTTTAAAACATAACATCAAAAATCAAGCATTTCCATTCATTGTCCTTTTTCCTGTATCTTCTCTTGCCTAATAGAGAAAAATCTAAGTGTGTATTTGGGCCGCACTGGCACCCAATCACATAATCATCTAGTTTTCAGTGAATTTGTTCATTAGCATCTTAATGCACTGTATATAACATAATAATGCAGTCATCTGCTCAGCATATCTGAATGACGTCAAACTTTGCAAAGTGGCGCACATTAGACAAATATAACATGTTGCATTCACTAAGTTTTTTCTCCCAGTTGATAAAACAATAACAGAGTACTTTTAATTGATAATGTTATGTCTTTAATTGCCTCTTCTGTCTCAGTAGTGTTTTGCTGCAGGAGACAGTCTTGTCTTGGAACACAAACTTGAGGAATCTAGCCTAGTGTGCCTGCCACACTTTCAGTTATTACCTGTACAATCATTCCTGATAACATCTGGGAAATCTTAGCTACCCACTGAGCACATGCCAGATCTGCCAATCAAAATGACTGACAGATTGACTCCAGCCAATCAGAGTAGAGCTTTCACTTGGAATATTACAATATGGCTGCTATGGCTGAAATTGACTAAAAAGTGAGCAATTTGTCATGTCCTGAAAGAAAACACATTTTTGACCAGATACTTTTCAACACAAGAGTTTGATTGATTAGTATATTGTTGTGCATTGAAACAAGAGTGTCAAAACTCCTGAATCATGATGCATTGTATATCCCAAGGAATTCATGCCATGATATGGTTAAATTTCGCAATATGCTTCATGTTTTAACTAGATTTTATACAGGTCAGAATGCTGTTTAAAAAGCTATCTATATTTAAAAAGTATTTTATGGATAAGACATGAAAATGTAAGTTTTTATCTATGTGTCATATTTAGTCCAGTGTTGTTGGTAAATGTGTATCAAGTTATTGTTATTGTCCCAGACAATAGGGCTAGAGTGTGCAAGCACTTTAATCCTTTACTCTATGGGATATGGCTCATATTCCATGAGGTTACAGTGTAGATCCTGATCAGCATGCACAACTATGCAGTCTGATCTTAAGGATATTTCTGAACAAGAAGCTGCAAGTGTAGCTACTGATCAGATGGCATGGATGTGCTGGCTGATCTGGATCTACACTGGTCACTGTCTAAATGCATACATATATATTGAGTAAAGGGATAATAATAAAAATAATTGTCATGCAGTCACAATTGTTTTGGTGGTGGCGGTAAACAAGGAAATACTGGTTTGTCAGTCCTGAAGCCATCATTAACCCTTTCCTCCATAGACACGCCTTTATTGCATGGGCGAACAGTTTAGATCCAGATCAGCTGGCAAATCTGTGCTGTCTGACCAGGATCTAAACCATTTGCTTTTTTATCCGTTAGGTTGTTTCAGATCAAAATGTGACGAGTGCAGATCCTAATCAGACGGCACGGATGTGCCAGCTGATCTGGATCTACACTGGTCGCACATGCATAAAAATTAATATATATGGAGGAAAGTACAATTTGTTTGTTACTTGTGGTAAAAATTATCATCATTTTGGAAGCCAACTTAATTCCTACAGCATGACATTATCTGAGTGAAGTCATTTCGATAACTAACAGAAAGCATACTTAAGAAATGAATGTATGATAAAACTAATAGTTGGAGATTATTTATGTGCTCTCATATGCCAAGATAATCAGTGGTATAACTAATCCTTGGGTTAATTGTTGCCTTGCATTTGCCAGGAAACATTGCACTGCATTAACTGCAAGTAAATGTCGGAACAATCCTGAAGCAATAGATGTGATCACATTGTTTTGACATAATTCAGACATTCGTCTATTGTTGTCAAGTAAATTCAGAGGTCTTCATTTAGAACTAGTATTATTGTGTAATCGTAAGTCATTTTTACTCCATGGATATTTCTTTTATCACATGGGCGACTAGTTCAGATCCAAATAATCCGGCACATCAGTTCTGATCTACAACTACACTGTTCACTTCGTGGTCAAAAACTTTCTAATAAATCTAAAAAGGAACAGTGTAGATCCTGATCAGAGGGCATGGACCTGGATCTATATTGTTCTAAAAAAAAAGATGCACCTACGGAGTAAAGGGTTAAAAGAAACTTCTCACTTGCCCTAGCAAAACACACTGTGAGTGCTTGGAAGCTTTGTTTCTCCCCTGTAGTTCGTTGAATTAACTATTTTTCAGGGAGGAGATGCCTCAGCAGCGTCCAGTGCACCAGCAGCACCAGCAGGTGGTGCCCCTCCACCTCCTCCCCCACCAGGTCCCCCACCAGGTCCCCCACCACTCCCTCCTCCTCCATCAGCAACAGATGGCGGAGACAGTACGGCTGACACTCGAAATGCCCTGTTTGCTGAAATCAATCGAGGGACAGCCATTTCTTCAGGTAATCAAGATTTAAGGAATCACACACATGCGGTGAACGCAATTTTCAGAAGGGGGTTTATTTGGGGCATTCTTAGGTAGTTATATGATATTTTCCAACATTGTGGCCAAAATCCCAATTAAAATTAAATATTGCTGCCCAAAAATGATGCTTTGAGCATCCCCACTGAAGCACCTCTGGATCTGCCTCTTGAATCACAAAAATCTACACAATTTTAGCATATATTACTATGATATTTTCTTGCAATAATGTGCTTAGATATGCACATTTTCAATATTTTAATTACATATAAATTAAAGCCCTTGTAGTCCTTCATAGGCTTTTTTGAGCCAAAACTTGTTGCATAGATATTAGAATTCCCCTATGTGTAATGAGGAATGCTTAAGATGATCAGTACAGTTTCAAACACTCCTTCTGTTTGACATATTTATTTGTAGACATTCTATGAAATTGTTTTCTAGAAAAGTAATAAAAGAATATTAAAAAACTACATCAAAAAATCATGATGTGTTTTATTAGCTCATGAAATGGGGTTTTCTGATTAACATTGAAAATAGTTTGGGTGCCATTGTACGGAATTATATTTAATTCTATAGATAAAGAGATTTGGAAACAAAATGTTTTTATATTATCCCATTCTGTCCATATACTTGTCAAACATGTCCAGGTCTTTTGAAAATGGTGGGCTTCTTCCTTAGGTACAGGGTCATCAAATAAATAGCATGAATAGTTCTTCAAGTCATATACACATTTACTATGAACAAAGGGATAAAACTCAAACATTATACTATAGACAAAGGGACAAAACTCTTAATATTAACAAACTCACATTACCTCAACACTAAAAAAATTGAATGAAAAAGGAATTTCTGTTAATCTGGTGGCATAATTCTAAAGTTCATACCAGGAAAAACAATGAAATGAATATACAACAAAAACCATTTTGTATGGACTGAAGGATGTTTTTGGTATTAATAAAAAATGTTTCTTATTTAAAGAAAACATATACCCTGGTATTACAAGGTTCTTTAGCCATGTTGAGTAAAAGAATACATAAATTTAGGTTAACCCTTTATTCTGTGTGATAAAGTTGATGTCCCATGAGCAAACAAGATCCAGATCAGAGATCAGCATGCTGATCAGGATCAACACTGTTCAATTTTATATTAATTAGGTTATTTCTGATATGACTTGTCATGTAATACAATAAATATTAAATGAGTGCAGGAAAATTGTTATTAACTGAGTCTTTGAAGGGCTTAATCATAAATTTTGTGGACAAATTAACGCTTTCTTCCATATATATTACTAGGATAAACAGTGTAGATCCAAATCAGCACATTCATGTTATCAAATCTGGGTCTGCACTGGTTGCATCTTGGTCAGAAAATTTATAATTAATGACCGTATGAATTCACCAAATAAACGAGTTTCTATGGAGTAATGGTTTAATATTTTTTGTATAATTATTATTATTTATTTTGGTATAAGTAAAACAAAACATGGCAGAATACATACAAGTCATACAAAGAAAGAACAATAAAAAAAAAAAAGTTCAATGTCATGACATGCAGTAATGGAAAAACCATGTAATGCCCACCAATACCAGGGATAACACAAAAAAGAGAAAATGATTCCTCTTATTTCCATTGTGGTCCCTGATATTGGAGGCATGACACAGAAAGTCATGTTTAGTAAGAAAAAAATTAAATATTGCTCTTCTTTGAAAATAACAGTAATTACAATGTTATATAAGTAAATATCGAACAGATTGAGATCATTATCACAACTACATATATCACAGTCAAGGTGTGTATCACAAAAGCCATTCAGAATCACGTGACTTAAAATAAAAAAATAGGTCATTTAAAATTATAAGATACATAGCCTCAACATTGAGACTTACTAAATAAAAATATATTATTTAAACCTATACTCCTTTATAAAACAGAATGAAAATAAAACTACTGTTTGAATATATAAATTTAAAGAATTAAGAAGTCATTAAATAAGTTTTAACGGCACATTTAAAAGCCCGAAGACAGTCAATATTCCTGAGATCCTGAGGAAGGTTGTTCCACAACGACACCCCATTGTACGCAAAGGACTTTTTTCCAAAGCTTCCAACCTTTGGCAAACGAAATCTACCGGTGTCGGTAAAAGTAATATTGTTTAAAGAATTTGCATCAGAGTGGGCAGTCACTCTAGATCTTGTACAGCGGTCATGGAAAGAAGTAAGTGGAACAAAGTGCTCTTTAAGGTATTCAGGAGCAGAACCGTATTTAATTTTATGAACGTGACAAAGAGTGATCTGGTCAACTTTCTTAGATACCGATAACCAATTTAGTAACTTTAATTCCTCAGAACCAATATGAGACCTAGAACCAAGATTTAACATGAAACGAGCTAATTTATTTTGTGTAGTTTGAAGCCTATTTTTCCAGTACTGTTTCAAACTTGGGTACCAAGCAGAGCAAACATAATCATAATGACTTTGAACTAGCGACATGACTAAAAGTTTCCTTGTATGAAAATTAAGGAATTGTCTTTTACGGTACAAAAATTTCAAACGAGCATTAGCTTTGCTAACAACAGACTTTGCTATGTCATCACAAGAAAGATGTTGATCCAAAGTAACGCCTAAATATTTAACTTTGTCGGTGGACTGAATATTAGTTCCGTTGCAAACAATATTTAAACTGCTCTTTGATTTTATCTTAGGTTTTGATCCAAAGAGAATAGATTCAGTTTTTCCGAGATGCAGTGAAAGTCTGTTATCAACAAGCCATTCGCTTACTCGTTCCATATCCTGCGATAAAAGACATTCAATATCGCCTAAATTTTTGCCAGAAACCATGATCCCAGAGTCATCAGCATATAATAAAAGTTTGTTATTGACTACAGCAGACATGTCATTCACATATATTAAAAACAAAAGAGGACCCAGAATAGACCCTTGGGGTACCCCACATGTTATATTGGCTTGATTTGAGTGAACACCAGATACATCAACTAACTGACTTCTATCTGAAAGGTAGGACTGAAACCAACGGACTGCATTGGAACTAAGACCAATCGCTTCCAGTTTCATCAGAAGAATACTGTGATTAACGGTGTCAAATGCCTTCTGTAAATCTAGAAGGACCATGCCCACCATGTTACCTTTATCCATCTGAAATTTAATGTAATCTGATAAGTAAATAAGGCATGTATCTGTTGAAAATCTTTGTCTAAAACCAGACTGAAAGTTGTACAAAATATTTTTCTTAACTAAGTAATCTTCCAACTGATCATAAATAACCCTTTCAAAAATTTTAGATATTACACACAAAATAGAGACAGGTCTATAATTACCAACCTCCGTTTTATCATTTTTCTTATACAGTGGGATAACCCGGGCCTTTTTAAGATCATCTGGGACTGATCCCTGAATAATAGAAAGATTAACTAAATGAGTAAGAGGACAGGCTATAATAGACGCACTGTCCTTTAGAAACTTACAAGGGATACCATCCAGTCCAGTGGCTTTGTTAGCACTAAGCTTATCTAGATACCGCAGAATTTTATTTTCAAAGATAGCTGAAAAAGAAAAACTGTCAGGGAAAATCCCTTTAGACATATAAAACCGAGTAACAAAAGATTTTCCATATCTAAAACAACTATTCGGCAATTTCTCCACTAAACTGGAAGCAACAGTTGTGTAAAAATGGTTAAATTTCTCAGCAACATTTAATGGATGAAAACAAATGTCACCATCAATTTTTAAGCCAATTTTACTAGATGAGCAAACACCTTTCTTGGATGGTAACCCAAGTTGTTTTAAAAATTTCCATAACGATTTAGAGTCTGAGTTATTCATTTGAACACTTTCAGAGAAGTAGTTTTTCTTAGCAGTACAAATAAGATTTTGAGTTTAAGATAAGACAATGTCGTTAGATTCATTTCATCACATGTTTCTAAGCGATAAAGAAATGAGTCAAATCAAACTTGGAACAAAGAAATCTTCTTGGGGGAATAGTGTACTCAAGACAAGGTGACATCATGAAAACAAGTTACGTTTCTAATTCTGTTGGCTAATGTAATTTAGAGCAGCAATAAGAAATGCTCAGTACGATATATTACACATACTGTTGTCTCTGGCTTAGTTATGTTTGACAAGTTTATTATAACAAACGTGTATTTCAGGCTTAAAGAAGGTAACAGATGACATGAAAACCCACAAGAATCCAGCTCTGAGGGCATCTAGCTCTACTACCAGCTCAACCGGGGTTCGTGCTGGTCCAGCTCCGTTCAAGGCAGCCAACCCACCAAAACCAGCTCCCAAACCTACTGCACCCAAGGCAGCCCCAGCAGCCAAACCCCCAGTTCTGGAGCTTCAGGATAAAAAATGGGTCGTGGTCAGTACCGTGATGTCCTGATTATAAGTTGTAATATACTAATGGTCAATAATTGAAAATAACAACCTTTTCCTTATGTTTATGCCAGTGTACTTTTCTATCAGACTGGCAGATTCAAATAATGAAATTTCTTTGCAACTATAAAATGTTACCCAAAGTGTACGTTGTACAAATTTAGTTTTATACTTGCCAGTGAATTATAGAATTTTCTCGGTGAAATAAAACTGGTATATCTCTGCAAATGCCTTCATTTACCCATTTACTCCATTATATACATGTTTTATCATGTGTGCGATCTTTGTAGATCCAGATCAGCTAGCACATCTGTTGAGGATCTTTACGCTTCTAGGTCAGAAATAACCTCATGGATGCAAACGGTGCAGATCCTGACCAGACAGTGCCGATATGCCAGCTGATCAGGATCTTCACTGGTTGCCCATGTGATAAAATATATTTTTAGTTAGTAAACGGTTAAATCAAAGACCTGAAAAGCAAAGTTACTTTGCTAAAATGAATTGAATATAATTTTAGGAGTATCAAGTTGGTAACAAGACAATGGTTATAGACGATACCAATATCAAACAATCGGTGTATATGTTCAAATGTCAAGACAGCACCCTCCAAGTCAGAGGAAAGATCAACTCCATCATCGTTGGTAAGTTTGTGCAGCCCCCTCTACACTCAAATTCATTTTTTTTTAATAAGTTTTCCCCAAAAGTCTACTTTCCAAAATAAGTGAAATATGCATATCAGGAATCACCACACTCAGAAAACACAGCCTCCCCATGCAGCAAAAAGGTAGAGAGAATAAAAGAGCATGCTTTTATAAGAATATCAATTTCAAATAATTATAAGACACCACAAACAATTAACCAAAAAGAGAAAAGTTTTTCATTCCCCTTTAAGGTAAAATTACCCAATTTTATTTTTAACTAAAGGCTATAGGCCCCTTTCTTTGGCAGTGAAAAAAGCAAAACAACACAAGAATTTTCAAAATTAGTTAATACACGGTTCGACTTTTATATTTTCCTAAGGTATGAAATTGAAGAAACAAAAAACATGTTGATTGCACGTAATTAGTACAAAAAGGCCCCATTAGTAATTCATTAATACAATGTTTTTAACAGTAATCACCATTCTGTATTGATTAATTTGAGGATTTTAGACTAAAAAAAATATTGAAATTGGTCATGTATTTTGTGATAAGTACTCCATATCATATGGGTTTTATCTCATGTGTTACCAGTGTTGATCCGGATCAGCATGCACATCAGTGTCGTATGAGTTTAATCTACCAGCATTGTAGATCCTGATCAGACAACATGGATGTGCCAACTGCTTTGGAACCATGCCTGTGGTAAAACAGCCATATGCCATGTAGTAAAGGAATTAAGTGATGGTGTTTGATTAAGGAATTTCTGATTTCATTTACAGATAGCTGTAAGAAAGTAGCAATAGCGTTTGATGATGTGGTTTCTTCCATTGAATTTGTTAACTGCCAGAGTGTTCAAGCTCAGGTGAGTCAGTTAGAGCATACTATCTTGTTGCTGTTGTTGTTGTTGTTGTTGTTTTGTGTTCCAAGTTAAATGCTGCACCTGCATTTACATGAGAACATTATGGTCTTGACAATAGTTTCTTAACCATTTACTCCATATGTACTTGTTTTACACATGTGCGAACAGTGTAGATCAGTTCAGCTGGCACAGATGATCAAAGTCTGCTCTGTTTGCTTTTTGGTCGGAGATAACCTAATAAATGAGCAGTGAGCAGATCCTGATAAGATGGCACAAATGTGCCAGCTGATCTGGGTCTACACTGTTCATCCATGCAATAAAGGTGCAGCTATGGAAAAAAGGGATAGATATATTAAAGTAATGATCCATTTTCAGGTGATAGGTAGATGCCCGACCGTCAGCATTGACAAGACTGATGGATGCATGATGTACCTTAGCAAAGACTCCCTGGATGCTGAAATAGTCACAGCAAAGTCCTCAGAGATGAATATCCTAGTTCCAAAAGATGATGGAGATTTTGTAAGTTTGCCTGTTTCATAGACATTGTTATGATACATTATTAAGCCAAATCTGGGTGCTAAGAGGCCAAATCTGAGGTCAAAAAAACCAAGGAATAACGGGGTAAAATCTGTGCTTTACAAAGAAAGCACTAAAGCGCAAACTCTAGGCATTACAAATAGCAACCAACATAGTTGATTCACAAGTAATGTTTAAGAAAGAATGGCTCTTCCTTGCGAATTGATTATGCAATTTACATATCTTTGAATCAAAACAATCTTGAAAAGGACATTTACTATGCCAGTAAAAATCATAATCTTGTGAAACCTATAACTACTGCAGATTTCTTGAAAGTAATGGACTGGGATTTCATGGAGTTTTAGGAAGAGAATGTATAGTGTGCATTATTATTTAACAGAAATATATGAATTGAAAATATTAACTAATAACCAATCAATAAATATTTGGATCAGACTGCATGGTTGCACATGATTATCAAGGTCTAAACTGGTAACAATATGAGTAGACCTAGATATGCATGTGCATGCGCAAATTGATAACATACAGAGTAATGTGATATATGATTGATACCAAAAAAAGGTTAATGGTTGCAATATATTTAAATGTCCATATAATATAGAATGCTGACTGTGTTATTCTGTTTATTGCAGGCTGAGTTCCCATTGCCAGAACAATTCAAGAGTAAATGGAACGGAAAAAAGTTTGTCACAGATCTTACAGATATTTGAGAGGACGATGAGAAAATTAATTGATAAAAAACACGTTTCTTTCATTGTAGCTTCTTATTTTCATTCCAACTTCATATATTGGAAAACAGTACAATGTGTATTGGAAGGCATTATTAAATCCTGTTGCAGTTGAGCCCTGCACACAATTTTTGACAGCTCAGCAGTATTTGTAAAATAAGAAAATTTTACCAGTGCATTGTTGGTAACTATTCAATGACAAATGTGAAAGTTTTTGAATTACGATTAAATAATGCTGACAATTTACCTTCAAGTATCCCAGTAGATTATTATGAAATAGACATCTATGAAGGTTTTTCTAAACCTTCAGATAAAACAGTTGGCAAACACACTGATCAGAAAAGCTAACAAATATAAATCATATTATCATCTGGAACCTGTTTAACTCTTTCTTATTTAAAAAAAATACACACATCTTTTGTTTCCAATTAAGACTAATTAGCAGTGCTGATTGGAACAACAATTCCTGACATTATATCTAATGTTTTTTGTCATAATGTAATAGCCAAAATTGAATGCGTAAAAGCCTTATATGTAAGAGTGTTAAACTGAACTTACACTTCAAAGGCATTTATACTTAAAATACTTAGAACAGTAGTACCCCCCCCCCCCCCCCCCCAAAAAAAAAGACAAAAAAAAATCATTTAATTCTCAGCCCTACATGAAAAGACTAACATGACAACATTGAATTCAGTAAAATACTTGCATATATTAAGGTTTTGTATAAACTATTCTATGCAGTCAGAAATACAAGTTAACAGTTTGTGAACAAATATTATTTTCTTAGAGTATAGGAATCAGTGAAAAGAAATAAAAGATTTGTTTGATTTTATTTTAATATCAGTTTTCACAACAGATTTGACGATATATTTTTTTAATTTAATAATCTATATGTATGTATCACGATATGGATAATTTTACTCTACACTACTTTATTAGTGCCCAGTGTTATAAAATTGAGAATGGAGACCAGTCTCGGATCTCAAGCATTTGATTGGCTGAATATATGGCTTATATTACATGTGGAAATATTGTAAATCCAGTTCAGCTTACACATCTTGGATCTACACTTGTTACACTTGTAATATAAACCATATAAAAAATTAAAGAGTTAAATGAAAATAAAATATCACTGGTTTTCTTTGCCTTTGACATGACATATAGTACATTTATACAGGGGTTAACTGCCAGCAGATATATGCATTTAATTCCTGAATAGGCATTAAGGAATAATTTGAACTTGCCACATATTTTAGGAGTACACGTATATAATTTCAGTTTGTAAAGACTTTTGATATATAGATTATAGGCTGTTGCAAACAGTTTTCTCTGCGTTAATGTTGTCTGCTATTTACAGTTTCAGCTTATTAGCTTACAAAATGAACAATTGCAATTTTTTGGCTTTACTTGTGGCTTGAAGGAAAGCTATTGGCCCAAGATCATAAATTTAAAATTGGAGACCTGTCTCAAATCTCAAATATCTGATTTCAGCCAATCAGATGCTTGAGATTTAAGACTGGTCTCCAGACTAAGTCATAATTTTATTATGATCGTAGGCAATGTTTTCCAAACTACTTTGTTTTTATAGACACATGTTGCACTGCTCACAACATTTTATGCATAACAAAACAAATGTAATCACATATCATGAAGTATATAAAATATAGGTTTTAAAATGATACACTAATATGTATACTTACTTGTACATGTATTTTGTTGTTTTGAGCAAGCATGCAGTAATGTTTACATGTTTTTTTTCTTTTAAAGTAAGAAATATTTTATACTGAGACGATCCAGATCATTGTTATACCAAAAAAAACAACAATCGGATCAATAGAAAGAGAAATGTAGGCTTTCATAGTTAAAATAAGTGTTTTCTATCATTTAATTGGTTTTTTGAGAGAAGTGTTATTTACCCATGGGCCATATTATTCTATAATTTTTTTTTTAAAATAAGCATTTTTTTTCAAAAGGTATAGTTTTCTTATGATAACATATATAATTATACACATAGTGTTAATAGGTGTGATTTCGCATTTGCTCGATTGGAAACCTTTAACAAGTTTAATGTTTGTGCAATAATTATGATGTGAACAAAAACTTAAATTATTAAAGAGCAGAAATTTAATTAAAACCTAAAGTCAGGAGCATAGAACACAGGCCTGATAATTCTCTTTGTTTTTTAAGATCTTCGATAAAAATAGACCAATATACAAGATTTTTAAGTGCATTAATATTTTTGGTCATGTCCAAATAAACATTAGCAGATAAAAATATTTTTAATTTATTTTGAAAATCAAATTTTGGATTAAATAATTTATAAGTTTATTCCAAAAATATTGAAAAGCTATTTTTTCATGCCTTTAAACATTTACAACTACTGTCTATCTAAATATACGGACATAATGTATGATATAACCGCGGTTAAAAGAAGTTTAGAATGGTAAAATCAATTCAAATGTTCAGTTTGATGACATGTGTTTGATATACCTCTTGCTGTTTTCACATTACTTTCTGCATTCTTAAAGCAAAAGTCCTTATTTTTAGTTCCAAGTAAAGTTGCCATATTAATAAAAACACAGTAGCTTGGTTGATTGTATAAGATTGTAGCCAGTTCCCTGTTTCTAGAGAAGTTAGTGTAGTGTATTACCAATATGTCTTTAGATTTAATTGTTATGATGATTCTTTCTTCAAATGCTTTTGTATAACTTAGGAACAAAATAAACATTATTTATCTTAATCGTTTTATTATGTTTTGATATAACCCTTCACTCCATATATACTAGGGTTGGCAATGAGTAGTAAAATTTGTATTTAAGTTCTTGATAAAAGTAAATACTGCAATGTCAGTCTTTTCTTGTTTTTTTTGTAAGGCAAGTACCGGTACTACGAGATAAGATATTTGCAAAATCACGTATAACAGTATAACTGTACATATTTCCTGAAACATTTTACCCGCGACTCATCCTTCACGTGAAACACATCGATGGTATTTGATATTTTTATTATATTGAAGTCTCAAGCTGTTGTTGTTGTTGTTACCAAATTGTAAATGTATTCAGTACAGGTCTTTTTGGCATAACTTGCTTACGTTTTGGCGACGTATAGTAAAGTAATTTTGTCGACAACGCGTCGGATTTAAAACGTTTACGAGAACTAATTGGCTATTATTATTATTATTATTATTATTATTATTATTATTATTATTAATTGGATTTAAAACAAAACAATGCTTATATTAAAGATGTTTGCAGATAAGCGAACTTTTACCGGGACAATAGGACTTTGCCTAGAGCCCATTCCTTTTTTATATGCTCGTTTGAAAAACAGGACGTATTATGGGAACACCTGCGGCGGGCGGGCGGCGTCCACAGGTTTTCCGCTCTCTAAGTCAAAGAGTTTTCATCCGATCTTTATCAAACTTGGTGAATATGTTGGTGGGCATAATATCTCGACCAAGTTCTATAACCAGCCAAATCCCCCAGGCACTCCTGAATTATGGCCCTTGAATTGTCCAAAATTACTGTTTCCGCTCTCTAAGTCAGAGTTTTCATCCGGTCTTCATCAAACTTGGTGAATATGTTGGTGGGCATTATATCTCGACCAAGTTCTATAACCAGCCAAATCCCCCCAGGCACTCCTTAATTATGGCCATTGAATTGTCCAAAATTTGGGTTTCCGCTCTCTAAGTCAAAGAGTTTTTGTCCTGTCTTTATCAAACTTGGTGAATTTCTTGGTGGGCATAATATCTGGACCAAGTTCTATAACCAGCCAAATCCCCCATGCACTCTTAAATTATGGCCCTTGAATTGTCCCAAATAAGTGTTTACGCACTCTAAGTCAAAGAGTTTTCATCCGGTCTTTATCAAACTTGGTGAATATGTTGGTGGGCATAATATCTCGACCAAGTTCTATAACCAGCCAAATCCCCCCATGCACTCCTGAATTATGGCCCTTATATTGTCCAAAAATTGAATTAGCGGTATCTGCTCTCCAAGTCGAACAATTTTCATCAGATCGTTACGCAACTTTGATGATCAGCATTTTGACGGGCGTATTTTGTGTCAGTTTGGCACTCTTGTTTGTTTTGTCTAAGGTAAATATGTCGGATATCAAACATTTAAGAAAACTTATTGGCATTTGTTGTCGAATCACTGAATTTACAACAAAACTTTGCCGATAAAAAATGATGTTCGCAGATACGCGAACCTTCGAAGGGACAATAGGTCTTGTGTACAGCCCTTTCCTTTTTTATATTTCAACCGAAATTTTCTGTCTTCTCCTTTGAGTATCTAAACAAGCTAATATCATTTTGTTTTGTTTTTTTACAATCGATCACAGCAAAAATATCCATCGTCATTAAAATTTATCATCAAATCACTGTAAGTATAATGAAATAAGTGTACTATTTACACTATTGTTCATAAGCGCGAAAGACCCAATGGCGTCATCGATATTAAGCTCCGCCCATTCCGAAATTCTAGTAATGTATGGCGTTTTTTTAAATGAAATAGATTTATTTATATGAGATATAGGTAATTACTTAAATTGGAAAGTATTTTGTTAGATACTAAGCATGTGTCAGTTTATCTTTAAGGAGCGTGTATAATGTCGGCTAAAAACTGTAGGTTCTACCGAGATTTGAACTCGGAACACTGGATTCAAAGTCCAGAGTTCTCACCATTACACCATAGAACCGATGTGACATTGTTAACGTTCGAACGGAGGATAACAAATTACTCTTGCCATTGGGGACATTTACATTTGTTTTAATTTGTGAATAACACGAGTTTAAGTTAAGCATACAATAAATGTTTAATATTCAAGTCCGTCTAACGGTTTTCACTTTCCAACATAACCCAACACCTGGAATTCGATTTGAAGAAAGTTATAAGCAATAAATATTTAATTGTTATATTTATAGTCAATGCAATAATAATACGATATTTGAACATTACCAACTTTTGCATGAATATAACTTTAATCTTTATGCTTAAGTTAAACACAATACACGATGTTAATGAACAATCGCAAAGCATTTGAAATTCAAGATAAAAACAAACGTACGTAATAATAACTTGCATTGCCGTCTTCAAGTTGTCTTACTTATTGTAACGCTGACTGGTTCTTATGATCTATGCGATAAATGGTTCCCATAAAATTATCTTATTCGTCGCCATTGCTGGTGATTCGGTGGTGTAATGATTAGCACTCGGGACTCTAGATCCTGCAATCCGATTTCAAATCTCGGTGGAACCAATGTTTTGAACACAAATATTATGACATTTTTTTTCAGATTACTAGTTAATGTTATAATTAAATCACGTCTGATGGTTTTGAATCCGAAATCAACACATATGAACATGGAAATGTTAAATAATTGTAACTGAAAATAATGTTATTACTATTATCGACTATATAGCTTACTGGTCTAGACTTCAACGTTGTTAAATTTGACATTTGTTTATGTCGAGGGCCTGAATGCCATTTTTAAAAGTACATCTAAGATTCTTGTTTTTTTTTAATTCTTTCGATATAACTTATAATATATTCAGATGAATACCGTGTTTTTATATCTTTAATCATGTTATCGTGGGCAAATATATGTAAGTTTAATATAAACATGAACATTTCATTTAATTTACACTAGCCGGTTAATTTTATTTTTGGTAAAAGTATGCCTCATCGCGAATTGTGTTTTGCGCATAAAATATTTTAAAAATATTCATGAATTCTACCAGTTACGATATTGAAAACAATTAATGTGGATGTACATTTTGTCAACGGATTTCTTTTCGCTGATTAGTTACCTTTCAAATGCTGGTGACATAACTGGGTTGATCGTAAACTGTTACCGAAGGGATTTGTCACCGTGTGCATTAAGAAGCGAGCATAATGTCAGCTAAAAATTGTAGGTTCTACCGAGATTTGAACTCGGATCGCTGGATTCAAAGTCCAGAGTGCTAACCTTTACACCATAAAACCGATGTGACTCGTAAACGTTCGAACGGAAGATAACATATTACTCTTGCCATTGGGGACACTTGAATTTGCTTTAAGTTGTGAAGTAGACGCGTTTAAGTTAAGCATACAATAAATGTTTAATATTCAAGTCCGTCGAACGGTTTATACTTTCCAACTAACTCAACACACCTGGAATTCGATTTGGAGACACTTAAAGCTATAAATATTTAACTGTATTATTTATAGCCGATGCAGTAATAATATATTTGAATTATTAAAGTCTTTGCATCTATAAAACTTAATGATTAATTAAACTCATTACACTAACAAGCGCTAAACATGTGAAATTCATGACCAAATCAAACGTACTTAATAATTACTTGGATCGCCGTCTTCAAGTCGCCTGAATAATTGTACAACTGACAAGTTCTAATGATCTACCTTGCGATAAACGTTTATCATTAAATAATCTTATACGTCAACAGCTAAATGTAGGTGGTTCCATGGTGTAATGGTTAGCACTCAGGACTCTGAATCCTGCGATCCGAGTTCTCGGTGGAACCTATGTTTTGAAAAAAAAATGTTATGACATTTTTTTTCAGATTACTAGTAAATATTATAGAAAAATCAGGTCTGATTGGTATGAATCCGAAATTAACACATACGAACATGGAAATGTTTAATCATTGTAACTGAAGTTACTGTAATTACTATTAACGGCTATATATCTCAGTGGTCTAGACTTCACGTTTGTTAAATTTGACATTTGTTTATGTCGAGGGCCCGAATGCCATTAACAGGAGTTTTAAAGCACATTTAAGATTCGTGATGTTTAGTTCTTTCGATATTACTTATAATGTATTCAAATGAATACCCAGTTTATTATATTGTATCATATTATCGTGGGCAAATATATGTAAGTTCAATATAAACATGAACATTTTACTGAATTTACAGGAGACCGGTGGATTTTATTTTTGTTAAAATATGCCTTATCCCGAATTGTGTTTTACGCAGATAATATAAAACTATTCATGAAGTCTAACAGTTTCGGAATTGAAAATATTTTATGTGAATGTACTTTTTGTCAACGGATTTCTTTTCGCTGATTATTATTTGGCAAATGTAATTTGGCAATGTTTACATTGGCGTGTTTACATTGTCGTTATATGTAAACAATGAATTAATTTTTTATCGTTGTTTAATAAAAAGCGCGAAGCTCCTAAATCTTGTCCCATTAGCCGAGTGGTCTAAGACGCAGTCAATTTGAAATGCAATGCTAGCTACGCTGTTAAAGGTTGATGGTTCGAAACATGTTTTTTTTTTACATTTTTTATTTATATTTAACACAATAATTATTTCCACGATAAAATAAATTTAAGCGAAACGCATACAGTACTTTGCAATAAATGCAATAAAACTTAAAAAAATATAAATCTAAAATATTTCCTTAATAGCCGTTTGTCAGTGTGAATCGAACCCGTGTCGAAAAAAGGTTAGGTTTATGCGAACCGGATGCGTTACCAACTGTGCTACCGAGGCGATGATTTATAATTTGGCAAAATAGTACTTTAAACGCGTAAATTTGACTTAACCCGTGTTTAAATTCTATTAATAATTGTAAACATCGCCAATTTAGCTTACCCAACCTATAGTTACCTTTCAAATGCTGGTGACATAACTGGGTTGATCGTACACTTTTACCGAAGGGATGTGTCACTGAGAGCATTTAGGAGTGTGCATAATGTCAGCTAAAATATAGGTGCTACCGAGATTTGAACACGGATCGCTGGAATCAAAGTCCAAAATGCTAACCATTACACCATAGAACCGATGGGACAAGGTAAACATTCGAACGGAAGATAAAATATTACTCTTGCCATTGGGGACATTTGCATTTTGTTTAAGTTGTGAATTAGACGAGTTTAAGTTAAGTATACAATAAATGTTTGATATTCAAGTCCGTCGAACGGTTTTTAGTTTCCAACTAACTCAACACACCTGGAATTCGATTTGGAGACACTTAAAGCTATAAATATTTAACTGTAATATTAATAGCCGATGCAGTAATAATTAATTTGAATAATTCAAGATTTTGCATCTATAAAACTTAATGATTAATTAAACTCAATACACTAACAAGCGCTTAACATGTGAAATTCATGACCAAATCAAACGTGCTTAATAATTACTTGGATCGCCGTCTTCAAGTCGCCTGAATAATTGTACCACTGACAAGTTCTAATAATCTACCTTGCGATAAACGGTCATCATTAAATAATCTTATACCTCACAACGTCGGTGGTTCCATGGTGTAATGGTTAGCACTCAGGACTCTGAATCCTGCGATCCGAGTTCAAATCTCGGTGGAACCTATGTTTTGAAAAAAAATATTATGACATTTTTTCAGATTTCTAGTAAATATTATAGATAAATCAGGTCTGATGGGTATGAATCCGAAATCAACACATACGAACATGGAAATGTTTAATCATTGTAACTGGAATTACTGTAATTACTATTATCGGCTATACAGCTCGGTGGTCTAGACTTCACGTTTGTTAAATTTGACATTTGTTTATGTCGAGGGCCCGAATGCCATTAACAAGTGTTTTAAAGCACATCTAAGATTCGTGTTGTTTAGTTCTTTCGATATTACTTATAATGTATTCAAATGAATACCCAGTTTATTATATTGTTTCATATTATCGTGGGCAAATATATGTAAGTTCAATATAAACATGAACATTTTACTGAATTTACAGGAGGGCGGTGTATTTTATTTTTGGTAAAATATGCCTCATCCCGAATTGTGTTTTACGCAGAAAATATAAAAATATTCATGAAGTCTAACAGTTTCGAAATTGAAAATGTTTAATGTGAATGTACATTTTGTCGACGGATTTCTTTTCGCTGATAAGTTACCTTTCAAATGCTGGTGACATAACTGGGTTGATCGTAAACAGTTACCGAAGGGATGTGTAACTGAGAGGATTTAGGAGTGTGCATAATGTCAGCTAAAAATTGTAGGTTCTACCGAGATTTGAAATCGGATCGCTGGATTCAAAGTCCAGAGTGCTAACCATTACACCATAGAACCTATGTGACAACGTAAACGTTTGAACGGAAGATATCATATTACTCTTGCCATTGGGGACATTTGCATTTGGTTTAAGTTGTGAATTAGACGAGTTTAAGTTAAGTATACAATAAATGTTTAATATTCAAGTCCGTCGAACGGTTTTTAGTTTCCAACTAACTCAACACACCTGGAATTCGATTTGGAGACACTTAAAGCTATAAATATTTAACTGTATTATTAATAGCCGATGCAGTAATAATTTATTTGAATAATTCAAGATTTTGCATCTATAAAACTTAATGATTAATTAAACTCAATACACTAACAAGCGCTAAACATGTGAAATTCATGACCAAATCAAACGTGCTTAATAATAACTTGGATCGCCGTCTTCAAGTCGCCTGAATAATTGTACCACTGACAAGTTCTAATGATCTACCTTGCGATAAACGTTTATCATTAAATGATCTTATACGTCAAAAGCCAAACGTAGGTGGTTCCATGGTGTAATGGTTAGCACTCAGGACTCTGAATCCTGCGATCCGAGTTCAAATCTCGGTGGAACCTATGTTTTGAAAAAAAAAATTATGACATTTTTTCAGATTACTAGTAAATATTATAGATAAATCAGGTCTGATGGGTATGAATCCGAAATCAACACATACGAACATGGAAATGTTTAATCATTGTAACTGAAATTACTGTAATTACTATTATCGGCTATATAGCTCAGTGGTCTAGACTTCACGTTTGTTAAATTTGACATTTGTTTATGTCGAGGGCCCGAATGCCATTAACCCTTTCCTGTACAGATACACCTTTATTGCTAGGGCGAACAGTTTAGATCCAGATCAGCCGGCACTTCCGTGCCGTCTGATCAGGATCTAAACTGTTGGCTTTTTGATTCATTAGGATATTTCTGACCAAAATGCGACCAGTGCAGATCCTGATCAGACGGCACGGATGTGCCGGCTGATCTGGATCTACACTGGTCGCACATGCGTAAAAATGTGTATCTATACAGGAAAGGGTTAACAAGAGTTTTAAAGTACATCTAAGATTCGTGTTGTTTAGTTCTTTCGATATTACTTATAATGTATTCAAATGAATACCCAGTTTATTATATTTTATCATATTAACGTGGGCAAATATATGTAAGTTCAATATAAACATGAACATTTTACTGAATTTACAGGAGACCGGTGGATTTTATTTTTGGTTAAATATGCCTCATGCCGAATTGTGTTTTACGCAGAAAATATAAAAATATTCATGAAGTCTAACAGTTTCGAAATTGAAAATGTTTAATGTGAATGTACATTTTGTCGACGGATTCCTTTCGCTGATTAGTTACCTTTCAAATGCTGGTGACATAACTGGGTTGATCGTAAACAGTTACCGAAGGGATGTGTAACTGAGAGCATTTAGGAGTGTGCATAAAAATTGTAGGTTCTACCGAGATTTGAACTCGGATCGCTGGATTCAAAGTCCAGAGTGCTAACCATTACACCATAGAACCTATGTGACAACGTAAACGTTTGAACGGAAGATAACATATTACTCTTGCCATTGGGGACATTTGCATTTGGTTTAAGTTGTGAATTAGACGAGTTTAAGTTAAGTATACAATAAATGTTTAATATTCAAGTCCGTCGAACGGTTTATACTTTCCAACTAACACAACACACCTGGAATTCGATTTAGAGACACTTAAAGCTATACATATTTAACTGTATTATTAATAGCCGATGCAGTAATAATATATTTGAATTATTCAAGTTTTTGCATCTATAAAACTTAATGATTAATTAAACTCATTACAGTAACAAGCGCTAAACATGTGAAATTCATGACCAAATCAAACGTGCTTAATAATAACTTGGATCGCCGTCTTCAAGTCGCCTGAATAATTGTACCACTGACAAGTTCTAATGATCTACCTTGCGATAAACGTTTATCATTAAATGATCTTATACGTCAACAGCTAAACGTAGGTGGTTCCATGGTGTAATGGTTAGCACTCAGGACTCTGAATCCTGCGATCCGAGTTCAAATCTCGGTGGAACCTATGTTTTGAAAAAAAATATTATGATTTATCTATAATATTTACTAGAAATCTGAAAAAATGTCAAAATATTTTTTTTCAAAACATAGGTTCCACCGAGATTTGAACTCGGATCGCAGGATTCAGAGTCCTGAGTGCTAACCATTACACCATGGAACCACCTACGTTATGACGTTTTTCTAGTAAATATTATAGATAAATCAGGTCTGATGGGTATGAATCCGAAATCAACACATACGAACATGGAAATGTTTAATCATTGTAACTGAAATTACTGTAATTACTATTATCGGCTATATAGCTCAGTGGTCTAGACTTCACGTTTGTTAAATTTGACATTTGTTTATGTCGAGGGCCCGAATGCCATTAACCCTTTCCTGTACAGATACACCTTTATTGCTAGGGCGAACAGTTTAGATCCAGATCAGCCGGCACTTCCGTGCCGTCTGATCAGGATCTAAACTGTTGGCTTTTTGATTCATTAGGATATTTCTGACCAAAATGCGACCAGTGCAGATCCTGATCAGACGGCACGGATGTGCCGGCTGATCTGGATCTACACTGGTCGCACATGCGTAAAAATGTGTATCTATACAGGAAAGGGTTAACAAGAGTTTTAAAGTACATCTAAGATTCGTGTTGTTTAGTTCTTTCGATATTACTTATAATGTATTCAAATGAATACCCAGTTTATTATATTTTATCATATTAACGTGGGCAAATATATGTAAGTTCAATATAAACATGAACATTTTACTGAATTTACAGGAGACCGGTGGATTTTATTTTTGGTTAAATATGCCTCATGCCGAATTGTGTTTTACGCAGAAAATATAAAAATATTCATGAAGTCTAACAGTTTCGAAATTGAAAATGTTTAATGTGAATGTACATTTTGTCGACGGATTCTTTTCGCTGATTAGTTACCTTTCAAATGCTGGTGACATAACTGGGTTGATCGTAAACAGTTACCGAAGGGATGTGTAACTGAGAGCATTTAGGAGTGTGCATAAAAATTGTAGGTTCTACCGAGATTTGAACTCGGATCGCTGGATTCAAAGTCCAGAGTGCTAACCATTACACCATAGAACCTATGTGACATAAACGTTTGAACGGAAGATAACATATTACTCTTGCCATTGGGGACATTTGCATTTGGTTTAAGTTGTGAATTAGACGAGTTTAAGTTAAGCATACAATAAATGTTTGATATTCAAGTCCGTCGAACGGTTTTTAGTTTCCAACTAACTCAACACACCTGGAATTCGATTTGGAGACACTTAAAGCTATAAATATTTAACTGTAATATTAATAGCCGATGCAGTAATAATTTATTTGAATAATTCAAGATTTTGCATCTATAAAACTTAATGATTAATTAAACTCAATACACTAACAAGCGCTAAACATGTGAAATTCATGACCAAATCAAACGTGCTTAATAATAACTTGGATCGCCGTCTTCAAGTCGCCTGAATAATTGTACCACTGACAAGTTCTAATGATCTACCTTGCGATAAACGTTTATCATTAAATGATCTTATACGTCAACAGCTAAACGTAGGTGGTTCCATGGTGTAATGGTTAGCACTCAGGACTCTGAATCCTGCGATCCGAGTTCAAATCTCGGTGGAACCTATGTTTTGAAAAAAAATATTATGATTTATCTATAATATTTACTAGAAATCTGAAAAAATGTCAACATATTTTTTTTCAAAACATAGGTTCCACCGAGATTTGAACTCGGATCGCAGGATTCAGAGTCCTGAGTGCTAACCATTACACCATGGAACCACCTACGTTATGACGTTTTTCTAGTAAATATTATAGATAAATCAGGTCTGATGGGTATGAATCCGAAATCAACACATACGAACATGGAAATGTTTAATCATTGTAACTGAAATTACTGTAATTACTATTATCGGCTATATAGCTCAGTGGTCTAGACTTCACGTTTGTTAAATTTGACATTTGTTTATGTCGAGGGCCCGAAAGCCATTAACAAGTGTTTTAAAGCACATCTAAGATTCGTGTTGTTTAGTTCTTTCGATATTACTTATAATGTATTCAAATGAATACCCAGTTTATTATATTGAATCATATTAACGTGGGCAAATATATGTAAGTTCAATATAAACATGAACATTTTACTGAATTTACAGGAGGGCGGTGTATTTTATTTTTGGTAAAATATGCCTCATCCCGAATTGTGTTTTACGCAGAAAATATAAAAATATTCATGAAGTCTAACAGTTTCGAAATTGAAAATGTTTAATGTGAATGTACATTTTGTCGACGGATTTCTTTTCGCTGATTAGTTACCTTTCAAATGCTGGTGACATAACTGGGTTGATCGTAAACAGTTACCGAAGGGATGTGTAACTGAGAGCATTTAGGAGTGTGCATAATGTCAGCTAAAAATTGTAGGTTCTACCGAGATTTGAACTCGGATCGCTGGATTCAAAGTCCAGAGTGCTAACCATTACACCATAGAACCGATGTGACAACGTAAACGTTTGAACGGAAGATAACATATTACTCTTGCCATTGGGGACATTTGCATTTGGTTTAAGTTGTGAATTAGACGAGTTTAAGTTAAGTATACAATAAATGTTTAATATTCAAGTCCGTCGAACGGTTTATACTTTCCAACTAACACAACACACCTGGAATTCGATTTAGAGACACTTAAAGCTATAAATATTTAACTGTATTATTAATAGCCGATGCAGTAATAATATATTTGAATTATTCAAGTTTTTGCATCTATAAAACTTAATGATTAATTAAACTCATTACAGTAACAAGCGCTAAACATGTGAAATTCATGACCAAATCAAACGTGCTTAATAATAACTTGGATCGCCGTCTTCAAGTCGCCTGAATAATTGTACCACTGACAAGTTCTAATGATCAACCTTGCGATAAACGTTTATCATTAAATGATCTTATACGTCATCAGCTAAAAGTAGGTGGTTCCATGGTGTAATGGTTAGCACTCAGGACTCTGAATCCTGCGATCCGAGTTCAAATCTCGGTGGAACCTATGTTTTGAAAGAAAATATTATGACATTTTTTTCAGATTACTAGTAAATATTATAGATAAATCAGGTCTGATGGGTATAAATCCGAAATCAACACATACGAACATGGAAATGTTTAATTATTGTAACTGAAATTACTGTTATTACTATTTTCGGCTATATAGCTCAGTGGTCTAGACTTCACGTTTGTTAAATTTGACATTTGTTTATGTCGAGGGCCCGAATGCCATTAACCCTTTCCTGTACAGATACACCTTTATTGCTAGGGCGAACAGTTTAGATCCAGATCAGCCGGCACTTCCGTGCCGTCTGATCAGGATCTAAACTGTTGGCTTTTTGATTCATTAGGATATTTCTGACCAAAATGCGACCAGTGCAGATCCTGATCAGAAGGCACGGATGTGCCGGCTGATCTGGATCTACACTGGTCGCACATGCGTAAAAATGTGTATCTATACAGGAAAGGGTTAACAAGAGTTTTAAAGTACATCTAAGATTCGTGTTGTTTAGTTCTTTCGATATTACTTATAATGTATTTAAATGAATACCCAGTTTATTATATTGTATCATATTAACGTGGGCAAATATATGTAAGTTCAATATAAACATGAACATTTTACTGAATTTACAGGAGACCGGTGGATTTTATTTTTGGTGAAATATGCCTCATCCCGAATTGTGTTTTACGCAGAAAATATAAAAATATTCATGAAGTCTAACAGTTTCGAAATTGAAAATGTTTAATGTGAATGTACATTTTGTCGACGGATTTCTTTTCGCTGATTAGTTACCTTTCAAATGCTGGTGACATAACTGGGTTGATCGTAAACAATTACCGAAGGGATGTGTAACTGAGAGCATTTAGGAGTGTGCATAAAAATTGTAGGTGCTACCGAGATTTGAACTCGGATCGTTGGAATCAAAGTCCAAAATGCTAACCATTACACCATAGAACCGATGGGACAAGGTAAACATTCGAACGGAAGATAAAATATTACTCTTGCCATTGGGGACATTTGCATTTTGTTTAAGTTGTGAATTAGACGAGTTTAAGTTAAGTATACAATAAATGTTTGATATTCAAGTCCGTCGAACGGTTTTTAGTTTCCAACTAACTCAACACACCTGGAATTCGATTTGGAGACACTTAAAGCTATAAATATTTAACTGTAATATTAATAGCCGATGCAGTAATAATTTATTTGAATAATTCAAGATTTTGCATCTATAAAACTTAATGATTAATTAAACTCAATACACTAACAAGCGCTAAACATGTGAAATTCATGACCAAATCAAACGTGCTTAATAATTACTTGGATCGCCGTCTTCAAGTCGCCTGAATAATTGTACCACTGACAAGTTCTAATAATCTACCTTGCGATAAACGGTCATCATTAAATAATCTTATACGTCATCAGCTAAACGTAGGTGGTCCCATGGTGTAATGGTTAGCACTCAGGACTCTGAATCCTGCGATCCGAGTTCAAATCTCGGTGGAACCTATGTTTTGAAAAAAAATATTATGACATTTTTTTCAGATTTCTAGTAAATATTATAGATAAATCAGGTCTGATGGGTATGAATCCGAAATCAACACATACGAACATGGAAATGTTTAATCATTGTAACTGAAATTACTGTAATTACTATTATCGGCTATATAGCTCAGTGGTCTAGACTTCACGTTTGTTAAATTTGACATTTGTTTATGTCGAGGGCCCAAATGCCATTAACAATTGTTTTATAGCACATCTAAGATTCGTGTTGTTTAGTTCTTTCGATATTACTTATAATGTATTCAAATGAATACCCAGTTTATTATATTGTATCATATTATCGCAGGCAAATATATGTAAGTTCAATATAAACATGAACATTTTACTGAATTTACAGGAGGGCGGTGTATTTTATTTTTGTAACAATATGCCTCCTCCCGAATTGTGTTTTACGCAGAAAATATAAAAATATTCATGAAGTCTAACAGTTTCGAAATTGAAAATGTTTAATGTGAATGTACATTTTGTCGAAGGATTTCTTTTCGCTGATTTGTTACCTTTCAAATGCTGGTGACATAACTGGGTTGATCGTAAACAGTTACCGAAGAGATGTGTAACTGAGAGCATTTAGGAGTGTGCACAATGTCAGCTGAAAATTGTAGGTTCTAACGAGATTTGAAATCGGATCGCTGGATTCAAAGTCCAGAGTGCTAACCATTACACCATAGAACCAATGTGACAACGTAAACGTTTGAACGGAAGATAACATATTACTCTTGCCATTGGGGACATTTGCATTTGGTTTAAGTTGTGAATTAGACGAGTTTAAGTTAAGTATACAATAAATGTTTGATATTCAATTCCGTCGAACGGTTTTTAGTTTCCAACTAACTCAACACACCTGGAATTCGATTTGGAGACACTTAAAGCTATAAATACTTAACTGTCATATTAATAGCCGATGCAGTAATAATTTATTTGAATAATTCAAGATTTTGCATCTAAAAAACTTAATGATTAATAAAACTCAATACACTAACAAGCGCTAAACATGTGAAATTCATGACCAAATCAAACGTGCTTAATAATTACTAGGATCGCCGTCTTCAAGTCGCCTGAATAATTGTACCACTAACAAGTTCTAATGATCTACCTTGCGATAAACGTTTATCATTAAATGATCTTATACGTCAACAGCTAAACGTAGGTGGTTCCATGGTGTAATGGTTAGCACTCAGGACTCTGAATCCTGCGATCCGAGTTCAAATCTCGGTGGAACCTATGTTTTGAAAGAAAATATTATGACATTTTTTTCAGATTACTAGTAAATATTATAGATAAATCTGGTCTGATGGGTATAAATCCGAAATCAACACATACGAACATGGAAATGTTTAATTATTGTAACTGAAATTACTGTTATTACTATTTTCGGCTATATAGCTCAGTGGTCTAGACTTCACGTTTGTTAAATTTGACATTTGTTTATGTCGAGGGCCCGAATGCCATTAACCCTTTCCTGTACAGATACACCTTTATTGCTAGGGCGAACAGTTTAGATCCAGATCAGCCAGCACTTCCGTGCCGTCTGATCAGGATCTAAACTGTTGGCTTTTCGATTCATTAGGATATTTCTGACCAAAATGCGACCAGTGCAGATCCTGATCAGAAGGCACGGATGTGCCGGCTGATCTGGATCTACACTGGTCGCACATGCGTAAAAATGTGTATCTATACAGGAAAGGGTTAACAAGAGTTTTAAAGTACATCTAAGATTCGTGTTGTTTAGTTCTTTCGATATTACTTATAATGTATTTAAATGAATACCCAGTTTATTACATTGTATCATATTAACGTGGGCAAATATATGTAAGTTCAATATAAACATGAACATTTTACTGAATTTACAGGAGGGACCGGTGGATTTTATTTTTGGTGAAATATGCCTCATCCCGAATTGTGTTTTACGCAGAAAATATAAAAAATATTCATGAAGTCTAACAGTTTCGAAATTGAAAATGTTTAATGTGAATGTACATTTTGTCGACGGATTTCTTTTCGCTGATTAGTTACCTTTCAAATGCTGGTGACATAACTGGGTTGATCGTAAACAATTACCGAAGGGATGTGTAACTGAGAGCATTTAGGAGTGTGCATAAAAAGAGTAGGTTCTACCGAGATTTGAACTCGGATCGCTGGATTCAAAGTCCAGAGTGCTAACCATTACACCATAGAACCAATGTGACAACGTAAACGTTTGAACGAAAGATAACATATTACTCTTGCCATTGGGGACATTTGCATTTGGTTTAAGTTGTGAATTAGACGAGTTTAAGTTAAGCATACAATAAATGTTTAATATTCAAGTCCGTCGAACGGTTTATACTTTCCAACTAACTCAACACACCTGGAATTCGATTTAGAGACACTTAAAGCTATACATATTTAACTGTATTATTAATAGCCGATGCAGTAATACTATATTTGAATTATTCAAGTTTTTGCATCTATAAAATTTAATGATTAATTAAACTCATTACAGTAACAAGCGCTAAACATGTGAAATTCATGACCAAATCAAACGTGCTTAATAATAACCTGGATCGCCGTCTTCAAGTCGCCTGAATAATTGTACCACTGACAAGTTCTAATGATCTACCTTGCGATAAACGTTTATCATTAAATAATCTTATACGTCAACAGCTAAACGTAGGTGGTTCCATGGTGTAATGGTTAGCACTCAGGACTCTGAATCCTGCGATCCGAGTTCAAATCTCGGTGGAACCTATGTTTTGGAAAAAAATATTATGACATTTTTTCAGATTTCTAGTAAATATTATCAATAATTCAGGTCTGATGGGTATGAATCCGAAATCAACACATACGAACATGGAAATGTTTAATCATTGTAACTGAAATTACTGTAATTACTATTATCGGCTATATAGCTCAGTGGTCTAGACTTCACGTTTGTTAAATTTGACATTTGTTTATGTCGAGGGCCCAAATGCCATTAACAAGTGTTTTATAGCACATCTAAGATTCGTGTTGTTTAGTTCTTTCGATATTACTTATAATGTATTCAAATGAATACCCAGTTTATTATATTGTATCATATTATCGCAGGCAAATATATGTAAGTTCAATATAAACATGAACATTTTACTGAATTTACAGGAGGGCGGTGTATTTTATTTTTGTAAAAATATGCCTCCTCCCGAATTGTGTTTTACGCAGAAAATATAAAAATATTCATGAAGTCTAACAGTTTCGAAATTGAAAATGTTTAATGTGAATGTACATTTTGTCGACGGATTTCTTTTCGCTGATTTGTTACCTTTCAAATGCTGGTGACATAACTGGGTTGATCGTAAACAGTTACCGAAGGGATGTGTAACTGAGAGCATTTAGGAGTGTGCACAATGTCAGCTGAAAATTGTAGGTTCTAACGAGATTTGAAATCGGATCGCTGGATTCAAAGTCCAGAGTGCTAACCATTACACCATAGAACCAATGTGACAACGTAAACGTTTGAACGGAAGATAACATATTACTCTTGCCATTGGGGACATTTGCATTTGGTTTAAGTTGTGAATTAGACGAGTTTAAGTTAAGTATACAATAAATGTTTGATATTCAAGTCCGTCGAACGGTTTTTAGTTTCCAACTAACTCAACACACCTGGAATTCGATTTGGAGACACTTAAAGCTATAAATATTTAACTGTAATATTAATAGCCGATGCAGGAATAATTTATTTGAATAATTCAAGATTTTGCATCTATAAAACTTAATGATTAATTAAACTCAATACACTAACAAGCGCTAAACATGTGAAATTCATGACCAAATCAAACGTGCTTAATAATAACTTGGATCGCCGTCTTCAAGTCGCCTGAATAATTGTACCACTGACAAGTTCTAATGATCAACCTTGCGATAAACGTTTATCATTAAATAATCTTATACGTCAACAGCTAAACGTAGGTGGTTCCATGGTGTAATGGTTAGCACTCAGGACTCTGAATCCTGCGATCCGAGTTCAAATCTCGGTGGAACCTATGTTTTGAAAAAAATATTATGACATTTTTTCAGATTTCTAGTAAATATTATTAGATAAATCAGGTCTGATGGGTATGAATCCGAAATCAACACATACGAACATGGAAATGTTTAATCATTGTAACTGAAATTACTGTAATTACTATTATCGGCTATATAGCTCAGTGGTCTAGACTTCACGTTTGTTAAATTTGACATTTGTTTATGTCGAGGGCCCGAATGCCATTAACCTTTTCCTGTACAGATACACCTTTATTGCTAGGGCGAACAGTTTAGATCCAGATCAGCCAGCACTTCCGTGCCGTCTGATCAGGATCTAAACTGTTGGCTTTTTGATTCGTTAGGATATTTCTGACCAAAATGCGACCAGTGCAGATCCTGATCAGACGGCACGGATGTGCCGGCTGATCTGGATCTACACTGGTCGCACATGCGTAAAAATGTGTATCTATACAGGAAAGGATTAACAAGAGTTTTAAAGTACATCTAAGATTCGTGTTGTTTAGTTCTTTCGATATTACTTATAATGTATTCAAATGAATACCCAGTTTATTATATCTTATCATATTAACGTGGGCAAATATATGTAAGTTCAATATAAACATGAACATTTTACTGAATTTACAGGAGACCGGTGGATTTTATTTTTGGTAAAATATGCCTTATCCCGAATTGTGTTTTACGCAGAAAATATAAAAATATTCATGAAGTCTAACAGTTTCGAAATTGAAAATGTTTAATGTGAATGTACATTTTGTAGACGGATTTCTTTACGCTGATTAGTTACCTTTCAAATGCTGGTGACATAACTGGGTTGATAGTAAACAGTTACCGAAGGGATGTGTAACTGAGAGCATTTAGGAGTGTGCATAAAAATTGTAGGTTCTACCGAGATTTGAACTCGGATCGCTGGATTCAAAGTCCAGAGTGCTAACCATTACACCATAGAACCTATGTGACAACGTAAACGTTTGAACGAAAGATAACATATTACTCTTGCCATTGGGGACATTTGCATTTGGTTTAAGTTGTGAATTAGACGAGTTTAAGTTAAGCATACAATAAATGTTTTAATATTCAAGTCCGTCGAACGGTTTATACTTTCCAACTAACACAACACACCTGGAATTCGATTTAGAGACACTTAAAGCTATACATATTTAACTGTATTATTAATAGCCGATGCACTAATAATATATCTGAATTATTCAAGTTTTTGCATCTATAAAACTTAATGATTTATTAAACTCATTACAGTAACAAGCGCTAAACATGTGAAATTCATGACCAAATCAAACGTGCTTAATAATAACTTGGATCGCCGTCTTCAAGTCGCCTGAATAATTGTACCACTGACAAGTTCTAATGATCTACCTTGCGATAAACGTTTATCATTAAATAATCTTAAACGTTTATCGCAAGGTAGATCATTAGAACTTGTCAGTGGTTACAATTATTCAGGCGACTTGAAAACGGCGATCCAAGTTATTATTAAGCACGTTTGATTTGGTCATGAATTTCACATGTTTAGCGCTTGTTACTGTAATGAGTTTAATTAATCATTAAGTTTTATAGATGCAAAAACTTGAATAATTCAAATATATTATTACTGCATCGGCTATTAATAATACAGTTAAATATGTATAGCTTTAAGTGTCTCTAAATCGAATTCCAGGTGTGTTGTGTTAGTTGGAAAGTATAAACCGTTCGACGGACTTGAATAGTAAGCATTTATTGTATGCTTAACTTTAACTCGTCTAATTCACAACTTAAACCAAATGCAAATGTCCCCAATGGCAAGAGTAATATGATATCTTCCGTTCAAACTTTTACGTGGTCGCATAGGTTCTATGGTGTAATGGAGCCACCCACGTTTAGCTGTTGACGTATATCATTAAATAATCTTATACGTCAACAGCTAAACCTAGGTGGTTCCATGGTGTAATGGTTAGCACTTAGGACTCTGAATCCTGCGATCCGAGTTCAAATCTCGGTGGAACCTATGTTTTGAAAAAAAATATTATGACATTTTTTTCAGATTACTAGTAAATATTATAGATAAATCAGGTCTGATGGGTATGAATCCGAAATCAACACATACGAACATGGAAATGTTTAATCATTGTAACTGAAATTACTGTATGTATGTGTGTTGTTTTATTTATAGACGCCATCGGCAAGCCATGTAGGCGTCTGTCTATAGTTATTCTTCTTCTTGTTGAACTTCTTCTTTCTTCTATCTTCTTTTACTTTTTCTATTGTGTCGAATTTCTTCTTTCTTCTGGAATCCATCCTCTCTTCTATTGTGTCGAATTTCTTCTTTCTTCTGGAATCCATCCTCTCCACCCTCGGACTGCCTGTCCTTTCGGAACGTGAGTGAAGAGGACGCATTCCTTCCATCTCCTATCTTCTCTAAGTTGATCTTCCTTGATGTCGATTGGTTGGTTCAGATGTTACTATTTTTAGTAAATTTCTTTTGTTGGTTGACCTAAATGTAGCTGACCTAGTTGTTGAGTGCTTTCTTTGTCGTTCTTCTGATTGGTCGCCTTTTAAGAGCCACACTCCCTGATGTTGGTCTGGAGAGATCGTCTGCTGGATTCGCTTAATTGTCGTCGGTTCTGCCATCTGTGGATCCCACATCCCCTTCTCTGACCGCCCCTTCGAGTTCTGCTTTTAAAGACCTGGCTGTAGAAGTCCCCGCTGCTGTCCTCATGCAGATTTGATCGCCCCATGGTTGTCCAGTCGCCTCGTAGATTTCTCGGAGAGGGTCAACGATGCGGCGTATCGCGTCCAAAGTCCAGCAGCGGGGCCCACCAGGCGGACCCCGCATACGGCAGAGAGGAGATAATGATGTCCGTATGTGGCAGTACATAACTATCGGCGACCCTCTTTGACTCCAGCAGACCATCACTCCAGTGCCCTCTCCACGACGTGCACGTCTCAGGGAGTTCGGAGAGGTGAAATTACTGTAATTACTATTATCGGCTATATAGCTCAGTGGTCTAGACTTCACGTTTGTTAAATTTGACATTTGTTTATGTCGAGGGCCCGAATGCCATTAACCCTTTCCTGTACAGATACACCTTTATTGCTAGGGCGAACAGTTTAGATCCAGATCAGCCGGCACTTCCGTGCCGTCTGATCAGGATCTAAACTGTTGGCTTTTTGATTCATTAGGATATTTCTGACCAAAATGCGACCAGTGCAGATCCTGATCAGTCGGCACGTAAAAATGTGTATCTATACAGGAAAGGGTTAACAAGAGTTTTAAAGTACATCTAAGATTCGTGTTGTTTAGTTCTTTCGATATTACTTTTAATGTATTCAAATGAATACCCAGTTTATTATGTTTTATCATATTAACGTGGGCAAATATATGTAAGTTCAATATAAACATGAACATTTTACTGAATTTACAGGAGACCGGTGGATTTTATTTTTGGTGAAATATGCCTCATCCCGAATTGTGTTTTACGCAGAAAATATAAAAATATTCATGAAGTCTAACAGTTTCGAAATTGAAAATGTTTAATGTGAATGTACATTTTGTCGACGGATTTCTTTTCGCTGATTAGTTACCTTTCAAATGCTGGTGACATAACTGGGTTGATCGTAAACAATTACCGAAGGGATGTGTAACTGAGAGCATTTAGGAGTGTGCATAAAAAATTGTAGGTTCTACCGAGATTTGAACTCGGATCGCTGGATTCAAAGTCCAGAGTGCTAACCATTACACCATAGAACCTATGTGACAACGTAAACGTTTGAACGGAAGATACCATATTACTCTTGCCATTGGGGACATTTGCATTTGGTTTAAGTTGTGAATTAGACGAGTTTAAGTTAACCATACAATAAATGTTTAATATTCAAGTCCGTCGAACGGTTTATACTTTCCAACTAACACAACACACCTGGAATTCGATTTAGAGACACTTAAAGCTATACATATTTAACTGTATTATTAATAGCCGATGCAGTAATACTATATTTGAATTATTCAAGTTTTTGCATCTATAAAACTTAATGATTAATTAAACTCATTACAGTAACAAGCGCTAAACATGTGAAATTCATGACCAAATCAAACGTGCTTAATAATAACCTGGATCGCCGTCTTCAAGTCGCCTGAATAATTGTACCACTGACAAGTTCTAATGATCTACCTTGCGATAAACGTTTATCATTAAATAATCTTATACGTCAATAGCTAAACGTAGGTGTTTCCATGGTGTAATGGTTAGCACTCAGGACTCTGAATCCTGCGATCCGAGTTCAAATCTCGGTGGAACCTATGTTTTGAAAAAAAAATATTATGACATTTTTTCAGATTTCTAGTAAATATTATAAATAAATCAGGTCTGATGGGTATGAATCCGAAATCAACACATACGAACATGGAAATGTTTAATCATTGTAACTGAAATTACTGTATTTACTATTATCGGCTATATAGCTCAGTGGTCTAGACTTCACGTTTGTTAAATTTGACATTTGTTTATGTCGAGGGCCCAAATGCCATTAACAAGTGTTTTATAGCACATCTAAGATTCGTGTTGTTTAGTTCTTTCGATATTACTTATAATGTATTCAAATGAATACCCAGTTTATTATATTGTATCATATTATCGCAGGCAAATATATGTAAGTTCAATATAAACATGAACATTTTACTGAATTTACAGGAGGGCGGTGTATTTTATTTTTGTAAAAATATGCCTCCTCCCGAATTGTGTTTTACGCAGAAAATATAAAAATATTCATGAAGTCTAACAGTTTCGAAATTGAAAATGTTTAATGTGAATGTACATTTTGTCGAAGGATTTCTTTTCGCTGATTTGTTACCTTTCAAATGCTGGTGACATAACTGGGTTGATCGTAAACAGTTACCGAAGGGATGTGTAACTGAGAGCATTTAGGAGTGTGCACAATGTCAGCTGAAAATTGTAGGTTCTAACGAGATTTGAAATCGGATCGCTGGATTCAAAGTCCAGAGTGCTAACCATTACACCATAGAACCAATGTGACAACGTAAACGTTTGAACGGAAGATAACATATTACTCTTGCCATTGGGGACATTTGCATTTGGTTTAAGTTGTGATTTAGACGAGTTTAAGTTAAGTATACAATAAATGTTTTAATATTCAAGTCCGTCGAACGGTTTATACTTTCCAACTAACACAACACACCTGGAATTCGATTTAGAGACACTTAAAGCTATACATATTTAACTGTATTATTAATAGCCGATGCAGTAATAATATATCTGAATTATTCAAGTTTTTGCATCTATAAAACTTAATGATTTATTAAACTCATTACAGTAACAAGCGCTAAACATGTGAAATTCATGACCAAATCAAACGTGCTTAATAATAACTTGGATCGCCGTCTTCAAGTCGCCTGAATAATTGTACCACTGACAAGTTCTAATGATCTACCTTGCGATAAACGTTTATCATTAAATAATCTTAAACGTTTATCGCAAGGTAGATCATTAGAACTTGTCAGTGGTACAATTATTCAGGCGACTTGAAAACGGCGATCCAAGTTATTATTAAGCACGTTTGATTTGGTCATGAATTTCACATGTTTAGCGCTTGTTACTGTAATGAGTTTAATTAATCATTAAGTTCTATAGATGCAAAAACTTGAATAATTCAAATATATTATTACTGCATCGGCTATTAATAATACAGTTAAATATGTATAGCTTTAAGTGTCTCTAAATCGAATTCCAGGTGTGTTGTGTTAGTTGGAAAGTATAAACCGTTCGACGGACTTGAATATTAAACATTTATTGTATGCTTAACTTTAACTCGTCTAATTCACAACTTAAACCAAATGCAAATGTCCCCAATGGCAAGAGTAATATGATATCTTCCGTTCAAACTTTTACGTGGTCGCATAGGTTCTATGGTGTAATGGAACCACCTACGTTTAGCTGTTGACGTATATCATTAAATAATCTTATACGTCAACAGCTAAACGTAGGTGGTTCCATGGTGTAATGGTTAGCACTTAGGACTCTGAATCCTGCGATCCGAGTTCAAATCTCGGTGGAACCTATGTTTTGAAAATAAATATTATGACATTTTTTTCAGATTACTAGTAAATATTATAGATAAATCAGGTCTGATGGGTATGAATCCGAAATCAACACATACGAACATGGAAATGTTTAATCATTGTAACTGAAATTACTGTATGTATGTGTGTTGTTTTATTTATAGACGCCATCGGCAAGCCATGTAGGCGTCTGTCTATAGTTATTCTTCTTCTTGTTGAACTTCTTCTTTCTTCTATCTTCTTTTACTTTTTTTATTGTGTCGAATTTCTTCTTTCTTCTGGAATCCATCCTCTCTTCTATTGTGTCGAATTTCTTCTTTCTTCTGGAATCCATCCTCTCCACCCTCGGACTGCCTTTCCTTTCGGAACGTGAGTGAAGAGGACGCATTCCTTCCATCTCCTATCTTCTCTAAGTTGATCTTCCTTGATGTCGATTGGTTGGTTCAGATGTTACTATTTTTAGTAAATTTCTTTTGTTGGTTGACCTAAATGTAGCTGACCTAGTTGTTGAGTGCTTTCTTTGTCGTTCTTCTGATTGGGTCGCCTTTTAAGAGCCACACTCCCTGATGTTGGTCTGGAGAGATCGTCTGCTGGATTCGCTTAATTGTCGTCGGTTCTGCCATCTGTGGATCCCACATCCCCTTCTCTGACCGCCCCTTCGAGTTCTGCTTTTAAAGACCTGGCTGTAGAAGTCCCCGCTGCTGTCCTCATGCAGATTTGATCGCCCCATGGTTGTCCAGTCGCCTCGTAGATTTCTCGGAGAGGGTCAACGATGCGGCGTATCGCGTCCAAAGTCCAGCAGCGGGGCCCACCAGGCGGACCCCGCATACGGCAGAGAGGAGATAATGATGTCCGTATGTGGCAGTACATAACTATCGGCGACCCTCTTTGACTCCAGCAGACCATCACTCCAGTGCCCTCTCCACGACGTGCACGTCTCAGGGAGTTCGGAGAGGTGAAATTACTGTAATTACTATTATCGGCTATATAGCTCAGTGGTCTAGACTTCACGTTTGTTAAATTTGACATTTGTTTATGTCGAGGGCCCGAATGCCATTAACCCTTTCCTGTACAGATACACCTTTATTGCTTGGGCGAACAGTTTAGATCCAGATCAGCCGGCACTTCCGTGCCGTCTGATCAAGATCTAAACTGTTGGCTTTTTGATTCATTAGGATATTTCTGACCAAAATGCGACCAGTGCAGATCCTGATCAGTCGGCACGTAAAAATGTGTATCTATACAGGAAAGGGTTAACAAGAGTTTTAAAGTACATCTAAGATTCGTGTTGTTTAGTTCTTTCGATATTACTTTTAATGTATTCAAATGAATACCCAGTTTATTATGTTTTATCATATTAACGTGGGCAAATATATGTAAGTTCAATATAAACATGAACATTTTACTGAATTTACAGGAGACCGGTGGATTTTATTTTTGGTGAAATATGCCTCATCCCGAATTGTGTTTTACGCAGAAAATATAAAAATATTCATGAAGTCTAACAGTTTCGAAATTGAAAATGTTTAATGTGAATGTACATTTTGTCGACGGATTTCTTTTCGCTGATTAGTTACCTTTCAAATGCTGGTGACATAACTGGGTTGATCGTAAACAATTACCGAAGGGATGTGTAACTGAGAGCACACTAGGAGTGTGCATAAAAATTGTAGGTTCTACCGAGATTTGAACTCGGATCGCTGGATTCAAAGTCCAGAGTGCTAACCATTACACCATAGAACCAATGTGACAACGTAAACGTTTGAACGGAAGATACCATATTACTCTTGCCATTGGGGACATTTGCATTTGGTTTAAGTTGTGAATTAGACGAGTTTAAGTTAAGCATACAATAAATGTTTAATATTCAAGTCCGTCGAACGGTTTATACTTTCCAACTAACACAACACACCTGGAATTCGATTTAGAGACACTTAAAGCTATACATATTAAACTGTATTATTAATAGCCGATGCAGTAATAATAAATTTGAATTATTCAAGTTTTTGCATCTATAAAATTTAATGATTAATTAAACTCATTACAGTAACAAGCGCTAAACATGTGAAATTCATGACCAAATCAAACGTGCTTAATAATAACTTGGATCGCCGTCTTCAAGTCGCCTGAATAATTGTACCACTGACAAGTTCTAATGATCTACCTTCGAAAAACGTTTATCATTAAATAATCTTATACGTCAACAGCTAAACGTAGGTGGTTCCATGGTGTAATGGTTAGCACTCAGGACTCTGAATCCTGCGATCCGAGTTCAAATCTCGGTGGAACCTATGCTTTGAAAAAAAAATATTATGACATTTTTTTCAGATTTCTAGTAAATATTATAGATAAATCAGGTCTGATGGGTATGAATCCGAAATCAACACATACGAACATGGAAATGTTTAATCATTGTAACTGAAATTACTGTAATTACTATTATCGGCTATATAGCTCAGTGGTCTAGACTTCACGTTTGTTAAATTTGACATTTGTTTATGTCGAGGGCCCGAATGCCATTAACAAGTGTTTTAAAGCACATCTAAGATTCGTGTTGTTTAGTTCTTTCGATATTCGTTATAATGTATTTAAATGAATACCCAGTTTATTATATTGTATCATATTATCGCAGGCAAATATATGTAAGTTCAATATAAACATGAACATTTTACTGAATTTACAGGAGGGCGGTGTATTTTATTTTTGGTAAAATATGCCTCATCCCGAATTGTGTTTTACGCAGAAAATATAAAAATATTCATGAAGTCTAACAGTTTCGAAATTGAAAATGTTTAATGTGAATGTACATTTTGTCGACGGATTTCTTTTCGCTGATTAGTTACCTTTCAAATGCTGGTGACATAACTGGGTTGATCGTAAACAGTTACCGAAGGGATGTGTAACTGAGAGCATTTAGGAGTGTGCATAATGTCAGCTAAAAATTGTAGGTTCTACCGAGATTTGAACTCGGATCGCTGGATTCAAAGTCCAGAGTGCTAACCATTACACCATAGAACCAATGTGATAACGTAAACGTTTGAACGGAAGATAACATATTACTCTTGCCATTGGGGACCCAGTTATGTCACCAGCAGTAATAAACTGGGTATTCATTTGAATACATTATAAGTAATATCGAAAGAACTAAACTATGGAAGCATATTTGTGCCACAACTTAACCACATAAAATAACGTGAAAATAATGGAGGATTTCGCCAAAAAAATTATTTTTCGCGAAAACATCCATATTTTCACGATTAAAAAAAAGTTATGTTAACACGAATTTATTTCTGTTAGTGCTCTAAACTGCCACAACATAAAGATAAAGTTTTCATATAAATAATGGAGGATTTCACGAAAACACATAACTTTTCACGAAACTTCAAAAATTTCACGAAAGACATTTTTGCATGAAAATAATGGAAGATTTCACGAAATCAGATAACTTTTAATGAAAGCGTAACAATTTCACGAAAGATGCCGGTTATCTAAAAATAATGGAAGCATATTTGTGCCACAACTTAACCACATAATATAACGTGAGTAGTAGGAAAATGGGGTTTCGAGGCCACCCCCTGAGGCCATTTTTAACAATAGCACAGCACAAATTAGACAATAGCACAGCAAATCAGAACAATAGCACAGCTCGCGGATTGTCAATATGGGGATTAACACAGCAATTTTATATTTAACGACCGGGTGAAAAATAATTTAAATGGAATCATTTAAATTAATTTTATATTAAATAAAACTCATTTGAAAATTTATTATTATTATTATTATTATTATTATTATTATTATAGCAGATATATGCGATAACAATAAAAGGATTCACATTTATTTACAACAAAAACTCATCGAAGTGAGTATCACAAAAAATTCACTGAAGTGAGCTTTATTCACTCTTTCCCGTTAAATTAATGAAATGGTTAATTTCTTCTTATTAACGATTTAATCCTGTTCATTCAATGTGCACAGGGGTCTTTTGCAGATATTAATTAACTGAATCCTGAACTGTGTGTAGACCCAGAGCAGATGCAAACATTTGGATCAGCTTATCTTTTTATTATTATTATTTAAGCAGATATATGCGATAACAATTAAAGGATTCACCTTTATTTACAACAAAAACTCATCGAAGTGAGTATTACAAAAACTCATTGAAGTGAGCTTTTTCCATGTTACCCGTTAAATTTATTAAAAGATTCGTTTTCACTACGTTATTCACATATTTAACATGTTTAGTATTTAATTTAACAATGTTAATAATAAATATTTGTGACTGACGCTTGAAGAATCAGTATGTTATTCAAATATTTAAGGTACCACAATATTATTCCTAATAAATTATCAACTAGTCACAATAATCATTCTAAAACTATATTCGAAATTCATTTTTCTTAAATGCACAAGTTTTAATTCACAACTCAGTTTTGTTGATTCAAAAACTATTAAATTAGAATTTATAAATAGTTTTTACTTAAAAATAGAAGATTCGTTTTCACTACGTTATTCGCATATTTAACATGTTAAGTATTAATAATAAATATTTGTGACTGACGCTTGAAGAATCAGTATGTTATTCAACTATTTAAGGTGCCACAATATTCAGTATACGTGTGTGAGAGCGAGGCGTTTTCCGGAGCCAGAGCCTGAGCAAGAGCAAGGATTATGACGTAATACTTAATCCTGTCTGGTATGATTAATTCCAGTGAAGTGTTTGTTAAGTGGATTTACACAATAATTAAGTAATTATTAATCCTGTCCGGTATGATTAATCCCAGTGAAGTGTTTCTTAAGTGGATTTTGACACTAATTAAGTGGATAGTTAATCTGTCTGGTATGATTGTTTGATTGATGCAATAATTAAGTAATAGTTAATCCTGTCTGGTATGATTAATCCCAATAATTAAGTGGATAGTTAATCCTGTCCGGTATGATCAATCCCAATGAAGTGTTTCTTAAGTGGATTTATGCACTAATTAAGTGGATAGTTAATCCTGTCTGGTATGTTTAATTTCAATGAAGTAGGTGTTTCGTCTAATTAAGTGTATGTGCAAACAGGATAAGGTTTTATGTACTCGCATTTTTGTCACTAAACTATCCAAAAAGCGACGCCCTTTTAGCATCTTTAGCGAAAGAAAACTTAGGATTCATTGCAATGACAACTTATTTGATTTGGGTTAAATGCTCTAATTTTATAGCTTTCAAGACATTGCTACAGAAAACATCCGTGTGCAGACAACAGCAATTATTATAAATAACTAACTTAAAAAAGAAAATGTATCGTGTTTGCTAAAGAAAAGTTGGAATTAATATTGAAAGGACTTGTACACAAATATATTGAAGGTATGTAAAAGCATTTTGTTTCAAATATTTTTGATTTACTTATTTAGCATGTGCATGTAAATTCTTACAAAATTGATTAATTCCTTAAAACAATCGAAGATAAAGATTGTTAAAATCTGCGCACTTGAAATTGCTAATATTATAAAGATTATAGCTTGTTGTTTTGTTATTTATTTTGTAGAAAGAAAATGGAATGTCAAACATGCGGAAAGTGGTTTGCTAATGAATGGAACCGGGGCAGGCATTTTTCTTCCGTGCATGGCAATATCAATTCTCAATCGCCACAAAACATACTGCTCTAAAAAGCAAAGCCAGGAACCACAAAATCATCGTCAGCAGAAACATCTGCAGAATTAACAACAACAACAACAACAACAACAAAATCATCATCTACAACCACAACAACACATTGATCATCATCATCAGCAGCAACAATATCAGCAGCAACAACGTCTGATGCAAGAACGCCGAGAACAACAACAACACCATCAGCAGCAACAACAACACCATCAACAACAACAACAACTAGATAATCAACAACATCAGCAACAACAATTGGCACTCCTACTTTCATATCTCATTTATTTCACAAACATTATTTGCGTAAGAGTGTTTTGACTTTTTCAATAATCCTTCTATTTATAGAACATGATTAAATTTCCATTTCACCACTTTTGAAAATACTGTACTTAATGTGATAATTCATTTTATTTATATCCTGTGATTCATCTCTAATGACTTCATAGAAATCATCTCTTCGTTTCAAATATAAAAATACAATTGGCGAATATGTTGACTTTTCATTTATTTCAATTGGGCACATTAATTATTTAAGCTTAGATGTATTTCACCAATCTGGTGCACCAATTAATACTCGTAAATATAATTGTAATGAATGGTGATATTTAAATTTTACAAAATAACAGTGCGTAGGTCTTTTAATAAACGTCAACAAAAAAATACTTGATATTCTATCTCGTATTTCATTTCTACATTTTAACTTATCAAAGGATCAGTATAATGAACCCATAATTTACATTAATATTCATAATTTTTATAAGAACAATGGCTTCAAGACACAATATTGTCAATAGGGAATTAGTTTGTGACTGACACCTAACATATTCGTTTGTGTGTGTGTGTGTGTGTGTACTTTATCACAATCAAATACATCCAGTGTTAAAGAAAGAATATGCAATGAAAATTATTTGTCATTTAAACAGATTAGCTTATCTTTTCAACACATACTTCGCATAAGCGTGCTTTTAATCCTTGTCGAAGCAAGAAGGGAATTATACTCCTTTGTATTCGTTAGATTCTGTTTCATAATACTTAAATGAAGATGAGACTTTATGAACCAATAAAATATTTGTCTAAAAAGAATTTTCACAAAAGTTTATACTGCAATGTATTCATATTTATTGCGTCCGATGCGCTCTTTGTTTCCGTTTCGTCTATTTCTCTCCCAAATAGAGACAATGCCATTTTTATCTTAGTAAAAATTCTTCCAAAATTAATAATTGTCTTCTGGTTAAAATGTTTCAATTAATAAATAAATTATAAATGAAAATCAAATGTATGAACTATTTCAAATGAAACAGAAAACGTTTGAAAAACAAAATTACAAAAAAATATATAAAATAAAATAAATAAATAGTTGTTATTTAGGTAACATATATAATTTGTTACCATTGCTTTAGATGTTACTTCTTACTTAATTGTAAATTGAGTGTTCATCTTTTCATTTAGATCTTACTTGTTAAGGATTTACACCAAATCAAATACCACATTAATGGACCGGATAATTAAATCAGCAAATGCCAGACGTTTAAACAGATTACGATAGAAAAACAAACAACACAATTGTAAGAAAAACAAATATCATTTTCTTTCCATTCTTACATATTTCATTGTAGAAAAGAAAACATAAATAATTTCTTGTTTATAAATCATCAAAGTATCATATTTAAACTTGTACAAAATCAAAATGCTCTTTTCACAACAGGGTGGTTTTGATATAAGAACTTTAGACATATGATTTCGGACTTGCACCCTAGAACCTGGTTTAAACCCCCAGTGGCAATTTGTTTTGCCACTGATCGTTCCAATGCGGTATCCCCAAAGGTTCTCTTCTTTGTTAATTGTTTGTGGCGTCCTATTTGAATTGACATACACATATAAAACATGCGCTCTCTCTCTCTTCCTCTCTTCTTTTTCGCTGCGTGGGGAGGTTGTGTTTTTTGAGTGTGGCGATTCCTGATATGCATATATTGCTTTTTTCTAACTAATTTTGATAACAAATACAAACTTTATTACTGACACTTTAAGAAAAGAATTTTTGTTAATTATTTGCATATGTTTAGCAGATACTAATTGTGTTTTTATACTCCTAATAAAAGATTGCATTTTGTCAAGAACTCCCTTAATAAGACTGATGATAATTACAATTCAGGTCATTCGCCCCTGGTTAAAGAGCATTCAATGAAAAATATTTTATCATTCATACATTCAGATTAGCTTGCCTTTATTTCATATTAACTTTCACATCTTCAAGCAGGTATCAAGTGTGCTTTTAATCCTAATCATTGAAAGAAATGGGATTTGTATTGTTGATTATCATAATTGTACTCCACTTCTCACCTATTAGACAATGTTTATTGTAAACTCCAGAAAAAAGTCTTTTCACAAATTTTACGCAACATAAACGAACTTCATCAAACTATTCCTTTAAATTCGTCACAATAGCAAGTTCTTGCAAACGGTTACCAGTAAAACATAATGCAGATCACTGCATCAGATTTATCTTCTAATTGCTCAATCGATAGGGTGTACAACATTTTGTAAATAGGCTCTGTCGCCGTATGGGGTTACTTTTAGCTTGGGCATGTAATTAGTGATCGGTTGTTTTGATTGTTTGTTCTATTCAAGAAGGAAATCCGAATATGGCTCATAGTAAATTCAAATGTATCTGAAAAATTGTTTGCGTACTTTTTAAGATTTGTTTTCTATCTAGCTAGACAAAATTAAAAATTTTCAACAGCATTTCAAATTCAAAATAAATAAGACCCTATTTCACTGTTGTTTGTTTTTAACACCCCTCTTCTTGTATTTTCATTTATATTCAGTTTTATCATAGCTTAAAACTTTTAACTCTTAAAGTGTTTAGAGGTTTCTATGTTATTAATATTTTAATTTCTTTAGACTGATATAATTGTTATTTTGGTATTAAAGTCTTATTTTATCATTCGTTTTTTTTCAAATTATATTTTCTGAATTGATATTTTATAATTTCATATTTCTTTCATGCATCATTCATCTTATTATTTGCTCGTTTATTATTATCAAACTATAATATTACTTTTGGATCTTGTGGTTGTTGTTATTTTGTAGCATGTTAAATGAAAAAAAAAGTTTGAAATATACAATCGTTGTTTTCAATATCGTGTTAAGAAATAGTGTCACTTACACTTTTGAAAGTGTGTTTCCTTTCACATAAGATTTAAAAGATTCGCAATTAAAAAAATGTGATTAAATGTATGCTGTCACTGTAAGAACAATTTAAAAACAACAATTTGTCATTTTTTTGTACTTTTCATACAAAAACATTCAGACAACTCAACAGTAAAAATTATAACATGGTGTATTTCTCATTTTTGCATAGATTAAAATTTAGTTTCAAATTTCAATAAGTAAACCACTTACTCACTTCAATTTTTTTATTCAACCATTATTACACATGTATGTCATGATGATTCAGTTTTGATAGTTAACTCTTTCCGCAAAATAGTAAATTTCTTTTTGTGTTTTTAGTGATTTTTGTGAACGGCTATCCAAAACTGATGTTTTCGTTTAATGGAAACCGAAACCATGTTGTTCATGTGGAAATAAATTCGAAAATGAGTACTATTGTTTTGTATAATTTAAAAGTGCGCTTATTCATGTCTGTCTTAAAACAAAGCCTCGATAAAGTGTTATGAGAAGCAGTGTGTTTTTGTCAATTCTTTTCGCTCATATTCTTTAAGCTGATTTCAATTTTTAACACATTCTGTTTCGAGGCAGCATCCTGTTGAGTTCTCTTTTTGTGTTAAAGTTTTGTAGTGTCTTTTGATAATATTTTAAACGAATGCCCTCTTTCAACCCCCTTCTCATTGGATGTATGCTTTGTTTGTTTTTAATGTGGCTATTTATGACATGACTTTTCACGTTTTAATAAAGCATTCCACATTGAGTGATGTCAAAATATCCTAGTTTTCAAATTTTAACTATCTTCTATTACAAAACATTAAGAAAATAATATCATTATAGTCAATTTTTATTTGTAAAGGAATAACATGTATCGAATATCATACCAACAGTATATAATATGCTAATAAAAGTTGTTTTGCGAAATTTTATTTGTTTTTTTTTATGTCAATTTCATTTATTGTATTATATAAAGTTTGTGAAATTGTTGTTGTAGTTTGTTTGTTGTTATTGTTTATTTTTGTCAATTTTTTTTTCTTGTCATGCACAAATGGTTTCTAATAGTGTGTTCTCGTCATTACTGTGGAGGATCAGTTTTAAATTTGATCGAAATCAAAATATCATTTTTATATTTAAAATTCGAAATAAAAAATGATTAAGTTCATGTTGTTGTATATGAATATGTTCTATTAAACCGAGCCTTCGATATGTTCATATTTTTATTTTGTCCGAATTTCATGTCCATGAAATCGTATTCAACCCTTCGGATTTGTTTCTATTCATTACACAATTTTCGATCTGTATCACATTTACGTAAAAATTTAATAGTTCAAATATATTCGACATAAAAAGTGTTTGCACAACTTGATGTTATCAACTATTTTGATTTTTTTCTGTTCAGCTAGACGTAGCTAAGGTAAGACCTGTGTAATAGGCACTATTAAGAATCCAATATCTGATTATATTTTCATCAACTGCTTCATACCACTGACTTGTATGCAAAATTTTAATGATTTTCACCGTGTAGTGTTTTAGATTTTTAGTTTTTTTTATTTAAAAAAGTGAGAAAAAACGTGAAAGTATCCAATTTCTTTAATCGGTGACAAAATTTTTTGTTATTGATAAATTCAACCCTATTTTTTACAGTTTATCCAAAATATGTTATATTTTACTAAACCAATTAAAGATATAATATATAAATTCAGAATTTATCTTAAAATGACATTTTTTGACCAAATAAATTTAAAAAATGCATTTTTTATATTTCACGAGACTAAATTAATGAAAATTGTGCAAAATCCTGATTGGTGCAATATACCAAACTTTACCATTTTTTAACTATATACGTTAAACAAAATTGAAACAAAATTTCAGAGAAGTTTACCGTCCAGTTTTAGAAATTTTCAAATTGATTACTTGAATAAACACTATTCTGATAGCGAAAACCCCTTTAATCTTGATTATTTTGCTTATTTTAGTTTAAATCATGAGAATTTTATATTCAATGACAGAATTACACAGGAAAAAAAGAAATATTCCAATTATTTAAGCTCTAGGCTTACAAAAAAAATAGCTTCCAGTGGGATTTGAACCCAGGTCCTCTTGCATGATAGAAATCTATGCTAATTTACTAGTATAGTTACCTCCCTTGGATACTCTTCTGGATATAGGTATTCATTGCACAGGTCTTACCTTAAAATTTCTAATCAGTATTTTAAATGTAAACTTAAAAAGATTCTCCTTCAAAGTGAGATGTTTTCACCCAACATATTTTTCTTCATTTTATTATCATAGCCTGATTTTCATATCTTAATATGTTTAATGTTTCATAATTATTAAAATGTTTTCTTTGTATTTGATAATGTTGTGTTTGTTTTATTTACATTTCCTTCATACTTTCAGTTAATTATGTTATTTACCCTATTTTTAAATCTCATTAGTGATTTCAAACTATAATCGTTCAGTCTCATTGTACATGTATATGTTATTTACATCATTTGTCATTCAATACAACTTATGTTTCATTTAATGTCCTTTTTATTGCATTTTACTTCTTGCCTTGTTATTATAATTTTTTAATCATTTGGTTTTTGTCCATTAAGTGTATTTGTTCTATAAGTTTTATTAATGCTAATGCATTTAATACATGTTTGATTAAGTAAATAATTTTCCTTTATCCATTTCTTATAAAAAACATTTGTATCGGATAAGATCCAAAAACGTGTACTTTCTTTTTATTTTGTTACATGTCTTTGGTACACGTTTTTGGATCTTATCCGATACAAATGTTTTTTATAAGAAATGGATAAAGGAAAATTATTTACTTAATCAAACATGTATTAAATGCATTAGCATTAATAAAACTTATAGAACAAATACACTTAATGGACAAAAACCAAATGATTAAAAAATTATAATAACAAGGCAAGAAGTAAAATGCAATAAAAAGGATATTAAATGAAACATAAGTTGTATTGAATGACAAATGATGTAAATAACATATACATGTACAATGAGACTGAACGATTATAGTTTGAAATCACTAATGAGATTTAAAAATAGGGTAAATAACATAATTAACTGAAAGTATGATGGAAATGTAAATAAAACAAACACAACATTATCAAATACAAAGAAAACATTTTAATAATTATGAAACATTAAACATATTAAGATATGAAAATCAGGCTATGATAATAAAATGAAGAAAAATATGTTGGGTGAAAACATCTCACTTTGAAGGAGAATCTTTTTAAGTTTACATTTAAAATACTGATTAGAAATTTTAACTACGTCTAGCTGAACAGAAAAAAATCAAAATAGTTGATAACATCAAGTTGTGCAAACACTTTTTATGTCGAATATATTTGAACTATTAAATTTTTACGTAAATGTGATACAGATCGAAAATTGTGTAATGAAAAGAAACAAATCCGAAGGGTTGAATACGATTTCATGGACATGAAATTCGGACAAAATAAAAATATGAACATATCGAAGGCTCGGTTTAATAGAACATATTCATATACAACAACATGAACTTAATCATTTTTTATTTCGAATTTTAAATATAAAAATGATATTTTGATTTCGATCAAATTTAAAACTGATCCTCCACAGTAATGACGAGAACACACTATTAGAAACCATTTGTGCATGACAAGAAAAAAAAATTGACAAAAATAAACAATAACAACAAACAAACTACAACAACAATTTCACAAACTTTATATAATACAATAAATGAAATTGACATAAAAAACAACAAATAAAATTTCGCAAAACAACTTTTATTAGCATATTATATACTGTTGGTATGATATTCGATACATGTTATTCCTTTACAAATAAAAATTGACTATAATGATATTATTTTCTTAATGTTTTGCAATAGAAGATAGTTAAAATTTGAAAACTAGGATATTTTGACATCAATCAATGTGGAATGCTTTATTAAAACGTGAAAAGTCATGTCATAAATAGCCACATTAAAAACAAACAAAGCATATATCCAAGGAGAAGGGGGTTGAAAGAGGGCATTCGTTTAAAATATTATCAAAAGACACTACAAAACTTTAACACAAAAAGAGAACTCAACAGGATGCTGCCTCGAAACAGAATGTGTTAAAAATTGAAATCAGCTTAAAGAATATGAGCGAAAAGAATTAACAAAAACACACTGCTTCTCATAACACTTTATCGAGGCTTTGTTTTAAGACAGACATGAATAAGCGCACTTTTAAATTATACAAAACAATAGTACTCATTTTCGAATTTATTTCCACATGAACAACATGGTTTCGGTTTCCATTAAACGAAAACATCAGTTTTGGATAGCCGTTCACAAAAATCACTAAAAACACAAAAAGAAATTTACTATTTTGCGGAAAGAGTTAACTATCAAAACCGAATGATCATGACATATATGTGTAATAATGGTTGAATAAAAAAATTGAAGTGAGTAAGTGGTTTACTTATTGAAATTTGAAACTAAATTTTAATCTATGCAAAAATGAGAAATACACCATGTTATAATTTTTACTGTTGAGTTGTCTGAATGTTTTTGTATGAAAAGTACAAAAAATGACAAATTGTTGTTTTTAAATTGTTCTTACAGTGACAGCATACATTTAATCACATTTTTTTAATTGCGAATCTTTTAAATCTTATGTGAAAGGAAACACACTTTCAAAAGTGTAAGTGACACTATTTCTTAACACGATATTGAAAACAACGATTGTATATTTTAAACTTTTTATTTCATTTAACATGCTACAAAATAACAACAACCACAAGATCCAAAAGTAATATTATAGTTTTGATAATAATAAACGAGCAAATAATAAGATGAATGATGCATGAAAGAAATATGAAATTATAAAATATCAATTCAGAAAATATAATTTGAAAAAAAAACGAATGATAAAATAAGACTTTAATACCAAAATAACAATTATATCAGTCTAAAGAAATTAAAATATTAATTACATAGAAACCTCTAAACACTTTAAGAGTTAAAAGTTTTAAGCTATGATAAAACTGAATATAAATGAAAATACAAGAAGAGGGGTGTTAAAAACAAACAACAGTGAAATAGGGTCTTATTTATTTTGAATTTGAAATGCTGTTGAAAATTTTTAATTTTGTCTAGCTAGATAGAAAACAAATCTTAAAAAGTACGCAAACAATTTTTCAGATACATTTGAATTTACTATGAGCCATATTCGGATTTCCTTCTTGAATAGAACAAACAATCAAAACAACCGATCACTAATTACATGCCCAAGCTAAAAGTAACCCCATACGGCGACAGAGCCTATTTACAAAATGTTGTACACCCTATCGATTGAGCAATTCGAAGATAAATCTGATGCAGTGAACTTGCTATTGTGACGAATTTAAAGGAATAGTTTGATGAAGTTCGTTTATGTTGCGTAAAATTTGTGAAAAGACTTTTTTCTGGAGTTTACAATAAACATTGTCTAATAGGTGAGAAGTGGAGTACAATTATGATAATCAACAATACAAATCCCATTTCTTTCAATGATTAGGATTAAAAGCACACTTGATACCTGCTTGAAGATGTGAAAGTTAATATGAAATAAAGGCAAGCTAATCTGAATGTATGAATGATAAAATATTTTTCATTGAATGCTCTTTAACCAGGGGCGAAAGACCTGAATTGTAATTATCATCAGAGTCTTATTAAGGGAGTTCTTGACAAAATGCAATCTTTTATTAGGAGTATAAAAACACAATTAGTATCTGCTAAACATATGCAAATAATTAACAAAAATTCTTTTCTTAAAGTGTCAGTAATAAAGTTTGTATTTGTTATCAAAATTAGTTAGAAAAAAGCAATATATGCATATCAGGAATCGCCACACTCAAAAAACACAACCTCCCCACGCAGCGAAAAAGAAGAGAGGAAGAGAGAGAGCGCGCATGTTTTATATGTGTTTGTCAATTCAAATAGGACGCCACAAACAATTAACAAAGAAGAGAACCTTTGGGGATACCGCATTGGAACGATCAGTGGCAAAACAAATTGCCACTGGGGGTTTAAACCAGGTTCTAGGGTGCAAGTCCGAAATCATATGTCTAAAGTTCTTATATCAAAACCACCCTGTTGTGAAAAGAGCATTTTAATTTTGGACAAGTTTAAATATGATACTTTGATGATTTATAAACAAGAAATTATTTATGTTTTCTTTTCTACAATGAAATATGTAAGAATGGAAAGAAAATGATATTTGTTTTTCTAACAATTGTGTTGTTTGTTTTTCTATCGTAATCTGTTTAAACGTCTGGCATTTGCTGATTTAATTATCCGGTCCATTAAATTATGTGATATTTGATTTGGTGTAAATCCTTAACAAGTAAGATCTAAATGAAAAGATGAACACTCAATTTACAATTAAGTAAGAAGTAACATCTAAAGCAATGGTAACAAATTATATATGTTACCTAAATAACAACTATTTATTTATTTTATTTTATATATTTTTTTGTAATTTTGTTTTTCAAACGTTTTCTGTTTCATTTGAAATAGTTCATACATTTGATTTTCATTTATAATTTATTTATTAATTGAAACATTTTAACCAGAAGACAATTATTAATTTTGGAAGAATTTTTACTAAGATAAAAATGGCATTGTCTCTATTTGGGAGAGAAATAGATGAAACGGAAACAAAGAGCGCATCGGACGCAATAAATATGAATACATTGCAGTATAAACTTTTGTGAAAATTCTTTTTAGACAAATATTTTATTGGTTCATAAAGTCTCATCTTCATTTAAGTATTATGAAACAGAATCTAACGAATACAAAGGAGTATAATTCCCTTCTTGCTTCGACAAGGATTAAAAGCACGCTTATGCAAAGTATGTGTTGAAAAGATAAGCTAATCTGTTTAAATGACAAATAATTTTCATTGCATATTCTTTCTTTAACACTGGATGTATTTGATTGTGATAAAGTACACACACACACACACACACACACAAACGAATATGTTAGGTGTCAGTCACAAACTAATTCCCTATGGACAATATTGTGTCTTGAAGCCATTGTTCTTATAAAAATTATGAATATTAATGTAAATTATGGGTTCATTATACTGATCCTTTGATAAGTTAAAATGTAGAAATGAAATACGAGATAGAATATCAAGTATTTTTTTGTTGACGTTTATTAAAAGACCTACGCACTGTTATTTTGTAAAATTTAAATATCACCATTCATTACAATTATATTTACGAGTATTAATTTGTGCACCAGATTGGTGAAATACATCTAAGCTTAAATAATTAATGTGCCCAATTGAAATAAATGAAAAGTCAACATATTCGCCAATTGTATTTTTATATTTGAAACGAAGAGATGATTTCTATGAAGTCATTAGAGATGAATCACAGGATATAATAAAATGAATTATCACATTAAGTACAGTATTTTCAAAAGTGGTGAAATGGAAATTTAATCATGTTCTATAAATAGAAGGATTATTGAAAAAGTCAAAACACTCTTACGCAAATAATGTTTGTGAAATAAATGAGATATGAAAGTAGGAGTGCTAATTGTTGTTGCTGATGTTGTTGATTATCTAGTTGTTGTTGTTGTTGATGGTGTTGTTGTTGTTGCTGATGGTGTTGTTGTTGTTCTCGGCGTTCTTGCATCAGACGTTGTTGCTGCTGATATTGTTGCTGCTGATGATGATGATCAATGTGTTGTTGTGGTTGTTGATGATGATTTTGTTGTTGTTGTTGTTGTTGTTGTTAATTCTGCAGATGTTTCTGCTGACGATGATTTTGTGGTTCCTGGCTTTGCTTTTTAGAGCAGTATGTTTTGTGGCGATTGAGAATTGATATTGCCATGCACGGAAGAAAAATGCCTGCCCCGGTTCCATTCATTAGCAAACCACTTTCCGCATGTTTGACATTCCATTTTCTTTCTACAAAATAAATAACAAAACAACAAGCTATAATCTTTATAATATTAGCAATTTCAAGTGCGCAGATTTTAACAATCTTTATCTTCGATTGTTTTAAGGAATCAATTTTGTAAGAATTTACATGCACATGCTAAATAAGTAAATCAAAAATATTTGAAACAAAATGCTTTTACATACCTTCAATATATTTGTGTACAAGTCCTTTCAATATTAATTCCAACTTTTCTTTAGCAAACACGATACATTTTCTTTTTTAAGTTAGTTATTTATAATAATTGCTGTTGTCTGCACACGGATGTTTTCTGTAGCAATGTCTTGAAAGCTATAAAATTAGAGCATTTAACCCAAATCAAATAAGTTGTCATTGCAATGAATCCTATGTTTTCTTTCGCTAAAGATGCTAAAAGGGCGTCGCTTTTTGGATAGTTTAGTGACAAAAATGCGAGTACATAAAACCTTATCCTGTTTGCACATACACTTAATTAGACGAAACACCTACTTCATTGAAATTAAACATACCAGACAGGATTAACTATCCACTTAATTAGTGCATAAATCCACTTAAGAAACACTTCATTGGGATTGATCATACCGGACAGGATTAACTATCCACTTAATTATTGGGATTAATCATACCAGACAGGATTAACTATTACTTAATTATTGCATCAATCAAACAATCATACCAGACAGGATTAACTATCCACTTAATTAGTGTCAAAATCCACTTAAGAAACACTTCACTGGGATTAATCATACCGGACAGGATTAATAATTACTTAATTATTGTGTAAATCCACTTAACAAACACTTCACTGGAATTAATCATACCAGACAGGATTAAGTATTACGTCATAATCCTTGCTCTTGCTCAGGCTCTGGCTCCGGAAAACGCCTCGCTCTCACACACGTATACTGAATATTGTGGCACCTTAAATAGTTGAATAACATACTGATTCTTCAAGCGTCAGTCACAAATATTTATTATTAATACTTAACATGTTAAATATGCGAATAACGTAGTGAAAACGAATCTTCTATTTTTAAGTAAAAACTATTTATAAATTCTAATTTAATAGTTTTTGAATCAACAAAACTGAGTTGTGAATTAAAACTTGTGCATTTAAGAAAAATGAATTTCGAATATAGTTTTAGAATGATTATTGCGACTAGTTGATAATTTATTAGGAATAATATTGTGGCACCTTAAATATTTGAATAACATACTGATTCTTCAAGCGTCAGTCACAAATATTTATTATTAACATTGTTAAATTAAATACTAAACATGTTAAATATGTGAATAACGTAGTGAAAACGAATCTTTTTAATAAATTTAACGGGTAACATGGAAAAAGCTCACTTCAATGAGTTTTTGTAATACTCACTTCGATGAGTTTTTGTTGTAAATAAAGGTGAATCCTTTAATTGTTATCGCATATATCTGCTTAAATAATAATAATAAAAAGATAAGCTGATCCAAATGTTTGCATCTGCTCTGGGTCTACACACAGTTCAGGATTCAGTTAATTAATATCTGCAAAAGACCCCTGTGCACATTGAATGAACAGGATTAAATCGTTAATAAGAAGAAATTAACCATTTCATTAATTTAACGGGAAAGAGTGAATAAAGCTCACTTCAGTGAATTTTTTGTGATACTCACTTCGATGAGTTTTTGTTGTAAATAAATGTGAATCCTTTTATTGTTATCGCATATATCTGCTATAATAATAATAATAATAATAATAATAATAATAATAATAATAATAATAATAATAATAATAAATTTTCAAATGAGTTTTATTTAATATAAAATTAATTTAAATGATTCCATTTAAATTATTGTTCACCCGGTCGTTAAATATAAAATTGCTGTGTTAATCCCCATATTGACAATCCGCGAGCTGTGCTATTGTTCTGATTTGCTGTGCTATTGTCTAATTTGTGCTGTGCTATTGTTAAAAATGGCCTCAGGGGGTGGCCTCGAAACCCCATTTTCCTACTACTAACGTGAAAATTATAGATGTTTTCGCGAAAAAAAGTTATCTGTTTTCGAGAAAAAAATCTGTTTTCGTGAAATCCTCCATTCTTTTCACGTTAATTTATATGGTTAAGTTGTGGCGCAAATATGCTTCCATACTAAACAACACGAATCTTAGATGTACTTTAAAACACTTGTTAATGGCATTCGGGCCCTCGACATAAACAAATGTCAAATTTAACAAACGTGAAGTCTAGACCACTGAGCTATATAGCCGATAATAGTAATTACAGTATTTTCGGTTACAATGATTAAACATTTCCATGTTCGTATGTGTTGATTTCGGATTCATACCCATCAGACCTGATTTATCTATAATATTTACTAGAAATCTGAAAAAATGTCATAATATTTTTTTTCAAAACATAGGTTCCACCGTGATTTGAACTCGGATCGCAGGATTCAGAGTCCTGAGTGCTAACCATTACAACATGGAACCACCTACGTATAGCTATTGACGTATAAGATTATTTAATGATAAACGTTTATCGAAGGTAGATCATTAGATCTTGTCAGTGGTACAATTATTCAGGCGACTTGAAGACGGCGATCCAAGTTATTATTAAGCACGTTTGATTTGGTCATGAATTTCACATGTTTAGCGCTTTTTACTGTAATGAGTTTAATTAATCATTAAGTTTTATAGATGCAAAAACTTGAATAATTCAAATATATTATTACTGCATCGGCTATTAATAATACAGTTAAATATGTATAGCTTTAGGCGTCTCTAAATCGAATTCCAGGTGTGTTGTGTTAGTTGGAAAGTATAAACCGTTCGACGGACTTGAATATTAAACATTTATTGTATGCTTAACAATTCGTCTAATTCACAACTTAAACCAAATGCAAATGTCCCCAATGGCAAGAGTAATATGTTATCTTCCGTTCAAACGTTCACGTTATCACATTGGTTCTATGGTGTAATGGTTAGCACTCTGGACTTTGAATCCAGCGATCCGAGTTCAAATCTCGGTAGAACCTACAATTTTTAGCTGACATTATGCACACTCCTAAATGCTCTCAGTTACACATCCCTTCGGTAACTGTTTACGATCAACCCAGTTATGCCACCAGCATTTGAAAGGTAACTAATCAGCGAAAAGAAATCCGTCGACAAAATGTACATTCACATTAAACATTTTCAATTTCGAAACTGTTAGACTTCATGAATATTTTTATATTTTCTGCGTAAAACACAATTCGGGATGAGGCATATTTTACCAAAAATAAAATACACCGGTCTCCTGTAAATTCAGTAAAATGTTCATGTTTGTATTGAACTTACATATATTTGCCTGCGATAATATGATAAAATATAATAAACTGGGTATTCATTTGAATACATTATAAGTAATATCGAAAGAACTAAACAACACGAATCTTAGATGTGCTTTAAAACACTTGTTAATGGCATTCGGGCCCTCGACATAAACAAATGTCAAATTTAACAAACGTGAAGTCTAGACCACTGAGCTATATAGCCGAAATAGTAATTACAGTAATTTCAGTTACAATTATTAAACATTTCCATGTTCGTATGTGTTGATTTCGGATTCATACCCATCAGACCTGATTTATCTATAATATTTACTAGTAATCTGAAAAAAAATGTCATAATATTTTCTTTCAAAACATAGGTTCCACCGAGATTTGAACTCGGATCGCAGGATTCAGAGTCCTGAGTGCTAACCATTACACCATGGAACCACCTACGTATAGCTGTTGACGTATAAGATTATTTAATGATAAACGTTTATCGCAAGGTAGATCATTAGAACTTGTCAGTGGTACAATTATTCAGGCGACTTGAAGACGGCGATCCAAGTTATTATTAAGCATGTTTGATTTGGTCATGAATTTCACATGTTAAGCGCTTGTTACTGTAATGAATTTAATTAATCATTAAGTTTTATAGATGCAAAAACTTGAATTATTCAAATAAATTATTACTGCATCGGCTATTAATATTACAGTTAAATATTTATAGCTTTAAGTGTCTCCAAATCGAATTCCAGGTGTGTTGAGTTAGTTGGAAACTAAAAACCGTTCGACGGACTTGAATATCAAACATTTATTGTATACTTAACACTTAAACTCGTCTAATTCACAACTTAAACCAATGCAAATGTCCCCAATGGCAAGAGTAATATGTCATCTTCCGTTCAAACGTTTACGTTGTCACATCGGTTCTATGGTGTAATGGTTAGCACTCTGGACTTTGAATCCAGCGATCCGAGTTCAAATCTCGGTAGAACCTACAATTTTTAGCTGACATTATGCACACTCCTAAATGCTCTCAGTTACACATCCCTTCGGTAACTGTTTACGATCAACCAGGTTATGTCACCAGCATTTGAAAGGTAACTAATCAGCGAAAAGAAATCCGTCGACAAAATGTACATTCACATTAAACATTTTCAATTTCGAAACTGTTAGACTTCATGAATATTTTTATATTTTCTGCGTAAAACACAATTCGGGATGAGGCATATTTTACCAAAAATAAAATACACCGGTCTCCTGTAAATTCAGTAAAATGTTCATGTTTATATTGAACTTACATATATTTGCCCACGATAATATGATACAATATAATAAACTGGGTATTCATTTGAATACATTATAAGTAATATCGAAAGAACTAAACTATGGAAGCATATTTGTGCCACAACTTAACCACATAAAATAACGTGAAAATAATGGAGGATTTCGCAAAAAAAATTATTTTTCGCGAAAACATCCATATTTTCACGATTAAAAAAAAGTTATGTTAACACGAATTTATTTCTGTTAGTGCTCTAAACTGCCACAACATAAAGATAAAGTTTTCATATAAATAATGGAGGATTTCACGAAAACACATAACTTTTCACGAAACTTTAAAAATTTCACGAAAGACATTTTTGCATGAAAATAATGGAAGATTTCACGAAATCAGATAACTTTTAATGAAAGCGTAACAATTTCACGAAAGATGAAGGTTATCTAAAAATAATGGAAGCATATTTGTGCCACAACTTAACCACATAATATAACGTGAAAATTATAGATGTTTTCGCGAAAAAAAGTTATCTGTTTTCGAGAAAAAAATCTGTTTTCGTGAAATCCTCCATTATTTTCATGGATACTATATCTTTATGTTGAGGCAATTTAGGGCATTATCAGGAATAAATTCGTGTAAATTTCTTTTGTGTGTAATTTATCTGTCTTCGCGAAAAAAAATTTTTTTTTGCGAAAACCTCCATTCTTTTCACGTTAATTTATATGGTTAAGTTGTGGCGCAAATATGCTTCCATACTAAACAACACGAATCTTAGATGTGCTTTAAAACACTTGTTAATGGCATTCGGGCCCTCGACATAAACAAATGTCAAATTTAACAAACGTGAAGTCTAGACCACTGAGCTATATAGCCGATAATAGTAATTACAGTAATTTCAGTTACAATGATTAAACATTTCCATGTTCGTATGTGTTGATTTCGGATTCATACCCATCAGACCTGATTTATCTATAATATTTACTAGAAATCTGAAAAAAATGTCATATTTTTTTTCAAAACATAGGTTCCACCGAGATTTGAACTCGGATCGCAGGATTCAGAGTCCTGAGTGCTAACCATTACACCATGGAACCACCTACGTATAGCTATTGACGTATAAGATTATTTAATGATAAACGTTTATCGAAGGTAGATCATTAGAACTTGTCAGTGGTACAATTATTCAGGCGACTTGAAGACGGCGATCCAAGTTATTATTAAGCACGTTTGATTTGGTCATACATTTCACATGTTTAGCGCTTGTTACTGTAATGAGTTTAATTAATCATTAAGTTTTATAGATGCAAAAACTTGAATAATTCAAATATATTACTACTGCATCGGCTATTAATAATACAGTTAAATATGTATAGCTTTAAGCGTCTCTAAATCGAATTCCAGGTGTGTTGTGTTAGTTGGAAAGTATAAACCGTTCGACGGACTTGAATATTAAACATTTATTGTATGCTTAACTTAAACTCGTCTAATTCACAACTTAAACCAAATGCAAATGTCCCCAATGGCAAGAGTAATATGTTATCTTCCGTTCAAACGTTTACGTTATCACATTGGTTCTATGGTGTAATGGTTAGCACTCTGGACTTTGAATCCAGCGATCCGAGTTCAAATCTCGGTAGAACCTACAATTTTTAGCTGACATTATGCACACTCCTAAATGCTCTCAGTTACACATCCCTTCGGTAACTGTTTACGATCAACCCAGTTATGTCACCAGCATTTGAAAGGTAACTAATCAGCGAAAAGAAATCCGTCGACAAAATGTACATTCACATTAAACATTTTCAATTTCGAAACTGTTAGACTTCATGAATAGTTTTATATTTTCTGCGTAAAACACAATTCGGGATGAGGCATATTTTACCAAAAATAAAATACACCGCCCTCCTGTAAATTCAGTAAAAAGTTCATGTTTATATTGAACTTACATATATTTGCCTGCGATAATATGATAAAATATAATAAACTGGGTATTCATTTGAATACATTATAAGTTATATCGAAAGAACTAAACAACACGAATCTTAGATGTGCTTTAAAACACTTGTTAATGGCATTCGGGCCCTCGACATAAACAAATGTCAAATTTAAAAAACGTGAAGTCTTGACCACTGAGCTATATAGCCGATAATAGTAATTACAGTAATTTCAGTTACAATGATTAAAAATTTCCATGTTCGTATGTGTTAATTTCGGATTCATACCCATCAGACCTGATTTATCTATAATATTTACTAGAAATCTGAAAAAAATGTCATATTTTTTTTCAAAACATAGGTTCCACCGAGATTTGAACTCGGATCGCAGGATTCAGAGTCCTGAGTGCTAACCATTACACCATGGAACCACCTACGTATAGCTATTGACGTATAAGATTATTTAATGATAAACGTTTATCGAAGGTAGATCATTAGAACTTGTCAGTGGTACAATTATTCAGGCGACTTGAAGACGGCGATCCAAGTTATTATTAAGCACGTTTGATTTGGTCATACATTTCACATGTTTAGCGCTTGTTACTGTAATGAGTTTAATTAATCATTAAGTTTTATAGATGCAAAAACTTGAATAATTCAAATATATTACTACTGCATCGGCTATTAATAATACAGTTAAATATGTATAGCTTTAAGCGTCTCTAAATCGAATTCCAGGTGTGTTGTGTTAGTTGGAAAGTATAAACCGTTCGACGGACTTGAATATTAAACATTTATTGTATGCTTAACTTAAACTCGTCTAATTCACAACTTAAACCAAATGCAAATGTCCCCAATGGCAAGAGTAATATGTTATCTTCCGTTCAAACGTTTACGTTATCACATTGGTTCTATGGTGTAATGGTTAGCACTCTGGACTTTGAATCCAGCGATCCGAGTTCAAATCTCGGTAGAACCTACAATTTTTAGCTGACATTATGCACACTCCTAAATGCTCTCAGTTACACATCCCTTCGGTAACTGTTTACGATCAACCCAGTTATGTCACCAGCATTTGAAAGGTAACTAATCAGCGAAAAGAAATCCGTCGACAAAATGTACATTCACATTAAACATTTTCAATTTCGAAACTGTTAGACTTCATGAATAGTTTTATATTTTCTGCGTAAAACACAATTCGGAATGAGGCATATTTTACCAAAAATAAAATACACCGCCCTCCTGTAAATTCAGTAAAAAGTTCATGTTTATATTGAACTTACATATATTTGCCTGCGATAATATGATAAAATATAATAAACTGGGTATTCATTTGAATACATTATAAGTTATATCGAAAGAACTAAACAACACGAATCTTAGATGTGCTTTAAAACACTTGTTAATGGCATTCGGGCCCTCGACATAAACAAATGTCAAATTTAAAAAACGTGAAGTCTTGACCACTGAGCTATATAGCCGATAATAGTAATTACAGTAATTTCAGTTACAATGATTAAAAATTTCCATGTTCGTATGTGTTAATTTCGGATTCATACCCATCAGACCTGATTTATCTATAATATTTACCAGAAATCTGAAAAAAATTTCATAATATTTTTTTTCAAAATATAGGTTCCACCGAGATTTGAACTCGGATCGCAGGATTCAGAGTCCTGAGTGCTAACCATTACACCATGGAACCACCTACGTTTAGCGGTTGACGTATAAGATTATTTAATGATAAACGTTTATCGCAAGGTAGATCATTAGAACTTGTCAGTGGTACAATTATTCAGGCGACTTGAAGACGGCGATCCAAGTTATTATTAAGCACGTTTGATTTGGTAGTGAATTTCACATGTTTAGCGCTTGTTACTGTAATGAGTTTAATTAATCATTAAGTTTTATAGATGCAAAAACTTGAATAATTCAAATATATTATTACTGCATCGGCTATTAATAATACAGTTAAATATGCATAGCTTTAAGTGTCTCTAAATCGAATTCCAGGTGTGTTGTGTTAGTTGGAAAGTATAAACCGTTCGACGGACTTGAATTTTAAACATTTATTGTATGCTTAACTTAAACTCGTCTAATTCACAACTTAAACCAAATGCAAATGTCCCCAATGGCAAGAGTAATGTGTTATCTTCCGTTCAAACGTTTACGTTGTCACATCGGTTCTATGGTGTAATGGTTAGCACTCTGGACTTTGAATCCAGCGATCCGAGTTCAAATCTCGGTAGAACCTACATTTTTAAGCTGACATTATGCACACTCCTAAATGCTCTCAGTTACACATCCCTTCGGTAACTGTTTACGATCAACCCAGTTATGTCACCAGCATTTGAAAGGTAACTAATCAGCGAAAAGAAATCCGTCGACAAAATGTACATTCACATTAAACATTTTCAATTTCGAAACTGTTAGACTTCATGAATATTTTTATATTTTCTGCGTAAAACACAATTCGGCATGAGGCATATTTTACCAAAAATAAAATCCACCGGTCTCCTGTAAATTCAGTAAAATGTTCATGTTTATATTGAACTTACATATATTTGCCCACGTTAATATGATAAAATATAATAAACTGGGTATTCATTTGAATACATTATAAGTAATATCGAAAGAACTAAACAACACGAATCTTAGATGTACTTTAAAACTCTTGTTAACCCTTTCCTGTATAGATACTCATTTTTACGCATGTGCGACCAGTGTAGATCCAGATCAGCCGGCACATCCGTGCCGTCTGATCAGGATCTGCACTGGTCGCATTTTGGTCAGAAATATCCTAATGAATCAAAAAGCCAACAGTTTAGATCCTGATTTAAATCCTGCGATCCGAGTTCAAATCTCGGTGGAACCTATGTTTTGAAAAAAAATATTTTGACATTTTTTCAGATTTCTAGTAAATATTATAGATAAATCATAATATTTTTTTTCAAAACATAGGTTCCACCGAGATTTGAACTCGGATCGCAGGATTCAGAGTCCTGAGTGCTAACCATTACACCATGGAACCACCTACGTTTAGCTGTTGACGTATAAGATCATTTAATGATAAACGTTTATCGCAAGGTAGATCATTAGAACTTGTCAGTGGTACAATTATTCAGGCGACTTGAAGACGGCGATCCAAGTTATTATTAAGCACGTTTGATTTGGTCATGAATTTCACATGTTTAGCGCTTGTTACTGTAATGAGTTTAATTAATCATTAAGTTTTATAGATGCAAAAACTTGAATAATTCAAATATATTATTACTACATCGGCTATTAATAATACAGTTAAATATGTATAGCTTTAAGTGTCTCTAAATCGAATTCCAGGTGTGTTGTGTTAGTTGGAAAGTATAAACCGTTCGACGGACTTGAATATTAAACATTTATTGTATGCTTAACTTAAACTCGTCTAATTCACAACTTAAACCAAATGCAAATGTCCCCAATGGCAAGAGTAATATGTTATCTTCCGTTCAAACGTTTACATAGGTTCTATGGTGTAATGGTTAGCACTCTGGACTTTGAATCCAGCGATCCGAGTTCAAATCTCGGTAGAACCTACAATTTTTATGCACACTCCTAAATGCTCTCAGTTACACATCCCTTCGGTAACTGTTTACGATCAACCCAGTTATGTCACCAGCATTTGAAAGGTAACTAATCAGCGAAAAGAATCCGTCGACAAAATGTACATTCACATTAAACATTTTCAATTTCGAAACTGTTAGACTTCATGAATATTTTTATATTTTCTGCGTAAAACACAATTCGGCATGAGGCATATTTAACCAAAAATAAAATCCACCGGTCTCCTGTAAATTCAGTAAAATGTTCATGTTTATATTGAACTTACATATATTTGCCCACGTTAATATTATAAAATATAATAAACTGGGTATTCATTTGAATACATTATAAGTAATATCGAAAGAACTAAACAACACGAATCTTAGATGTACTTTAAAACTCTTGTTAACCCTTTCCTGTATAGATACACATTTTTACGCATGTGCGACCAGTGTAGATCCAGATCAGCCGGCACATCCGTGCCGTCTGATCAGGATCTGCACTGGTCGCATTTTGGTCAGAAATATCCTAATGAATCAAAAAGCCAACAGTTTAGATCCTGATCAGACGGCACGGAAGTGCCGGCTGATATGGATCTAAACTGTTCGCCCTAGCAATAAAGGTGTATCTGTACAGGAAAGGGTTAATGGCATTCGGGCCCTCGACATAAACAAATGTCAAATTTAACAAACGTGAAGTCTAGACCACTGAGCTATATAGCCTATAATAGCCGATAATAGTAATTACAGTAATTTCAGTTACAATGATTAATCATTTCCATGTTCGTATGTGTTGATTTCGGATTCATACCCATACTGATTTATCTATAATATTTACTAGTAATCTGAAAAAATGTCATAATTTTTTTTTTTCAAAACATAGGTTCCACCGAGATTTGAACTCGGATCGCAGGATTCAGAGTCCTGAGTGCTAACCATTACACCATGGAACCACCTACGTTTGGCTTTTGACGTATAAGATTATTTAATGATGACCGTTTATCGCAAGGAAGATTATTAGAACTTGTCAGTGGTACAATTATTCAGGCGACTTGAAGACGGTGATCCAAGTAATTATTAAGTACGTTTGATTTGGTCATGAATTTCACATGTTTAGCGCTTGTTAGTGTATTGAGTTTAATTAATCATTAAGTTTTATAGATGCAAAATCTTGAATTATTCAAATAAATTATTACTGCATCGGCTATTAATATTATAGCTTTTAAATATTTATAGCTTTAAGTGTCTCCAAATCGAATTCCAGGTGTGTTGAGTTAGTTGGAAACTAAAAACCGTTCGACGGACTTGAATATTAAACATTTATTGTATACTTAACTTAAACTCGTCTAATTCACAACTTAAACCAAATGCAAATGTCCCCAATGGCAAGAGTAATATGTTATCTTCCGTTCGAATGTTTACCTTGTCCCATCGGTTCTATGGTGTAATGGTTAGCACTCTGGACTTTGAATCCAACGTTCCGAGTTCAAATCTCGGTAGCACCTACAATTTTTAGCTGACATTATGCACACTCCTAAATGCTCTCAGTGACACATCCCTTCGGTAAAAGTTTACGATCAACCAAGTTATGTCACCAGCATTTGAAAGGTAACTTTACTCACTTTCAGTCGTGAGTAAATCAATTATTCACTAATTACATGTTCCTTTTCAACAACAAACACCGACAATTTAGGATATGGGTATTTATATTTGACAGCATTTCAATTACAGTATAAAATCGAATTTTTGTGCCTGCAACGTTATTGATTTGGCAATGAAAAGTCTACGGAATCGTAATGTGGTGCTCATGAAATTGGTTAGTGATGTTAATTTATACATGAAGCTTTCAATTGTCGTTTGGATCTGAATATTTTCACTGAGTTAACTCTATCACTGTTCTTGGAAGAAATAATATAAGAAATTGTCACTATTTGTCTGTATAAGCTGAAAACACTTTGTAGTATTGATCACTTGGTTTGCAACAATGTTTATGTATATAGTGTTCGTATTTCCTTGCTCTGTCTGTTTGGGTCCAGTTGCCTGTTTGGGTATCAGGAAGTGTCCGACGTTTAAGCCAAATCGAAACACGTGGGTTGCAACAAGGTTCGTCCTAGTCGGTAACGATAATCCAGAAACTGAAAAATACTAACATTCAATTGAGAAAAATATAATAAAACTGACAGTTTAAAACGACTAGCTTATTTGAATTATGCCACAGCCTGTTTGTGATGCGCATCTAAAAGAAATACCAATATTAATAAGTTATATATCACACCGATGAACCACCGAAGGGCGGGCGGGCGGGAAACTGTACACAAACTAAATAAGTGACGCTGTCAAATATAAAACCTCGAGTGATATTTTAAAACACAAACAGCCTTTATATAGGCAACACGAGAAAAACGAGAGGCGGGAAACTATGATCATAACAGGATAAACCGGACCAGATATCTATGCGCACAATAGACTATCCACACAGCAATCGTAACATGTAAAACGTGAATAATTTTATATAGGTTGGGTAAGCTAAATTGGCGATGTTTACAATTATTAATAGAATTTAAACACGGGCTAAGGGATTGCCACACTCCTCCCAACTTTGTTCATAGATAAAAAGAAAATTATCAAAATCTCAATAATGGCAAAATGCCGTTCAATGAAACTTTGCACAAATGAATGTTACTAATGATCTTTATTTTGCATACAGTAAGACACGTTAGAAAAGTAAAGAAAAAAAGCTAGACCTAAAAATTCCTTAAAATTCTATTTACATAAATTCACAAAAACTTAGCAATACAAAACATAATTTTAAATTCCCACGTGAGCGCAATGATACCGACAAGAAAATGTTGTGTACTTTGTAACAAAATTTCAACTACTAAAAGAGAAATCAGTGATTGTCATCTGTTTACGCGACCAGGAAGCGACCAGAAACTTGAAGGTCAAACACACTTTTACTTATATCTTGTAAAGTTTACATATGTAAGTCACGAGGACACAACAAATTGTTGTCAGTATCATATTACTGATGTGGTGTTTTAAAATGATGTTTTGTGTTGTTTAGTTTTTGTGAATTTATGTAAATAGAAGTTTAGGGAATTTTTAGGTCTCGCTATTTGTCTTTACTCTTCTAACGTGTCTTGCCATCTGCAAAATTAAGATACATTATTAACATACATTTGTGCAAAGTTTCATTTAACGGCATTTTGCCGTTATTGAGATTTCGATATTTTTCTATTTATCGACGAACAAAGTTGGGAGGAGTGTGGCAATCCCTTAAGTCAAATTTACGCGTTTAAAGTACTATTTTGCCAAATTATAAATCATCGTCTCGGTAGCACAGTTGGTAACGCATCCGGCTCGCATAAACCTAACCTTTTTTCGACACGGGTTCGATTCACACTGACAAACGGCTATTAAGGAAATATTTTAGATTTATATTTTTTTAAGTTTTATTGCATTTATTGCAAAGTACTGTATGCGTTTCGCTTAAATTTATTTTATCGTGGAAATAATTATTGTGTTAAATATAAATAAAATTTTTAAAAAAAAAAACATGTTTCGAACCATCAACCTTTAACAGCGTAGCTAGCATTGTATTTCAAATTGACTGCGTCGTAGACCACTCGGCTAATGAGACAAGTTTTAGGAGCTTCGCGCTTTTTATTAAACAACGATAAAAAATTAATTCATTGTTTACATATAACGACAATGTAAACACGCCAATGTAAACATTGCCAAATTATAGTCCGATTTTACGCATTGAGCCGTGAATGTACTTTTGTATTTATAGATTTTTGGAATATTCCGCAAAATAGGGATGTTAGGTATTCCCATCATTGCTCATTATGTTGAAATTGTACTGCTCTGTAACAAAAGGTTTCATGGTCGTGGCAGTAACGCTTCTGATTTCTTGTAATATGACATAAGGGTTGTGTGTTCGAATCGCATGAGGAAATTTCATTTTTTTTCTGTATGTAATGTCTTTTATTCAATAAATTCATATTGACACCGTCAAAAATGACATTAAACCGTACAAATTTCGAGTAAGCTTTCATCAAGCGAGTTGATAAAATGTCGCGATTGGTGCTTACTCAAAACACATTTTTGGGCGATGCAAAACATTGTATAAAGTGGTTTTGAATTATGTTAATTATCAAAGAAAAAGAATGTACAGAACGCCAGGATTCACAATTGTCAACGCTCCTTTGGTACGGAGGTGTATGGGGTCAGGGCAAGCTGCTCAACAAAAATTTATTGTTATAAATGGAATGAACATGGACAAAATTGAACGTGGGTGCAAAATATAAAGATAAAACAGCTCAATACAATTAAAAATAATATCATATGAACTAAATAAAAAATTATTAAAAAAGAAATGAGACAAACATAAAAAGTTATTTTATTGGATTCGAACATGCAATGTTTTGCATCATAGCCCGAGATCTTATCCACTGAGCTATTGCGTCGTGACTAATTATCAGCTGCTTTGAACAGGTTTCAATGTCACATAAGTAAAGTAATTTAACGGTAAATCTGTAAAATGACGCACTTCACCTATTTAGTATAATTGTCGGTCATCCTGATGACCGACATATTATAATGGACCAAACTTGAGCTTTCTACCTGAACACCGGTTAACAGCGATGTAAAGCAAAGATCACGGTCCAGACGGAACGGATAATTTAGACAAGTAGACTCTTACTAAGTCGTTATTTATGGATAGACTCTTACTCAGTCGTTATCTATGAAAACCTAGAAGCCTCTTATTGGCTGTTAAACGACGTCATATCTGGAGTCTGTACCTATTCTTAAATCCTATCTCCAGCTTCCTATTCGCTAGGCTTATTACTCATAAAGATATTTCCGACAAAGAACAATAAACATATACATAGATTTTGTCTAGTAAATGTATACTGTGTTTGAATGTACAGCTTATAACTTTATTAGCAACTAGAATATGTAGAGAGCACTGAAAAGAGATTAGCTAATTATTTTCTTTATTTTCTTAAGTACGAACTTCTGCAGCATTTTGTGAAACTCTGGGATCAGGGGTATCCCGGGGAACGTTTTGCATGTTTAAGCTAGCTCGATGTGGAGAACACTCGTTGGTACTTTGATAAATTTGCTAAACTGTTATCTTGTATTTTGTCACTGAACTGGTTATTAAAGTTTTATAAGGTTTTGAATGTAAAAAAATATCATTGGAACATCAGAACTCACATTTTTGCAGAAATCTTAAATCGGGTCATGAAACTGACAATAACAGACAATACAAGTTTTAGCTATCCAAAGTTTAAATTTGGTTTTGAATCTACAAAATAATCTTGGGAACATGCGAACACACATATCGGGTCACGAAACGGTCAATAATAGACAAAACAAAATTTTGCTTTCTAAAAAGCTAGTCAATCATTAGCATAACCTTTTAACAAACAAAGACGGCGCTGAAGTGCATACTTTAGGCGAATTTGAAATAAACGCGTTTGGTTGTTATTGGAAGTCATAAGGCATTCTAAGTAAATACCAACATTCTTACGAAATTGTTCTTGATCAGAAAGGGCAATGTTATCATACAAGTGAGTCCCGGTCAGACTGTGTGAACATTTTTATCTCCCACTCTGTGACAGTGAAAAACTTTGTTTTTTTAACGTATTCTGAAGCTTTTGGTATGTATTAACAGCTTGATTACCGTTGCTTTCTAACACTTTCTGACACAAAATAGTGTTTGATAAACTTTTCAATTTCGGTTTACCTCCAGGTTAATTATTTTGTTTGCAAACAGGGTTAGTTTTATCACCTGCTTAAATACATCTCCTTCGAAAGAAGAATAACTATTGATAAACTTACATTTTTGTATGACATCCAATAAATATAAAGCGCTTTAATTTCAAGTGGCTTAAAGTTCAAACTTCTGTGCCGTCTTGTTGAAAGGTTGTGCTAATGACCGACTAGCTTTTTGGAAAGCTAAAACTTGTAACAATGGACTTGTCCGAAAGGTCACAGCTCACGGGTCAAAATCGAACTATACCTTTGCCAAATAATAATCAGCGAAAAGAAATCCGTTGACAAAATGTACATTCACACTAAATATTTTCAATTCCGAAACTGTTAGACTTCATGAATAGTTTTATATTATCTGCGTAAAACACAATTCGGGATAAGGCATATTTTAACAAAAATAAAATCCACCGGTCTCCTGTAAATTCAGTAAAATGTTCATGTTTATATTGAACTTACATATATTTGCCCACGATAATATGATACAATATAATAAACTGGGTATTCATTTGAATACATTATAAGTAATATCGAAAGAACTAAACATCACGAATCTTAGATGTGCTTTAAAACTCCTGTTAATGGCATTCGGGCCCTCGACATAAACAAATGTCAAATTTAACAAACGTGAAGTCTAGACCACTGAGATATATAGCCGTTAATAGTAATTACAGTAACTTCAGTTACAATGTTTAAACATTTCCATGTTCGTATGTGTTAATTTCGGATTCATACCAATCAGACCTGATTTATCTATAATATTTACTAGTAATCTGAAAAAAAATGTCATAATATTTTTTTTCAAAACATAGGTTCCACCGAGATTTGAACTCGGATCGCAGGATTCAGAGTCCTGAGTGCTAACCATTACACCATGGAACCACCTACGTAACAAGTGTATAAGATTATTTAATGATAAACGTTTATCGCAAGGTAGATTATTAGAACTTGTCAGTGGTACAATTATTCAGGCGACTTGAAGACGGTGACCCAAGTAATTATTAAGTACGATTGATTTGGTCATGAATTTCACATGTTTAGCGCTTGTTAGTGTATTGAGTTTAATTAATCATTAAGTTTTATAGATGCAAAAACTTGAATAATTCAAATATATTATTACTGCATCGGCTATAAATAATACAGTTAAATATTTATTGCTTTAAGTGTCTCCAAATCGAATTCCAGGTGTGTTGAGTTAGTTGGAAAGTATAAACCGTTCGACGGACTTGAATATTAAACATTTATTGTATGCTTAACTTAAACTCGTCTAATTCACAACTTAAAGCAAATTCAAGTGCCCCCAATGGCAAGAGTAATATGTTATCTTCCGTTCGAACGTTTACGATGTCACATCAGTTCTATGGTGTAATGGTTAGCACTCTGGACTTTGAATCCAGCGATCCGAGTTCAAATCTCGGTAGAACCTACAATTTTTAGCTGACATTATGCTCGCTTCTTAATGCACTCGGTGACAAATCCCTTCGGTAACAGTTTACGATCAACCCAGTTATGTCACCAGCATTTGAAAGGTAACTAATCAGCGAAAAGAAATCCGTTGACAAAATGTACATCCACATTAATTGTTTTCAATATCGTAACTGGTAGAATTCATGAATATTTTTAAAATATTTTATGCGTAAAACACAATTCGCGATGAGGCATACTTTTACCAAAAATAAAATTAACCGGCTAGTGTAAATTAAATGAAATGTTCATGTTTATATTAAACTTACATATATTTGCCCACGATAACATGATTAAAAATATAATAAACACGGTATTCATCTAAATATATTATAAGTAATATCGAAAGAACTAAAAAAAAACAAAAATCTTAGATGTACTTTTAAAGTCTTGTAAATGGCATTCGAGCCCTCGACATAAACAAATGTCAAATTTAACAACGTTGAAGTCTAGACCAGTAAGCTATATAGTCGATAATAGTAATAACATTATTTTCAGTTACAATTATTTAAGATTTCCATGTTCATATGTGTTGATTTCGGATTCAAAACCATCAGACGTGATTTAATTATAACATTAACTAGTAATCTGAAAAAAAAAGTCATAATATTTGTGTTCAAAACATAGGTTCCACCGAGATTTGAAATCGGATTGCAGGATCCCGAGTGCTAATCATTACACCACCGAATCACCAGCAATGGCGACGAATAAGATAATTTTATGGGAACCATTTATCGCATAGATCATAAGAACCAGTCAGCGTTACAATAAGTAAGACAACTGGAAGACGGCAATGCAAGTTATTATTACGTACGTTTGTTGTTATCTTGAATTTCAAATGCTTTGCGATTGTTCATTAACATCGTGTATTGTGTTTAACTTAAGCATAAAGATTAAAGTTATATTCATGCAAATCTTGGTAATGTTCAAATATCGTATTATTATTGCATTGACTATAAATATAACAATTAAATATTTATTGCTTATAACTTTCTTCAAATCGAGTTCCAGGTGTTGGGTTATGTTGGAAAGTGTAAACCGTTAGACGGACTTGAATATTAAACATTTATTGTATGCTTAACTTAAACTCGTGTTATTCACAAATTAAAACAAATGTAAATGTCCCCAATGGCAAGAGTAATTTGTTATCGTCCGTTCGAACGTTAACAATGTCACATCGGTTCTATGGTGTAATGGTGAGAACTCTGGACTTTGAATCCAGTGTTCCGAGTTCAAATCTCGGTAGAACCTACAGTTTTTAGCCGACATTAAACACGCTCCTTTAAGATAAACTGACACATGCTTAGTATCCAACAAAATACTTTCCAATTTAAGTAATTACCTATATCTCATATAAATAAATCTAATTCATTAAAAAAAAAAAACGCCATAAATTACTAGAATTTCGGAATGGGCGGAGCTTAATATCGATGACGCCATTGGGTCTTTCGCGCTTATGAACAATAGTGTAAATAGTACACTTATTTCATTATACTTACAGTGATTTGATAAATTTTAATGACGATGGATATTTTTGCTGTGATCGATTGTAAAAAACAAAACAAAATGATATTAGCTTGTTTAGATACTCAAAGGAGAAGACAGAAAATTTCGGTTGAAATATAAAAAAGGAAAGGGCTGTACACAAGACCTATTGTCCCTTCGAAGGTTCGCGTATCTGCGAACATCATTTTTTATCGGCAAAGTTTTGTTGTAAATTCAGTGATTCGACAACAAATGCCAATAAGTTTTCTTAAATGTTTGATATCCGACATATTTACCTTAGACAAAACAAACAAGAGTGCCAAACTGACACAAAATACGCCCGTCAAAATGCTGATCATCAAAGTTGCGTAACGATCTGATGAAAATTGTTCGACTTGGAGAGCAGATACCGCTAATTCAGTTTTTGGACAATATAAGGGCCATAATTCAGGAGTGCATGGGGGGATTTGGCTGGTTATAGAACTTGGTCGAGATATTATGCCCACCAACATATTCACCAAGTTTGATAAAGACCGGATGAAAACTCTTTGACTTAGAGAGCGTAAACCCTTATTTTGGACAATTCAAGGGCCATAATTCAGGAGTGCATGGGGGATTTGGCTGGTTATTGAACTTGGTCCAGATATTATGCCCACCAAGATATTCACCAAGTTTGATAAAGACAGGACAAAAACTCTTTGACTTAGAGAGCGGAAACCCAAATTTTGGACAATTCAAGGGCCATAATTAAGGAGTGCCTGGGGGGATTTGGCTGGTTATAGAACTTGGTCGAGATATAATGCCCACCAACATATTCACCAAGTTTGATGAAGACCGGATGAAAACTCTTTGACTTAGAGAGCGGAAACCCTGTGGACGCCGCCCGCCCGCCGCAGGTGTTCCCATAATACGTCCCGTTTTTCAAACGAGCATATAAAAAGGAAAGGGCTCTAGGCAAAGTCCTATTGTCCCGGTAAAAGTTCGCTTATCTGCAAACATCTTTAATATAAGCTTGGTTTTGTTTTAAATCCAATTAATAATAATAATAATAATAATAATAATAATAATAGCCAATTAGTTCTCGTAAATGTTTTAAATCCGACGCGTTGTCGACTATATTACTTTACTATACGTCGCCAAAACGTAAGTAAGTTATGCCAAAAAGACCTGTACTGAATACATTTACAATTTGGTAACAACAACAACAACAGCTTGAGACTTCAATATAATAAAAATATCAAATACCATCGATGTGTTTCACGTGAAGGATGAGTCGCGGGTAAAATGTTTCAGGAAATATGTACAGTTATACTGTTATACGTGATTTTGCAAATATCTTATCTCGTAGTACCGGTACTTGCCTTACAAAAAACAAGAAAAGACTGACATTGCAGTATTTACTTTTATCAAGAACTTAAATACAAATTTTACTACTCATTGCCAACCCTAGTATATATGGAGTGAAGGGTTATATCAAAACATAAGAAAACGATTAAGATAAATAATTTTTATTTTGTTCCTATGTTATACCAAAGCATTTGAAGAAAGAATCATCATAACAATTAAATCTAAAGACATATTGGTAATACACTACACTAACTTCTCTAGAACTAGGGAACTGGCTACAATCTTATACAATCAACCAAGCTACTGTGTTTTTATTAATATGGCAACTTTACTTGGAACTAAAAATAAGGACTTTTGCTTTAAGAATGCAGAAAGTCATGTGAAAACAGCAAGAGGTATATCAAACACATGTCATCAAACTGAACATTTGAATTGATTTTACCATTCTAAACTTCTTTTAACCGCGGTTATATCATACATTATGTCCGTATATTTAGATAGACAGTAGTTGTAAATGTTTAAAGGCATGAAAAAATGCTTTTCAATATTTTTGGAATAAACTTATAAATTATTTCATCCAAAATTTGATTTTCAAAATAAATTAAAACTATTTTTATCTGCTAATGTTTATTTGGACATGACCAAAAATATTAATGCACTTATAAATCTTGTATATTGGTCTATTTTTATCGAAGATCTTAAAAAACAAAGAGAATTATCAGGCCTGTGTTCTGTGCTCCTGACTTTAGGTTTTAATTAAATTTCTGCTCTTTAATAATTTAAGTTTTTGTTCACATCATAATTATTGCACAAACATTAATCTTGTTAAAGGTTTCCACTCGAGCAAATGCGAAATCACACCTATTAACACTATGTGTATAATTATATATGTTATCATAAGAAAACTATACCTTTTGAAAAAAAAATGCTTATTTTAAAAAAAAAATTATCGAATAATATGGCCCATGGGTAAATAACACTTCTCTCAAAAACCAATTAAATGATAGAAAACACTTATTTCAACTATGAAAGCCTACATTTCTCTTTCTATTGATCCGAGTGTTGTTTTTTTTTTTTGGTGTAACAATGATCTGGATCGTCTCAGTATAAAATATTTCTTACTTTAAAAGAAAAAAAACATGTAAACATTACTGCATGCTTGCTCAAAACAACAAAATACATGTACAAATAAGTATACATATTAGTGTATCATTTTAAAACCTATATTTTATATACTTCATGATATGTGATTACATTTTTTTTGTTATGCATAAAATGTTGTGAGCAGTTCAACAAGTGTCTATAAAAACAAAGTAGTTTGGAAAACATTGCCTACGATCATAATAAAATTATGACTTAGTCTGGAGACCTGTCTTAAATCTTAAGCATCTGATTGGCTGAAATCAGATATTTGAGATTTGAGACAGGTCTCCAATTTTAAATTTATGATCTTGGGCCAATAGCTTTCCTTCAAGCCACAAGTAAAGCCAAAAAATTGCAATTGTTCATTTTGTAAGCTAATAAGCTGAAACTGTAAATAGCAGACAACATTAACGCAGAGAAAACTGTTTGCAACAGCCTATAATCCAGATATCAAAAGTCTTTACAAACTGAAATTATAAACGTGTACTCCTAAAATATGTGGCAAGTTCAAATTATTCCTTAATGCCTATTCAGGAATTAAATGCATATATCTGCTGGCAGTGCAACCCCTGTATAAATGTCCTATATGTCATGTCAAAGGCAAAGAAAACCAGTGATATTTTATTTTCATTTAACTCTTTAATTTTTTATATGGTTTATATTACAAGTGTAACAAGTGTAGATCCAAGATGTGTAAGCTGAACTGGATTAACAATATTTCCACATGTAATATAAGCCATATATTCAGCCAATCAAATGCTTGAGATCCGAGACTGGTCTCCATTCTCAATTTTATAACACTGGGCACTAATAAAGTAGTGTAGAGTAAAATTATCCATATCGTGATACATACATATAGATTATTAAATTAAAAAAATATATCGTCAAATCTGTTGTGAAAACGGATATTAAAATAAAATCAAACAAATCTTTTATTTCTTTTCACTGATTCCTATACTCTAAGAAAATAATATTTGTTCACAAACTGTTAACTTGTATTTCTGATTGCATAGAATAGTTTATACAAAACCTTAATATATGCAAGTATTTTACTGAATTCAATGTTGTCATGTTAGTCTTTTCATGTAGGGCTGAGAATTAAATGATTTTTTTTTGTCTTTTTTTTTGGGGGGGGGGGGATGGGGTACTACTGTTCTAAGTATTTTAAGTATAAATGCCTTTGAAGTGTAAGTTCAGTTTAACACTCTTACATATAAGGCTTTTACGCATTCAATTTTGGCTATTACATTATGACAAAAAACATTAGATATAATGTCAGGAATTGTTGTTCCAATCAGCACTGCTAATTAGTCTTAATTGGAAACAAAAGATGTGTGTATTTTTTTATATAAGAAAGAGTTAAACAGGTTCCAGATGATATGATTTATATTTGTTAGCTTTTCTGATCAGTGTGTTTGCCAACTGTTTTATCTGAAGGTTTAGAAAAACCTTCATAGATGTCTATTTCATAATAATCTACTGGGATAATTGAAGGTAAATTGTCAGCATTATTTAATGGTAATTCAAAAACTTTCACATTTGTCATTGAATAGTTACCAACAATGCACTGGTAAAATTTTCTTATTTTACAAATACTGCTGAGCTGTCAAAAATTTTGTGCAGGGCTCAACTGCAACAGGATTTAATAATGCCTTCCAAGACACATTGTACTGTTTTCCAATACATGAAGTTGGAATGAAAATAAGAAGCTACAATGAAAGAAACGTGTTTTTTATCAATTAATTTTCTCATCGTCCTCTCAAATATCTGTAAGATCTGTGACAAACTTTTTTCCGTTCCATTTACTCTTGAATTGTTCTGGCAATGGGAACTCAGCCTGCAATAAACAGAATAACACAGTCAGCATTCTATATTATATGGACATTTAAATATATTGCAACCATTAACCTTTTTTTGGTATCAATCATATATCACAATACTCTGTATGTTATCAATTTGCGCATGCACATGCATATCTAGGTCTACTCATATTGTTACCAGTTTAGACCTTGATAATCATGTGCAACCATGCAGTCTGATCCAAATATTTATTGATTGGTTATGAGTTAATATTTTCAATTCATATATTTCTGTTAAATAATAATGCACACTATACATTCTCTTCCTAAAACTCCATGAAATCCCAGTCCATTACTTTCAAGAAATCTGCAGTAGTTATAGGTTTCACAAGATTATGATTTTTACTGGCATAGTAAATGTCCTTTTCAAGATTGTTTTGATTCAAAGATATGTAAATTGCATAATCAATTCGCAAGGAAGAGCCATTCTTTCTTAAACATTACTTGTGAATCAACTATGTTGGTTGCTATTTGTAATGCCTAGAGTTTGCGCTTTAGTGCTTTCTTTGTAAAGCACAGATTTTACCCCGTTATTCCTTGGTTTTTTTACCTCAGATTTGACCTTTTAGCACCCAGATTTGGCTTAATAATGTATCATAACAATGTCTATGAAACAGGCAAACTTACAAAATCTCCATCATCTTTTGGAACTAGGATATTCATCTCTGAGGACTTTGCTGTGACTATTTCAGCATCCAGGGAGTCTTTGCTAAGGTACATCATGCATCCATCAGTCTTGTCAATGCTGACGGTCGGGCATCTACCTATCACCTGAAAATGGATCATTACTTTAATATATCTATCCCTTTTTTCCATAGCTGCACCTTTATTGCATGGATGAACAGTGTAGACCCAGATCAGCTGGCACATTTGTGCCATCTTATCAGGATCTGCTCACTGCTCATTTATTAGGTTATCTCCGACCAAAAAGCAAACAGAGCAGACTTTGATCAGCTGTGCCAGCTGAACTGATCTACACTGTTCGCACATGTGTAAATCACGTACATATGGAGTAAATGGTTAAGAAACTATTGTCAAGACCATAATGTTCTCATGTAAATGCAGGTGCAGCATTTAACTTGGAACACAAAACAACAACAACAACAGCAAGAAGATAGTATGCTCTAACTGACTCACCTGAGCTTGAACACTCTGGCAGTTAACAAATTCAATGGAAGAAACCACATCATCAAACGCTATTGCTACTTTCTTACAGCTATCTGTAAATGAAATCAGAAATTCCTTAATCAAACACCATCACTTAATTCCTGGCATATGGCTGTTATACCACAGGCATGGTTCCAAAGCAGTTGGCACATCCATGTTGTCTGATCAGGATCTACAATGCTGGTAGATTAAACTCATACGACACTGATGTGCATGCTGATCCGGATCAACACTGGTAACACATGAGATAAAACCCATATGATATGGAGTACTTATCACAAAATACATGACCAATTTCAATATTTTTTTTAGTCTAAAATCCTCAAATAAATCAATACAGAATGGTGATTACTGTTAAAAACATTGTATTAATGAATTACTAATGGGGCCTTTTTGTACTAATTACGTGCAATCAACATGTTTTTTGTTTCTTCAATTTCATACCTGAGGAAGACATAAAAGTCGAACCGTGTATTAACTAATTTTGAAAATTCTTGTGTTGTTTTGCTTTTTTCACTGCCAAAGAAAGGGGCCTATAGCCTTTAGTTAAAAATAAAATTGGGTAATTTTACCTTAAAGGGGAATGAAAAACTTTTCTCTTTTTGGTTAATTGTTTGTGGTGTCTTATAATTATTTGAAATTGATATTCTTATAAACGCATGCTCCTTTATTCTCTCTACCGTTTTGCTGCATGGTGAGGCTGTGTTTTCTGACTGTGGTGATTCCTGATATGCATATTTCACTTACTTTGGAAAGTAGACCTTTGTGGAAAACTTTTTTTTTAAATTCAATTTGAGTGAAGAGGGGGCTGCACAAACTTACCAACAATGATGGAGTTGATCTTTCCTCTGACTTGGAGGGTGCTGTCTTGACATTTGAACATATACACTGATTGTTTGATATTGGTATCGTCTATAACCATTGTCTTGTTACCAACTTGATACTCCTAAAATTATATTCAATTCATTTTTGTAAAGTAACTTTGCTTTTCAGGTCTTTGATTTAACCGTTTACTAACTAAAAACATATTTTATCACATGGGCAACCAGTGAAGATCCTGATCAGCTGGCATATCGGCACTGTCTGGTCAGGATCTGCACCGTTTGCATCCATGAGGTTATTTCTGACCTAGAAGTGTAAAGATCTTCATCAGATGGCACAGATGTGCTAGCTGATCTGGATCTACAAAGATCGCACACATGATAAAACATGTATATAATGGAGTAAATGAAGGCATTTGCAAAGAGATATACCAGTTTTATTTCACCGAGAAAATTCTATAATTCACTGGCAAGTATAAAACTAAATTTGTACAACGTACACTTTGGGTAATATTTTATAGTTGCAAAGAAAATTCATTATTTGAATCTGCCAGTCTGATAGAAAAGTACACTGGCATAAACATAAGGAAAAGGTTGTTATTTTCAATTATTGACCATTAGTATATTACAACTTATAATCAGGACATCACGGTACTGACCACGACCCATTTTTTATCCTGAAGCTCCAGAACTGGGGGTTTGGCTGCTGGGGCTGCCTTGGGTGCAGTAGGTTTGGGAGCTGGTTTTGGTGGGTTGGCTGCCTTGAACGGAGCTGGACCAGCACGAACCCCGGTTGAGCTGGTAGTAGAGCTAGATGCCCTCAGAGCTGGATTCTTGTGGGTTTTCATGTCATCTGTTACCTTCTTTAAGCCTGAAATACACGTTTGTTATAATAAACTTGTCAAACATAACTAAGCCAGAGACAACAGTATGTGTAATATATCGTACTGAGCATTTCTTATTGCTGCTCTAAATTACATTAGCCAACAGAATTAGAAACGTAACTTGTTTTCATGATGTCACCTTGTCTTGAGCACACTATTCCCCCAAGAAGATTTCTTTGTTCCAAGTTTGATTTGACTCATTTCGTTATCGCTTAGAAACATGTGATGAAATGAATCTAACGACATTGTCTTATACAAAAAATATTAAACCATTACTCCATAGAAACTCGTTTATTTGGTGAATTCATACGGTCATTAATTATAAATTTTCTGACCAAGATGCAACCAGTGCAGACCCAGATTTGATAACATGAATGTGCTGATTTGGATCTACACTGTTTATCCTAGTAATATATATGGAAGAAAGCGTTAATTTGTCCACAAAATTTATGATTAAGCCCTTCAAAGACTCAGTTAATAACAATTTTCCTGCACTCATTTAATATTTATTGTATTACATGACAAGTCATATCAGAAATAACCTAATTAATATAAAATTGAACAGTGTTGATCCTGATCAGCATGCTGATCTCTGATCTGGATCTTGTTTGCTCATGGGACATCAACTTTATCACACAGAATAAAGGGTTAACCTAAAATTAGGTATTCTTTTACTCAACATGGCTAAACAACCTTGTAATACCAGGGTATATGTTTTCTTTAAATAAGAAAAAAATTTTATTAATACCAAAAACATCCTTCAGTCCATACAAAATGGTTTTTGTTGTATATTCATGTCATTGTTTTTCCTGGTATGAACTTTAGAATTATGCCACCAGATTAACAGAAATTCCTTTTTCATTCAATTTTTTTAGTGTTGAGGTAATGTGAGTTTGTTAATATTAAGAGTTTTGTCCCTTTGTCTATAGTATAATGTTTGAGTTTTGTCCCTTTGTTTATAGTAAATGTGTATATGACTTGAAGAACTATTCATGCTATTTATTTGATGACCCTGTACCTAAGGAAGAAGCCCACCATTTTCAAAAGACCTGGACATGTTTGACAAGTATATGGACAGAATGGGATAATATAAAAACATTTTGTTTCCAAGACTTTCCTGCTTCAATCTCTTTATCTATAGAATTCTAATTTCTATGCAACAAGTTTTGGCTCAAAAAAGCCTATGAAGGACTACAAGGGCTTTAATTTATATGTAATTAAAATATTGAAAATGTGCATATCTAAGCACATTATTGCAAGAAAATATCATAGTAATATATGCTAAAATTGTGTAGATTTTTGTGATTCAGGCAGATCCAGAGGTGCTTCAGTGGGGATGCTCAAAGCATCATTTTTGGGCAGCAATATTTAATTTTAATTGGGATTTTGGCCACACTGTTGGAAAATATCATATAACTACCTAAGAATGCCCCAAATAAACCCCCTTCTGAAAATTGCGTTCACCGCATGTGTGTGATTCCTTAAATCTTGATTACCTGAAGAAATGGCTGTCCCTCTATTGATTTCAGCAAACAGGGCATTTCGAGTGTCAGCCGTACTGTCTCCGCCATCTGTTGCTGATGGAGGAGGAGGGGGTGGTGGGGGACCTGGTGGGGAAGGAGGTGGAGGGCACCACCTGCTGGTGCTGCTGGTGCACTGGGCGCTGCTGAGGCATCTCCTCCCTGAAAAATAGTTAATTCAACGAACTACAGGGGAGAAATAAAGCTTCCAAGCACTCACAGTGTGTTTTGCTAGGGCAAGTGAGAAGTTTCTTTTAACCCTTTACTCCGTAGGTGCATCTTTTTTTTTAGAACAATATAGATCCAGGTCCATGCCCTCTGATCAGGATCTACACTGTTCCTTTTTAAATTTATTAGAAAGTTTTTGACCACGAAGTGAACAGTGTACTAGTAAATATTATAGATAAATCAGGTCTGATGGGTATGAATCCGAAATCAACACATACGAACATGGAAATGTTTAATCATTGTAACTGAAATTACTGTATCATATTATCGTGGGCAAATATATGTAAGTTCAATATAAACATGAACATTTTACTGAATTTACAGGAGACCGGTGTATTTTATTTTTGGTAAAATATGCCTCATCCCGAATTGTGTTTTACGCAGAAAATATAAAAATATTCATGAAGTCTAACAGTTTCGAAATTGAAAATGTTTAATGTGAATGTACATTTTGTCGACGGATTTCTTTTCGCTGATTAGTTACCTTTCAAATGCTGGTGACATAACTGGGTTGATCGTAAACAGTTACCGAAGGGATGTGTAACTGAGAGCATTTAGGAGTGTGCATAATGTCAGCTAACAATTGTAGGTTCTACCGAGATTTGAACTCGGATCGCTGGATTCAAAGTCCAGAGTGCTAACCATTACACCATAGAACCGATGTGACAACGTAAACGTTTGAACGGAAGATGACATATTACTCTTGCCATTGGGGACATTTGCATTTGGTTTAAGTTGTGAATTAGACGAGTTTAAGTTAAGCATACAATAAATGTTTAATATTCAAGTCCGTCGAACGGTTTATACTTTCCAACTAACACAACACACCTGGAATTCGATTTAGAGACACTTAAAGCTATACATATTTAACTGTATTATTAATAGCCGATGCAGTAATAATATATTTGAATTATTCAAGTTTTTGCATCTATAAAACTTAATGATTAATTAAACTCATTACAGTAACAAGCGCTAAACATGTGAAATTCATGACCAAATCGAACGTGCTTAATAATAACTTGGATCGCCGTCTTCAAGTCGCCTGAATAATTGTACCACTGACAAGTTCTAATGATCTACCTTCGACAAACGTTTATCATTAAATAATCTTATATGTCAACAGCTAAACGTAGGTGGTTCTATGGTGTAATGGTTAGCACTCAGGACTCTGAATCCTGCGATCCGAGTTTAAATCTCGGTGGAACCTATGTTTTGAAAAAAAAGAAGACATTTTTTTCAGATTTTTAGTAAATATTATAGATAAATCAGGTCTGATGGGTATGAATCCGAAATCAACACAAACGAACATGGAAATGTTTATCGGCTATATAGCTCAGTGGTCTAGACTTCACGTTTGTTAAATTTGACATTTGTTTATGTCGAGGGCCCGAATGCCATTAACAAGTGTTTTAAAGCACATTTAAGATTCGTGTTGTTTAGTTCTTTCGATATTACTTATAATGTATTCAAATGAATACCCAGTTTATTATATTGTATCATATTAACGTGGGCAAATATATGTAAGTTCAATATAAACATGAACATTTTACTGAATTTACAGGAGACCGGTGGATTTTATTTTTGGTAAAATATGCCTCATCCCGAATTGTGTTTTACGCAGTAAATATAAAAATATTCATGAAGTCTAACAGTTTCGAAATTGAAAACATTAAATGCGAATGTACATTTTGTCGACGGATTTCTTTTCGCTGATAAGTTACTTTTCGTACTGTTGAAATAACTGCGTTGATCGTAAACTGTTACTGAATGTGTTTGCCAATGAGAGCCTTAAGGGATGTCAGCTTAAAATTGTAGGTTCTACCGAGATTTGAACTCGGATCGCTGGATACAAAGTCCAGAGTGCTATCCATTACACCATTGTTTAATGTTTCGGATTAACCGAGTTTTAGTTAGGCATACAATGTTTCATATTCAGCTCTGTCGGACAGTTTATACTTTCATCAATGACGTACATGTATCAAATATTACGAAGGTTAGCTTACTTGGTCACATGACTACTATCGATCATCTAAGAAGCCTTTTTAAACAGTTTTACCTACAAACCCAACATATGACGACATTCCGACAAACTCATGTGAGCAAATATGTTTCAGCTCGAATATTTTAGAAACGAGAAGAATCGGCAAATAATCGGTTGTATATCAAAGACCAAAACACCAAGAAATGTATCAACAAAAATCATAAATATACCGAGACGCCAGCACGAAATTTTTGATTGCCAAATATGTGTGACGAATGATAAATAACTCAGGATAAAAAATAAGAACAACTTCTTACATTTAATTTAATCGTTTTAATGTAACAAAAAACACAAGAGAATGGTGTTGAAATCATTTCCATTTAGATAATGAATGGCACGACCTGTTAAAGTGAACAGCGCTCTTGGCCAACCAAAGCCACCGAGTCAAGTGCTTAGGCTATCTCCCTTTCTGACTACATGTTTGTTTTTGGTTTCCTATTTTCGTTTGTGTTTCCAATAGCTAAGTTTTATTTCCTTTCTCGGATTCCGTAAATACGGAACCTCATTTTATTGAATTATCTCCCTTTAATTTAAAAATTCGAAAAGACATATCTTGTTTACGTGCTATGTGAAGCCGCTGTGACTGGTGCTTAGATTATTTCTATAAATATGTCAACAAGATTTTCGATGGGGGTGGATGGATGAATGCTTACTATCGCAAAGTACTCTTTTAATGTGCAAGTTCTCGCTCAAGAATCTCGAAGACTTGAGCGAGGCAAACAGATATCTAGATGAAGGCCTGTGAAGGTATGTAGTAATATTATAGGACGTTCGTAGACGGCTGAGCGGGAACGGAGGTGATAATCAACTCTTGTCGTGAACAGCCGTGATTTCTTTATAAACAGACCCTTTGATGTTAAAGGGCGTTTTGCTCGGATGGCATACTGGCTGATGGAGAAGGGAGAAATTTGCATAGATAATGCGGTGATAGATAATGTTTCCATACTCAACATACTCAAATAGCTGGCCGTTTCAAACATGATAAATGAAACGGGTAAAATATAATGGTGCTAGATCAGGCGCGTAGGAGCGATTTGAACATTGGGGCAGCGGAAGAGATGATTTTGGCTGCATAATAGTATCATTGATATGTCTATATAATAAGTTTCTTGTTTTATAAAACAACTATATGTAGTCATTGGTGTATATAAAAAGTTTAAATAATCACATTTGAATACTGAAATACTGCAATCAACAATAAGATCACGGTTCGTAAATTAGACGCCTATTCTTTCAATAATACATAGATCTTAATATGCCAAAGTAATAATTGTACAAAGACCGGATAACAAAAGATGTATCGGTAATAGTGTCATATCAATATTTACTGAATATTCCTTAGGAAATAATAATTTTATGTAATAACATATTATACAATTTTGAGCACTTCCTTGAACTTTGCCGATTATGGTCTTCGAATACGACATTGTTTCGCGCTACTTATTTCGATACATTTAACTGGGATTAGCTCCTTACTCAACCGTTGGTTTAACACCCTGAGGCAACACATCCCGTGACACATCACCATTTCCGTAACGTTGACATGTGACTGTGTAATAGCTATGCCGATAACGATTTTCATGTAAAAAAGACAATCTTATGGCACGATTTTACTGTTTATGGCACTGCATAAGCGCCAAAGAACCCTTTTTGAAGTCTTGGCCGCCGGGGCCGCGACTTGCCGAAATATTGATATTGTGTCCATGTTGTTAGTTTTATAAATAGAAGGCCTGTTCACTGCTGTATTTCGGTTTGTATTATGAACGTCAAGTTAGCAATACCAGAATATTTATAAATCCAATATTATGAAATATTCAAAAAATAGCAAGGTCATAGACGTTCTTTCATAACCAGAACACAAATCTACAAGTAATAATGAATCAAGCAATTATTTATTTATTTAATATTTTTAATATGACAGAGTATCTGCTTTGAAAACATTCTGATTTCACACGCACAGTATTAAACATTTTAGATTATTGTTGTAATATTCACAAGGTACAATACGTTCATATGGTCAGATTATATTTACAGAAACAAAGAAATTGATAATCCGGCTATAGGTCGCTTCTTTGCTGACGAGCATGGTCTTCTGCAAAACAAAAAAAAAACGTTATGATGTTGTTGTTTGTTGTTTGTTTGTTTTTTTCAGTTAAATGCATTATAGGCAAATCGCGTTAATTCATCTTCAGAATTTCAAATAATTAGTTTGCAACAATATACGTTCAATCCTTCGGGTTCTAATGTTTTGTTAATTGTTTATGGTGTCTGCATCGAAATTTATAATATAAAAAGATGGTCTCTTTTCCTCTCAAATTTTTGGCTGAGTTGGAAGGCTGTGCTTTCTAAATGTGGTTAATTCTCCGATATATATTTTCTTTTTTCAAAACCTTACAGTCAAGTAGAATGAAAAAAGTAGTTAAGTAACAAATCTCATTTTCTTTTTAGATAGCAATTGTAGTAAGCACAATTTTAACAATTCATCTGATTTATATATGATGATTGTTTGTAATAAAGCCTGAATGCACACAGACTCTAGCTGTTGAATCTGGTATAATGTATGTGATATGTTAACATTGATTGGGTTAATTTAGGCAGTAAATCCCTTAAAATGTGGCTCAAGTGATGTAGCGCCGAAAACCTTCAGAATAAACCTTCTTAAACCAAATAAACTGATACCAATAAATAATGACCGAAGTAGAGAAAAAAAATAAGAACAATCCATATGTTATTTATTACATGTGTAACATGTAAAGACTAGGAAATAACTTTAAAATTATGATTATTTATTTCCGAATTTTCGAACTCTTGTTCTTTGTCATGAAAAAGACATATTTTTTATTTAGGTTACATCCATTTTAAATAGCGTGTTGTTGTTTTCATCAAAATTTCGGTGATTTTCTTGTTACAAAGGTTTTGTTAATACCATAGAGCAGATATGTAATAGTTTTATAAGACTAACCCATATATCATGCGCACATTTATTACGAATATATAATTACCATTCCCATTGCCTATCCAGTGCTTCCAATTCTCTCTCCAATGGGTTCATCGCAGCTTCCCTTTCTTCTGGTTCCTCACCTCTGCCAAATATTTTCTCCGATCTACAATTACAGACATTTTGGCTGTCACACCAGCCTCCCTGGCGGTTGAGAAGATAACAGTGCGCTTCACACCCTCCTTCGCCTATGAAAGTGCACGTGAATCGTTTCGTACCTAAAACATTCGTATTTATTAGTTTAAACGTGTTTTTACCATCTGTATGCATGTGACAATATTGTCGTTCATAAATACATGTTATGGTAATAGCGCCAAATCACAAGTTCTTACAACGTTAGTGACTGTTCTTCCCTTAATGGATGTACTAGTATATTACACAGATACGATTTTGATGGGTGGTTTGAAATGATAGTCTCAAAGTAAATTTGTTTAAAGTATAAAATGGAAAATATAATTCAGAAACTCCACAAAAATATTAATATTACTGAGCTGCTAAGAAACGGCACAGTGAATGAAATATTTGGTTGTGGAGTTTTGAAGTACGGCTTTTAATAAACAAGATCACTGAATTTAATAGTTGAAAATCAATTTAGTTTTCAGCCACGTTTATTTAATTGTATTTATGCTCGGCAAGTAATAGAGGATAATCAAGGTTGCAATAAAAATGCCACACATGTTAAAAATATTTAACATACTTACGTGGGGCTGCGGAAACGACAGCCAGAGTCACACTAATCACAGACAGAACTAGGCACACTGAATAATTCATTTTTTTTCAGGTCCAAATCGAGAAAAGCTATAAAGCAGAAATTAAATGATTACTAGCTTGAATTATACAATCTAAATCGAGAAAAGCTACAAAACAGAAATTTTATTATTACTCGCTGCCGATCGACGGCGGTTTCCCCAAGGGTTCTCTTTTTCGTTAATTGTTTCTGGTAGCTTATATAAATTTGACATACTTTAATACACATTATCTCTTTTCCTCTGTTATTTGTCGCTGCATAGGAATGCTCTATTTTGTGAGTGTGGCGATTCCTGATACACATATTTCACTTTGTTTACTTTATACACTCCAAATCGAGAAAAGCTACAAAAAACAGAAATAATTCTAGTATTACTCGCTTACACTATTCAATGATCTTTATATTTTACAAATAACAAATGATCCGCGTGTATTTCTGGCTCAATTGAAAACAGACTATTGACAAGACAGCGGTCACGTGATTTATTTTTATACAAATTTGCTTTCATCCACAAATATATTCTGCAAAGAGTACATATCTTTATACCTGCCACATTTTTTTATAGTCAAAATTATCAAATGTTTGGAAATGGAAATACATTATTTGATTTTCTAAATATCCAATTAATAAAATGTTTTGAGATAAAATCTCATATTATATTTGTATTTGTATGCTTTTTGAAAAATTCCGTTATTTTAACAATTTACGCTGAATTATAAATAGTAAGTTGACGGGTACTTACAATTTACCTCCGCAGTTGTAAACTGGTTGATAGCGGCTGGTCCGTTGCCTTTTTATAACCAACCATTTCCGGTCTTCAAAGAAGAACTTGAGAAAGAGCCATATGGAAATTAACATTTAAGGTGTTTTTGTTCCTAATACTGTTCAACCAATTATATTTGAAGAAATAAAATTTTGTGATTTTCAGTAAATAGCATTATTATGGGTTTCGAAGTTCGTAGTTTTATACATATTAAGGCCTAAAAAATTATGTCTGTTTCCTGTAACCTGACCGACCCTCCGTTTTTACCCCCGACCGATTTTTTACGACTATAAATTCGCCGGTGGTTGAAAATCGTTTTGTACGACGCCAGTAAAAAATTAGTGTTGCGTGACCTTCGCGGTGTGTATTTATTATTGAGCATCGCTTTGTTGCTTAGATACGATCATATCCGGTATTGCATAAGATGGCGGCATCTTTACTCGCCACGAAGCTGGTGTGTGCGAACAAAAACGAACAGAAACGTGTCGTATCATCAAAGAACTCGCAGACAATTGATGAAATTTATAAAGTGGTTTATTGTGAACCATACTTCCAAACATATACAGCCAGTCCACATTTTCGGTAAGTTTTGACGAGTACAAAACCGGAAACGGTGTTACAGTAAGTCCATCATAAAATGATTTCGCGATCATAAAAAAATCGGCAAGATTGTCAAATATCACAAATTCTGAAAATACTTATTTCTATGCCTCTTCCCAATTTTCCGATAAAAACCCCTTTATTCTACTGCCCCAAAAACTCACTGTAGAGTTCTCACTGAATCCCCTACTTAACAGTCCTGAAGCATGAAAAAAAACAACCTACCTACCGATCCTCATTTTTTTATGATGTTACAGGAAACAGACATATTTTTAGGCCTAAATCATTGTTTATATTTTGTTTAGATTTTGTTTCTGCGTACAATTTTATATTTCATGTATTTTTTATATTTTTATATTGATCTGCACAAGAAATCAACGAAAATAAGAAGCACACGAATATTAATGAATTTACGGTGCTATAGTCTACTTACTAATTAGGGCCAGGTTAGCCGAGACATTGCCCAATCAAAATCTTTCTTTAAAGATCCTAATAAAGCATTTTTCAAAGACGTGACCTGTGCTCAAGGTTCAAAACTGAGCATGGAAACCAGTCTCAAATCTCAAGCTTCTGATTGGCTGAAATGGCGACCAGTCGCCATTTCAGCTAATCAGATGCTTGCGATTTGAGACTGGTTTCCGATCTCAGTTTTATAACCTTCAACCATGTCCTTCACATGAGGATACATGGTATGTCCTTGTCATCAATCACAGGAATCTTATGAATATTAATTAACAAAAGCTTCTTATTACAGTCAACAGTCATCAGAGTTATTGACGAACTTTAGAGTACAACGCAGTAGTTGTTTACAGCGACTGAAATGCATTGAACACTTACTGTATTTTAAGATGCTTCTTTAAAAAAAGGAGAAAGTTATAAGAAAAGGTAATGATTTAAACTTAAATACAACCACAGGACACAGTTATTAAGGAAGGAGGATACGCATGTTTCCTCTTACAGAAAATTAAACTTGCCCCTGTTAAATCTGAAAATCGCTAAAAAAAGATATAAAGTCTGATCATGTTGTGCTCTTGTTTTCCTGTAGCATTCTCCTTGGCCCAAGATCATAAAACTAAGTTTTGAGATCAGTCTCAAATCTCAAGGATCTGATTGGCTGAAATGGTGACTTGTCAGATGCTTGAGATTTGAGACTGATCTCCAGATTTAGTTTTATGATCTTGGGCCCTTACCCTTTTTATCTTTCTTACTAAATTGATTGTACAAGTTTAGATCAGACGTGACTGGGATGATGTTTGCATCCTTGTTTGTACGCTATGAACAATTTAATTTTTAATATAATTTGTCCTCTACACACATTCATCACAATACAGTCGGGATGGAATCACGTAGTCAGGTGTGATGAAATAGACTACTCCACGCTGAATTTGGGGTAAAAGTGATACAGGTAGCAAGAGGTTTTTGAAATTGGGGCGAGTAGCATTTTTTGGCGGGAAAGATTTCAAAGGGAAGATGTTAATTGATTGGCTCCTCATAAATGTATGAGATCGATATGAATTAGTGATTAGTTTCTCAATATATTTCAATAGGAAGTCAATATTTATTGATTTCAAAAGGAAATGTTTATTTATTGATTGGTTTCTCGATTTTTAATAGGGAGACAGTGTTCATTGACTTTCAAGAGAAATACGTTATTTATTGATTTGTTTTTCAATATTTTATTAGGAACGTAGTATATATTGATTTCAAAAGGAAGATATTATTAAGTGATTTACTTCTCAATAGTTCAATAGGGAGAGAGTTTTTATTGATATTAAAAAAGAACATTTTATTTATTCAGTTGCTTCTCAATATTGCAATAGGAAGACCGTATTTTATGATTTCAAAACGAAAATATTATTCATTGACTTTCTTCTCAATATTTCAATAGAAAGACACTATTAACGGATTTCAAAAGGAGGATACTATTTATTGATTGGTTTCTCATTTTTTTATTTGGGCGATAGTGATTTTGATTGACTCATCATCATCATCATCATCATCATCATCATCATCATCATCACAATGATCTCAGTCAGGAGATATTGTATAATTATTGATTCGACAACGCAAATAAACAACTTCATGCAATGTGTAACATTTTCAGTTGACCACTACATGTACACTGCGCGAGAGTAGAATAGAATATTACCCTTGCGCTTTACATCTTTTGTACTAGCATTGTTCCAAATAGATGATGTATTTTCCTGCTTTAAAAAAATATGTGTGGTTAGTCTAGGTACTTATCTCAACATGATGATACAGCAACCATTCACAAAAAGTAACATTAAGAAATAGACTGGCTATAAAAAGAACAAAAATGGGTAAAACATAAATAAAATAAATGAAATTATCAGACTCGGGCGCAAGATCATAAAACTAAGACTGTAGTCTCGAATCTCAAGCATCTGATTGGCTGAAATGGCGATCAGTCATTTTAAATCAGCAGATTAAGTTTTAAGATCTCAAGTTGGCTATTGTAACCTGTCTACTTTTGTGCTCGCTCATCATTTTTGTTGGATGTAAAGTAGGCCCTGCCAGAATTGTACTGAGTTTTATTTTATAAGTGGTTATAGTCATGACGGTTCTGGTTTAATTATTGACATCAACTAGTCTTAATCTGGGTTTAATCAGTAACAGCGGATAATTTTGATGAGATATGAATACAAAATTCCCACGAAGGACACTTAAAAGAACATTTGAATCTCAACGGTTAACAATTACAATGAAGATGACTTTATCGTGAATTTTTTATCTGCACATTTCGCGCTAGGACAAATTCTTAATTAATGCAGTCGAAATTTAATTTTACCTCGGCAAAAAGGCTGCTGTATTTAAATGTACCGAAGATACATATCTACAAAACAGCATCCTGTTTATAATTAAATCAGCTTTTTTTCAGTCAAGGACATTGGCGTTTATGTATTTTTATAACAACAAAAAGCTAAACACTTAATAAAGGTATAAAATAGCTGATAATTTATTAAAATGTGATCCCATTTCCGCTTTAAATATTGTTATTAGTGAGCAACGTGAAGTTAGCAATGAGCAGTTACAGCAGTGACAGCAGTGAGATGATATAACTGCGGCAGTCACAGCAGTGACAGCAGTATGATCGTTTTTACTGCGACAGTCACTGCAGTGACAGCAGTAGGATCGTTTTTACTGCGGCAGTAACAGCAGTGACAGCAGTAAGATCGTTTTTTACTGCGGCAGTAACAGCAGTGACAGCAGTAAGATCGTTTTTACTGCGGCAGTAACAGCAATGACAGCAGTAAGATCGTTTTTACTGCGGCAGTAACAGCAATGACAGCAGTGAAATCGTTTTTACTGCGGCAGTAACAGCAGTGACAGCAGTGGGATCGTTTATACTGCGGCAGTAACAGCAGTGACAGCAGTAAGATCGATTTTACTGCGGCAGTAACAGCAGTGACAGCAGTTAGATCGTTTTTACTGCGGCAGTAACAGCAGTGACAGCAGTAAGATCGTTTTTACTGCGGCAGTTGCAGCAGTGACAGCAGTTAGATCTATTTACTGCGGCAGTAACAGCAGTGACAGCAGTAAGATCGTTTTTACTGCGGCAGTTACAGCAGTGACAGCAGTAAGATCGTTTTAACTGCGACAGTTACAGCAGTGACAGCAGTAAGATCGTTTTTACTGCGGCAGTAACAGCAGTTACAGCAGTAAGAGCAGTACGATGTTCTTAGATTATAAAAAAACAACACCAAAATCATCTTACTGCCGCAGTTACAGAAGTGACAGCAGTAAGATCGTTTTAACTGCGGCAGTTACAGCAGTGACAGCAGTTAGATGGTTTTTACTGCGGCAGTAACAGCAGTTACAGCAGTAAGATCGTTTTTACTGCGGCAGTTACAGCAGTTACAGCAGTAAGATCGTTTTTACTTCGGCAGGAACAGCAGTAAGATCGTTCTTACTGCGGCAGTAACAGCAGTTACAGCAGTAAGATCAGTCCGATGTTCTAATATTATAAAAACAACACCAAATTCATCTTACTGCCGCAGTTACAGCAGCGACAGCAGTAAGATAGTTTTTACTGCCGCAGTCACAACAGTTACAGCAGTAAGATCATCTTACTGCCACAGTAACAGCAGTGAGAGCAGTAAGATAATCTATTTTGCAATAAACTTTGATAAGTGATCCGGAACTGCGAGAATTTTATGTGTTGTTGAATTAAAATTGATGTCTACATTAACTTACAATTAATTGTATAGTAACTGAATCGTAATTTTATTCCGAATGCTGTTTATTGTCTCTTTTACCATTTTGAAGGAATATGGTACAATTGTTAAAGTAGAATCATTTTTATTAAAAAAATTCTTGGTTAACTTTTAGTGACGAGAAATTCTCCGGACTAAATTTTTTGGACTCGGGAAGTAATGTTCACGCGATAGCCGGAAGTGATCCGGAATACCCCATGTTGGGGTGATCCGGAACTACCTATTTTGTTGACTTTTCATATTTACGCACGCGCATTGTTAAGTAACTATTTTTTTACCTTTATTCCGAATAAAAGTGACTGTTTATTTTACAATTTTGAGGATAACGGTACAGTTGCTAAAATAGCATCAAGTTTACCGTGCAAACTCTTAGATTAAAAAAACAACACCAAAATCATCTTACTGCCGCAGTTACAGCAGTGACAGCAGTAAGATCGTTTTAACTGCGACAGTTACAGCAGTGACAGCAGTAAGATCGTTTTTACTTCGGCAGTTACAGCAGTAAGATCGTTTTTACTGCGGCAGTAACAGCAGTTACAGCAGTAAGATCAATACGATGTTCTTAGATTATAAAAAACAACACCAAAATCATCTTATTGCCGCAGTTACCGCAGTGACAGCTGTAAGATAGTTTTTACTGCCGCAGTCGCAGCAGTTACAGAAGTAAGATAATCTTACTGCCACAGTTACAGCAGTGACAGCAGTAAGATAATCTTTTTTACAATAAACTTTTATGAGTGATCCGGAACTACCAGATTATTATATCTTGTTGAATAAAACTTGATTTCTACATTTACTTAAAATGTATTGTACAGTAACTGAATCGTAATTTATTCGGAGTGCTGTTTACTGTCTTTTTTTACCAATTTGACGGAATATGGTACAATGGTTAAAGTAGAACCATTTTTATTTAAAATATTTTTGATTTACTTTTAGTGACCAGAAATTTTCCGGACTTAATTTTTGCACTCGGGAAGTAATGTTCATGCGATAGCCGGAAGTGATCCGGAATACCCCATGTTGGGAAGATCCGGAACTGCCTAATTTTTTTAATTCTTAATGAATGAAACGCAGTTTCCATAGTTACGCACGCGCATTCTTTAGTAACTATTTTTTACCTTTATTCCGAATAAAAGTGACAGTTTTCTTTACTATTTTGAGAATTACGGAACAGTTGCTAAAATAGCATCCATTTTACCGTGCAAATTCTTAGATTATAAAAAAAACAACACCAAAATTATCTTACTGCCGCAGTTAAAGCAGTGACAGCAGTAAGATCGTCTTTACTGGGGCAGTAACAGCAGTGACAGCAGTAAGATCGTTTTTACTGTGACAGTTACAGCAGTTACAGCAGTAAGATCGTTTTTACTGCGGCAGTAACAGCAGTTACAGCCGTACGAAATTCTTAGATTATAAAAAACAACACCAAAATCATCTTACTGCGGCAGTTACAGCAGTTACAGCAGGAAGATCAGTACGATGTTCTTATTATATAAAAAAAAACAACACTAAAATCATCTTTCTGCCGCAGTTACAGCAGTGACAGCAGTAAGGTCGTTCTTACTTCGGCAGTAACAGCAATGACAGCAGTAAGATCGTTAATACTGCGGCAGTCACAGCAGTGTCAGCAGTAAGATCGTTTTTCCTGCGGTAGTAACAGCAGTGACAGCAGTAAGATCGTTTTTACTGCGGCAGTAACAACAGTTACAGTAACATGATTTTTGTTATAGTTTTTGAATATAAGAACATATTACTGCTGTAACTGCTGTTACTGCTGTAACTGCGGCAGTAAGATGGTCTTACTGCTGTCACTGCTGTAACTGCGGCAGTAAAATGATTTTTGTTATAGTTTTTGAATATAAGAACACATTACTGCTGTAACTTACTGCTGTAACTGCTGTAACTGCGGCAGTAAGATGATCTTACTGCTGTCACTGCTGTAACTGCGACAGTAAGATGATTTTTGTTGTTTTTTTTAATCTACGTACACATTACAGCTGCAACTGCTACTACTGCCGCAGTGAAAACGATCTCACTGCTGTCACTGCTGTAACTGCGGCAGTAATATGATTTTTGTTACATTTTTTAATCTAAGAACATATTACTGCTGTAACTGCTGTAACTGCCGCAGTAAAAAGATAAGAACATATAACTGCTTTTACTGCGGCAGTAAGATGATCTTACTGCTGTCACTGCTGTAACTGCGGCAGTAAGATGATTTTTGTTATAGTTTTTGAATATAAGAACATATTACTGCTGTAACTAATGTAACTGCGCCAGTAAGATGATTTTTGTTGTTTTTTTTTTTAATCTACGTACACCTTACAGCTGTAACTGCTACTACTGCGGCACGGAAAACGATGTCACTGCTGTCACCGCTGTAACTGCGACAGTAAGATGATTTTTGTTGTTTTTTTAATCTACGTACATCTTACTGCTTTAACTGCTACTACTGCCGCAGTGAAAACGATCTCACTGCTGTCACTGCTGTAACTGCGGCAGTAAGATGATTTTTGTTATAATTTTTTAAAATTAAGAACATTATTACTGCTGTCACTGCTGTAACTGCCGCAGTAAAAACGATCTTACTGTTGTCACTGCTGTAACTGCGGCAGTAAGATGTTTTTTGTTGATTTTTTATTATAAGTACATCTTACTGCTGTAACTGCTACTACTGTCGCAGTAAAAACGATCTCACTGCTGTCACTGCTGTAACTGCGGCAGTAAGATGATTTTTGTTATATTTTTAATCTTAGAACATTATTACTGCTGTAACTGCTGTAAATGCCGCAGTAAAAAGATCTTACTGCTGTCACTGCTATAAATGCGGTAGCAAGATGTTTTTTTGTTGTTTGTTTTTAATCGAAAAACATCTTATTGCTGTAACTGCTACCACTGCCGCAGTGAAAACGATGTCACTGCTGTCACTGCTGTAACTGCGGCAGTAAGATGATCTTACTGCTGTCACTGCTGTAACTGCGGCAGTAAGATGATTTTTATTGTTTTTTAATCTACGTACATTTTACTGCTGTAACTGCTACTATATGTACTTGGAATAAAAAAAACAATAAAAATCATCTTACTGCCGCAGTTATAGCAGTGAAAGCAGTACGATCGTTTTAACTGCGGCAGTAACAGCAGTTTTAGCAGTAATATGTTCTTATATTTAAAAAAAAACAAAAAAAACTTCTACTATATGTAGCAGAAAGATTATCTTACTGCCGCAGTTACAGCAGTTACAGCAGTAAGTTACAGCAGTATTGTGTTCGTATATACAAAAAACTATAACAAAAATCATTTTACTGCCGCAGTTACAGCAGTGACAGCAGTAACATCATCTTACTGCCGCAGTTACAACAGTTACAGCAGTTACAGCAGTAATAGGTTGTTATATTCAAAAACTATAACAAAAATCATCTTACTGCCGCAGTTGCAGCAGTGACAGCAGTAAGATCATGTTACTGCCGCAGTTACAGCAGTGACCGCAGTGAGATCGTTTTTACTGCGGCAGTAGTAGCAGTTACAGCAGTAACATGTACGTAGATTTTAAAAATCATCTTACTGCCGCTGTTAGTGAGGCAGTAAGATGATTTTGGTGTTGTTTTTTTAATCTAAGAACATCGTACTAATAATACTGCTGTAACTGTTGTTACTGCCGCAGTAAGACGATCTTACTGCTGTCACTGCTGTTACTACCGCAGGAAAAACGATCTTACTGCTGTGACTGCCGCAGTATAAACGATCTTACTGCTGTCATTGCTGTTACTGCCGAAGTAAGAACGACCTTACTGCTGTCACTTCTGTTACTGCGGCAGTAAGATGATTTTGGTGTTGTTATTTTTATAAAATAAGAACATCGTACTGATCTTACTGTTGTAACTGCTATTACTGCCGCAGTAAAAACGATCTTACTACTGTCACTGCTGTAAGTGAGGCAGTAAGATGATTTTGGTGTTGTTTTTTTATAATCTAAGAATTTCGTACTGCTGTAACTGCTGTTACTGCCGCAGTAAAAACGGTCTTACTGCTGACACTGCCCTTACTGCCGCAGTAAAAACGATCTTACTGCTGTCACTGCTGTTACTGCCGCAGTAAAGACGATCTTACTGCTGTCACTGCTTTAACCGCGGCAGTAAGAAGAATGCGCGTGCGTAAATATGGAAACTGCGTTTCATTCTTTACGAATTTAAAAAAATTAGGTAGTTCCGGATCACCCCAACATGGGGTATTCCGGATCACTTCCGGCTATCGCATGAACTTTACTTCCCGAGTCCAAAAAAAGTCCGGAAAATTTCTGGTTACTAAAAGTAAACCAAGAATATTTACAATAAAAATATTTCTACTTTAAAAATTGTACCATATTCCGTCAAAATGGTAAAAAAGACAGTAAACAGCACTCCGAATAAATTACGATTCAGTTACTGTACAATTAATTTTAAGTTAATGTAGAAATCAAGTTTAATTCAACGATATAAAATCTGGTAGTTCCGGATCACTCATCAAAGTTTATTGCAAAAAAGATTATCTTACTGCTGTCACTGCTGTTACTGTATCAGTAAGATGATCTTACTTCTGTAACTGCTGCGATTGCGGCAGTAAAAACTATCTTACAGCTGTCACTGCGGTAACTGCGGCAATAAGATGATTTTGGTGTTGTTTTTTTATAATCTAAGAACATCATATTGATCTTACTGCTGTAACTGCTGTTACTGCCGCAGTAAAAACGATCTTACTGCTGTTACTGCCGAAGTAAAAACGATCTTACTGCTGTCACTGCTGTAACTGTCGCAGTTAAAACGATCTTACTGCTGTCACTGCTGTAACTGCGGCAGTAATATGATTTTGGTGTTGTTTTTATAATCTAAAAAAAGGTGAAATATGCATATCAGGAATCGCCACATTCAGAAAAAACAGCCTCCCCACACAGTCAAGAAGAAGAGAGGGGGAGAGAGCATGGTTAATAAAATAATCAGTTTAAAAAAAGACACCACTACGTAACAATAAACAAAAATGAGAACCCGAGGGGTTACCGCCTTGGAACGGTCAGTGGCAAATCAAATTGCCACTGGGGGTTTAAACCAGGTTCTAGGGTGCACCAACCTCACACTTGCCCCAACAGGTTCTCGTATCACAAAACAAGTACAAATTGTCTTGGTGAAATAACTCCAACCCACCCATCAGCTCAACAATGTTGCATGCAAAAGCATACAAACATATAAACGTAAGAATTTAATAGCATTGCAAAGCCAAATGGCGGGTACTCAATGATCTTACCGAGACCAGAGCACCTGGAGTAAAATCAGCAAGAACACGATGACAGGGATAAAAGAAACAAATCGAGCTTCTAGGTTCTTTTAAGAAAAGATTTCCCCATAAACCTTCATAAACTCTTAAACCCCTGCCACCATCGTGCATCCAAAGAGGTAAGCATAATGATCAACTGTAGAAGGGTTAATCACCAGGCCTGCAGAGCGCTGTAAAATATCATGTTGGTAACCTTTCTTTTTAAATTTACAGATGGTTTTTACGAATAACCGGGAGAAATTAACACTGCCTTTAATCTTTTTAAGTTTATAAATTAAATCTCCATAAAAAACTGGATGTGAAATACCTTGTTGCAAAAGTGATTTTAAACTGCATTTGTATTTATGAATTAAATCTGGGTATCGGCGATAAAACTTGCAAAAGGTTTTCCTTAATTTGTGATACCGATAACCTTGTTCTAAGAGTTTGCACGGAAAAAATTGATGCTATTTAGCAACTGTACCGTAATTCTCAAAATTGTAAAATAAACAGTCAATTTTATTCGGAATTAAGGTAAGAAAATAGTTACTTAACAATGCGCGTGCGAAAATATGAAAATTCAACAAAATAGGTAGTTCCGGATCACCCCAAGATGGGGTATTCCGGAGCACTTCCGGCTATCGCGTGAACATTACTTCCCGAGTCCAAAAAAATTAGTCCGGACAATTTCTGGTCACTTAAAGTTAACCAAGAACTTTGAACATAAAAATGATTCTACTTTAACCATTGTACCATATTCCTTCAAAATGGTAAAAGAGACAGTAAACAGCATTTGGAATAAAATTACGATTCATTTACTTTACAATTAATTGTAAGTAAATGTAGATATCAATTTTAATTCAACGAGACATAATATTCTGGCAGTTCTGGATCACTCATCAAAGTTTATTGCAAAAAAGATTATCTTACTGCTCTCACTGCTGTTACTGTGGCAGTAAGATTTTCTGTAACTGCTGTGACTGCGGCAGTAAAAACTATCTTACTGCTGTCACTGCTATTACTGCGGCAGTAAGATGAATTTGGTGTTGTTTTTATAATCTAAGAACATAGGACTGATCTTACTGCTTAACTGCTGTTACTGCCGCAGTAAAAACGATCTTACTGCTGTTCCTGCGTAAGTAAAAACGATCTTACTGCTGTAACTGCTGTAACAGCCGCAGTAAAAACGATCTTACTGTTGTAACTGCTGTTACTACCGCAGTAAAAACCATCTTACTGCTGTCACTGCTGTAACTGCCGCAGTTAAAACGATCTAACTGCTGTCACTTCTGTAACTGCGGCAGTAAGATGATTTTGGTGTTGTTTTTTTATAATCTAAGAACATCGTACTGCTCTAACTGCTTTAACTGCTGTTACTGCCACAGTAAAAACGATCTTACTGCTGTCACTGCTGTTACTGCCGCAGTAAAAACGATCTTACTGCTGTCACTGCTGTTACTGTCGCAGTTAAAACGATCTTACTGCTGTCACTGCTGTTACTGCCGCAGTAAAAACGATCTTACTGCTGTCACTGCTGTTACTGCCGCAGTAAAAACGATCTTACTGCTGTCACTGCTGTTACTGCCGCACTAAAAACGATCCTACTGCTGTCACTGCTGTTACTGCCGCAGTAAAAACGATCTAACTGCTGTCACTGCTGTTACTGCCGCAGTAAAAACGATCTTACTGCTGTCACTGCTGTTACTGCCGCAGTAAAAACGATCTTACTGCTGTCACTGCTGTTACTGCCGCAGTAAAAACGATCTTACTGCTGTCACTGCTGTTACTGTCGCAGTTAAAACGATCTTACTGCTGTCACTGCTGTAACTGCCGCAGTAAAAACGATCTTACTGCTGTCACTGCTGTTACTGCCGCACTAAAAACGATCTTACTGCTGTCACTGCTGTTACTGCCGCACTAAAAACGATCTTACTGCTGTCACTGCTGTTACTGCCGCAGTAAAAACGATCTAACTGCTGTCACTGCTGTTACTGCCGCAGTAAAAACGATCTTACTGCTGTCACTGCTGTTACTGCCGCAGTAAAAACGATCTTACTGCTGTCACTGCTGTTACTGCCGCAGTAAAAACGATCTTACTGCTGTCACTGCTGTTACTGTCGCAGTTAAAACGATCTTACTGCTGTCACTGCTGTAACTGCGGCAGTAAAAACGATCTTACTGCTGTCACTGCTGTTACTGCCGCAGTAAAAACGATCTTACTGCTGTCACTGCTGTTACTGCCGCAGTAAAAACGATCCGACTGCTGTCACTGCTGTGACTGCCGCAGTAAAAACGATCTTACTGCTGCTACTGCTGCCACTGCGGCAGTTATATCATCTCACTGCTGTCACTGCTGTAACTGCTCACTGCTAACTTCACATAGTGGGTTAGTCTCAAATTTTGATCATCCCTTAAAGCATTAGAAACACAAGATCTTTATTTGTCATATTATTTTCTTCTTATAATAATCAAAGCTTTGAAAAGAGTTATTGCGGAAGCAGGACGACGAATGCAATCAACGTTATTAATTTTCTAAAAAGTGAAACGCCTTATATTCGTAACCTGGGTAACCTGTACATCTATTTAAGCGATACAAATATTTAAGTATTGAAAAATAATAGTGATATGATATTCTGCTTATTTGTATTTTGTTATATTCATATCGTTTGTTTATCAAAATAAAACAAGGCAATCCATGAACTCGGGTACTATCATATCACATATCTATTTAATAATTATTTCATTTTGAATACGTCATTTCTTGATTCTTATTGTCATAAAACTCCGGTAACTGTCTGTATAGGCTATAGACTGTTTGTCAGGCGGTTTATCTTTTGACTCTATAGAAACAGATTTTATCAAATATGTGCGATCCAGATCTGTTTCACATCAGTTTAATCTACACTGTTCTCTTCATGGTCAGTACTAACAATAAATCTAAAGCGAACAGTGTAGTTCCTGATCAGAATGCACGGATGTGCCGGCTAATCTGAATCTACACTGTTCTCCCTAAATGAATTTCTGTTGAGAAAACTAAACAGCATTGCAATTTATGTAATAAAATGTTACAATGTCCAAATCTGGGCACAAGATCATAAAACTAAATCTGGAGATCAGTCTCAAATCTCAAGCATCTGATTGGCTGAAATGGCGACCAGTCGCCATTTCTGCCAATCAGATCCTTGATATTTGAGACTGATCTCAAAACTTAGTTTTATGATCTTGGGCCCTGTACAGCGTTATACGTACAATGATTCGCAAGATGAATGCTGCTTTTAAGTACATTGCTAACTTACAAGTTAAATGTCGATGAGTTACCTCCTATTTCGCAATGTTCAACATTAACTGTATCCCAGCAAATATGTAGTGATACAGAAGGAGGAGAAACCCGACTTCCGCAGCAGTGCAGATATTAAGTAACTTAATCTGAGTAATCCGTTACATCACTTGAACTTTCAATCTCATACATATATGACCCGTATTCGGAACTATCTTCATCAGCGAACATGTCGCCGATGAATCTTGGATTTATAATTTTGATTTCTCTCGACATTCTTATAACTCTTTTGCAATGAGGACAGTCTATATCACAGCGAAGTTTGTCCCTTGGGAAGCTCATTTCAATAAATTTGTGACCAGGAACATCACTTGAGCAATCTGTTGGGGGTAAAAGACATGGTTCCCATATGACATCTAAGACAGAATCTGCACATTTCATACTGTCATATCTTGCAAATTCCACTTGAAAGTCGTCATACCGGCACGCATCTTCGCTAAAACACCGTATAAAATACCCATTAAAGAATTTGTATGAGGCGTCAGAGTTTGCAAAGGATATTTGTCTTACAATATATTTCAAACACGAAGAAGACCCTTGGGATCGTAGAATGAGTATACATTGGTCACTGTTTATTAGTATAGCTCCGTCTCTAGAAGCATACAAGTTTACTTCTGAGTCAATGCTCACATTTAGTTTTTCCAAGGTGTGATCGTTTAAATCGAACACGAGACAATTTTCTTGATCAATTATAGCCGTTATTATAAATTGGTTTGCACAAAGATGTGTTATTGTAGAGTTTTTAAGAGTGAACATAGGAGCCATTTCAATTTTCCCATCCTTTACTTTTCCTCCATAAACGGTAGAGTGTCGAGTAGGTATGTATACGTTCTCTGCAGGATCGCATGAAAACGGACTGGGCAATGTAACAAACGGAAACCTGTCACTACAAGCATTGTAATCTTTTGCGTCCGTCAAATGTATCCCGTCTACATGTGCATAGTAAAAATCTCCACCATTTGTAAAGTTGCAGAAAGGAGATATGATCGTGCAATATTCTTGATTTATCACAATTTCACATTCTTCGCACGTATCTGCAGCAATATCAAGAAAATGAACTTTTTCATCATGTGTTAAAACACAATATTTTGCCCCTGAAGTATACCCGGGTACAATTTTACATACTTCACACATGCACCTAATGCGAGTTTGTAAGTTTGTGAAAGCAGTTGAATCAAGCCTATACCATTTCTGTTGTAAGGCGTCGTAACAAAAGAACGGGTGTACACACGTAAAGCTTGGCATCATCACGATCACCGTTCTGTCTTTAATGTTTTCATCAACACTCCTTTTGAGGCCCTGAATATCACTAAAATTTAAAGTTAGTAAATCATCTTTTATCTCACTAAAAAGCGCCTGACTGATTTCAGTTTGATCCACAAGTCCAAATAATTCGTTGATGATTCTTTTCCTTTTCTGTACATTTTGTTTAATCCAGAGCAAAATAAATCGTATTTTATCGTCAACTGGCACATACGAGAATATCGTAGCACTCAAAACATATTTGACTGACTCTTCTGTCAACCATGTCATTTCTGGTCGTAAGATTAGTTCTTTAAGATGACTTTCAATGTAAGTATGCAAGTTTGGCAAATCTGCATCATACAGTGTACAAATTTTCAGGAGTTCAAAGCATTCATCTGGTGATAATTCTATATCTTTTAACCAGTTCATAACGGCTGCTTTCAGGGTTGGTATAAGAAAGAAATCCGAAAGTTCTATTAAAGTGCCTGCATTTTCCATTGTTATTGTTGGCTGTTTACCATACAGAAACATCAATGACATTTCAACCGTTTCAGCAGTTCCAATAGACAGGTCAACGAACGCTGAAAGAAAAGTTTCAAAATTGATGATAATAATAACATACTCCTGACTGTTATAGGGTGGCATAGGTTGGTAAGTTGATATATTAGGGGAGGTTAATCAAATAGTGTATTCCAAAGCAACCATTTTTTGTTTCGAAAGTGGAATATTTACTAAATCTACACAAATGTATAACTGTAACATCAACAACATAACAAAACAGATAAAGTGGCCATGTATTGTTATAATTAGTGTGCGTTTTATATTATTATAGTGTTAGCGAAGTACTTTGTGTTTGAAAATCTCATTCACTGACATTGTGTACGTTGTCATCGCTAGAGAATACCAGTGCTTAATATTGGCGGTGTCAAATTTTGGCGTATTTTGAAGTGTTTTAATTGGCGGAGTCATACACTGGCGCAAAAAACAGACCGCACAAATATAACTTTTGAAAAATGGATAAATTTTAAGTGTGAAAACTTCATCAGTGCTACCTAATAATAGATTGCTTTGTTTGGTTCACACACATCCATGAACATTTGCTTAATGTTGTTTAAGTTTTTATTCAGGTATAAAAGAATTACATTATTTTGAAACATGCAGCGATAAGGGAGAAAACTGCGACGTAATATGTACTAGTGTATCGTAGTTTTTGTCTACCTTCCAGATATTAAAATGGTGATGTAGTATGAATTGACGGCGATTTAAATTGGCGGTGTTTTGAATTGGCGCAACTGACCTTGACCGCCGATATAGCCAAATTAAACCCCGCCAAAATAAGTAATTATACAGTAAATGAAAAAGGAACTTTGAAAGCCACCGAACACGATAAATATGAAAATATTACAGGCTCGGTTTGATTGAGCCTGTACATAGGCACTAATGGAAATGCATATAACTGCCGACGCCGCCTAGCCCCGGAACACGCAAAATATTAATGAATTATTTAAGGTCAGTCCTGTGATGATTACATATAAGTTTTATATATTTAAAAAAATAACTTGTCCACCGTAAAGACCGCGACATAGAAACACCACACATCGATTTAATAAGAAGTGTATAGACAAAGAAACGCTACACATCAATTTAAAAAGAGCGTCTAGCTGGAAACTTTTCCATCAAGACTCGTAATACTTTGGTAAAAACCCGAAGCATTACGAACGCAGGTGTTTCGAATTTTGAATTTTCTTAAAATAGCAATCATTTGTACATAGCCTGTAGGAAATGCGTTTAAGCGAAACATTATATAATGGGTGAAATTAACATCACACAACCTTATCAGTTTTCACAAAACCATGACAAAAAAGAATGGTATAAGTCATAAGCGTTTAATATTGTGCTGTAAACACCGTCAACCCTAGTAGCATCATGACATTTTTTTAACTTGAACCTTTCATTATTCAAATTTATGTTTACCTTTTATGCCTTTGCAGCATAATACTTTATACTGCTTCGGGTATTCGCAAAAGTATGACTAGGGGTCAAGTTGAAAAAAAGTGAAATATGCATATCAGAAATCGCCACGCTTACAAAACACAGCCTCTCCTCGCAGCGAAAAAGAGGAGAGGAAAAGAGAGCATGTTGTTACAAGTATTTCAATTAAAATAACACGCCACAAACAATTAACGAAAAATAGAACCCTAAGGGTTACCGCTTTGGGACGGTCAGTGGCAAAACAAATTGAACAAGGCAGTCGGAACGACAGCAATATCCCCTCCGCAGATGTGAATGTGGGAAAGGTTATGGATGGTTAAGAGCAAATTAAACAATAGCTCTGGGCAACGGGCAGGCAGGTGGAAGTCAATTCAAGTGCAAGGGTATGTCGTGTTCAGATAAGTTTCAGAGTATTGGCCTGTTCAAACACCAGAGGCGGCCTTGACCTTGAGCCAGCCAGGTTGGAACGTGGGTTCTGCACATCAGGTTCATGAACTGAACATTTCGCTTGTTTCATGATATTCATTCCAGGGGTTCAGAAGATATGGACTGGACACGAAATGCATGGTTCAAATCTTCCAACACCACTGTTGACCTTGACATTGAGGCGGCATTGTTGGAACATGGGTTCTGCATGTCGTCTTCATGGGGAGAATGTTTGACTCAAGTTTCATGAAATTCCTTCTAAGGGTTGAAAAGTTATGGACCGGACACGAAATTTGCTCAAACACCATAGGCGGCCTTGAACTTGAGCCAGCCAGGTTGGAACATGGGTTCAGCACATCACGTTCATGAACTGAACATTTCACTTAAGTTTCATAATATTCATTCCAGGGGTTCAGAGACCATCAATTAACTTGCCATTTTGTGTACAGTCAAACCTGTCTTTAGCAACCACCCAAGGGAGTGACAAAAAGTGGCTGCTCTATACAGGTGGCTGTTAAAGACAGGTTAAAATGAGAACAAAATGTCAGTTTAGGACATATTCAAACTGGCTGTTAAAGACAGGTGGTTGCTATTGGCAGGTGGCTGCTAAGGCTGGTTTCACTGTATACAGCTGAGACCTCTCTTAAATTTAGTCAACATATTAAGATTGAATCTAAATATAGCTGAAGACAGGTAGAAATATTGGAATTATGATTCTTGAAATTTTCACTCTGCTACTAAAATTTTGGTTCACATTTTATCACTGAACAACCAGTGAATAAATTGTTCAGGAAAGATTGAATTTTGAGAAGGTTAAAAGTTTGTGTCAAAATCGGGTTGATAACTGTAGAAAATCAAAGGTTAAAAACAGAATTTAAAAGAAAGAAAAAATCCCCAGGGCGGGGCCCCTGGGCAATTCAAGAACATGATTTTAATAATTTGAGTAGAGATCATCAATATCAATATTCATACAAAATTTGATGATAATCGGACAAAAAAATGTGACCTCTATTGTGTTAACAAAAGTTTTGCTTTAATCTGACCTAGTGACCTAGTGACCTTGACATTGAGCCGGCCATGTTGGAACACGGGTTCTGCACGTCGTCTTGATGGGGAGAACATTTGCTTAAATTTTAATGAAATTCCTTATAGGGGTTGAAAAGTTATGGACCCGACACGAAATGTGCGCGCACGGAAGGACGGACGGACGGATGGACGGACGGACGGACAGACGGAAGGACGGACGAAGATCATTCCTATATCCCCCAGCCGCTATGCGGCGGTGAATAAAAATAATTGACAATTGAAAAGTCGACAAGTAAATTATAACCAACATAACGCTAGAAAAGAATCTCTTGTGAGACGATTTAAATAAACACATGGATTGTAGGGATGTGTAAAATTAAATTCAACATCACTGTTCAACCTTGATAGCATAAAGGATGAATAATGTTAAAATGTTTACTGCCAAATAACTCAATTAAATAAGGGCAATTAAATTATGTGCTTACCAATTTGTTTTAAACTAAAATTTAATTTCAATACTTGTTTTATCCACATTTGTTTTGCATTCAAACATAATGGAGACTGAAAACAATTCATAAGATAAATTTATACAATTTACCATTTTGTTTTTCTTTAAACTCGTGTTTAAACATTTTTTCAAAAAATGGACTTGCCGCAAGAACACTCCGATGGAACTTTTTTTCCTGGAAATATAGATCAAAGAAATTAAAATAAAACTTATATTTATCTTTTAAATCAACTTTGACATTTCACAATACTATACTAATTATAATAATTATATTTTAATAGAGTTTAATGCATAAACACTTTTAGAAACGCACCTTAAAAACTACAATTACAAAAAACAACTTCAAATTGCATTAACATTGCTTTGAATCAGCCACATGTAGCAGCTTGTTGATAGGATCTAAGAAAGACAACAGTTACTCTCTGTTCTGAAATAGTCGTGAAGGAGTTACCTCCCGGTGTTGATTAAAACATGTAACTTGACACGTGACTTGTGTTTTGTCTACGAGCTATTCTTTTAAAGATATCACCATTAGTTTATATTTAGGTGGTAGCCCCTCGGTTTCACATTTTCTTTAATTGTTTTGGCGTCTATTTCAAAATTAATCATTGTACAATCATGTTTTGTATAACCATCATTGCATAACCCTGGTTACTTGTCATCTCTCTTATTTGGCGATGTGGGGAGGCTGTTACTGATCTGGCCATTCATGATATGAATGTATCATTATATAGACACGTGAACTTATTTCGTCCGCTCGGTCAATTATGCATCGCTGTTCATGTGGAAACTAAATCAAGGCACCCAAGAGAGCCTTTTCTTGAAAGTTCAAAAGTACACACCATTAGTTTGCGTAGTACTACAAACATAAGATCCTCGTGTCATGTTTGTTTTATAGCTCATATGCAAATAACCATCATCCGTTTTGGGATTTGGCATCGTCTGATACACTCTTATACTATCGGCTCATTACATTCACCTCTGTTATAGGCTGGGACTACTTTCAACTACTTTTACTTTAACTCAAAGAAATAGTTCACCATTTACATTAACAATAGTTTGGGTTTCCCCGGTTTTAATGAAAGATATTGAAGATTTCAGTCATTTGTTTTACCTCAAGCTTTCAATTTCATAATTATGACTGTATGCAACGAAACCTTCTTAGTTTGGTCAAAAATCTTGACATTGAGCCTTTCGCAGAGATGTAAAGTGAGTGAAAGGAACGACAACTCTGCGAAGGAGATTGCGTCTGATACCCAATGTTGATTCTATTACACATTACCACTTCCACTATCCAATAGAAGCAACCATAGGTATCCGTTTAGGTAGCTAGGTTTGGTTGAAAATCAACTTTCAGTTTCGTTTCTGTAAGGTCATTTTTGTGTTACGTAAAAACGGATAAAGATATTTACCCAATATTTCAGTTACATCAATCAAAAACACAAAAACTACTCTAAATAAGAGAAAGCCTATGTCACGTATTTAAAGTGTACTTACCCATTGTTGAACTCTTACAGTGAAGTCACAAAACTCCGATTGTTCTTCAAATTGTTTAATGTGAAATTCTCCAATTGATATGGGTTTACTTTCTCTTTCGTCATAATCCATTCCTGCTTAAAATTCAGATCATGATTTATACTGATACATAAATACAGTTTTCTTGTAATTAAATATTATATATAGCCAAAGATTTGTGTTAGCAATTGATAAAATTTCACGACTTACTTATATGATTCATTAAATGTCTATATATAGCGACATCAGATTTTGGGATCCCGTTTAATATAGCCCAACATATAAGTTTAAGCTTTTAAAAAAGCTAGTCGGTCATTAGCATGAACTTTTAAACAAAAAGATGGCTCTGAAGTTTAAACTTTAGGCGGAACGTTAAAGGGTTTAAAGCGTTTAAATTTAATTAGATTTTAATTAGTTTTCCTTTATGTAATTCCTCTTTTGAAGGAGCTGTATTCCAGCTGGTGATAAATCTAACCATGTTGCAAACAAATTTATAATTGACTTGGAAGAACAAAATATTAATGAAGCTGTAAATTTATTCTAAAAGCAACAGTTAATGTTCAACAATTAATTTTTGTCACTGGTCCAGGGTGGGGCAGAAAAAACAGTTTTATAGAGACACGCTTATAGGATAAAATTGTTTTTTATCTAGAATTTCCGCCGTGTAATATCTTTTCTCGATTTCATTACACAGTATTGTTTCTATTTTAAATGATGTCCAATTCAGTGAATGAAAGGTGCTTATAATTGTGTTGCATGCAATAGCAGGAAGACACGTATGGATCACATTGTCCGGTGACACTGCAGTTGTTGTCAGTGAACTTAAGTTCACTTAATCAAGTTTAAAATGATGAATTACGAGCCTACAGTCGGAATCATATGCGTGTGATAGGAAAGTACGCATAACAGGATTTGTTTTCAGTGGCCAGTGGCTACTGAACAAACCTAAGTGCAATGACCGGATCAAAACAATACATGATTAATGCAAGACTCGGGTATTGAGGAGTTTCTCAAATTGCACATTCAATTTCTTTCATTGATCATGTGTTTATATTGTCAAACTAGTCAAGGAAATACGACGGCGATATTTTATGTTTAGTTTGGAAAAATGTTAACTGCACTTTATCATTTATTTTTCAGCACTGCACTTTACCATTATGAAGACTCGATCATTTTGCTGCGAAATAGTGTTTTGTTTGACAAAAAATGTCTTGGAATATGATATTTGAAATGGACTTTAATTATTGGTGAGATTACAGACAAAACTAACTTTCTTGGCGAAAAACATACAAAATAACAAAATTCCCTGCTCTTTACCCTGAAAATTCTTGCTCATTTCTCGGCGATTCAATTTCTTTGTCCAAGGTAACTTGTGTTCCACAAAGAGTTAATACTCCATCTAGGTACCAAAAGATTCGGAAAAATGTGTAGCAGGTTCATCGCTATATCTCAATTTTAAGAGTTATTTATAAAATGAGTAAAGTAAAAAACTTACCAATTTACATCCAAATTGGCCGACTTTTGTTAACAAGATGCACTTTAAAGTGCAGTTTGAACCCTCACCCTGATCATAATGTTTAATCAAATTAAAAACATTAAAAAGATGAAGCTAGAAATGTAAAAAAAAATGATGCATGTTTAACGACAATTACTTTTTTATTCATACGACTGACATAATAGTATACTTTTTTATATTGACACCTATTTTCGTGTTTAAGGAAGTAAGCTTTTGTTAGGTTTAGGTCAGCGTACACTATTGCGTTTCCCAATATGTTCTATATAGAGTCTTGGGAGTCTCCTTGATTTATTTATTCTTAGACAATATCAGGCATGGTCTTCTGAAGAATTTTGAATATAAATCTACATTAAAACATAGATTCTATACCACCATGACCGTAGGTTTCTACCTCAAATTTCACTTTAAAGACTACCACGCTTGCCTATTGACTAAATTTACTTGTGGCTAACCTGTTTATAGGCATTATTTTAAAAGTAATTTTTTTCTTATCCAAAATGTTTTGGATAATGATTTTTGGTTCCAACAGCTGCAGAAATGCACAATTTCTGTTTATAGAAGGAGTTTTATTTTTTCTTTAGCTATATTGGCCAATCAGCTAATGTTTCTATAGAGTCTTACGGGTTTCCCCTAACTTTTTTTTTACCAACCGGGAAGCAGCTTTTATTTAGTGCACACTGATCTGAAGCCTCACATATTATTTTTAGTTATATTCAAACATTGTATAAAATGAAGAAATAAATAATTCTAAAAACTAAAATCCATGTTTTGTTTGTTTTTGTCAAAATCTGAACTCACAGTTCTTCTTCAAGTGTAAGCAGTTAGTGACAGTTCAGCCACACTAAAAACACTAAAACAGATTATAAGCAATCATAACAAAAAAATCAGGAAAAATAGAATATTCCAGTTTATGTTATAAAACTTGACCATTGAAGACTTCACTCAGGCATGACATTTTAAACAAGTAATTTTTTGGCTTGGCCTTAAATGCTCCTATACAGAGTCATTTTTGTATCCCCATCCCATTTAAAAAATACAAAAAAGACATTTTCTGGCTATTATTTCAATAAACTTTCACTACCTGCAAGATCAAATTCCTGCATTTTACATTAAAAGCAGCTATTAACATATTTATTCATAGAAACACAGTCCATTTAATATCATTCTGCACTTCAAATACTCAGCCATGACTTTGGTAGAAACCACATGGTGAAAATCCAAAAGAAAATGACATTTTGATGCATTTGGAGTGGAAATCATTCATTTCATGAGACTGTCGTTTACTAAATTCTTCCAGTTGTTATATAAAATGTGTTTTAAGCATGAAAATAAACAATACACTTGACTGGACACTGCTATTTACCCAGGGGATTGTTTTTGCCCTGAAATGCCTCTAGGATGTCACTCCTCATAAGTAATCCTATATCAAAATCCCATGAAATAAAGAATTATCAGATCCAAATGCTTTAAAAATAGTCAATATGCATAAAATGATTAAATCATTATGTAATTCAATTGCTCTGATTGTATAATAAAGCACATTTCATTAAATGATTTTTCTGTTTAATTTTCTTTGTTGAAAGGGAGACAACTCATGTTCTCTAAATTAGTCTAATTTGCTATAACTTACAATTTTGTAGGTATAAATATAATAAACATATTTCTGCTATAATTATTTTCAAAAAATCTCAAGCTGGTGCTATAGTTTTGAGAACAAAAGTGTCAAGCAGACAATGTTTAAGGCCCCATGTTAAACAATTTCTAATAAACATATATGCCAGATTTAGTTCTGTCATAGAATCCATGGTTTTCTGGGACCAGACTCCCAAAAGAAAACCAGTTAACCACTTTTACAGAAAAATACTGCTATTCTCTGTTAAAAAAATATTTAAAACTATTGTATACCTCAATCATAGTAGCAAATCAGTAAGTGAAATCATTTACACAGTCAGAGATCTATTAAAAATACCCGGTGGCATTTTATGGTCAAACTTATCGTAACTTCCAGGAACCGAGTTAAAATTATTTGTTCGTGAAATAATTTGCTGCTTCGCAAATGAAATCCAACTCATACCGAACATAAGTCACACATAAAATTCATTTTTTCTCATTTTGCCTTTATTCTATTACCAGTTTTAATATACAGCCACTCTACACTGTTCAACAGTAGGCATCAAAAACATATCTAACAAATCTGAGACTTACTGAAATATTAAGAAAGACTTTTAAATGGGGGAAAACATAGATTTTATGCCTAAAAGGCAAATCTAATTCATTATAAAGTCATTTTTTTCCTAACCAGAATTAAATCAAAGCCACACTTTTGATCCAAATATACCTTACAGTGACCACCACCTCTAAGATTCAACAAGTGCAAGCATTATCCTCAAACTCTAACAGCCTTTTTATACCAAAATAAGCAAATGCATAACAAACAAGAAATATCTTTAAAAAAGATAAACGGCGTTGATGGAAAAGATTTATATATACATGTATATAAGAAAGAAAGAAATATAGAGAGGCGAAGCAGACACAGTTCAGTTATTTTATTTTACTTGTTTTAGCTGTTGACGAACCCGCCCTGCCTTCTACAACTCATAAATTTATTCAAATGTCATTCAGAAAAAACAGCCTCCCCACACAGTCAAGAACAAGAGGGAGAGAGAGCATGGTTAATAAAATGATCAGTTTCAAAATGGACACCACAAAGAATCAACAAAAATGATAATCCGAGGGGTTATTTCCTTGGAACGGTCAATGGCAAATCAAATTGCCACAGGGGTTTAAACCAGAAGCAATGCCTTACATTAAGTCTTGATCTACATTTATTCAGTTTCAATAAAATACCTCTTGTAGAGTTAGAGTTAGAGTTAGAACTCAATATGAATAAATGTCCTTGATATTTAATGAATATAAATAATAACAGCTTGTTACAAGAGCGAACTATACCAACTTTCACGTAAATTAACTTAAAAAAGTATCCCTCACGAGTGTCGAACCGGGGGGGGGGGTGCATCCGCTTGCGAGGCGAGAGAGTTAGCCACTACACTACAGAGAACTTGACTTTCGCCCTTGAAATTAACAATCAGTATCAAAGGAACTAGAAAGGAACCAGTAAGAACTATAAATATCTGTACTTTTCTTTCGTCTTACACTTGTACGCAATACGCAAATGCTTATCTAACACCTAAGAATATTCCATATAAAATTGTATTTAAGCCATCAATATTGACTTAACTGGTTACTTAAATCGTAAATATGTTTTTCTCCAATACAATTATCGCTTTTAAAAACGAAAATACTCGAACATGTAAGTGCAAGGTAACTAGCTACTTACACAAAATATAAAAATCGTTACGGTAATCGTAAACTACACCCACTAAAACCCAATCGAAATAATCTATTTGATTTTCCCGCTGCATAATAATAAAAATCCCACTAGATACCTCTTCACCCTGCTAGATGCCTCTCTGGTGTAAAAAGCTACCAATAGAAATAGTTTATTTCATTTTCCCGCTGCTTAATAATAGTAAGAGTATTATTTACAACATTTTATTGGTCGAAAAACTAGGTCAAAAGTGAGCTTAGACAGCTAACGCCGAAAAATTCACTCCCTTGTATAGTTTTACAACAATCCTACCTTAAAAAGTGACAATTTCTATACTTTTCATGGGAAATATCATGAAGTGCAGGTCTCAACAACAGGGCGGGTAATCAAACTGCACCTTACCATGCATTTTCTAAACAAAAGTCCGCCATCTTGGATGAAAATTGGTAAGTTTTTTACTTCTACTCATTTAATAAATAACTCGTAAATTTACCAATTTTCATCCAAGATGGCGGACTTTTGTTTACAAAATGCATGGTAAGGTGCAGTTTGATTACCCGCCCTGAACAAGGCTACAACACCATCTCCCATTCTGAATATACGAATGTTGACGAGTGACGTCACACGCACTTGCTAATGTTACATGCGCACCGGCTGGTTGGCAAAAATAGCGTATACGAACCTTACGCTTTTATGGATAATCACTAAACGTTATTTGTCTTGATTAGAGAAAATTTAAACATTATGCATTCTTTACATCTCTACCTTGTGGCTGTGCGCGAAGAATTTACGAGTATTTCTGAAATGCATATTTTTAATACGCCTTTGTACTAAACAACAAAGAGACTGTTCGAGTTCTGTATCGTTGTCATTTAAAACCAGATTTAGGATAGCAACACATTTTGATAGTTGTATATTAATCGCCTTTTTGCTAAGCGCATAATTATTAATATTTTAGTCCATATAGCCATAGGCGGATACAAAAGGGTTACCCTATCTTTAATAGGCATATCTTCAATTTTTTACATGTATTCTAAATATTCTATGCAGTTCGCTGTATAAAAAGCCAAGACGGAGATGATGTATTTATATAACAAAATGAAAATAGTATATTATTTTTATTACTCAACCCCAAAACAACCGTTTTTGCCAACACATTAACCAGGAATCTAGAACTTAGTTAATTCAACATTCACATTCCTGCATTAACTAAGAACCATCCCCGCAAAGATATATCGACGGAACGGTTTTAGTTAATTTTCGCATGATCAGCATGCATAAACGCTAAATGAAACTGTAAGTTAAATATAATTTGATCGTACATCTACATTTTATTTCATGCCAAATTAAAAATTTTTGCACTATTATCCGCACTAAATATTCGGATGTAAACAATAACAATCAACGTTCGTATAGTGAATAAGGCTATTTTCAACATTATCATAATTCAGAGGCCCCTTTATTGACAACTTACAATCAGACTCCTTCTAACTGCTGCAAAAGTGTGTAGAAATTCTTTAGATTTGTCAATATTCACAAAATTAACAAATTGCATACAAAATCAGTTTCAAACAAGGCGCTCAATAGATCACATACATACAGAGTCTAGCTGCCTTTAGGTCAGCGTACACTATTGCGTTTCCCTATATGTTCTATATAGAGTCTTGGGAGTCTCCTTGATTTATTTATTCTTACACAATATCAAGCATGGTCTTCTGAAGAATTTTGAATATAAATCTACATAAAAACATAGATTCTATACCACCATGACCGTAGGTTTCTACCTCAAATTTCACTTTGAAGACTACCACGCTTGCCTATTGACTAAATTTACTTGTGGCTAACCTGTTTATAGGCATTATTTTAAAAGTAATTTTTTTCTTATCCAAAATGTTTTGGATAATGATTTTTGGTTCCAACAGCTGCAGAAATGCACAATTTCTGTTTTTTAGAAGGAGTTTTATTTTTTCTTTAGCTATAGAGTCTTACGGGTTTTCCCTAACTTTTTTTGTACCAACCGGGAAGCAGCTTTTGTTTAGTGCACACTGATCTTAGGTTTTAACATGTACTATTGTATCTAAGAGGATTTCGATAAAAAACACATTTACGCAGAAAATACGTAAAATATACATACGCTGTCGGTTTTGATTTAACAATTATAATTTTCATATTGTCGATAATATCAAAAGTTTTAATGAGGTTACCAACATAAATAATTGAACAAAGATTTTTGTAGTTTGAATATTTATTAAATAACAAAAAACCTGTTTTAATGAAACAGCCATATCATAATATGGAACATTCACGTGATATAATCCATTTCTGATCAAATATAGCCAACCATGATACTTTTTGGCTTCATCCAAGGTTATCAAAATGGCGAAGTCAAAAACGAACACTGTTAAAGCATGTGCACTTAAAAATGTCAAAATCGCTTTGTACTTTGTACATGTGTTTTGTAGATATACGATGGTCATTCATAAAGTTTCCGGACTGTTGCTATAATTCATAGAGTTGTAAAGATATTATAATAAGAAAACGCACACATGATGATTAATACATATGTATTTTAAATACAAAGTTTCAAATAAATACAGTCACATTTCACTTCTTTACAATAATTTACATAGAACAAGGTAGAGCGCCACGGAGCAGATAACAACGTCAATTTAACGCTACTAACGTCAACTGAGTTAATGTTTTTCAAAATACTCGCCGTGTAGCGCTACGCATTTCCTGTGTCTGTGTATCCATTTAGTGAACACATCGCCGTACCAGGTAGACTCAAATCGTGACACTACTGTGCGCACGGTCATTTGAAGTTCATGTAATGAATCAAAACTTAGCCCTCGCAGCTCGCCTTTAAGTCGCGGGAATACAGCAAAGTCCATTGGGGCTAGGTCAGGACTGTACGGAGGATGTTCTAATCGCTACACACACCTTTCGCTGGTTAAGATCATTCGTTACAATATTGTAAGCCTTGCCCACGCTAACATCAGTCATTTCCGCTATTTCTTGTACTGTTCTCCGCCGATCACTTCTCAGAATGTCTCTTATTCGATCGTTTATTTTCCCGCTAACAGAAGGACGACCCGAACGTTTCCGGTCATTGACGTCTTCATCACCTTCGCTGAATCGCTTGTGTCAATCAAAAACAATAGTGCGAGTCACTTTTGCTGTTTTGTCACTTTTCAAAAACTTTAATGTGTCCGTAGGCGTCATCCCCACTTTTACGCAATGTTTAATAATTGCTCGTTGCTCCTTGGATTTTGACGTTGGCGTCAAGTGTGTTGCAGCACTATTCAACCCGTCGGCGTTCATCATGAAGTTTGAACTGGTTGTTTATCATAGAACCGTTAAACTTTGCATAATTGACGTCAGATAGATGACGTAACGTCATGCCGATTTTTAGCGCGCTAATAAGCATATTCACGATTTTAATGAAGTCGGTATAACGAGAAACATTTGCTATAATTACGTTGCGTCAAACTGCTCCGTGACGCGTTAGTGTGATAACCATAGCAACAGATAGGATGGAGTAGGGTTGAAATATATATATAAAAAAAAATAACAAATACACTAAATTTGTTATACTTTTCTTTACATAATGATCAAGTTTCTACGCAATATAAACAATAATAAGATTTTTACAGCCAGAGTCCGGCAACTTTATGAATGACCCTCGTATTACAGTTAAGTTCAGTTTGAATTAAGTTCGAGCTTGAACTCGAGCCAAGTGGAAACGTTATGCTTGATTGAAACAAATAAAACATTAAGGGGACGCAATCGTGCAAATTGGATGGGGTAATGCATATTTGCAAATGTAACAAGTGCATAGGCTGATTAATATATCCAACGACATTATTTTGTTGAGATAATAATTAAATGAAAAACAAACGTCAAAACATTGTGTTATGTTAATTTATTATGTACTAAAGCGATTGTCAGATGCAATCTATAAACATTCTGACATAAAAAATGTATGAAAGAATGTCCAATGCAAATAGAATTTTTAATGAATGCATTACATTGCCTACTTCGTATAAAGTTTGAATTTAGTGGTCGTCACAAACACATTTTGAACTACATTACCGTATAAGAGTACATTACCTCAAATCGTATAATATTATGATATTATTGCATGAGGATGGACAGAAGTCCGTTAGTGATGGCTGTATGTAATGGATATACATGTACCAATCACAACTACCCGTTCAATCTACGTTTCTTTACCGAACGTTACAAGTCGGATAAATACACCAAAATGATTTTTTTCAGTAAAAGCCACATTCAGAAAATCAAAAGTTATTTCAAAACAGACACCACATACTTTGAACAAAACGGCTTTATTATCGGAACGGTCAATGACAAACAATTTGCCACTATTGAATAAACCATGTTGACTGCTGCACCAACCTTACGCTTACTCCATCAGGTTTTCAAATAAATAAAACATTACAAATAGTCTAGGTAAATTAACTTCAAACCACCCATCCAATCGAGAATGTCGCAAGCAAAAAAATACAAACACATTAAACTTTAGAATCTACTAGCATTGTCAAGGGAAAAGGTTGGTACTTAGCGACTTTAATGAGTACCTTTAGTTAAATTAACAAGAACATGAAGACAGAAGTAAAAGAAACTGATCAAGTTTTTACGTTCTTGTTTTCAAGCACCGCCCCCAAAGGACAACCAATGAACTCGTAGATCCAGACCCATATGTCAGATGATCTGGATCTACACGGTTTGCACACGCGATAAAACCTGTCTATACGGAATAAAGGGTTAAGGTGTACACATATGGCAGAGTTTACAAAGCACGTTGATTTGAATAGGCTGAATCAAAAATAAGAATAAACTATGAATTGCCAGTTAAATGTTCCGGAAATATGTCCATTATTATAAACAAAAACACTAACAATAATTATTCTTTTAACCACAAAGCAAAGATACATCATAAACATTGTTTTTGAGTTCAGATAAAATTTTGTAAACAGCCGAGATAAAATGATTATGGATTTCCTTATTGTTTCTTTATTTGATAAAAATGTCCTTATTACGGTATAACTTTTTATGACATAATTTAAAGTGAGACATAGAAATTTATTACTGCTCTTATCAATATGGTTCGGAAATAAAAATAAATAAAAAGAACAAACATTAATACTGTTTGGTCAGAAATATCTTTCTCCAAATGGGTAGTTTCAGTAGATAAAAGGTCATTACGTGAACAATGAATATTTGTTTCTGACTATATTGTGAAATATTAAAACACTTCTGTTTTTGCAAGATCAAACTATACCTTCGACACGGCAACAAAATTATTCCAAACTAAAAAATAGCCTTAATTTCTTCGTGTTTCATAATACACCGAAATGCAAGTATCGCTCCAAATTTTATCAGACAATTTCGTTGTGGAATAACATTATAGTTTTTTTTCTATATATATTGATTTAAGTAACATGTTTACACGATTTAAAAAATCTCGTTTCCGCCGATTCCCTTTTTGAAAAAAAAACAACACGAAAGATGCGTGCATATCAAAACTCATCATATTCGCGATATTTATGAATTTGCGAGGTAAGCGATTTGCGAATATTAGCGAAAATAAATAACACATCTGAAAACTTTACCGTATTGTAATTTCGCAAGTTCAACGGCGGTTAAATTAACAATAAGGAAGCACAAAGCTATAAAATTAAATTCAGCGAAAACGTCAGTCATCATAATAAGGATAAAAATATAAATTAAAGTTAAGGAAACTATCTCAAACATAAATGTGATTTGCTTCTTTACTAAAACACATAGAATGGTAATAATTGAACAAAAACTTCGGGCAACCTTGGAAATATTTTCACGTGATATTTTAAACTATAAACTGACACTACGTACCTGTATAAAATCGATTCGAAACATTCAATCATATTAGATTTGTGAATCGACTATACAAAAACGGATTTTAAGCAAAAACAAGCAAATGGTTATAATAAATGGTTGAAAACGTGTTTAATAGATTATAATTTACAATGGTTGTTAACGACAGTAACGTTAATGAATTTCTGTTTGTTGATGAACTGAACAGTATAGAGTTAACAAGACTATGGCCTACATTTACGTTCCTGGCAGTTCTTAGTATAACTGGAATAATCGGAAACAGTTTGGTGATCCATGTCAACAGAAAATCATTAAAATCGTCAATTACAAAGTATTTTATATTGTTCCTTGGTGTTTTGGACTTGATTTCATGTTGTGTTGTGATCCCTTTAGATGCTGCCGTTATCTCAAAACAATATATTTTCACGCAGGGGTGGCTATGCAAAATTTCAAAATTTTGTAATATACTCGGGATCTGTTCAGCGTCGTTTCTTCTATTATTTATTGCAATAGATCGCTTCAGAAAGGTTTGTAAACCGTTACGATGGCAGATAACATTTAAAATTGCCAAAAGATTGTCTCTATTGGCTTTAGTTCTAAGTGTATTGCTAGCTTCGCCCGAAATTTTTATTTCCGGAAGTGCGTCTGTTCATCTTTCAAAATACAATATTACTGGACATGTGTGTGGTTTAACCGTTAAAAACAGCGAAGCGCCATACATTTATGTTCTAGTGTTTGGATTGCTGTTTACAATCATAGAATTAATTATTATTTCAAGTTTGTACTGTTTAATCGGAAATGAAATCAGACAACAAACTAAAAAGATAAATCACCTGACCAAAATCGGGTCGCCTACAATACATCAAGATTTGAACACGTGCACGAGTGTTATTTCAGATGAATCGACAACCAACGAAAAGGCTTGCAAGACGATAAATGACTTACATAATATGAATATTGTCGCAAGAGACAAAGGAGAGCAGGAAATAATCAAACCAAAAAACGAAAATGTATCACATGACACAAGCGATTTGAATTCTTCTAATACACAATCAATCGAAATTCAATTAGAAAGAGAAAATGTTCTTTACCGTAAACCACGAATACCTTGTTTTGAATCTAATGAAATGAAGAAAAGTAAGAATGAAGTAGGGAACTTACAGGACGGTTTTCATGCAAATGTTACGGGTCTTTGTAAAGATCAAAGTAGAAATCAAACTGAAGGACGGTCAAACGAGACAGATTCTATGATTCTTGAAATATCTAAGGAATATACTACAAATGAACAAGACGAAATTAAACAGAAAGCCGTGTCGCCAATCATCAATGACAATAAGCCAAGTAGTATAAACAGAACCCAACGCTGCCAAACCGTAACAACACAACATCTGAAACAAGCGAGAACGATAAAGATAACAATATTGATGTTTTCGATTACACTTGCGTCAGTTCTTTCTTTTGTTCCGCATTTGTCTTTGGTTTTGATACGGAACATTTACGGCAATTTCGTTAGAAATTTATCTGATACCGAAAGGGCAGTTTACGTTCTTTTCAATAAATCTTTTTTCTTGAATTGTGTGGTGAATCCAATAATGTACATGTTTTTTGACACGAAATTTCGTCAGTCGGTCAAAGACATTTTTATACGTTTGCGCTTGCTATAAAGGGGGCAAATAAGGATTGATCGAAACCAGGTGAAGAAGAACAGTAACTCTGCCTAGTTGTTAGTATTACAAGTTCAGAGCTCCGTTTATTAAATGTCTATTTTATAAAATAAATCACAAGGACTCCATTATACATGTACCACACAATTTTTGTTTTGGGGAATTATTGTAAATATTTTCCCGCTTAATAGATCTTTTGCATGATTATTAAAAATAAATAAAAGTGACACTACTGCGTATATCACTGAGTCAAATCAGGACAGTCCGGCGACAGAAACGTGCGTTAAGGTAAATATTTCACAAAAAACTAAGTGCGTCCATACTGCATAAAGAATGAAGACAGACGAGCAGAAATGTCCTTTATCGTGGTTATTTGTTTTACAAAATGACTTGTTTACGAAATAATCTGATGCAATCAATTTTCTTAAAAATGGTTCGAATAACCGAATATGTGGATATGTGAATGAATTATATTTATTTCTTCATATGTTAATAATAATATAGAATTTGAACGTCATGCAACATGCTTCAGTAAAAGGTGAACTGTATTCTAGTTTCTGCAAACAACACGATTGTCTTTAACAATATAGATTCATGTTGCTGTAGGGGTTTTATTCTACATCTGCGATAAAAACACAATCGTCATAGATTTTGAAAACGCATTTTTGCTAACCTGTTGTACATAGTTTCTTTATATACGGATAAACTTTAGCGAATGGTTCTCTGAGTTAGCTACGTTAAAATTTAAAAAATGCACTAATATCAGGCGTATATCTTTTGTATTCTGGATTAACTAAGAGTCATGTATTATATTTACTATAAACTAATACTGGATGACTATTAATACATACATCTATTCTAACCCAAGAGAGATAAGAGGATTCGTAATGAGTAACTAAAATATGATATTTTTATGAAAATATACCTTTTTGTACAGTATTTAAGACTGTTTTCTACGCAGTTCAATATATCGTTATGGAAATTCATTGTGTTAAGAATTGTTATTTTCACGCAAAAATCTTTGAGTTATTGCAAGACATGAGAGAACTTTTTCAACTGCCCTTCTACTGAAGGAAACCAACTAATTTCTCTACGTTTTGTACTCTCTTTTATAGGAAGAAACCAATTTACAAGACATCTTTTGATATAATTATTGCTACATAAATTTAATTTATATATTTCATAACAATTGTAATAGATCTTGTATTATTGTACTTGTATCGCTGAGAACCAGATAAATAAAGATATTTTATTAAAATGTTACTTATTTGTCTCATTAATCGTTTCTTAAAATATACCGGGTATACTTTCTACATACTTTGAGCGTGAAATACAGTGTCATATTGTTTCTAGCAGTGTTCTCCCCTGTAAGCTGGCATGAATCGAAACTTGCATGTTTAACCTTGAAGACATGACGCGTAATTCAGAGAAGACCGCCATCCCAAAACGATGACAGAAAATAAAGATGTAAGGTCCTTGGACATTGATGTTTTATCATCGGGATTAATCCGATCAAACATACAGTACTTTATTTACACTTCAACTCCGTCCTCTACGATGAAGTGTTATTCATCTAACGAATCATAATTTCTGATGCTAAACAGTGTGACGTAATAATATGGAAGGCGTGGCTATAGTAGAACCGTTCACAATTGATTGGACGTTGCACAATATTTTGACGTGTGACGTCGCCGAGCACGCACGTTTTGCCACGAGTTGCTGCGAATAACCGTGCCGTCATTCACTTTGTCGTCAATGTTGCTGTTCCAACAGCCATTCGAAAAAGCCGTAATATCACAAATTCTTCTAATAATTTCTGTATTAAAGGGAGTCTTAATCTGTGTAAATATAAGGATTGAATCGATATTTGATGGTTTTCATTTGGGTATGAAAAACAGTTGAATTGTCTAAAGTACGCGTGAAGCCCTTTCGGGCTTCACACACTTTAAACAAACCAACTGTTTTCCATTACCCAAATGAAAACCATCAAATATTGGTTGAATCCTTAAATGAACGTTTACTGTTACGAAATTTGCGTCTATCGTGCGTCCGTCTATCGTGCATCGTGCGTGCGTCTATGGTCTATCGTGCGTTCGTTTGTAACCTGAAACGTTCACAATACTTTAGATATTATTTAAACGGATATTGTTTAAACGTCTTTAGTATAATTCTCTACCAGAGTTCTATTAAAATTAATAGCTTACCGAACTCTTACATAGTTATGTATTAATTGCATATGTACAGCAGCATTTCTGACTTTATAGGTTATACACCACTAATTCAATTTCCATAGATTTCCATTATAACCTTTCATCAATTTCTGAATTAACTATTGGGTCAAGCCCTTAAAATCATACAATTCTCAAGAGAACCAACCTAGACACACCGTAAAATACCAATTCCACCATTGCATGACCAATAAACTTTTTCGGCATTTTAGCCAGAAATTTATCACCCCAGTCTCTGCGGAACTTTTGTTTACATTCTGTCAAAAATGATAGCTATTTTTAAAGTTGAATTTCACTTTTTTCATTATCAATTTTATATTATTTGTATTCAAATTACTACAAAATCATTATATTTTCTCAAAATAATTTTCTTTTTAAAATATTTATTTTCATTTTCTACCAATCAGGCTTGACTTCCTGTAACTAGTTCGCAAATGCCCTGCACAAAATTATTTAGAGGTCTGATCACCAATATTTAGTGGTGTATAACCTAAAAACATGAAAGCGGGATAAGAAATTTCCTCAACTGGATTCCAATAAGGTGTTAACTCTCACTTTACTTTCAGGTTTATACATGCGGTGGTTTCTGGGTATACTATCCACTGTTCGTGTATTTAATGTTTCAGAGTCATCAGCTGACTTAGCTGTTCTTGAGTCTACAGTGATTTCATTGCAACTGTAATCCTCCAAATATCTACGCCGCTTACTTTGCCTACCTGACCTTGTAGTAGGTATTGGGAGTCTTTCTCTCCGTTCTCTTTCCACTGGTTTTGGAGGTCTTCCTCTCCTTGTTCTTTCTGGTCTCTGGGGTATTTCTCTCCTATCTCTCTCTGGCGATAACCTTTCCAAAGTATCTCCATCAATATTTTTCAACACTATTTTCTGCTATAGTTTCTTCATCTGTTGGATGAATAAATTCTTCCTCAGTTGTTTCATTCATGTCTATTTCATTATCATGGTCGTCATGATGAACTTCCAGTTCCGCTTGTATTTCTCTCTCTTTTCTATATGTCAGGTCATTGTCGGGTTCTTCTCGACGGATGACATCTGGTTCCATATCTTCAATATCACTCTTAGTACATACCGACTTATCTGGAGTGGTACTTTTCCTTTCAGAATAAGTGACTTTTGTCCTTATAACTCTATTTGTTCCTTCAGTATCTACTTCTGTTCTGTGATTTTCAGAATAGCGGGCGTCCCCACTGTCAACTGTCAGTCTGACAAGTTCACATTCTGAATCACTTGAATCAGTGAGCTCACTCTATTCTATTACTTTAACTTCTTGTCTTTTTCTCGGTTTGGGAACTGGTTTGAAGTTTTGCTTGTCCTCGTATTCCTCGTTAAATGATGTTACTGGCAGCAGATGGTTTCTGTGTAGGGTCTTAATCATTCCAGCTTCTGACTCTACTTTAAAAACTGGAATTTCTGGATTGGCTTGCTCTAGTACGGTGTATATATGCTCTTCAAACTTGTCAGCAATCTTGTGTTTTCCTTTGTGAGCAAGAACACGTACCAGCACTTTGTCACCCGCTTCTATCTGTGCAGCCTTAGCTTTCTTGTCAAATTGGGATTTCTGCTTTAGTCTAGCAGCATCAGCATGCTGTTTCACAATGTCCTGTGTGACTTTCATCCTTTCTTTTAGGTCTTTTATATAGTCAGTGGTGTCCTGTGCTGCTGTTTCCTCTGCTGACTCAAATAATGTGTCCACAGGCAACTTAGGTTTTCGGCCGAACATAAGCTCGTAAGGGGAGTATCCTGTTGATTCATGTATTGTTGCATTATATGCGAACACAAGAGATGGCAGGTACTTTTTCCAATCAGCCTTCTGTTCTGGCTTCAAGGTTCCCAACATGCTGATAAGAGTCCGGTTCAATCGCTCTGTAGCACCATTACCCATAGGATGATAGGGGGTAGTGCGGCTCTTCTGAATTCCCAGAATCTTACAAAGTTCTTTAATAATGTCACTTTCGAAATTTCCACCTTGGTCCGGATGAATTTTTGAAGGCATGCCGAAATTGCTGATAAAGTTGTTGTAAAATGCCTCTGTTGTTTTTGCTGTTTGGTTTTTTGTGGGAACTGCAACTGCGTACTTAGTGAAGTGATCAGTTATCACTAATATATTTCCATAGCCTCCTTGCGATTGCTCAACAGACAAGAAATCCAAGCACACCATTTCAAGAGGAAAGGTTGTAATGATATTAACAAGTGGTGCCTTGTTTTGATCCTTCTTTCTCATGGTACATCTTTTGCAGCCACCAATCCACTGCTCTACATCTGAAGTCATTCCTGGCCAAAAGAATCTTTCCCTGATGAGTGATATTGTTCTCTCTTTGGCTGGATGACCCACATCGTTGTGTAACCCAAATAACACTTTGCTTCTAAATATTGATGGAAGAACTAATTGTCCATTTTGATGAAGAATTTTGTAAAGTACCCCTCTTATAATCTTGAAGTTGTCAAAATGTTTCTTCATTTGGAAGTCGAATTTGTTGAATGGTGTTTTCTGATGTGGAAGTTTATTATGTATTCTAGCCCTAATCCATTTTCCTATGATAAAAACTTCTCTTTGAGCTTTACGTATTTCTTTAAGTTCTATTTGTGCCATTGGTTGACCAGCTGATTCTGTTGCTTCTATGATGTTAATTGAAGCTACTGGAAGTGTTTCTATCAATGTCTCAATGTTCACTGAGTTGCAAATGGCCTTGATGACATCATTCTCTATCTTAAAATATTCCCCATCAGTATGTGTAACCTTATGGAATGGGTAGCGTGACATTGCATCTGCATCTCCGTTTCGAAGACCTGGTCTATACAAGATGTAAAAGTCGAACGCTGCTAACGCTGATACCCATCGTTGACCGGTTGCATCCAGCTTTGCTGAAGTAAGTACACGAGTGAGGGGATTGTTGTCTGTGAAGACAGTAAAATGATGCCCTGTGAGATAATCACTGAATTTCCCTGTAACACTCCATTTGAGACATAAAAATTCCAGTTTAAATGCAGGATAATGTTGTTCCGATTTGGAAAGACTTCTACTGGCATAGGCAATCACTCTTTGGTTGTTTTCATGTACTTGATATAGAACAGCTCCTAATCCTGTATTGCAAGCATCAATATGAAGTTCAAATGGTAGATCAAAGTCAGGATATGCCAAAATGGGTGGTGATGTTAGTATTTCTTTTAGATGTTCAAATGTTTTTTGTTCCAATTCCGTCCATTGCCAAACTTTTTCTAAAATATATCAAATTTTGGTAATATATAACAAATACTTGCTTATTTACAGAATTTATATTCCAAAAGAGATTATAATACTTTATAAAATTTTGAAAATATAATTTTTTTTACTTGATTATGTTATAAATGATGTATATCAAAGACTTAGGTAAAAAAAACAAAATTATCCCAGGAAAAAACAGTGAAAAGGTTAACACATTAGCAATTTGACTCATCATTCGTTACAGAGCTCTATTCAAGGACGTTTTCTGAGAGATCTCATGGACGTTACGTTTTCGGAAAGGATCAACGGAACTGTTTACAGACATTTACACTTGTGCATAATACTATAAACCTTTACATAGTGTTAGTGTATAAAGATCCAGTGCTGTTCAAACAATAAGGTTAAAAACTTATTGGTTAGATATGGGACGCCGAAGTCGCTAAAATTTGACTCTGCTACATCAACTTTTACCAATATACATTTTCGCATGACGCAGTTTATATCTTTCAGCGTAACAAAACATAATAGTATGCCAGCATCCATAGTTCTCTTACTGCCACTTGTTGCTCGTACAGTCATACACATTTTCGTATGACTTCGCTATATGCAGGTGTACGTATATTTATTCTAATACCAAACCGTTTAATGCGGAAACAATTACTGTCAAACCACGATTACATTTCGGTAAAACTGCATATATGGTGGTTCTAAAAGTTGTTATTGTCGGTTATAAAACATATTTTTATTGTTTTAAAATTTAAATTAATGGATCGATCTGCCAATGAAATCTTCTAAAATTATTGTCTCACGAATATATTAATTGATTCCCAACACTATATATCTACTCTTAAAATGCGTCGAACAATTTCCTATAAATAAGGTTTTTTTATTTTATATCATCTCCGTCCATGTTTTAGTTTTCATATTATTTCCATTTCTCCCGGTCATATATTGACATTTGATTTCCAGCTCTCAGCAATAACAACAGTCTCGATCAAACTCATCAAACACATTGAAACAACATCGCAGCAATTTGAGTTTTATGGCAAGATTTAGAAAGAAAACAAGAGTTGCAATTATGTTATGTCCGAAACTTGCATGGAAAGTACCAAAAAAGTATGTTAGCTTCACTATTTTAAAATATAAATCCGACGAAAAGCTGTTGGAAGTCATCAAGTCTCGGTAGTTTGCTCCAAACAATGCTAGTGCAAAAGCAGATGTCAAACCTGCAACAGAATAATATAATAAAAGTTACTACGTTCTGAAATATACAAAATGGGGAATTCGAAAGTGAATGAATATGTCAATTATTGCAGGCAGTAATGATTGAGAGACAGACGCGCTGTATGATTAAGGCCGAAACAGGGTAAAAAGGTATCAACTAAACAGAAATAATTTTGAAAGTAGAAAAACACGAACATTGTTTTCAATGAAATCGGAATGAGAAAAAAAGGAGACATGAAATCGAGTGGTACATGGAATTCAAATGTAATAAGTCAAAAGTTTGTTGAATGGAAATTTGTTTAGAAATACTTTCAATTATTATAAGTCTTGTGTGTTTGTATATTTTCATAGTGCCTAAACGATGTTTTATAAATAGATAGAAAGGGAATTTTGAAAGCCATTGAACGTGAAAAATAACGAAATTTTTCAGGCTTGTTTTTACTGAGCCTGTCCGTGGACAGTAATTGAGATGCATTTTAGCCATCTAGCCTATGCCTATTCCAAAGCTCCATGAATATTTTCTCTGTCTGTTTCGATGTTCGATCCCATCGATAAATATAGATGGAAAGTGAAATTTGAAAGATATCGAACACGACAAATACGAATATATTGGAGGTTCCGTTTGATTGAGCCTGTTCATGGGCAGTAATAGAAATGCAACCGTAGCCCCGCGTTGAGCGCAACTCAAAATTTACACCAATAAACAGTACAATTTCGTACTATCTCAAACGATGGTGTGCATATGACGGTGAACATGGAACCTTCAATGCGGTATTTTCATATTAATACCATTCCATGTTCAGCAGCGTATGGTCCTAAGATAAAAGAATGGGGTTTCCCTAAAGGAAAAACCAATGGGCGAAACTAAACGGAATAGAATTTTGTCAAGGGATCTGATAATTAAAATCGTTCATATCACAGAACGCCAAAGGCAAACTTTAAAAAAGCAGGAAGTATATTTTGGGTTGATTAAACAATTATAAACAAATCTATACTGACTGTGATATTTAACCATCCAACAAAAAATCCAACCCTTTTAACACTGACAGAAACTATTGAAACAAAAGTAATATTAGAAGGACTTTAAACATAGTACATACATGTAAGTATCGTGTTAAACGACCTTCAAAGGACGTAACTGATAACGCCACTGATTGAATGTACGAGGAGACTTTTAACAGCTGCCACGTGGCAAAAATAACGCTACTGTGATATAGAAATAGAAAAAAAGGGAAATTTGGAATCCATCGAACACGACAAATATTCTCGCAGAATGCCACAGACAAATAAGTTAACACCACTAAATGAAGATTTCCTTAGAGCCTTAGTCGTGATGGTAAACTGACTGCTCTGCCGAGATCTCCCTCTAATTTCTTACAATGTAATAATGTCCTACACTGTTTAATAGTGTTATTGGTCTTCCCAACGAGCTCAATATATACACCTTAATTACAGTGACATAATATAATAATATTTGAAAGATTAAGTCTGTAACTAAAGTAATTGCATCGACTGATCATACTCGCATGCAGTGCGTGTCTAAACTCTAGAGCAAATAAACAGACTCAGACCTGCTAAACGCGTTGTCTGTGATATGCAGGATTTATATGTCGCGAACCTCGCGAGTGATCAATCTTTATTACTGAAAATAACTCCAACAAACTTTAAATTCTGTGAGTAACTAAATGTCTGTTTCATTAATTTTAATGTTTATGGTATAATTTCAAGTAATTGTTAATCTTAAATTAATATTTGTATTAAGATTGAAAATTCCTAATGACACATAATTACTATTTATTATTGTTTGTTTAGGTGATTTATATTACTTCAGAATAAAGATCAGAATGTGTTTGTATCCATGATTACATCAAAGTTACCCAATAATGTACTTGTGCAGCTAGATCTAATGAAGGGTGTACGGACAAGATGGATAGTAGCAAAGTTACGAGAACTGTTAAGTGACTTTAGAGATGCAAGAGAACGATAAGCAGAACACTCGAAAAAAGTTTAACATGGACTGACAAACAGAAATAAGGTTATAGCAATAACATTGTATGGAAATTAATAAAAAGATTAGAGCAATTTATTATAAGAATTAAATATTATTTAAAATTATTGAAGTTAAGATATCTGCAGTAATTTCAGGCAAACTATTCTGTTGTCAAGTATTTGCCAGTATTTGCCAAATACGAAGTATTTGCCGGGGGCGGTTATTTACCGCCCAACCTTGTCTGATCAGAATCTAACCTGTTTGCTTTTCAGATTCTTTAGATTGTTTCTGACCAAGATGTATCCAGTGCAGATCTAGATCAGACAGCATGGATGTGCCAGATGATGTGGATCTACACTGGTCGCAAATGCATTTAAATGCGTATATCTGGAATAATAATATTTTAGAAAAGGTTGAAGATGTATATTGTAAATGGTTTAAATATGAGGCACGATAAAGCCGTGTTTACCACTAAATATTAATTCATGTGCTTATTGCAAAATATGTGTTTTTTTTAGAAAATTCACGTCAACGGGCCATCTTTTGGGTCAGACATAAGGTTATGATATGGTCAGAATTGTACTGTTTATTAGTGTCAATATTGAGTTGCGCTCAACCCGGGACTAGGCGGCGTGGGCTGTAATATGCATTTCCATTACTGTACATGAACAGGCTCAATCAAATCGAGCCTTCAATACTTACAGATTTGTCGTTTACGATGGCTTTCAAAGTTCTTTTTATGCCCCCACAAAGTGGGAGGCATATAGAGTTGCACTCGTCCGTCCGTACGTCCGTCCGTACGTACGTCCCCAAATCTTGTGGCATCAACTCCTCCTAAACTATAAGGCGGATTTCTATCAAGCTTGCAAAGATGATTAAGCAGGATGTGTAGATGATCGTAAAGAAAGGATTTTTTCCTGCGACCATTTTTACCAGAGTTATGGCCCTTTGTTAATTTCAGTAATTAAATCTTTTTCATTAACTCCTCATTAACTATCTAAGGGATTTCTTTCAAATTTGCACAGATGATCAAGCAGGTTGTGTAGATGATCGTAAAGAAAGGGTTTTTCTTACGGCCATTTTAATACCAGAGTTATGGCCCTTTGTTAATTTCAGTGATTTAATCTTGTGGCATCAACTCCTCGTTTACTATTGGATGGATTTCTTTCAAGCTTGCTCACATGATCAAGGTGGATGTGCAGATGATCATAAAGAAAGGATTTTTTCCTGCGGCCATATTTACCAGAGTTATGGCCCTTTGTTAATTTCACTTACAAAATTTTGTGGCATCAACTACACATTTTTTATTTGGCTGATTTCTTCCAAACTTACACAGATGATTAGACATGTTGTCTTAATTGCTGTAAAGGACATTGTCTTGCAACCATTTTCACCAAAGTTATGGCCCTTTGTTTTTGTTAGTCATTAAATTTTGTGGCTCTTACTCCTCATTCACCACATATTGTTAATATCTAGTACACAATTTTGTTACAAATGTACTTGCAGCAGTGGGGGCATCAGTGTCCTGAGGACACAGTCTAGTTTAATCTATTACTGACACAACCCAAATGTTTCTAATATCATCATGAGTGTGGAAAAATATGAATTCAATTCTTGAATTTAGACTCATAAATATTTTAAATTCTAACTTATATCGCGAAGAGTTTGTGATATCACGACCTTTGGAATGACAAAACATTTTGCACAGTTTAAAACTTTGGCGTGGCTTTTTTAGACAAGCATTGGACCGAATGTTTTCCAATGCAGAAGGGAAGCAATATGAAGAAAGACTTTTAATATAACGAGTCAATATTATTATAATCACTCACTTAGAAAAGATTGTTTATAAATTTGTGTTGTTCAATTTGTATTTCAGTTTGTAATCATATGAAAGAAATGTGACATATCTAGTTCAAAGAGCATGAACCTGGAATAGGAGAAAACGAATACTACCGGTATTGAATCACAAGACAGTGTTGTCAGTATCATATTACTCATGTGGGCATATAAAACGATCTTTTGTGTTGTTTGGTTTTTGATAATTTATGTAAATAGGAGTAAAGGGAATTTTTAGATCACGCTGTTTTTCTTTACTGTTCTAATGTGTCTTACTACATGCAAATTAAAGATACATTAATAACATACATTTGTACAAAGTTTCATTGAGCAGCATTTTGCCGTTATTGGGATTTTGATAATTTTCTTTTTATCGATGAACATGCATGGGAGGAGTGTAGTAAGCCCTTAAGTCGTTATAGAAAAAAAGACAAATTGTTTCTTCTAGTTCTTACTTCTGTTTCATACATAACGTTTCTGTACATTATGAAATCCCCCAAGGATTGGTGTTCATATGAACTGAAATTAATAGACAAATAAAATAACAATATATATTGACCAAGCTTCGGTACTTTCTATACTATATTAAATCGAAAACTGCTAGAAGTTAGGCCTTAAGATGTGACCAACCTATTAAAGATTATTACCAACCGTGGTGGATAAAGTAATGAATCAAAGTTCAAGTGAAAGAGGATTTTCTACACATGTAATTTCTCTGTTTGTTAAAGTATGAATATCTTTGCCTAATTGTTTATGTCTTTTTAATATATAATTTAGAGACATATCGCTTAAATCAACAAATCTTGGATTATACTCACACTATGTTTTGTAAAATAGAAGACCAAATTACAGAAGCGTACCAAATAATAAAATATTAGAAAAACTGCATGTATTAAAAATACACAAGCAGATGAAGGTGTTACCTTAATATTGGCATGGTATTTTGTCTGTGATATACGGGAAAAAAACGCATTTTAAACAAAAATAGAACACTTAATTTGCTTCGAAAGTTTTACGATTCGAATTAAAACAGTGTAGTTCTAGTTTAGGTGTATAACAGTTATTAAATACATTAAAAAAATAAGCAATTCAAGATTTAAAATCAAAATTATTTGCTTTTCCATTGTGGTGGTATAATCAAAATCATAGAATAATTGTCATCAACATCCTGTACACTGTACTCTAGCCAGGAGTTCGCTTAATAGCTTTTTGTTGCGTTTTGTTGTTAAATCGTTGTCCTGAAAATAGTAGTGATATTAAATTGTTCTGTTCTTGTTTGCTTTTATATGAAAGAGTTAAAGGTCAAATCAGTATCCCAACATGCATTTTCAAGTATCTTTTTTAAAGAAGCTTACTATCCTGTAAATGTTGTCATATGGAGATTGACCATAGCTATGCAGATTTTATTTCTGTATCGCCCATCGTCAATAACTGTTACCTGAAAAAGGACCCGTAACTGTCAACATTGTCCTGACCCATTTAAGAAATGAAATTTTTGGTCAAAAGATTACGCTTCAATGTTTTTAATATTATGTCACCGTGGCGACTTTGTTTTCAATTACAACATTTTGAAGTTAATGTCATTTTAAAAATGGAAAATGAAGTATCTGTAAGTAAACCATCTCTAATAAAACAAATCTAACTGTACAATGCATTACTCAATAGACTCACGCATTTATAATTTTCCGATTGAACCAAAATGTTTTGATAAAATGTAAAGAAAACATTTATAAGCAAAAACTGAACCAAAATCTGTTTTACTGTCACAGCTCTACTTATGTCTTCCGGCAAAGTAATGGCGCGCTACTTACGCGGACAGGCTCAAGCATGTAACCGTCCCATATCGAATGCTCCTCAGACGTAAGCTTAAGTTGCAGGATCATCTAATGTCATGTCTATCGTATTAATCAACAAGTCTTTTTCGTTTGTAGCTAAAGATGCATCTTCTCTAGGTCTAGTTCCCTAACAAGATAACACACACTAGAACATGAAAGACCAACAGCCTCTACACTACCGTTATTTTGTATAACAATGATCAGCATTATTGCATAAGCTATTTGTGCTGCGATTTAAAAAAGAGCTCTCATGAGAATCTAATTCAGTTGGTCAGCCTCTTTCTGAAACGCCATGAAGCATATTGCAAACTAAGCTTAAAGTGCGACATATCTTTGTATAGCAGTTCTCTTAGCATGTACAAATTTAATGATAAAATAAATAAGATAAGTCATATTTTATGATACGGTTGTTAAGTCCAGTGTATTTCCTGAAAACTTGCCAAACTAAGATTTTATTTTAATATATATCTTCCTTTAAAATGTTTTGCACCAGCAACCATTGTTTATCGAGAAATGGTAGTAATTCCTTAAGTACCCACATTCACACTACATGTAATATAATCTCTTTTCTGGTAAATTTTATTCCACAAACATATTATTTAAACAAACCACCTTTGATTGCAAACATTGTCTAAAACACAATTAGAATTAAAAAAAGGCTTTTTACAATCTTCCAAATTAAACGGCACGTGGAAGTTACTCATGATAGTTATTCTACATTTCTTCGAATTTTTAAGCAACGTGCGTATGTGTGCTTTGGTACTCTATATTTTCATCTACTGAGTATAGAAAAAGTAAACATGCTATATGGAATGGATTTATATTTGTTTGATAGTAAACAAATTTCAGCCAGCACCCTAAACCTTATGAATGTTAACATTACTTTTACCTCAAATACAACACCGCACATATGTTGACTCGTCTGATGTGTTGGCAGTGGTAAGATCTGTTTGGCTACAATATGATTGCTACACTTTTCAGTTTTAAACAGTTCAACAGCAAACGTGCAAGGGTTTTTGTTTTCACTTGCCCTACAGCCAAATGGAATTGTCCTCGTTAGATGTATTTTCGTATCTTTCTCTCCCTTCACGATGATAACATCTGTATTCTCTACCTAAATCGGTACAATAATTACAATGAAGCAGGTTTATACTCTATTCAAACATAAACGGTCTAATCAATGTCATAATATCTTACGAATAGGGGTGTTGTTGTTAACCGGGCAAGTGTGAAAATGGTGAGCCATAGAGCTTTCTGCAAAGCAAGTAGCCATCGGTAACATTCCTTTTTTCAATGTTGTTGGTGCTTTTAAAAAATTGATCGAAATTATAAACGTATGCAGCAGATTCCCCTTCTTTACACTTTTATCTGTATAATGAGGCTATTTTCCTAAATAGCTTTTTCTCATTAATATTCGATAGACAAGTTAATTTTATAATGCGTTGTGCAGTTTGAATTGATTTTAAAACTTATAACATTCACTTGGTGTGTTTCAAAACACACAAAACATGTTTTTCTTATAGAAAAGAACATGCATATCCAATCAACATCATAACATTTTTCCGTTAACAAGAGTTATTCGTGAATTAAGTGAAACTTTTACATGTAACTCCACAGAAAAAATGTGTAGAGAGAAAAACGATTCAAAACTTTCCATAGGTTTTATAATATACGAATAGAAAAGATGTTTTAGTGATAAGAGCTGTATAACGATTCTGACTGGTCATAGCAACTAAGCTGTTTGTCGTAACACACAAAAGTGTCTACGAAGAGAGCCCTCTATACCTCCATAAATTCTTTTTTTTTTCAATGTCATATTTCATAATAAATTGAACTTCTGAATATAAGATCTGGAAGCATCCGGAAAAAACACATCTATGTACGCAACGATCAGAATACCATAATTTTCGAAATCGACTAACCGATAGGTATAACATATCATGTAAGTTTTGCAAAATTAACTGGAAACGATGTTAAACATAACACTATAAATACTAAAGTTAACACCATTATAAATACTAAAGTTAACAGGTGAAACCATTAACCCGATGAAAATATTTTAGGTGTAATAAATAATAAACCACATTGGTGTGGTTTATGTTACTAGTATTTTGTATAATAATAAGAATAATTAAAGAAAACTACAGAAATAAAATCAGCTTTAAAATGAATCGTTACCTTTATTCCTGCGTAAAACAGCTCACTCTTTGAGATTTTTGTCAGTGTTCCATCTGGTGTCACGGAGATTCTAACACCGCATGATATCTATATAAACAAGCAATGGTTCACGCATGAGTTTAAAGGATGAAAACATGTTAAAACAAGAACTTCCACTGATAATTGATATATGCCCCCGAAATGAAGCTTTGGAATCAAATAGTTTACACATGTAATTAAATAAGTCTGTAATGCATCCCTCAAATAACAAACAAGTTATGTAAAACATTTCAATTTTTAGAAAACTTCTAAGTTTAAAATCGAGATTATGTTAGGGTGATGATTAGGACTGATGTGGATGATGATGATAAGGAACATAATTATATTTGAAGTTCGAAGTTTATCACTCAAGAAATATAAAAGTTATAATAAATCATGACTGGGGGCCCATAACTGTGCCAAATTAATCCAAGCGGAAACTCATGGCATTATGCACATTTAGGCTTCGTGAAAAACATTCCTGTTAAGCTTCAATGAAATCCATCAAAACCGCACACGATAACAAGTCGGTAAAGTATCGTTAGTCACAATTTTTATCCTATCGCGACATTGAGTCATAATTATGTTTTTATGTTCATTTACCCGCTACTACTTTGATTCTTTTCTGAAATGACTATAATCAGGCCTGACTGTAGTTTCATGTATTTAATGTAGCGATGCAGTTAAGAAAGATACATTGTAGCAGGTTTTTTCTGCTAATGTAGTACCTGCCCCACCATTTATTTTATATTTTAATCATTATGTAAAATTTTGCGTAGCCAATTACATTCTTTGCTAATCCAGATACTAAATATGTTTCGTTTAATGGGGTCGTTTCTCCAACGTTCATACTAGAGACCTTTAACTCTGCATTAATGAACCTTTAGAAGTGAAATAATAATCTTATATATGGAAATAAAAACCTAACAGTCGAACAGACGAGCAAAAAAGTTAATATAATAATAATAATAATAATAATAATAATAATAATAATAATAATATATTAACAAAATTGTATAACTCAGAAAACTTCTAAAACTCTTATCATTTTACGTGTACTCATCACAACTTCCAAAACAATAAAATAAAATATAACTTAGTAGTGAAAGTATTCATTTCAAATTACATTCGGAATGTATTGTTATTATTGATTGATCTTCACCATAATGATTTCACCTTGACTGATTTCTGGAGACAGACAGACAGACAGACAGACAGACAGACCGTCTAGTTAGTAATGTAAAAACAAAACATGCATTAGTTATTAGTTATTTTTATAACATCATTTTCACCCACATAACATAGAACTTTTACCATAGGATTTGTATGTACAAGTTCGATACATCTCCACTGACAGACGATATCTCACAAAGCAGACTGATTTCCGGTGTCCTCCATTTGTTCTGGGTATGTTCTAGCTTTGGCTTTACTGTGACTTTGCCAACAGAGACTTTTGTTGGTGCAGCAGCTACAGCTACCGGTGTATATATCCAATAAAAAAAGTCAATTTGTAAACTTCATGCCATTTAAAATCACACAGCACAATAACGAATTATCTTAAATTGAAAAATCGATGTTAAGGTAATACTTATGATTAGCAAACAGTCTGGCTTTAAGATATCATATACTATAATATAATCAGGTTTAACACGTTCTGATTGGCAGCAGATCTTAACCAGCAAACACATGCAGTAACTTTTGGTTAAACAAAACAAATGTCAGTATTGATGTGAAATGTATATTGGCATGAATTTGTGCAAAACAGTGTAACATTTTTTTCTGGTATTTAGTATCAATGAACGTACCATTATAATACCATTTTTTCTGATGTTAATATAAAAAACTTAACCTTTCTCCGAAACACCATCAATATTTGCTGCATCTGAAATAAAAAATACATGTCAAGTGACAAAGCAAACACTTCCTTCAGTTTACAACCTAAAATTAAAAAGCTAAAAACACTGGCGCTTGACCAGCCGCCCCACACCCTGCCAACCCTTACTTATACGCCCTTTTTTGTAAAAATGGTGTCAAGTCACTTATATTATTCCATTCTATCAAAATATGCCAAAATACACCGTCAAAATCGTATTCTAAAAATAATATTATATTTCTAAGTATATAATTGAATAATGGTCAGGAACGGCTCCAGACCCTACCCCCGTTCGAGAGGCTGTTTTTCCTACAATACGGTGGATTCCAGCCTGACAGCTATTTGATTCAACGTAACAGTGTCTGATCTAACAGTAAATGTCAAAAAGTCTCACCAAAAGCTCGAAATATGCGTAATATTCAACAGAAAACGGCCTCCGAAATGCAGGTTTTTTTCATAGATTTTTCTCCGCTGTACGACTTCCGGAAATCCCCGACGCTTTTGTTAGAAGCGTTCTGATTGGTCGAACGATTTTTGTGCAAAGTATTTACCGGACTACGTCACTAGTTCTATCAGTCAGAACGCTCCGAACAAAAGCGTCGGGGATTTCCGGAAGTCGCACTGGGGTGAAGAATCTATGAAAAACTATCCTGCATTTCAGAGGTCGTTTTCTGTTGAATACATGTGTATTACGCATATTTCGAGCTTTTGGTGAGACTTTTTTACATTTACTGTTAGATCAGACACTGTTGCGTTGAACCAAACAGCTGTCAGGCTGGAACCCGCCGTATTGTAGGAAAAACAGCCTCTCGAACGGGGTGAGGTCTGGAGCCGTTCCTGACCATTATTCAATTATATACTTAAAAATATATTTTTTTAGAATACGATTTTGACGGTGTATTTTCGCATATTTTGATATAATGGAATAATATTAGTGACTTGACACCATTTTTACAAAAAATGGCGTATTAGTAAGGGTTGGCAGGGGGTGGGACAGCTGGTCAAGCGCCAGTGGCTAAACATATCTAACATAAGAAATCATGTTTACCTTTCTTTACATAATGTTTCTAGATTATTTATTTAGACACCTGTTTATTGACAATTTTCAAAAGCAAGTACAGTGTGTTAATTTGTTTGAAAATATATACACGTTTGACCAAGATAATTAAAACTAAGGAACATACCAAAACAATATGACGATAATAGCGAAACAGTAGATACTAAATAGTACTGCACTTCTTCTTTGCATTTCCTTATTTCTATTGTCAGTGTGAATTCGCAGTCAGCGCTATCTGTTCTCATACAAACAGTTGCTTCTACAGAAGTTTCATTCATCGATATTACATCTGGATGTTCATCTAAAGAAATAAAACAAGAACACTATCATATCCCTGAATGGTTCACCTTACTATACTTTGGCTTCATTTCAGCATGTTTAAAAAGAGTATCATGAACCATTTCAGAATTTATTTTCTCATGAACCTTTTCAGAATTGTTTTAAGTTGTCAGTACGAATGTATGATCATGAAACATTGAGGACATGCATATTGCCAGATATTTTACATACATGTATTACTCGGCGCACCGCTATTTTATTCGACGGACGAGTATATTTTACACGTTTGACCTATACAATGAAAGTCAACGATATTGCTGATCGCAGTGCATCCGCATTTTAAAGGTTCAACATCAAATTGATAGGTCTGGCGTGTTAATATGTATATTTGCCTATGGCATTCTCTGTGATATGCGGGATTTATATTCTCACATCCCCTGTCAAAATTCTATTTTATTCAGTTATGTCCATTGTGCCCATCAGCGTGTCAATTTGTACCAACGTCCCAGGACATACAGAACCTCTCTGCATCGTAGATTCTGACCAAGACCGACTGGTGAAACGCATGGTTTCGACTATGAACGACATTGCAGAAAGAGTTTCCGAACTAGCCGAAGAAAAATGGGGGTGGGTGCTTCAGGCCATCGATGACAAAATCAATGCAGATAATAATGAAACATTGGAACAAGACTGTGGAGATAATGACTTTGAAGAAGCAACTGAGGGTGAACCCGAGAGAAAACCGAGGCACCCCCTGTGCAAGCTGTATGGTCGGATGGAGGCATACATGTGTCAGGTGACCGTGTTAGGATTCAACTCGGCAAAATACGACCTGAATTTAATTAACGCTGCATAGCCAAGCATCTGAACATGCACGACGACGACGAAAGTTTCGTTGTCAAGAAAGACAACTCCTATACTTGTATCGCCTCAGACCGGTTGAAATTTCTCGACATTTCTCAGTTTCTTGCAGCTGGTTCCTCCTACGCTGGTTTTCTAAAGGCCTATCACGTAGAAGAGCAAAAAGGCTATTTCCCCTACGAATGGTTCGACCAGGTGGGCAAGCTCGAAATGACCAGCTTACCTTCGCACGAAGCGTTCTACAGTCGCCTAAAAGAGAAAAATATAAGTGTTGCCGAGTACCAGTTCTGTCAGCGGATATGGATAGAAAGTGGCATGACAACCTTTCGTGATTTTTTAGTTTGGTACAACAATCTGGATGTCATGCCGTTTGTTGAAGCCGTGCGATGCTTTCAAACTTTCTACTTTGATAAGGGCATCGACGTCTTCAAAACGGCCATCTCTGTACCGGGCATAGCTAGACAGTTGTTATTTCGAACCGCTAGAGCGCAAAACATTACCTTTGCTCTGTTTGATCGTCAAAACTGTGATCTTTATCAAACCATCAAGCAGAACATCGTGGGAGGACCCAGCATTATCTTTACTCGTCATCACTGCTCCGGAAAAACCCTGATACGCGGCCAAAAAAAGTGTGGTGTAATTTTAGGGTTTGATGCCAATGCTCTGTACCTTCAGTGTGTCGGTAGAGAAATGCCGGTAGGACCTTTCATCCGCCGTCGGGCTAACAATGACTTTAGACCGGAGCTGAGAGACAAATATATGTCAGCTTATTATGGGATGGAGTGGTTGACACATACCCAAGGAATCATCATTGAACATAAATTAAATACCGGTAGAGAAGTCAGAGTCGGAAAATACTTAGTAGATGGGTACTCACCAGCTAAGAATCCGGATGAAAACCCAATAGTGTATCAGTTTCACGGGTGTTATTGGCATGGGCATCTCTGCTATCTTACAAGAAACATCAAAGATGAGAAATGGAGAGCCAGAAGAGGGGATAAATTCAAGAAAACCCTGGAAATCACGGCCTCTTTGAAAAGAGAAAGTCACGTGGTAGAGATGTGGGAATGCCAGTTCAGGTATTATTGTCAAAAGAACCCGCCTATCTACGACTTCATCGACTACAAAGGCAAAATCGATGAAAACAAGGTGTTGGATGGCGTCATTAAAGGAGATCTGTTCGGGATGGTGGAGGTGGATATTGAAGTTCCGGAGCAGTGGCCCTGGTATTTCCAGCACCCCTCTATGACGCCTTACGAATATTTTCGGGAGATGTCACCGCTTTTCTGTACCACAGAAATTCCGTATGATGTTATTGGTGAGCATATGCAGCAACACGTTGACAAATACAATTTAAGCAAAGCTCCCAGAAAACTTCTTGTCGGTGGTATGAGAGCGAAACAAATCCTTTTAGCCACACCCTTGCTGCAGTGGTATGTTAACCATGGCTTGGTAGTGACCAAAATCTATCTGGTGGTTGAGTTTCAAGCGCAAAGATGTTTTAAAGAATTTGTGAAAAACGTCAGCGATGCCAGACGATCTGGAGACAGCGATCCAGACACGGCGATAATTGCTGGTACCATGAAGGTCATTGGCAACTCAGCATACGGGTCGTTGATTATGGACAAAACGAAACATAGACAGATTAAGTACGCCCAGGGCGAAAATGAAGCCAGTCTCGAAATCAATAATCCCTTATTTCGGAAACTTGACTGCCTTGACCAAGAAGATCAATTCTACGAAATAGAAATGGCTAAAAGAGAGATCAAACTAGATCTACTGATTCAACTCGGGTATTTTATTCTTCAGTATGCCAAACTGCGCATGCTCGAGTTTTATTTTGACTTTATGGACATCTACGTGGACAGATCCGACTTTGAGTATTGTGAAATGGATACTGACAGCGCCTACATGGCAATTTCGGGATCATGTTTCGAGGAGGTAATAAAGCCCGACATGCAAGAACAGTACCGTCAAGGACTAAAGGGATTTTGCACCGACACTGAAGTAGAAGCGGATGCTCAACACCACTGGTTTCCACGCACCTGCTGTGAGAAACACTCGAAATATGACAAGCGAACACCTGGTCTATTTAAGCTCGAATACCAAGGGGACGAGCTTATTGGCTTGTGCTCTAAAACCTATATCGTGAGGAAGACTAAGGTCGTTAAACCTTCAAGCACGCTATTGACGGCTTTTCGCCTTTTAAATCGAGCAAAGGGATTAAAAGTTCGCAAGTTTCGTCGGCGTACTCGAACGGTTCACGAACACAAGTTCAGTTCCAAAGGCGTCAGCAAAACGAGTTTGAAAACTCCTATGAGCAAATTCAGACACGTACTTAAAGCGGAGAAACCACAAAGTGGACGTAATTGTGGCTTCAGAGTACGCCAAAATACGATTTTCACGTACACCCAAGAGAGGAGGGGCTTCTCTTACTTTTATTGCAAGAGAAAAGTTTTAAATGACGGTATTCATACTTTACCGCTCGACATCACACTTTGTCCGCTACCACAGCGACTGGAAGTGAATGATCAGGAGGTCATTGACGCATTAGTAACTTTGCTACAGGAGAACGATGATAACAGTGTATAAAATAGCATAAACAGGATATAATTTTATTTTCAAAGATGTATCCCTTCCCGAAATGCACGTCAATCGTAGTATCCGGTGCTACCTGTAGCGGGAAGACGACATGGGTTTTTCGCCTTTTGCGACATAAAGACGATATGTTTGCAAGTCCGCCGCAAAAAGTGTTGTATTGCTACAGTATGTTCCAACCACTGTTTGATCAAATGGAGAGAGAACTACCATTTATCAAGTTTCACCAAGGATTGCCTTCGGAAGAAGAACTAACTCCGCTTGCGCACGATGAATATTGCAATTTAGTGATTCTTGACGATTTAATGGATAGTGTGACATCATCAGGAGAAATGGAAAAATTGTTTGTAAAAGGAATGCATCATAGACATCTTAGCGTTCTTTACTTGAACCAGAATTTGTATTGTAAAGGAAAATACAGTCGCACCATCAATTTGAATACACACATATATGTGTTGATGAAAAACCCGATAGATGTGTCACAATTGCAGTGCCTAGCCCGGCAAGCTTTCCTAGGAAAAAGCGCATTTCTCATGGAAGCTTTTAAAGACGCTACTTCATCGCCATACGGCTATCTAGTGTTAGATTTCTCTCCAACTGTTACAGAAGATGCATACAGAGTTCGAACTAATTTTCCCGGATGAAGATACAATTGTCTATCAGCCCTTATAAAAAGGGGGATAGTTTCTTCAAAATTTCATACATCAGACAGACTTTATGACATAAAGCTCTCCCCATGCAGAAAATGGTGTTGTTACCCTTTGATAGATACCAACGCCTCTTATCATCTCATCCAGAAACCTGCAGTGAAAAGGTGATAGAAGACAATTCATCCGGACGAGGCGCATCGAACTATTTTGAGCAGGAGGCAGATAAAACTAATCTGGTTACAGACAACGATTTATCTGCGGATAAGTTAGTGAGCTTGTTTCCTAAAACGCTTCAAAGTCGAGCGCGTGCATTATTCACATACATTCTTCCATACATCAGTTGGAACAAGAAAGGGGAAGTAATCATATCCGGAGAAACGATCACCGGTTCAAATATCGTGGACCTGATAAAAGTGCAGTTAAAAGATTACAAAGATTTTCATCCGACGGGAGTTCGGGAATTCGAAGCGGCGTTGACACATATCAACATACCGCACAGCTTTCGATCTGCTTCAAGACGGTTTCAGACTGGGGATCAGTTCTTCCGCCACCACCGGGCATTCCGGTCAAAAGGAAACGGACTAAGCAAATCAACTCTTCTGTACAAGGTCAAAATACAAAAGAACAGAAGATCAAATGGCTCCGACTATGAAATACCAGGATTACCTTAAAAGCATATACTACGATCCAATTCACGCCGCCGCTTATAGCGGAGTTGAAAACTTATACAGAGCCGTGAGAAAGGAAGGTAGATTTGTAATCAGCAGAAAGAAAATTAATGACTGGCTTTTAAAACAGGAAGATTATGCCGTACACAGAGAAGAACGCGGGAAATTTCAACGTAGGCGAGTAGTTTCCCCTTATGTGGACTATCAGTGGGACGTGGATACTGCAAATATGGAGTATTATAAAAAGCAGAATGACGGCTACTCTTATTTTCTGCTCGCTGTAGACATACTTTCCAAGTTTGTATGGACAGTGGCTTTACGCACCAAGACCGGCAAAGAAATGGTACATGCAGTTAAACAGATATTTGCACAAGGAAGAAAACCTTCAAATATTAGAAGTGATAAAGGGACTGAATTCTTCAACAAAGATGTTAAAAACTTTTAAGGGAGAACAACGTGAATTATTTCGTTACTCAGAATGTGGTAAAGGCCTCTTACGCTGAACGTGCAATCAAAACAATCAAGGGACGACTGGTGCGATACATGACACATAAACAAGTTCACAGATGGATAGATGTTCTTCAGAGCATAACAGAGAGTTACAATAAGACTTACCACCGTTCCATCAAAAGAGCGCCGCAAAATGTAAAGCAGAGTGACTCTACATAATTATGGAAACTTCAATACGATAAAAGCCCTACACAAGTCAAAAAGAAAACACCGAAATTGATGGATTTCAAGTATAAAGTCGGCGAACTGGTGCGAGTTTCTTATACGCGCAAACCATTTCAGCGAGAATACGACGAGCGCTGGTCGAGAGAGTTATTTGTGATTAATAAACGTTTTATGAGAGAAAGCATTCCTCAGTATCAATTGAAAGATTATGCGGGAGAAATTGTGATTGGCACTTTTTATCAGAATCAGTTGAAAAAAGCATATGAACAAGACATTTACCTAGTGGAAAGAGTGCTACGAACTAAAACACGCGGAAAACAAAAGCAGTATTTGGTAAGGTGGAAAGGTTGGCCTCCAAAGTACGATACGTGGATAGGTGAAGAGGATTTAAAAAGTTTAAATAGCGTGGATAAAAAGCAGTCCGTTTGAATTCATAATATAGCAAACATGAAGGTTGAAAAACATTTAGCGTTAGTGGAATTTCTCACGTATACAATGATTGAGCAGCGCAAAGTTCTAATAAAAGCCCTAAGAGAGGAACAATTGAAAGTCGTGTTGAAAGCCATTTACAATGTCATATTTGGTACGTGTCCCATTGAGAAGGCACTTAAAAAGAAATTGTCAAGTAACAAAACAGTTATTCGACGGATGGTTTCTAAGGATCTCACACCAAAACAACAACAAAGGCTACTTAAAAAGCACAGCGACTTGTTACCGTTTTTGTTGAAACCCGTCTTGGAGATGTTCAAATCAACATGATGAGTGACATTTACATTTACGTGCAAAGTGATGAAAGCAACATTTGTTTTTTCGGAAAATCAAACAAGCCATTTCAAAGTGCATTTAAAGGTACCTATATATTAAGAGGGCACCTGGAAAGTGGCATAAGTCGATTTTCGCGCCACAGAAAACGCTTCTACCAAAACCAGTGACGGACTTTACATATATTCGGATGTTTGCGGAGAAAGCATCGTGAAAGGAGAGGCACGACCCTTGCTAAGACGTTTAGAAAAAAAAAACCAAGAAAAGCCAGTGGGACCACACGCTAGACAGTCCTTACTACGTGCCTGTGAGAAGGAGAGAAATTCGGGAATTCGCTATATATATAAAACAAGAGAACGACACGTTTGCGACAGATTTAGTGAAACCTGTGCGTTTGACACTTCACTTGAAACCTTATCCGTTCTTTTAAGAAAAACATGAAGCTGTATGTTCCCGACCCACAAAAATGGGTGGACTATTTTGAGCGACTGAATGCCGGAAAGATCAAACAAACTGGCGCGGGAACGCGGGCGTGTGTGATACCGATCGAAGATTCCAAAACATCGCGAGAAAGGAAACAACTGACAATTCGTGCCGTTTTACCGTCAGATCAAACGACGGCAATAGCTGAGTCGGAACTAGAAAGAGAGGGTATAAAACCAGAAAACGTAGCCAAAGCCTTTCAGTCGGATCCAGGCAAGCGCGGGGGAAAGTCGGGAGAGAAAAGAAGGAATCCTATCCCGGTGAAGAACCAAAAAGCGAAGAAAACCAAAAAGGATATTTTCGAAAACTTTTAAGACAATGGCTATGTTCAACGAAGACGAGTTTAAGGAAGGGATTATTTCAGAACTAAATTTGTTTGAGCTTCCTCCGACTCAGACTAGTGTCGGCGATGTGTACTACGACGAGATTCGTCCAATGTCACAATGTTTATTAACTGAAAAATAGGCAACATATTATTTTGAAAATTAAATTTTGTTTCATCTTTTTACAGGCTCCAACAATGGTCTCTTTTTGCGTTCAGTTGGATTGCCCTGTCAAAGACGATTGACTTACAGGGGCCTATCTTTCACGATTTGTTTTCGCTGGAGCGATACCTTTTAAATCAAGTTGATGTGAAAGTCAAACTCTACAGAAGTCCAGACAACTTTGCTCTGCTAGCCGCTGATTGATCTACCGATTACAAGATCGAAATCGAGAACATCTACATCTTGGCTAGAAAAATAAGAGTGACACCGGGTCTGCTTTTTGGGCATTCGAAAATGTTGGAAAAACACAATGCCTTATACCCCTATACTAAGGTGGAGTGTCGGTCGCAGAGTATCCTTACGGGCAGCACATCATTTAACTGGGAAAACCTCTTCCAAGGCAAAAGACCGAATAAAGTTATTATCGGCTTTGTTAAGAGCAAAGCCTTGAACGGAGATTATACAACCTTATACAACCAATCCCTTCAACTTTGAAAATTGCGGGATTCAGCATCTTGCTCTCTATTCGGACGGATTGCCAGTGGGTGGTCAGCCTCTCAAGTTAGACTTTACTAATGGAGCAAAGGTCATACATAGTTTCACCAACTTGCTATTGTATGCTGGAAAATGGAGGCGCAATGAAGGCAATGCACTGGACAGAAACCATTTTATAAGCGGCTCCACACTCTTCGCCTTCCCGTTAGAGCCTGAATTTTTCCACCACGGACAGTACCTAACCTTATTGAAGTACGGCAATGTGAGACTGGAAGTGCAGTTCAAAACGAGCTTGACCGGTAAGTTAGCTAATTTCGCAATATAGTTATCAGCGATGACTGGTAATATAAATAGAGCTCACAGACATTTTAACGTTCTATGTATGTTGTTTGTTTTAATTTTGTTCGACAGTTTGTAATTGTTTTCAGTCTAACACTGTTCTTATGGCTTTGTTAATACGAATATTCAAATAATGCGCATGTATTAACACATACTGAAGGTATTCTTTAACGTTATTTCAGAGCCCGTGAGTTGTTTGGTGTACAGTGAGGGTCCGGGACATTTTGAGATCAACCAGAAGAGAGACGTCATATTTTCAACATGAACGCTTCTCAACTAGAATGTATCATAGAATGCGATCCGATCCTACGTGAAAAAGTCGCCGGCGTGTTTGCGGCTGACCGAATCCCAAATGTGCGAATACATACTAACTACGGATTAATTGTCAACACGGACCCCCATAATAAACCGGGTTCCCACTGGGTTGCCATATATGGCGATGGTGACGGTCATACGGAGTTCTTTGACAGTTACGGCAAGCCTCCGCGGGAAAACAGCAATGTTGTTGCACAGTGGATTGACAAAATGGCTAAAACCGTCATATATAACGGTGTTCAAATTCAAAGTGATAAATCTGCTTTGTGCGGACTATATTGCGTACTATTTCTGCGTTATAGACTGTTGGGATACAATATGGAAGACTTTGTTAACCTTTTCGATCCCCGGAATACGACTGGAAATGATCTTTTTGTGTACCGCGTTACTTCTGTTGCCTACTCGCATTGTAAACAGTGTATCAATGCGTTTAATCAGATGTCTTATCCTTTTCGTATGAATTCAATCTGAATATTATATAAATACAATTTAATAGCTGATGTTTTTTATTTGCTAAGTGTTTAAAGTAAACTGAACTTTTCTTATTCAAGTACAAAATGTGTGTTCGCGTGTTTGTATATTTGTACATATTATTAAAAATATATTCACTTGTATTTTAGCAGTAATGCGTGTGTAATATTGTACGATAGAATTGTATTTCTGATGAAAACAAAATAAAAAATGTAGAGCAGTTTAATCAATGTTGTTTTTACTGAATATATGACAAGCTGTGAATCAAAAATAAACAACAAAAACAAAAGATAGAACGAGAAAGTGTGCCGACCCTTATAGTAATATTAGTTGTTTTTTTTTTTGCTTCAAATTCGCCAAAATCACGGGGATTTGATTTGTAAAGGCATAAATAATGACGAAACATTTATGGCAGTTACATATTTACTAGACAAAAGAATTTTACAACATTGAAATGTTTACTGGATAAAATATAACACCGACATTAATATTAAATGATAGACAGAATATATAAATTGTACGTTGTTAAATCCATCTTTTTGTTAAGTATTATTCCAAAACCACAACAAACATCTTGATCTAGTCTGCGCTGTAAACGAAAAAGCTGCATTGTCATTCGAATCATTTTGGACTTCCAAGCTGCAGACTTCATGTCCCTTTCACGCCAGTCGCGACAATAGAGTTTGAGTCTATATAATCCCAAGATGATGGAGTAATCTTCTTCTAAATGCGAAATAGAATGTTCCCAGTTTCTCAATATTTCGTTTTCGTCCACTTTGAGTAGAATGTCTTCAAAGTATAACTTCAACTGCTCCGTTTTCGTTAATGTCAAACATGAGTGATCCATCTGCGAAAGACTGTTTGTGACGCATCCGATACAATTTTTGCTGAATACTCCGCTCATTTTCTCAAGAATCGCCTTAGCGTAGAAAAAGTCAAAATAAGACTCCAGTAAGCATACATCCATAATTATGGTCGATATGCGTAGCTTAAATCACGAGTTTTCCCTTGTAAAGCTTAAGTTCTTTCCAGTAGGTACGAGCCTCTGTTACGGCAATGTCTATGCTGGATGAAAGCTGTTTTAAGCTTAACCACTCTAACAGACTGAGGTCAACGCCAATAATGGTAGCTGTTCCGTTAACAAACTTTCTTATATCCAGAAATACGTATCCAGCTTGGTTACATACTGTCGCGTAGAGGCTTTCTTGTAAATAAAACTGCTTCACATACAGGCATTCCGTTTTGTTCAAGTTAGGTTTCACACCACCGTCGCTAACAGCTAAAGTGCAGTCCCGTTGTGACAATATAACGACTCCGGGTACGGCGCAAGTTGTAATCAAAACCAAAGTTCCAATCCATTTGATAATTGTAAAGTGACATCGAATGTTTTTGTCTTTAAAAGCTAACTCTTCCGCTAGCGTGAACACTTCCGACGTGTTTGGTTCACAAATCATGCTCATGGTTCCGTCATTGTGCTCACTGGACTCCTCTTCTTGCGGCAACCTTTTAATGCTCATGGTTTCTTCTTTTAAGGTGAACCCAAGTCTGTGTCCAAACTGAGAATGTGACTTATTTAATAATGTCTTCTAGTTTTATAGGTTACTTTAGTTAACTTATTGTACAGCAAATGACTGGCAAAACACCTGAACCGTTTGCTGTAAATCATCAGGTAGAATATGATTGGATAAAACTCAGCACACGTAAGGCAATATGGCCACGTAGGTGAACATTTTCACAGTGATACAGATCCTCAACTTGATTGATGTTGGTGGCAATCCTTGTTAATAAATCCTCGAAAATTATCCTCAGTCATTGAAAATAGGGTTTGCATTCCGCACACTCTTCCTTTTCTAAATAATTTTGGTGAACACAGAACTGCATACTATGACATTTTGTTTGTAAACGCTCATTTTCCTCGTGCTTTTCCTCCACTAAACCAATCTGTAATTATCTTCAAGAAAATGTTTTAAGTACGTTACAGTTATTTGAGAATTGTAAACGGAATCGAAAATGTCAAAAGGTAGCTTTATACATTTGTTGCCACTGCGCAGTAGCACGTATACAGAATGATTGTATCTTTTTACCGTGATAGAAAATTGTTCATTCAACTCAAATACTATTTCTGTTCGCCGATGTTTTAAGTCTCTAATATCGTCGCGTTCTAAACGAAAGTGTAACACGTCCAACTGTCTTTGTGTCATGTTTTTATATGCTGTATAATTTTAATATCACAAACAACATCTAACACTTTTAAACTGATTTATCCAATCAAATTAATTAAATGTAAAGTGTGAACCATGCTAAACTCTTTTCATAAGTCGTCAATATTCGTAATAGGTAACACTAGAACTCTTTTTATAAAAGATATTAGCTTGACATGACATATTCCATTCATTAAAGATATTATGCTAATGAACTTAGAAGTTCGTTGACCTATTTCGTGCTTAAGGGTGGCGAGGTCACCTCAGTCCATCCTCCTCCTCCTGCTCAAACAAGGAAATGAGCTAGCGTACCCTACTACTCTTGTTTCTTTGTTTTACTGTTAAACATACGATATCCTTCACTTTTGATTCGTCGATTCCGAGAGAGGCAGTGCCTTAGTTCATATTATTTTCTTTTTTATAAAATTATATATTAAATACTGTTTTGTACATTAAATTTGCATCATGTTTATGCAATAAGTTAAATATTGTTTATAACAATTGTTGATACAATATCAAGCACCTGATGAAGTGTCAAATTAACTCGATACGCGTGGCCTTCCTTTATTAATTGGCATTTGACATGTTTAGTCATCAACGTTAATGTTTTACTCGCCGTAGTTTGTTAATTTCATGATGAAATGTTTGTGACACTTACTGAACAAAGTCATCAATGATTCATCAGGACGCGTATATCTTTCGTTGTTAAAAAAGCTTTGAATTACCGGAGATAGAACAATAAATAATTATACCGAGCGCTGTATGAGTGAGTGTCATCTGTGCTAAGGAGCGCCGGTACCAGGGTTTGAAACAATCTCTCCGAAATCTTTGAAAATATTACATCGCGCTAAGCTTTGCATGATGTATGCTTTGAATACCGAAAACCTTTACTAAAATACCGAAATACTTCTTTAGTTGTTAAAAAAGAAGTCAACGAGACACATATGAGTTGTACTTTTCCATTTCATCCGAGCTGTTGTATTTAACTAAATGCATTTTCACACATATTCAAACATAACAAACTTTCTGATCTACATTTCAGCAACATCGTTTAACTCCATTACTTCCCCCGATTTAACGTTATATATAAGTATAACCTCCCATCAAAATTAGATGTATAAGAGTTTAAGATTTTTGTTTCATTTTAAAATTTTGTCATCTGTACCTAGTTTAAAAATATTATTAAAAATGTTTATATTAAATATGTTGAGAATAAATGTAAGTAAAACAAAAAGAAACACACATTTATAAAAAGGTTTACTAGAAATAATTAATGAATGAAATAACATGATTGTATTTGATGTTGAAATGGGGTCAAACCGTCCGATTATACTGAAAAAAGCGTGAATATCTTTGTACCATGCATTTCATTTCTTATGAAATTATGACGTTTTCTTGTTAAGATAACAGAGTAAATCAGATATATTAAAAAGATTTTAGTATGATGATGCCTTCCTGTTCGTTTACTTAGTCAAAGAAGCCTAAGTCGTTAAAAATGATGCGCTTTCGACTCAAACACTAGGTTAAAAATGGATTATAGCTATAGCACACAAAAGAACGTGCAGGCTTTAATATTTATATATTCGTATTCGGCATACTTTTTCTACAAGAAAAACAAATATTAATCAAAGAGAGCGATATAACTGGTAAAAATCGTCTTTAAATTAATAGCTACCTTTGAATACGAAATAAAATCATGATGTCGTTATGGAGGGAATAAAGTATCAAATTCATTTAAATTTTGTGCACTATTTCAATGGTACTTCTAAATTTCTTTTGTTTTAATATTTGGGCCAGATTAAAGATGGGTGGTTTCAATATCCCAGCCAATATTGATTTGAGTATTGTTCAATCACCCTATGGATTTTCTTCCTGCTTTTTCAATTTTGCCTCTAACATTTTCTGTGTTATGCAGGATTTAAATTCTCAGATCCCCTGTCAAAATTATATTCTGTTTAATTCCGCAAATTTTTTTCTCGTTTAGGGCAAACCTATTATTTTTTACTGGAGATCATACTCCGCTTTGCATCTTTACATGGAATGGTATTAATCTGAAAAAAAAACTGCACTGAAGTCTCCTTGCTCACAACCAACCATATGCATACCATCATTTGGAATGGATTGAAATTGTATTGTTTATTGATGTAAATATTAAGTTGTGCTCAAACCGGAAAATATAGATATTTGTAAACTCTTTCCGAATAGAATAAAATATTCGATTTCAAAAAATATTTCCGACCAGTTTACTAAAAGGAAGAACAAAGTACATTTTTTAATAAATTATAAAATAGAACACCTACCTTGTTTATGTCCAAAACAGTAAACATTCGTAGCTATTGCATCTGTGTTTAAACTCATACGGAAACACACAGAGAACATTCCAAAATGAATAGGGTATTCAGAATGAAAGTGTCCTTTATACCAAAACGGTGGATTTTCATTTTTTGCACTCCACCAGTACGGTATCGAAGTGCCCACCGCCCACATGAGGAATCCAAAAATGCTTGGTAATACACGATAAAACTTACAGCCGTGAAAGATAAATAAAACAAATAAAGAAACAAATGAATGAATAAATAAACGAACGAACATACGAATGAAAATGAAGTTCTGAGACGCCTGTATATTAAAATAAGTCGAAATGCTTCATGTTTGATCATATTACGCGTAATACAGGTCTTCTTGCTAATAACAAGTGAATGTAATGGTTTTAATTGCCCAAATTGTTCAATTGTAGCAAGAGTTTACCTTATAATGGCAAACGAGAATGACTCGAAACTGTTTGAATTTTGTTAAATATCGATCATGGAAACATACAGGAAAGTTTATACAGACATATTCAATATAAAATCCAAATTGAAACAATTTTCTCAAATTACGAAAGAGAAAAAGAAGGACACGATGTAAAGTCACTGTTTATGATGAAACATAATTGATTGAGTTTGAATCTTTCTACGAAAATTGCTAATTGAGCAGAGGTGGCGTTATTTATGCTTACAAGTTTGTATGATTCCAGAAAAATATCGCAGTGTTGAAATACTGCTAATGAACAGCAGGATTTTTAATATTATACTAGGAAAAAATTGTAAGTTGCATTTTCTTTAAATGTGTTAAAGATAACCAATCATTGGTATTAAGCGAAGATAATTTCAATCCGAAAGTAATGCTTTCTATGCTGTAAGGCTGTACCGAGTTTCCGCCTGAAAAAAATGTTGTCAGATATATGGGATAAAGAGAATCTATCATTGGTATTCGGTGAAGATCAAGGTGTCTGAACCCGAGGGTAATGCTTTCAAGGCGGAAACGAGGCTGTGCCAAAGCATTGCCCAAGGGTTGGGATACTGTGATCTTCGCCGAATACCAATGATTGATTATTTTTCTCACTTACTTCTTCAAGATTCAAACAAAATTCATTAAAATATAAAAACAAAACACAACAATTTTGGATAACTATTTGTTTCGCGAAACTTCTAGTAGGAACGGTAAATCAGCCACGAATACACAGTCCTGTCAAAGTTTAACACCCTAACATGAACAACAATATTGTTACATCGTTATTTCATGGTATAAAAGTCTGCAGCGGGTTCATGCGTTAATAACGGATCTGCGATTTTTAAGGTTATCCATGATTTCGTTACACTTCATAATTCAAATAGATTGAATTGTACATACCCGTTAAATATCCCGATTAAAAAGCAGTATAATTCCTATTTTATTTTCCATTCATATTCTCCAAAGAGCCCAATGTTTAACGAAGCTCGCAATATTGGTATAAAAATGAAACACTCTAAAATGTAGCATTTTCAGACTCATACCACGATAAACACTTCCAAGTTCCAGCGTGCAGAATTTAGCAGCCTCCGAGTGTATCATTGACAAATGATTTTATAACAAAATTCTGATAAAACAAAATTAACAGCTTGCTCTGTTTGAAACTAGACTGTGTCCACAGGACACTGATGCCCCCACTGCTGCAATAACATTTGTTACAAAATTTTGTACCAGTATTAACAACATGTGGTGATCATGATTAGTAAATGAGGAGTAAGTGCCACAAAATTTAATAACTAACATAAACAAAAGGCCATAACTGTGGTGAAAATTGTTGCAAGACAATGTCCTTTACAACAATCTTCACATCATGTCTAATCATCTGTGCAAGTTTGAAAGAAATCAGCCAAATAGAAAATGTGAAGTTGATGCCACAAAATTTTGTAAGTGAAATAAACAAAGGGCCATAACTGTGGTAAAAATGGCAGCAGAAAAAAATCTTTTTTTTATGATCATCTACCCAGCCATCTTGATCATGTGTGCAAGTTAGAAAGAAATCTGTCCAAAAGTAAATGAGGAGTTGATGCCACAAGATATTATTACTGAAAAAAACAAAGGGCCATAACTCTGGTAAAAATAGTCGCAGGAAAAAATCCTTTCTTCACGATCATCTACACATCCTGCTTCATCATCTGTGCATGTTTGCAAGGAATCTGCCCTGTAGTTTAGGAGGAGTTGATGCCACAAGATTTAATTGCTGAAATTAACAAAGGGCCATAACTCTGGTAAAAATGGTCGCAGGAAAAAAATCCTTTCTTTACGATCATCTACACATCCTGCTTCATCATCTGTGCAAGTTCGCAAGAAATCTTCCTTATAGTTTTGGAGGAGTTGATGCCACAAGATTTAATTACTGAAATTAACAAAGGGCCATAACTCTGGTAAAAATGGTCGCAGGAAAAAATCCTTTCTTTACGATCATCTACACATCCTGCTTCATCATCTGTGCAAGTTCGCAAGAAATCTGCCTTATAGTTTTGGAGGAGTTGACGCCACAAGATTTAATTAATTAATATAACAAAGGGCCATAACTCTGGTAAAAATGGTCGCAGGAAGAAATCCTTTCTTCACGATTATATACACATCCTGCTTCATCATCTGTGCAAGTTTGCAAGAAATCTGCCTTGTAGTTTAGGAGGAGTTGACGCCACAAGATTTTATAACTGAAATTAACAAAGGGCCATAACTCTGGTAAAAATGGTCGCAGGAAAAAATCCTTTCTTTACGATCATCTACACATCCTGCTTGATCATCTTTGCAAGTTTGAAAGAAATCCGCCTTATAGTTTAGGAGGAGTTGATGCCACAAGATTTGGGGACGTACGGACGGACGAGTGCAACTCTATATGCCTCCCACTTTGTGGGGGCATAAAAATAAACGTTTGTTTAATAAATATGTAATAATTTTGAATAACGTAGTAATTAGCATCATGACGTAGTCTAAATCAATAATGAAAGCGCTCATTTAATATGGTGCGCAGTAAGGCTCCAACGTTTACACGTGTAAACGGTAACGTTTCGTTTTCGGGCCATAAACGTTTACAGAATCTTGAACCGTTTATACGAACGGTCACGTGATTGTAAAGGCGGCAAAATATTTGCTGAAAAACGGCAACGATGCACTTAGAAAATATTAATTTTATTTACACCACTAAGTAAACAATTGTATTTTAATATGTAATTCGCATTGTTGAGGTATAAAAAAAACTCTCGCATTGTTATGGGTTTCCGCGATGTCCAGGGATTTCAATAGTTTCTGAAAACCAGGTGTCATCTGATCCCTGTGGAGAATATTCATGGGGTCATTATCAGATCGTCACTAGTCATATCTTGTATTTAGTGAACTTTACTACTTATAAACCTGCTTTAACTTCATTTTAATTTATTTTCAGTGGTTAAATAAGGGTCAACTTCTTTTTTTTTAAATGGAATGTACACACACGTTATCTTTGTTCTTGCAATAGTTGACCACTTTTCTCCTGCATCAAAATGATTCCAAGTTCAGAATGAGAAGGGGTCAAAAGTGGAAAAAAATCAAATATGCTTGCATAAAATGCAAGAATCTGCATCAGATGAAATCCTGGATGTCGTGACCATGTCAGTGAGTGTAGCAAAATGACAGATTCAGAATTTCACAGGCTGCCCACGGAAGTTTAGCGATCCAATAAGATCCCGTTTTAATGGAGTTGCATTGTTATTTACAACTTACAAAGTTCAGTGAAACTTGTCACAATGTTATCAGGTTTGCATGATATAAACAACGTTTAAACGACATCGTTTCGTTTTACATGGTAGGTGTAAACGTTTACAAAAATTTGTAAACGTTGGAGCCTTAGTGCGCAGTTATTACTTCGAAAGAACGCGAGCACGCAGAGTTAAAGATAAGGCCCATAGAGATAAGGAAACTCCACACGGCTAAAAATAATGATTTATTCTGTCTATAAAGTGACTAACTATTATCTTTGCCGGATACAAATTAATTGATCTTTTCTCACTTCTACAATTAGCAAAAATCGCATTTTTTTTTGTTTTGAGATAGTTTTTTCTCTTTTCGTAATTTCTAATATCAACGATAAATCAGCTGTTAATCAAACTTTAAAGCAAAACCTTTCTTACATGCTTATCTAAATTAATTACGAATTTAAGAAATGCTTAAAAGCGATATTGAAGGTCACAGGACATTAAGCTTCATTATCGGTTATGGCGAAGCTATTTTTTAGGTTTTAATTGATATCTGTGGTTTCGTCAAAATTGACGGTTAAGTAAATGATAGTGCCTCTAGCTTGGAGCGAACCCGCACCATCACGGCGGCAGCGCCTTGCCCTGCAATTCCTGCGACGCAACCGATTGAGCTAACCGGGACAACCCCAAAAAAGGTTGATCGGATAGCCCTGATATACGTAACAATCACTGCATGACCTCGGTAACGGGTAATTTTTACTGATATCAGTACTGATTATATGTACGGGGAGACTTTTGCATTGTACATACAAATGAACTATCCCGATCTAAAGCACTTCAGGTCCTATTTTTCAGGTCCATTCATTTTCTCCATGATAGAACTCGGTGTTAAAAAAGCTCACTGCAGCAGCGGTATAAGAACGAAACTCTTACAAATCATTGCCTTGACAAACTCGTACCACTATAAGCACTTCTAGCATTCAAATTTTAGTATAGCCTCCATCGTTGCCATTGACGTCTCAATGCAATATGTACACTGTTCTGACTGGCTCCGATTTTCCAGATAATATTTGTTACCGGTATTGTTTCCATATTTTGGAAAAATAAAACATATCAGGTCTGGTACCCATGATTCAACATCATCAACACTTGTTGCATTGGTTGAGTTTTCTTGGAGAAAAATATCCTTGTAAAGTTCATTGAATGTGTTACCAAATGTTAGAAGAAAGCGGTTGCTTTTGTTTCCTTTCAGACCTGTAGCACATATTTCAACTGCATGTTTTGTATAATCTCTTGCTTTGTCCAAAACAAATATTGCCTTGTTACACTTCTCGGCTGTATCGTCTGAATAAGCTTGAGAATAGAGACTTAGAATGCATGCTTTATAACTGGGATACACTGTAGTTAATGCTTCGACAAAGCGGTGAATATGCAATTTTATTATGTCACTGTCCTCAATCAAAATCAATAGATCAAAGTTATTTTTCCTGAATCTGTACATTTTGGCAACAGGATAGTTATGTCCTTTTGCATATCCAGTATGCGTTTCCAGTTTCTGCCTTAACACACAAGATGTTGTTCTGTGTATCTTGTTATCGAAGAATATTAAATATTTGGCAATTAGATATATACAGAACGCAAAAAAATAGGCGAATCTTTGTAAAGTGATTGCGTAAATACCAGTTATCAATAGCGAAGTAAATATTTGATATCATACTATCGATTACTGTAACAAACACAACGCTGAAAGTGAAGGGCACTTGATCACGCTTGTGCCAAAATACGGTTACCTTATATGACATGAAATTCATTCAAACTGAACTTAAAACACGATGTGAGTCCCCGCTCAAATTGATATTCATTGTTAACCTCTCTCTTATGATCCTCTGCTAAATTGAGACCGAGTTGTACACACAGCAATTAGTGTTTAACATACAAACTCAAATATTCGTGACTTTCTAATGTTCGGGCAGTATGTTGATTGTTGCAACACCAGTTAATGATGTTCGGGCAGTATGTTGATTGTTGCAACACCAGTTAATGATGTAGCAAATCACAACGGAGATCATTAAGGCAGAATGATACCTGATATTTACTTGTGTATTTTCTTACGAATATATTGGGTGAATACCCATGTCGCTTGACAATGTTTTAGCTTCTTATGTTTAATACGCTTACACTTTTTTTTCACCTTAATCTTAGGTTGGGGGCCTTTTTGATGCAGGAGCGTATGATTAGTGGTTAAAGTTTGCTAGAATAACGATGATCAGGCTCCGCCACAACTGAGTAGTGTCAACAATGAAATGCACAAGGCTCACGTACCTTAAGAGACTGAAACAGTTACAATCTTAATTTTGACGTCGATCGCAACAATGCATTAACAAAGATATTCGCCAACTTACTTACGGTCTCCCCAGGATTTTTGGAAGGGTTGTCGCTGGACTGTTTTTAACAGTTTCATATTTGTACCAAAGTTTACTGCAACAACTGTATATAGTACTATATACTCTGTATAGTTAGTTTTTCACCTTCATTGTCCAAGATATCTCACACATATCAAACTCAGTGTTTCATTACAACTGACAGGATTAGGATTAAACTTTCAGATGCCTCTTTTAATCTTGGGCCCCAAGTGCTGACTGCCTTATTATAATCAAACTTCAGTACATCAGGACATGAATGAAATTAATGTTGAATTGTAAAGCCTGCTTCTAAGCTTTGTCTTCACTCTTGATAAGGTGGAAAACCCCCACTCACAATCTGAAATTAAATTAATTTACGATACCAGTAAACATATAGACAGCTTCATATATATAAAAATAATATCATAATAGGTATTCTGTTAACACAAACAGGTAAAATAAATTATATAGTGCACCCCTGGAACCTGGTTTAAACCCCCAGTAGCAAATGTTGCAAATTATTTTGCCACTGACTGTTCCAAGGCGCTAACCCATACGGTTCTCGTTTTTGTTAAACAATCAACAAACAATTCCTTTATTTTCCTCTCTTCTTTTTGCTGCAAGTGGGAGGCTGTGTTTTATGAGTGTGGCGATTCCTGATATGCATATTTCCCTTTTCATTATAGTAGCATAAAATTGAGTTATTTTATTTATTTAATGCAAGTCACAAGGCTAAGTATATATATATATATATATATAAACATTGCCGACTTTTTTCCACTAAGGATCGAAACCTGACTGGATCGAACTGGATGTTCGAGATAGCCGGCGTTGATTCAGTTCGGCATGTTGGGATACCGCGTCCGGCGTCGGAGTAATTTCACGTGAAAGGGTACTTGGCGTCGTCAGAGTCGCTCTTGAAGGGCTATCCGGAATGATCTCGATCTCATTTCTAGAATTTTGAAGTTCAGAATGCCCGATGGAGTTCACAAGGCCTGTTTCTCTTAAAATAAGATAGAATCGACGAGTCGTCGTTCTTTCGCGCATGCATACTTGAAAATTTGTCCAACGAAAATGATAGCGAAGTAAAATGCCACAGAATGCATTTCTTTTGCAATTAAATTTCTAACTGCAACTTGCCAATAGATGTTTAAAACAAATCAATTATCGCGCAATTAATTTCATACATGTATACAGTACAATTTTCGAAGTGTTTGTCTTCTAATCACAGAACAAAGAATAACCAAATTATTACTCATGATCGCATCTCATATAAACCATTGAACATTATGTCAAACACACCCGCTATTAATTGAGAATATAAACAGTCGGCAGAGCCAAAATACGATCAAACGACACCGACAGACTTGCGAATTTGACCATGTGGGGAGGCGGAGTTATCCATCTGATAGTAAAGAAATCGATTGTGATTGGTCAAATCGCCCATTGCTTAACCTTGAATGAGGTGTGTATTGAAAAACGACCTGTGTTTACAATGCAAGAAACAGAAAATTATGACATATCGATTTTGAATAAACGGATGTCGGCGAAATTAACGCTCGTTGGAAATAGATCAAAGCTTGTTAAAGGTTGTCGGGCTCGACAACCATTATGATAGCTGGGGAGAACACTGCGGGCCCGGCCCGGTCCTTGAAAGCCGAGCAAAATCTCGATCCACAACTACTCCAACCTAACCAAAATGGCAACCCACGCTATCTCCCGCTTGTCACGTGACTGATTTGTTTTTAATCGTTCTTTTAATATCCTTTCATAGTTGTTCGAACAACAACATTAAACTGTTTTCTTGTTTTTATTTGTAGCATTATCTTTCAAGTTCGCATTCCTTCTCGAAATATTTGTATTTTCTTAAAATGCACTACTTTTTATGCCACACAACAACGAACTCTTTCAGGCGTAACTAAACTACTCATGCATATTCAGTTGCTTGTTCACTGCCGTAGCTGGTCGTGATTTCACTCTACATTTGTTAGCTGGCGTTTTTGGCATGGATGCTCCAAAATTACACGGAAACTTACTATCAATCGCTCAGCATTCGTGGAATGATGTGCTGCACTTGTGCAGAACATTTCGGCCTGCTCTCGCGGCGACCACAAAACCCCGCTTACTTGATAGGGTCTCGTGGTCGCAATGATACACCCGAAGTTAACGACGTCGCGTCGCAGTGTTCACGGCATGCGCGCCAGTCTAAAAATGCTATCTTGTTTGTAATAACTGCGTTGTTAGGATATCGGTAAATATTACTTGAAAGATTAAACACATTGTGGTCACAAAAATCTACGTCTAAATTCAAATAATGATAAATAATCCTTATCAAGACATCTGCAATGATACATTATATCTTATAAAACTGAAATACTTTCTACTTGCAAACTTTTCAAAATAGTTAATTTTCTGTAAGACCAACATAAAAACAAATAAGAGTGCCTGGGACGCTCTTAAGAGATAATGGTCAGTGGATTCAATAACTCCACAAGAACATAAAGGTGAGTTGGCAAGGTTTCTTCCGAAAAGGAACTGATTTAAAGGACTGCAATCTAATCGTAGTCTGCAGTGTTGGATCTGGAGTTGCCTGGTACCAGTATTATATAACACCGGGGGTTTATTTGTGATGCCAGGTTATCTTGATTTAAACACTGTCAAACTCGTTATGTTTTTTATTTCTTCAGGTAGGTTGTTGTAGATTTGTACCTTAGACGGCAAAAATAAATTAAGTGTTGTTTTGCATTTAATGAGTGAGTAGTTCGAGCTGTTACGAAGCGTGTAGGTTGATCTTGTTTCGTTTCGTTCCGGGACTAGAGACTGAAGGTAATCCGGAGTTAAGTTGTGCGTCATTTTATAAAACATCGTTAATGTATGTTGGTTACGTCGCACAATAAGTTTCTGCCATTTTAAATCGTCATAACGTTTATTAATTTCACAAAGTTTTGTGGCACCAGTAACGATTCTGGCGGCTTCTGTTTGGATTGCTTCAATAAGATTTGATTGTTCGATGGTAAAATTATCGACCAGACTATATCACCGTATTCTAAAAGAGGCCTTATGAAACTAAAGTACATTTTCTCAAGTGATTTCCTATCAACAATTTAGTTAAACTGTCTGAGGATTGCAATACGTTTCCATGCCTTTTCTGTTTTAAATTTCCTAGTTGATGACCACTTTGCATCGTGTGAGAGGTAAATACCTAAATGTTTATGTTCTTTCACTTCGGCAATAATTGTGTTGTCCATTAAGAGATTGGGATGATTTGGTTTAAGATGTTTTCGGCTTATGAGTGATTCGGTTTTGTTTTGATAAGAGGTAACCAGCCAAGTTTAAGCCCAAGCTTCAATTTTACTAAGATCGCGGTTTAATTCATTTGCTGCTAATACGGGATTATCTACTATGACGTACAAACTAGTGTCGTCGACAAAAAGTCTTATATTAGAGTTAGTTTCTTTAACAATATCATTCATATAAATTAAGAATAGTATCGGCCCTAGTATTGACCCTTGTGGCACGCCAGCTGTAATGTGTTGAAATTTGTGAGTGAGAACTATGTAAGACTACCGTCTTTTTACGCTCACTAAGATATGAGGTGAAAAAAGTGAAATATGCATATCAGGAATTGCCACATCCAGCAGACACAGCCTCCCCACACAGCCAAAAGGTAGAGAGGAAAATAGAGCATGGTTTTACAATAATCAGTTTCAAAATGGACGCCAAAAACAATTCACGAAAGTGATAACCGGAGGGGTTATCGCCTTGGAACGGTCAGTGGCAAAATAATTTGCCACAGGGGGTTTAAAACAGCTTCTATGGTGCACCAATCTCACACTTGCCCCAACAGGTTCTCGTATCAAAAAACAAGTACAAGTTGTCTTGGTGAAATAACTCCAACCCACCCATTGGCTCAACAATGTTGTATTCAAAAGCACACAAACATATAAAAAAAAAATAAGTAGCTAATAGCATTGCAAAGCCAAAGGGCAGGTACTCGATAATCTTACCTAGACCAGAGCACCTGGAGTAAAATCAGCAAGAACACGATGACAGGGATAAAAGAAACGAATCGAGCTTATAGGTTATTTTAAGAAAAGATTTCCACATAAATCTTCATAAACTCTTAAACCCCTACCACCGTCGTGCAACCAAAGAGGTAAGCATAATGATCAACTGTAGATGGGTTAATCGCCAGGCCTGCAGAGCGCTGTAAAATATCATGTTGGTAACCTTTCTTTTTAAATTTACAGATTTTTTTTAGAATAACTGGGAGAAATTAACATTGCCCTTTATCTTAACCATTTATGTAGTTTTCCATTTATACCAATGTTTTTTTTTAATTTATGTAATAATCCTTTATGCTATACTCGGTCGAAAGCTTTTGAAATATCACAAAAGACAATTCTTATTTCTTAACCATCATCTAGAGCTTTACATATGTCATTATAAATATACAAAAGTTGATTAATGGTAGAACCTGATGGTATGAAACCAGATTGAAATGGCATGAGTACCTTGTTATCACATAGAAAATTAAAGATTTATTTCATGACAACCTTTCCATTGTTTTACCTATGAAACTTAGAAGTGAAATTGGACGATAGTTGGAGGGATCTGACGGATCCGACGTTTTATCGATTGGGCATACATTTGCAACTTTCATGTTTAATGGTAAATATCCATTATTTAAAAGTTTATTAAAATATTTAGACAAAATTGGTGTTTGAACTACGGCGCCCTCTCTTAATAATCGTGGATGTACTAGATCTGGACCAGACGCTTTTGATACATTTAACGATTTAAGGACGTCTAACACGTCTTGGTCGGAAATAAAGATTTCTTGTAGGGGACCAAATATTGGTAAATTTAATGGGGGAACTGCGCAATTATTGTCATCAAGCGAGGATTGAGCACAAAAATAATCTTCAAGTATATTTGCTTGTTCTTGATCCGTGTTAGCTTTTTTATTATTATAAATAAGACTAGGAATCGAGTGAGATGAATTGTTAAATTTCAAAATTTGTTTCGAGTATTTAAACTAGGTTTTTAAATCGACATCATCACTATTCAATTTATTTATCATCTTCTTATCATATTGATTTCTAGCTTTTCGAACTTCACGTGTAACTTCGTTTCGCTTAGATCTGAACTTCGACCAGTAGAATTCCGAGTTATGAGTTTTAGCATTACGATGCGAGCGATGGCGTTGTCTTATTAATTTACGAATATTATTTGTAATCCACGGAACCTCTTGTGGTCGAATTGTACAAATTTTGTTTGGAATTGATTTTTTGGCACAGAAGATAATAGCAGTTGTTAGTTGTTCGGACGATTTGTCAATACTCTCGGTAGCTATGATTTCGTTCCAGTTATAGGCAGTCAAAAGATTACGAAATTTGTCGTAATCTCCCATATTGTAATTCCAATTTTTACGTTGATACGAATCGTTTTAAAACTTCTTGAAATTTATGATTATGATTAAAACAATTGTACAGTGATAACGAACCACTTCGGGGATAAATGGGTCATTGACGAACGTTTAAGTTCTATAAGAAATGAACATTAATGAAATCATGATTTTACACACCCAACATATTTTGGCTCCTTGATATGACCTTAAATGTATTAAAATGTATGTCACACGCAGACAAATTATGTTATGTCTTGAATACTGAAAATTATGGATGGTTGGAATAAATGGAATAAAAACTAATGATCAGCGATGTGTAGGATAGGTAGGGTGTTGCATCTGGACTTTTCTTAAGGGTAGGAAAGCACAACTGGTCAATGAACAGGTAGAAGTTTGTATAACTATAAACCCCATTTTGCATTTAAAGCACAGTTTTGCTATAAGCTTGCTCTGGTTTGGTACAGAGTAATAGGGGGGTAATTACCGAAAACTTACAACAAATTGACCACTTAACCAGGGGGTACTTAAAGAGAGAAATTTGGTGGCTGCTTTCCAATATGGCGGATAAAATCGTGAAATTTTGATAATTGTGCGGATATTTTCACACGGTAAGCACATTATATTCAAATATTTCCTTTTATGACATTTTCCATTCGGATCTACGATGTTTACGCTTGACACGGTTTTAAGTTGAGTTTCCTAGCTGTCCTTACAAAAAAGTTATTGAAACAAAACCTTGCAAGGTTTGTTGTGTATTTTTATTGTCCTTCACAAAGTATGGGTTTTCTTCAAAATCTGCTTGACACATGCCCCAATGGAGCATGTTTAAACCAAAATAATTCCAAAAAAAGATTGTTTTAATTTTCTGGAAAAAATATATCAACGAGAAAACGTTCTATCGCCCAAAAAAATTAAGGTTAGCTAAATTCTTGTGGCTGATCTACTTTTAAGCCATATTTGATGGCTGCTGTCTAGTAATCTCCTACACAGAGCCGTATCGTTCCGTACTCCCACTAATACAAAACGATGAACGTATTGTGTCGAGACAAAATTAGCCTCTTTGGTGCATTTATGCACAAAAATGATGGGCTAAATGTATTTATCTATCATGTCACAAACATTCCTTACCTCCTACTTTTATGTGGATTTCAGCGCATTGTAATGTTAATTTTAAATAAATTTTTTCTGTTACAAATATTCAATAACAATTTACACTAAAGTCAAAGGTTTCCGTGAAGATTCAAGATCTGTCATGAATAGCAAATGCAACCGATTCAATTGCATTTTAATGCACGCCCTTGTTTTTCAAAAACATTTTTTTAAATAATTCAGCAGCAGCATACAACTGTGTCACTTTGTGATAAAACAAACATTATTCTCACCTGACAAAAGACGTTCAGAACGTCTCAGAAATAGTTTGCTTCGTTGTTAATTTATTTATTTCGTTCGTATTCTTTTACAACAAATCAGTCATGTAACGAAAGCCAATTGATCTACTTGCAACTTTCGTGGGAAGGCAAAGCCTACCAAATCGGTATACTGATCATGGGGAGGGTGAAAACCATTTAAACTACACATTTGACTCCGCCTCAACTAATAGGTCATTCATCAGGCCAGGTATTGACCAATATAGATGAACGAAATGAGCGATGTTTTTGTTTTTTGTTTTTAATTATTTTTCCATTACGAAAATATCTGAATGCAGTTCGACCGCATAATTATGCATTTTTTCCGTGGTTGAAGAAACACTAGATAAAAATCTGATTTTCCGACTAACAATGTGGTAGAAATGAGAGTCGTCCCGACTGGTAGTCCGATGCGCTACCACTGAGCTACAGGACCTTGTTTTTTATTTTAACTATTATTTTAACAGTTATTAAGCTGTGTTTTTGAGACAACGTTTTGAACGGTTTTTGTAATGAGAGAATAATGTTTGTTTTCATCACAAAAAGACACAGTTTTTGCTGCTGCTGCTGCTGCTGCTGTTGTGTGTGTTATTTGAAAAAAATGTGTTTGAAAAACAAGGCAAATGTAATTGAATCGGTTCATTTACTACTCCTGACATATTGTGAACTTTCAGAGAACCTCTGGATTTAGTGTATATTGTTATTGTACATTTGGTACAGACAGCTGTATTTAAGATTAACAACGCAATGCTGAAATCCACATGAAAGTAGGAGCCTAGGCGGTAAGGTCTTTTAGTGACATGATAGATTAATACAGTCAGCCCATCATTTTCTTGCAAAAATGCACCAAAAAGCCTAGTTTTGTCTCGACACATGACGTTCAACGTTTTGTGTTAGTGGGGGTACGGAACGGTACGGCTCTTTGTAAGAGATTACCAGACAGCAGCCACCAAATATGGCTTAAAAGTACATCAGCCACAGGAATTGAGCTTAAACCTTACTTTTTGGCGTAGAACGTTTTCTCGTGGATATATTTTTCCCAGAAAATTAAAACAATCCATTTTTAACATTTTGGTGTAAGCATGCTCCATTGGGGCATGTGTCTAGCATATATTGAAAAATACAACATATTTTCAGGAGGGACAATAAAAAATTCACAACAAACCTTGCATGGTTTTGTTTCAATAACTTTTTTGTTAGGACAGCTAGGAAGCTCAAATAAAAAAACGAGTCAAGCGTAAAAATCGTAGATCCAAATGGGATATGTCATTAAAAGAAATATTTGAATGCAATGTGCTTACCGTGTGAATATATCCGCACAGGTATAAAATTTTACGATTTTATTCGCCATATTAGAAAGCAGCCACCGAATTCCTCGCTTAAAATACGGTAGCCACCATTTGGTCAGTACCCCTGTTAATTAAGCATTTAACGAGGGAGCCAGAATCAAGGTGAAGAGCTCTGTCGAGTTTATTAATCTTTTTACATATCCGTGAACGAGATCGTCGCAGAAGCCTTTCATTTGTATTTGGTGCATGTTTCATCACTTGCTAGACAGAAAAATCTCTATTTTTAGCCTTGTGAGATTTCCTTATCTCGCATGGCCTTATCTTCAACTCCGCGTGCTCGCGTACTTTCGTATTATTGCGCACCGTACTAATTGAGCGCTCCATTATTGATTTAGACTATGTCATGATGCTAATAAGTTTATTATGTGACACAAGCTGTTTATTTTGTATTATCATGATTTTGATAAAAAAATCAGTTGGAAAAGATACAGTGGGTTGCTGGAACTTGGAAGTATTTATCGTGGTATGAGTCTGTAAATGCTATTTTTTGGAGTGTTTAATTCTTATACCGCTGTTGAGAGCTTCATTAAACATCAGACTCTGTGGAGAAAATGAATACTAGAAGATAAAATAGGAAATAAACTGCTTTTAAATCGGGATATTTCAACTTCAACTGGTATGTACAATTCATTCTTGCATACCAGATCAGGACATCCGGTGTTTTCACCCGTGTAGGAAATTTTTATCCTACACCCCCATGTAGAATGAGTCACGTGAGTGACGTCATATATTTAAGTTAGTGACGTCATTTATAAAAAAAGGTTTGCGTTAATGTCAATATTTCAGCATAGAGAGGCAGTTTGGTCTACCGTCGCCCAAATCGCACCTGCTAATAAAAAGTCATGTGACTTCTGACGTCACCTCAGATAATACGGGAAAAGCCGGGAAAAGCCGACCGGACTTCAACGAAGAGAGAGAGGAGGGTATTCAGATCAGACTAATGACCTCCCGTGACGTGACAATTGTTGAAAAAAAAGAATTTTGTTAGAAAAGTAATAAAATGTGGTACCTGCTATGTTGTCTAATCTGAGTGTCAAAATAAAGCATTTTCCACTCAAATAAATCCAAAACAATTAATTACAATATCCAGTTCAATGATCCATCTAGGGCTAACCAGTGTTACTTTTTCAAAATAACTTTTTAAACATTGACTATTATGAATTTCAAAACACTGTACAAATACCATCACACAAGATTTACATTGTTATACATGTAGAGATTAAACTGTCCTACAGGTAAACACAAGTGGGCATGATTTGCATGCTTTTTGCATGGGTGAGTGACCTCATGGGACAAAGGATGATGTGTTTGGATTTTGATTTATAACAGCAATATTTTGAAGTTATTTTGAAAAAGTAACACTGGTTGACCCTAGATGGAACATTAAACTGGATATTGTAATTAATTATTTTTGATATATTTGAGCGGAAAGTGCTTTATATTGACACCCGGATTAGACAACATAGCAGGTACCACATTTTATTACTTTTCTAACAAAAGTCATTTTTTCAACAACTGTCTCCTGTTATTATCAATATTCATCTGTTTGTAACAATATAATAACAGTTTGTTTGGAAATTGTTGAAAAAATGATAATTTAATTTTCACAGCTCATCATTAGTGCAACTGTACTATCTGGGGTATGAATTACCTTAAAATTCAAGACAGCGACACGAGAATAATTTTCTCGGCAATTCTTTCGAGTCTTGGCTGGCAGTAGCTGCATGTTGGCGTAAGAGATGAAGTATAGTTTTAGATGTTTGCATAATAGCCGTTCCGTTTCGATAATTTGCCTCTCGAGCTGTTTAGTGTTGATTTTTATCACAGCTTCGCGCGAGTAAAACTTCAAGTGTATGTAATTTCGGATAAACAGTAGTTGGTTGTGCCGCGCTTTGGAGTATTTTTGCTTAAAGCCTAATAAAGGTATTACCGTGTGACGCTGATTGTTTTTCTGACATAATATGTTATGTTGTGACACATTTGGCTTCTTGATTTATAATCATTTTACAGTAGCAGTCATCTCATTCAACTCTGATTATTGTTGTGTTGGAAACAGATCAATCCATTGTTAAAAAGCTACACTTGAGATAGGTAAATATCTTACAAAAAGCAGAATCATCCTATTTGTATTTCAGATATGTAGCAGAAGACAGCAGATCCCATATGTTCTCTTGGCAGGAGTTTTCCTACGCCTACGCTTTATAGAAGCCAGTAGCATGGGATATATCCAGCAAGATTTTGCCAGTGTATGGTATATTTGTTAAAAAATATATTTGGTATTATTTCTGTTTTCATAGTTTATTAACTATCAGTCATTTCTACCCGGTGCCACCACTTGCTGAACATGAAACAGGAGGGAGAAAATGTGTAGGCCTCGACCAGGATTTGAACGTCGGACCTCTGGCTTACCATGCCGTCCCTCTACCAATTGAGCTACCGTCCCGAGGCTACCTGTCAAGGACGCTACTACATTCCTCACTTGTAAATGAGACAAGCCACTATATCGGCAAATGTCTAAACAATGCAGGTTGGGATCAACTACCCCAGCCATTGCTTCGCCTAGTAGAGCTCCAAGGGTAAATCGATTTACACTGGCCACCAAATGAAACAGGAGGGAGAAAATGTGTAGGCCTTGACCAGGATTGGAACATCAAACCTGCCGCTTACCGTGCCATCACTCTTCCAATTGAGCTACCGAGGCTACCTGTTGAGGACGCTAATACATTCCTCCCTTCTAAATCATACAAGCCTCTTAATCGGTAAATGTCTTTATAAAGCAGGTTAAGATTGACTACCCCACCCAATGCTTCGCCCAGAAAAGCTTCAAGGGTAAATCAATTTCTACTGGCCACCAAATGAAACAGGAGAAAATGTGCAGGCCTTGACCAGGGTTCGAACCTCGGACCTCTGGCTTACTGTGCCGTCGCTCTACCAATTGAGCTACCGAGTCTACCTGTCAAGGACACTACTACAAACATATACTTGGGGATGCAGGCTCATATCATAAATTGTATAATTGATAATCCAAAGAATTGATGTGTAGTTCAGTAAAAAATAATCATTAACTTGTTAAATCAACATCTCACCAGTGGTGTAACAGAAACTTTGGAACATAAATATGTGTTAGGTGTCAAATTTATATAAAACCAAATATATCATTGAGGCAAACCACAATAAGATGTCTGGCTGATGCTCTTTACATTCTACTTTACTTGTCTATGAAGTAAGTTAAATAAAATACTACAAGAAGCAAACTCCTATCACTTTTCTGTAATCCATGCACCTGCCAAGGAAGGCGCAATTATAGGGTGTCATTGAATTGAACAATACTGATGTATCTGCTGCTTCTGATTTCAGTATCAATTCTCTTATTTTTCAAAGGACCATGTACATTTTTTTACGAGTCAGGTTATAATTCTGTATGTTTGCCAGCATCTTGCTATTCTATGATATTCAATATGTGGCAGTTTTTTTTTAAATGTTTAGCCGGACTCAACCTATTAACAAGGCTGTTGGATGCAAATACTTTGAACATATTAACAAGGCTGTCTGATGATAGTATATTTGCGTATGTTAAATATTTTGTTAGTTTTAAAAATATTAATGAAACTCTGATTTCAGAAATGTGACTAAAAAAGCGAAAAGCTGGTTCTGTAATCACAATTACAAATGAAGGAAGAAATTTTTAAGGATTGAATCAATATTTTATCAATTCTTACAAATGATTAAGAAGAAAATTTCAAGGATTGAATCAATATTTTATCACGTTTACCAGGGTATGAAAAACATTTTGACTGTTTTAGTGCATTTCACTTAAATATTCTTATTACTAAAATTTTGACAATTTGTGTTATCACAGCTTGTTTAATGGCTGTTGGAACAACAGAGCCAATAATCATTTTTTTTGGTGATGCCTGTGATAGCAGGTATCCTTTTAGGTGACCATGTGTTCTGTGAACACCAAATTCTTGTCGGCAGTAACTTTGGGTGAAAGGTGTGCCTGTCAATGTCACAAGACAAAAAAATTGTTACAACATTGCACCGCAATATTGAGCTAGCACACTTACAAGTGGTCGGAAAAAATTGAGCTAGCCCACTTACAAGTGGTTGGAAAAACTGAGGTTGTCCGATCAGATTTTCAGCTTGTCCCGGGCATCAGGCTAGTGGGTTTGTGCAGCCCTGAAAATATGTACACTGGCAAATAGTTTGTGCACAGATCTGCTGAAGCCATTATCCGGACCAATTGATGTCTAATGCAATAAAGACTTTCATCTTAGGAATGTGTTAGATAAGTGTAAACGTATTTGAATGTATTTGGATTTTAGATCAATGCACTGAGTGTTTGTTTTCAGGAATGTTATGGACTTAGTTCTCTCTACTTCTCCAAATAACAATGTGATGTGTTGCGAAGTGCTGCCCTGCGGAGCAAGCCATTGTTCAGAAATTACAACCAAAGAACCGGCAGTACAAAAGAGCTGTGTGAAGACCCTTGCAGTGAGTTTAAAACTTGTCACTGTAAATCTGCACTAGTCACTTTCAGATCCCCGAGGTTATTTAAAATGTGTAGATCCTGGTCAGACTGCACAGATGTGCATACAGATCTAGATTTTGTTGACCATGTGATTAATGGCATATCCATGGAGTAAAAGGTTAAAATTGTTAAAGATGTGATTGTCAACTATCTATTCCTGTAGCGCTTAAAACTATTATGTTATTTTAACTTTTTGTATGCCCCCACAAAATGGGAGGCATATAGAGTTGCACTTGTCCGTATGTACGTACATCCCCCAAAAGTTGTGGCATCAACTCCGCATTAACTATAAGGCAGATTTCTTTCAAATTTGCACAGATGATAAAGCAGGATTGGAAGATGATCGTAAAGAAAATATTTTTTCCTGCAACCATTTTTACGAGAGTTATGGCCCTTTATTACAAATGTAGTTGTGGGGGCATGAGTTTCCTATGTCCACACTTTAATTTATAGCAATAAAAGTTGAAATATTATTTTTCATGTAGCTCTGCACTTCGGTTTTAGACCCAACACTACTTTACTGGTGATCATACTCCATTTGAGTAGAAAAGGAGCTGATAACTCTGCCGCAGATTGATTGAGGCTGATGTCCATTTGTGAAAAGAGCCTCTCCAATTGTGGAATGGCAAAAACTTGTGTGGATAGTTCTAGAACCTTACAGAAAGAGTGATATGCCAACTAACTGTTAAAATGGTAAACATATTTTTTATTTTATGTTGTTTTTTTATTGGGAGTTTCTAGAGATAATGTATGATTAACCAGATTTCTGTAGTTAGTGGATACATTTGCCATTACCTGCCATCATCATCACACCAGATTAGTAGTTGTTTGGTGGTCATGTATTATACATACATACATACATACATATTATACATTCATTCTTTCTGACTGGAGAAATTTTTGTTTAATTGAACTATGGAAGGAGTGGAATCGTTGATTTTTCCTGTTAAAAGATAATCATGATTGATAAATATTTATCAAACAAACTGATTATTTTCTATAAAGACCTTTCTAAAAATCAATCTTTAGCTTATATCTTTGGGAACGTTCATAATAAATTGATATTTTTTTTAAATAAATTGAAGTATGCTCAATATAATTTTTGCTGTCCTTCGGGAGGAATTGCAGGAGACAACTGATGCTGGGACAACTGTGTACACGATGCGACCAAGTCTAGAAAGCCTTGTCACTCGGTATATTATAGCTTATATTCATACATTTATATCAGACTTTAATATTCTTGCACATAACAGAAAAAGCCATTTTCAGAAATTCGTCTTATACAGGAACATTGCCCGCAGAAAGATGTGCTCTGAATTGTGAGATGGGGTATTTAACAAGATTCCTAGTGTACACCAACTTAACACTTGCCTAGCCAAGTTCTCTTACACAGCGGTAAGTAAAGAACAAAGCCTGGTTGGTCTTTTTTCAGCAAAATAGCTCATTTTATAATTAATTCTTTACAGTACATCATTAAGCATCTGTATCACATAATGATCATTCAGGGTCCAAGATCATTAAACTAAGTTTTGAGACCAGTCTCAGATCTCAAGCATCTGATTTGCTGAAATGCTTACTGGTTGCCATTTCAGCCAATCAGATGCTTGAGATTTGAGACTGGTCTCCTGATTAAGTTTCATGATCTTCGGCCCAGATTTTAATGGATGTCATTTATAAATACATTCCATGTTATTTGTTTTCAGCAAATTTGTGTGAGGAGACAGGTTGGTGGAAGTTGCAGGCATCCTCTTTGTATGGCAAAATGATGTGCTCTGGAAGGAAAGAAGGAAAAAAGGTACCACACAAATAACTTCAGTTTGGATAAACCAATCTTACTGAAACTTTGGATATAGCAAACTTGCATAAAGACCTAGCATGGGATTGCATTTGGGGCCAGTAGCATCAAGGTCAAGGGCACTGTTACTAAAAATAGAAAAACAGTTTCCAGTCAATAACTTCAGTTCTAATAAACCAATCTTGCTGAAACTGCATTTAGCAAGCTTGCATGAAGACCTAGCTATTGGCCAGTTGGGCCAAGTTCCTGGTCACTGTTACTTAAAAGAGACAAATAGTTTCCACAAAATAATTTGTGTTTAAATGGAGGTATTTTGCTGAAATTTTGTTTGTAGGTAGTTTCTGTGCAAACTTATCTTGGGATTAGATTGGGTCAAGGTCTCTGTTACTAAAATAGAAAAAAAGTTTTTGGTCAGATATTTCAGTTTGAATAAACAAATCTTGTTGAAATTTTTGATATAGCAAGCTTGCATGAAGACCTAGCTTGTGATTGGATTTCAGGTCATAACTGCTTAATAACTTCAGTTTGGAGGATGACTTCAAAAGCATTGAAAAAAACTTGTTTCATGACAGGGCCAGATTTCTTGTTTATATTTGGTTTGAATATTAATCTCAGGGAAACAGTGTCACTCACAACATCCAGATTCTCATCTCAAAGGTCAAGGTCAGAGCTTGTCCATCTCATAACTTTGACATGAACTTAACTGTAACGGCCTTAGCGGTCGAAATATTTAGTGTACAAATAAGGCTGTTGTTCGAACAAACTTTGTACGAATGCTCTTTTTGTGAGTAACCGTTAGAGAAGTGTCAGACATCTTTTTCAAGAACCACGTTTTCTATGAGAACATTTTCTACGAAATTTGTGTTGAAATAAGGCAGAAATATTATTAAATCGGTAAGATTTCATTAATATAATGTTCCTATGATCATGTGCAAGTAGTAATGTTTGCTGAGCATGTATATTTTTTATGGAAATTGCCTATTTAAATTGTACCAAAAATTCACTGAAAACACCGGAAGTCATATTTTGGTGGAACAGTATTTCGGATATGTTGTAATATTTCGGATATGTAGCTTTATTTTGTTACTATTGACGTGAATTCTTTCTAGATATCCGTTCTTTTACGCCTTACAATACTGTCCCTGTGTAGCAATAGATTTCGTGAATTTTGCATTAATTTTCTAATTGGTTACCATGGCAACTATTTTTTGTAAAGTTGTATTTTTCTAGTTTCTAGTCTTTTTCACTGTAGAACATCCTTAAGTTCTTAACTTGCTGTATAAATGTTTGTTATATGTCTTGTATTTGTGTATTTCAGTAAATCGTTTGAAAAGCATCGAAAATAAACGTATTGACAATTAAAACCTGACTTGAGTCCATATTCAACACATCTGAATTATAATTTGAATGAATGTTAACCTCAGTGAGATGGAGTGTTACACTCAAACCACAGGTTCCCATCTTCAAGGTCAATGTCACAGTTTTGAGTCAAAAATCATGTCAGATCTTGTCAGGCCCATAACTTTGATATGCATTGTGCAATCTTGTTCATCTGAAAGGTAAAGGTCTCAGTAGACAAAGGCCAAATCAGAGCTTGTCTGGACTTTCACATTCATTTAGCAATTTTGTTCATATTTTGTAATTTTTACCACAGTGAGACGGAGTGTCTAAGCAAAGCCCAGGTTCCCATTTCAAAAGGTCAAGGTCGCAGTAAGGGTCAAAGGTTATCTCAGTTCTTGTCAAGCTAATTATTTTGACTGGGTTGAGCAATCTTGTTTATATTGGGCGTGAATGTTCATAAAAGTGAAGTGTCATGCGCAAACCCCAGTTCCTATTTTAAAGGTCAAGGTAACAGTTTCTGGTTAGTAGTAGCATGTGGTAGTCACACTGTGGAAAAAGGTCCATTAATTCCAGTTTTGTGTCTTGACAATAATTTCACCATTATTATCAGACATATACAGTCCACACTCGTTGTGTCAAACTCGCTTAAATCGAAACATCGGTTATCTCGAATTAATTTTACGGTCCCGTCAAAAAGTGTTCTTTTTACATTAAAATATTACGCCGCTTAACTCGAATTCGACTTAAACAATGTTTTTATAAGTCGAAGTAAATTTAGAACCCTCAGGCTAAATTATGCTATGTAAAATCATCGGATAAGTCGAAGTGTGAAACTTGCCGCGGCCGAACAATGCGCGCAGCTTCTTCAAAGAGAGAACTTGTCGGCAAACAAGATACCATTATTTAATAATAATTAACGATTATCACCTGTTCAGTAAAATATTTGCCTATTTAATGCATTCGGGTGTAAAATATTCGTATTCGTAAATGTAAGTAATTTTAGTTTAAAAAAACAACAACATTTTATTACAATAATAGTGACATTGTGACAACCAGTCCGATAAAATATGAGTTCATCCGTTTGTGACAACAAATGCAAAAACATGAGTCAGACGTAATCAACTCTCCCCAAGACTGAAGCACACAAAGCTCCAAATTAACGATGATGGTGTGAATATTAATTTGAATTAGTTTATTTAATGAAAAAAAATCAATAAAGACGATATTAACACTCAGAGTGAAGACGACGACGATGTTACACAAACACCGAAACTTTACGAGGATGTTTTTTTACATGTAAGAAATATAATCGAGTTAATATATTTTTCAGTTCTGTTTTGTTACACTAATTGATCCATTGAAATGTACATATATCGGAGGTCCTATTTTGACGCTGCCCTATTTTGACGCCTTTATTGTTTTCATCGTTATTTCATTGAATATAATATCTAATGATGTAATTTTCTACCAAACTGCTGACAAATGGTGTTGGTAAAATTTTTTATCATAAAAATGTATAGAAATTGATTCCATGAAGTTTTTTCAAGGTTTTAATTGTTAACCTCCATTTTTATTAGAAATTCTTAATTCACTTTTTTACCTACATTGATAAATCCAAAATTTTATTATGTAAGCAAGAAAAGTAAAAACTGTATGCACAACTGAAGCTCTCAAGCACTTGCAGAGTTTGTAAAGTATCAATTGCAGTATGTGTATGTGTTTTAAGATCAGTAAACACTGTTCCAAATACATATACTTCTTATATTGTTTTTATATATTTATTGTTCTTTGCTTGGTAATTTGTAGTGTCTGTGAAGCTTTATTTTAAATGTACTGTGAATCTAAAGAGTAAACAATTATGCTGAAAATATTTTATTGCATGTAGACAATCAGGAGACAAAACTTTTAATTATTTGAATAATTACATTAGTATCAGGTGACACTCATTTGAGAGCCCCTTGACACAATGTGAGACCTTTATTAAAAATATCTGGTTTTTATCAACTGGCTAAAACAGATCTTTAACAATCATAAAATACAAACTTTATTTTATTTCTTTTGACTCAGAATTTACAAAGAGAGAGTGCAAAACATAAAAATTAGGAAATTATACTGTATACACTAGAGAGAAATATTTGATGAATCATTAAAGCAAAGGCGTCAAAACTGGGCACTGTCAACAAATACAGGTTCCCCAAGGGTCTGCATCGGAAAGTTGTCTTTTAAATTTTATAAGCCATTTATTGACAATTTTTTGTTTATATTTCAATAAAGAAGAGAAGACTTCAGTGAGAAAACAGTAAAACTTCAATCTGAATGGTAAATTAAAAAAAAAAAATTGGCTCTTATGCTTAAGGGCGTCAAAACTGGATACTCGAGGCTACGTGTTCTTGTGCATAAACGAGAACTAGCACTCATAATCATCTCAGCATTAGAAACATATAGGTATAATATTCGTGCATTGACGTCAATTTGGATGTGTCGAACTTAGGATATCTCGAATGAAAATGAACGGTCCCGACGACTTTGACACAACGAGTTTGGACTGTATTTGAAATTGGGTTATGCCCAACCTTGAAGTTCAGTCGTTTTTCAATGTCATGTGCATACTTTGGGCTCATGCTTCTCTTTTATGACAATTCTGGTTTGTGACAAAAAATAAGTCTGTGGCTCAACATGTTGCCAACAAGCATCAAGTCTTTTTAGACCCCCTCAAATGAAATTTGGGGCTATAATAGGAGTCGTCATCTGGTTCGTTGGTCAGGTTGTCTGTTGCAAAAAGTTTCTGATACAGTTTTAAACATATTGGCTTGAAACTTCAAACATATGTTAAGATGTAGATTTTGCGTGACATATTTTCAAGTTTATCAGTCCATTTTTGGAGGGAGAGCAGGTTTAAATAAAATCTTGTACAGACTTTTACAGTTTTGAACATATTGACATTGTTTGGCATGAAATCTGTATGTACATAACATATTTGTCATGTGGATTAGTCCATTTTTTATGAAAGAAGCAGAATTTTACATAGTCTTGTGGGGCACAATACTTCGTCAGTTTTGAAGATAATAACTTGAAACTACAAATATGTTTAGCATGAAATTAAGATATGTGTTATAAGTTTTTCACGTGGATCAGTTCATTTAGTTTGCAAAGGAAGAAAGTAGGATTGTACAAAATCTTGTGTTCAAGATAACGACTTGAAACTGTATATATGTTAATAAATAAATTGCAGAGATGAGTGACATATGTCATGTTTAGATTAGTCCATTATCTTTTGGAGGGGAGCTGGTTATTAACAAAACCATGTGAAACAAACTACTTAAGTGTATCAAATATTGAGTTAGAACAGCATAAAGATAACAGTGCTCACGCTGGCTGTTTTAAAATAATAGCCACAAAAGTTTTGAAAAATAAATTAATAGCCAAAGTTTCAAGCGTTGTTTCCACATGCGTGGGAAATAGCATTATTATTATTTGTTTTGTTTTTTAATTCACAAGATTTTATCTAAGATAATATCTATGTTATAAATATTATCTGTTAATTATTTCTTTATTAACTTAACCTGAATGAAAATAATTGGCTTTTGTAAAATAACTGACGATTTTTTAATAGTAAGGCATTCTTCACTTCACTTAATTGCAGACAAAATCAATTGGATTCACTGCTATGTAAACTTGTTATTTTTATACCAAAAGGTCTTAATCAAACCATGTAAAAAATATTGCATTAAAGTTTTGGGCAAAATAATTAAATTCACATCTATTTTCTGCTTAGAATGAGTTTATAAGTTAATGCCTAATGGGTAGTTGCAAAGATGATTCGGGACTAGGTTGACGGTATGTCAAAAATGGACGTCGCGAAAATGGATGACAAACGTAATTACCAATAAACCAATAGAAAATTGCAATGTGAATAACATTTCCAAAGCAAAGAATATCCAAAGCAGATGTTTAAACACATTTTATGAGAAAATAGGAAGGATTTTCTCCGTAAAAATGGTTAAATAATCGGCAATTTGTACCGCGAATTTTCGTCCTATGCATTACTTGAGGTACAGTATCCGGCTAGGTTTTTGCTTTGAGAATGGATTTAGGATTTGGCCAGTATTTACTCTAATGTTAGAAAGAAGAACACATCATTTATTCTAATTCTTAAAATATTTTTCTGCTTGTTAAACATATGATAGGGGAATCCATAATAGCTATAAATAGCAACAGTAACAACCTTAGAATTCCCTTGTCATGACGTAGTGGAAATACCTAAAGTTTACCGATCACAAACATCAATCATTGACCCGTAGGCAAGGAAACCAAGGTGATTATCTTTAGTGACACTTCGTTAGTTCAATTAGGGGATTAACGACCCACAATTATCAGAAATGTGGCGACCGCTCAGGGCAAAGTGAATGCAAATAAGCTAACAATATCTTCTCTTTTTTGACAATTATTTAATCGCTAAATTTTACCGCCAATTCTTTGAAATAATCGACAAAAACTTAAAATTATCGCAAATGGCGACAATGTCGACTGACAGCGTGAGCCCTGGATAAGATGTGTGTTACAAATTGTTTCATGTGGATTAGCCCATTAGGAATAAAATTGACAGCTTGTGTATATTCCTTTCAGATTTCCGGGATCCAAGTTGAAAACTAATGATAATACTTGATATTGCTCTAAATGCAATATTAATTATAGCATGAAATGATATATTAGTTTTGTGAATTGTATAAAAGTTCAAACCATTTCACACTGTTGGAAATAAAACACAATATCGGACTGTTAGAACAGAACGTTCAGAACTTGCCTCAGGAGTGAGTGCATCTGTTAATTATGACACAATATTGGAAAAGTAAATGAATTCAAAATAATATTTTGGAAGAAAATACAAATGATTGTTGGAGTGAAAATCATAGAAGAAATATCTCAACATGTTCTCAAGAAATGAAAATTCAAAAAAGAATGCAGAAAATGCTTGCAAAAGGAATGCTTATACTGTAAAACCAACATATGGTTTTCCATAATACCTTTTAAATGTGTAAAATCCAAAAATGCCATTACTCTACCTGCAAAAATTTGGTATCAATGGAAAGAGGACATTTATATGCATTCAATGTAAAGAGAAATTTGGAATTTGAGCCAGCACAGCTGGTAGAGTAATGTGTTGAAAACTAGAATGCAAAAAAGTTACAATCTTCCTACCGGTCAAGACTTTTGTCCATTGGCATATATAAATGGGAAAAAGAAGCCTTATAGGTTAGCAGCATAAGAAAATTGCTGTTAGAGAAGTTTTTTTTGTAGTGTGATAAAATGCAATATAGGTTATGAGGGCAAATTTTATAAATTCTATGTTAAATGTACATGCCATATCAGGAGGAGGTGGAATTCCCCGGAATTTAGAGCCATCCCCCGGCAGGAGACAAAAATCCCCTGTAAATAACAATTTTAAGAAAACAGTATTAAAATTCATTTCTGTCTCTTTCATCAGGCGTTTGTCTAAACGCCCAATACACAGATGGATCTCGGACATATCTAATGGTTGTGCAAAAACGTTTGGAATTCGTCTAATTAGTGTCACTGAGAGAATTATCGATTTTTAAATCATGAGTTTACACAGGTTTCATGATGCAGAAATACTTAAATGCTTAGCAGTTAAACTTTGGTTTTACATATAAATGCTTTTTATCATTTTCAGTTAGTGATGGGGATATAGACATAAACCTTTAAAGTTCAATACTTACTAAACATGTCAGAATGGATCTGTTTATAAAGGCCCCCTTTTTTTAATTTTAAGAAAACAGTTGCTATAAACAATAATAAGAACTTCTTTCATGTTGATACCAAATACATTTAGCTGTAAAATACATTCACAGCTGGATCAATGGTATAATGTCTGAATTGTTTTTCCAGTTAACCCTTTCCTCCATACATACGCCTTTATTGCGTGGGCAAACAGAATCAACTGGCACATCTTTGCTGTCTGATAAGGATCTACACTTTTGATTTATTAGGTTATTTCTGACCAAAAAGCATTCAGTGTAAATCCTGATAAGAAGGCACTATTGTGCCAGCAGATCTTGATCTACACTGGTTGAGTATATATGAAGTTAAGGGTTAAAAGGACAAAATTTTGTGGATACAATACTTTTTAACAAAATGTATCACTTTATTTGTTTTGATAATTGAATTAACACCTAATTAAGCCAGGCAATTGTATTTTACTGCATCTCTCTTTATAGTATGTTTTCCTGTAAATTATAGACTTTTCTTTGAAAATAATTTTGAAACAGCAGATTATCACCTCCATTTTCACTGTTTTTTTTCAAGCTGATATCAATGCAGGCATGATATTCCAAATGGGAACATTTAAATAACTGGTTCAAGATTGAGACTGTCGAACACTATCATAGCATCATAAACAAAAACATTTTGGTGCAATTTCATAAATTATCAATATAAAACAAACTATTAAAGCAAAAATTAAATGAGGATATCTATTTTACCAGTGTAAGGTAGAAATAGTTTAAATCGTGAATTTCTGGATAATTTGTATTCAATCATAGATGATACCTCAATCATGAATACATTAATTTTGTTGCTCATTCTGTGAAAAAATGTATATACATGTATCTTCATTGAAATATCTTTTTGATTTTCCAATATTTACTTCTGATTGGTAATATTTTATGTTTTCTTGCAGCTTTTTGTTGAATTTGTATTTGGATTTGCATCATCAGATGATTCAAGATCTGTCACCCTTTCGAAGAAAATGCGATATATTGGGACCACTTTGTTCGTCTGTCTGTCCTTCCGTCACAAGAACTTAACATTGACTCTAATTTTTGCATTTTTTAAATATTTCTTATTCAAACTTTCAGATTATATTGCTCATGACAACAAGATCATGATGACCCAAAATCTTTAGGACAGGATCACATTTTATGAGTTACATGCCTTTTTTTCTAAGATGTTGTCATGAAAACTTTATGTTTGCCAAATTCATTGTTCTGGCAACAGGGTCATGATGATGCCAAGGTCACATTGAATGAAGTTATGCCCCTTTTTGTACTTGGATTTTGTCATGAAAATGTAACATTGGCTTATAGCTTTGTCATTTCTAAACATTTCTTCATTAAAACTACAAATGATATTGCTTATGACAAGGTTGTGATGATGATATTTAATAGGTTTTTTATTCTTACAAGGTACCCTAGGTTGACAAAAGTGAACACCCATGTAATATGTTCTAAAGTTACATTTGATATTTATTTTAATTTTCTGAACTGGAATTTCGCTGATTCTGTAAACTTTTTCATCATCACTGTTAGTATTGCTTTATAGCTGCTCATTGATAAGTAGACAGTCATAAGCATGATACTCTGTATATACAACTAAGAATGAACTAATGGAAGAAATGGACGAATTAAATAATTTTCCAGTGATAATTTTTAAGTTAGTAGTTAATTCTTCATCACAGATAGTTAAGGTGTATCTTGTAATATTATAGTACTGTACTGTAATTGGTGTCCTATCTGTTTATCAACCATATACTGGTCTAATGATAATACTTGATATTGCTCTAAATGCAATATTAATTATAGCATGAAATGATATATTAGTTTTGTGAATTGTATTTTTGTGTAAGATAACATTTTTATATATATTCACTTATATGAATAAAGATAACAATAAACCAGTTTTGTTATACCTGATTTGCGAATTTGTTTAGTCTTCATTTGGCTTAACACTTTACTTAATGGATTACATTGTATGCCTTAAATCATGTGCGACCAATGAAGATACTGAAGATCCTGATGTAAGCTATCTGGGCTGGATCTACACTTCACTTCGTGATCAGAAATAACCTTATGAATCTTAATGGTCCCTCATTATTACACTTGCAACGTGTCGGGCATCTCGAAGGTAAATAAGAGCGTACTGCTAATTGTCCAAGGTAATTGTACTATACCGGCAGTTCAGTTTCACCAAACTCTGTTATATATCCATAAATAAAAAAAGACCGTTTGCTGACACTAATATGGTATATGTGCCAGCGCATAATAGCCTAGCACAATAATTGTGTCCTCTATTCGCTGCAGCTGATTTGGCTCAGTAGCTTGCATTACAGATTTTGAAAATGACAAGGGCATTATAGCTCGTAAGATTTATAAAAATGGGCCGAACAGTTAGAATTTTATAAACTACAACGTTTGTATCATGAGCATTATACTCTTTCCCTCTGCATGCCCTGTCATCCGCAGACCCATAATCACCAGAGGTTTGAGTCCTCCAAAGAAGTCAATCTCCTGAACGTACGCGACTCTATAATATTATAGTGTGTAATCATGCCAGAATTGCGTGAGATCTACATGATTCCAGTGAGCGTGGAATTTTCGTGAGCAAATAGCAAATAGCAAATTTATAGGCGTTGTTTAGGTTCATAATCTCTATTGACAGCATTACGCACATAAAACAATTGAAAAACAATGTCGGTAGCGCGGACAATACCTCTTGTCTCCCGGTCACCTGTTTCCCATTTGCGCAGTCCTTGGTTTATCATCAGCAATATTTGAAATAAAATGGTAATACAGTTTCCAACATTAAATTGCGACTTCGAAGCATCCGGAGTCCTCCCCACCACGGCAAGGTTGAGATCTTTGGTGTTTAGCAGCGCCAGGATTTTTCTAATGAGGAATAAGCGTGTGCTACTTATAGAAGTACATGTTTACTTTTTTCAATCTCAACCTAACAATTGTAAGGTTGTTGATGTTTTGTTCCTTTAACTATTTACTCCATATATATCATGTGCGCGACCAGTCAGATCAATGTCAGCCGGCACATCCATGCTATCTGATCTGGATCTGCACAATTCGCTTCTTAGTCAAATATATCCTAATAAATGTAGATCCTGATCAGACCACACATCCCGGCAGATCTAGATGATAACAGCAATATCCCATGGGGTAAAGGGTTAACTTTGCAACAACAAGAAAGTTCAATGAAACTTTGAGGACTACAAGCAAAAGTAAAGGTAAAGCTTAATGAATGTTACCACAAAACATCGTTTTTATAATTTTAAAATATGAAGTTTCTAAACAGCACACGCTAGCTAGATCTTATTTAACTTGCTTTGGCACTTCTGAGAATCTAAAAGATTTTCGAATGTCAAATGTGGTTAGCAGATCTCTAAATAGTACAACTGTATATTTATTGACTAATTTCATTCTATAGGATACCACTCAAGTCAGTCGCTATTTGGGTAGCACAAGAATTAGTGTACTGAATAATAGTAGACAGTTGCACACTAAATTGTTACCATCAATCATGCACTGGAAAAGTACTTTTGAATCCTCCATATATTAATCATTATAATCGTTACTTTATAGACATTCAAAAGTGCAAGTGCCTTCAATCTATTTTACAATAGTAAGAAGAATTAAATCAATTATCAAAATTATTATCATTAATGAAGTGTGCTAAAAGACATAATGAGTAGTGCATATTTCACAATTAGGTTGTAATCAAACGTTTTTTTTAATTGCATCTTGAGTGCACTGAACACAAGGAGGTCTCTGTACGACACGTACCGGCTTTTCAACACAGCTTAGGGCTGTTCCAGGAAAAAAGGAGTGAGGGGGGTGGAACTGAAATTAATTAAAATTTGATGGGTGGGGGTGATTCATGGAAGCAAATGTGTTGTTTGAAAATAAATATAATTGTGTTGGTGGTACCTCCATTTTTAAGTTCCGTTCCACCCCCCCACTCCTTTTTTCCTGGAACAGCCCTTAACAAGAACCTATCTATCGAGTAAATTCACATTACATTATTTTCACAAATTTGCACAAGGAAGCTAAGACTAGTGTTTTATTGGATTAAACACTAGCAACATGATAGTTTTATCTCTTTTGGAATGTAATAGAATTGCATTCACTAATCACTTTGTTGAAAGAATAGATAACAACCTAAGAATGTTTGTACTATATGAACCATATGGGAAATTTAAATTTTCCACACCAGTTTTATGTCTACTTGTGATTTTGGAAACTGGAGCTCAGTGTAACTGCAATCATACGATAAATTTTGTTGAGCAAATAATTCTATTTCTCTAGATTATTGATTTGTAATTACAATAACAAACTTGTTAGGTAAAAAATAAACATGATTCTCAACACAAAACATTTTATAGTGCAATATCATTCCAAGACCAAGTTGTCAGTAAATCACTTTTGATAAGCAGAATTAACAGTATACTGTAGAAGGTATCAATGATTTGACAAATGTTCTTAATATATTGGGTATTTCCACAGTATTTCTTTAGCAAGAATAAATTTTAAAATAAAATAACATAATAAATATCAACGTAATCAGAGATAATTTTCCACATTAATTACAGATTTTAAACCGGATGAAAACTGGTTAAATGTTCACCTGTGAGTAGATAGTAATACTGAACTATTAGAGATATTGTTTAAAAAAAACATGTGTGATTTGGCAACAACAAACATGTAATGAAAATGTAGTCAGATAAACATTACACCAACAGTAATTTTTAATCATATCAGTTGAGAAATAAAGTAGTTGTGATGAAATGATAACTTGTTTTAAGTATTAAAGTTAATAATAATTTTTCATAATACAATCCAAATAGTTTCCCAATTAATCACTACAGGTCTTTTCATGTAAAAAAAACCCCGCCATGTTTATAATGAAACGAATTTGGTAGAGATTTACTTGTGGGTCACCCAAAATATTTTCTACAATAAAACAATTTTGAAATATAATCTATATCTGGAACTTCGCTTAAACCTTTCCTCCATATATACACATTTTTATGCATGTGCAACCTTTGTAGATCCTGATCAGCCAAGACACCTGTGCCATCTGATCAAGATCTGCATTTTACACTTTTTGGTCAGAAATAACATAATAAATTAAAAAGCAACCAGTGTAGATCCTGATCAGATGACACAGATGTGTGGATCTTATAGTAACGGGTTAAAATTTAATACAGTGTATAAGCATGGTGATGAGAAAGTTTCATAAAAAGTGTTATACCCAAGTTTTACTTTTTCAATATTTCCAGCTAATTTTCTGGGTATATGCTATTAGCCCCAAATATTATCTAATCTATATCTTTTGAAAATTGAAATTGTAAGAATCAAGCAATCCTAGCATTTTTTTTCCGCAGAAAGACTTTAACTTAACGGTGGAGAACAAACAGCTCTTCATCTTTCCTGGCAGACTATCACACACAATGAAATTGGATGATTGACACAACAAAAAGTGATGATTTTAAAAATACTGAAAATACACAGCTTACTTGATTGTATTACACAGCATACTTGTTTGTATTACAAAGCTCACTTGATTGCATTACACAGCTCACTGGTTTGTATTACACACAACCCACTTGTTTGTATTTCACAGTGTACTTGATTTTAATATATATAACACAGCTCACTTGATTGTATTACACAGATCACTTGATTGTATTCTGGTTATAAATTTCCAAAAACACTGGGTTAGAACTCAAAATCTCGTTAGGACTTAGCCTTATTTGAAGTATTTTCATGGTAATAAGGTGTTGCCACTCCACTGTAGATTCACTCAAAAAACATTCCAAAGCCTCTGCCTGGATTCAACTTTGAACTGATCCATATATAAGCTGGAAACAAACTGAAATAGTTAAGCCCTCCAAAGTTGACAATTTCAATATAGTTGCAGTCATCACAACTGAAGAAGATCGCTGAAGAATATTTAATGCTGTTTGAAAATATGATGACCATACAACATTGCTGACAATATTTTCTCATGACTGTAACTTGGTGAACTGGAAATCTGAAAGAATAAACAACATAGAAGATAACACAATGTCTAACATCACATTTTCTTTTTATCTAAGAAACAAATGCAACTTAAATTTCCTCGAACAATATCTCTACATGTGTTAAATAAATATATTTTAGCAGAAAAGTCTACCTTAAAAAAAAACAACATAAATTTTGGCAAAATGTAATACAGTTACATTACTTTGCAAAGATCAAAGCTGTAGTCATTGTAATCAATAGGGCAGTCAAACCTATATTTCTGGTAATTCACATGTAAATAGATTAAAAATGTTCATATCTTAGTTGGAAGTTGTAACAATCAAGCACATAAGTCAAGCTGATTATTTCTACTGAACAAGAACTGTAGTTTGTTGCCTGTTGGCAACACGCTATGCCTACTTTAAAATATAAATAAGACTGCAAAGGACACTCTGTCTCATAAAGGTTATTATTACTGCCCAATGTAAACAAGATTGCTCAATGAGTATTAAAGTTATAGAACAGACAAGCTTTCAAATGACATTTGACCCCTAAATGTGACCTTGACCTTTAAGATGGGAAACTAGGGTTTGTATGCGAAAATTTGTCTCATCAAGGTTAACACGCATGCCATAAATAAATAAGATTGCTTAATGCATGTTAAAGTAATGGGTGAGCAAGCTTTTACATGACCTTTGACCCATAATTGTGACCTTGACATTGAAGAAAGGAACCTGGGCTTTGCATGCTACATCCCACCCGATTGAGGTTAACTTTATTGCCAAATATTAACAAGATGACTCAATGCTTATAAAAGTTATGTGCCAGACAGGCTTTCGCATGACCTTTGACCCTTAAATATGACCTTGACAAAGAAACCTTGCATTTGACATGCTGTCTCGATAACTTAATAAGGTTAACATGCATCCCAAATAAAAAAAGACTTCTCAATGAGTATTTAAGTTATGGACTGGACAATCTTTCAAATGACCATTGACCCCTAAATGTGACCTTAACCTTTGATATGGAAACCTTGGGTTTGCATCGGACAATCCATCTTATTGAGATTAACATGCAAGCCAAATATAAACAAGATTGCTTAATGCATGTTAAGGTTATGAGCCGGACAAGTTTTTACATGACGTGAGACCCCATGACCTTGACCTTTGAGGGGTTTGCACATGACACTCTGGCTCATTAAACTTTAATGCCAAATATATTCAAGATTGCTAAATGTATGTAAAAGTTACGGGCCAAACAAATCAGGACAGATGCACTAATTGACTAAGTCACGTGCACACACCGAACAGCCAATGTGACTTGAAATGCAAAAGAGATCTAAGGTTTTAAACCACTATCCCCTGAGTATGATGGTGAGCAAGTGAATAGTCTCAAAATGAAATATTTAGATAGAATGATCACAATACCTTCCACACAACTAAGAGGATTATCAACCAGCATTCTTAGTCTTGTGATATCATAACAGCACAGACAGCCATCACTACTCTGAAAATTAAAAACAAATGGCATGTTATATTGTATAGAAGTATTATATTGTATAGAATTATCTGTATTTTTTTTCTTTGTGAACTAGAGGCTGATCTGGGCAAACACTGGTCACCCATGGGATTTAAGCAGTATGGGTTAGACATTTTGTAAAAAACAACAACAACAACAAACAACACATATCTACAAAAGATAAAAAAAATAAACAAAATTAACATTCATGGTATTTTCCAAGTGTTGTTTTTAATTATGAGTTAAGGACTGGATCAAGCATAAGGTAACAGCTATTGAGATCCAAAGGCATACCCTTCACTGTTCTGTAGACAGTTCTTAATCTGTCTCTTGACTAATGTTTAAATCACGGTGTATAAATACAACCAGATGGGTGTTCAGTTGAACACTTGTGTCGCCCTCTGGTGCTATGTCGGAATAAAAATGCAAGTACAAAAAGGGGCATAACTCCATCAAAGCATTTGGCATCATCATGTGCGTGTTGTCATAAGCAATACACAATGTAATTTGAAAGTTTGATGCAAAAATATAAAGAAATGACAAAGTTATAGCCAACGTTAAGTTGTCGTGTAAAAATCCAAGTACAAAAAGGGGCATATCCCCAACAAATGTGACCCTGACCTTGAGAATTCGACATCATCTCGAGCGTGTTGTCATAAGCAATATAATTTGAAAGTTTGATGAAAAAATATTAAGAAATGACAAAATTATATCCAACGTTAAGTTTTCGTGTAAAAATCCAAGTACAAAAAGGGCATAACTCCATCAAATGTGACCTTGACCTTGAGAATTTGGCATCATCTCAAGCATGTTGTCATAAGCAATATAATTTGAAAGTTTGATAAAGAAATATTAAGAAATGGCAAATTTATAGCCGTTAAGTTTTTGTGACAGACGGACGGACGGACAGACAAAGCGGTCCCTTTGTATCGCCATTTCTTCGAAAGGGCCACACAATAAAATAAACTTCTTCCAAATACAACCACTAAGTGACCTTTGAACTGTGATCTGCCTTCAGAAATCATTTAATCTATTATATGAGGAAACTAAGTTATCATTTACCATCAAACTGTTGTATGCTGGAGTGTCAGATGCATATACCAAGCATGTAACACTCCAAGTGTACTGGACAACATCATCTCCAGAGATATGACCATCAGCTTTTATCAGCAATCTGCAAACAATAAAGAATAAAAGAATCATGCCCTCTGCCATTATCATAAAGGTAAAACAATAAAATTTGGCTTTTTTCTGCATTTTATGCCCCCACAAAGCGGGAGGCATATAAAGTTGCACACAGCCGTCTGTAGGTCCCCCAAACCTTGTGGCATGAACTCCTCCTAAACTATCAGGCGGATTCCTTTCAAACTTGTACGAGGGGTGTTAGGTAAATTCCCGGACTAGATGTATTAAAACGACAATTCGAACTACATTACACAAATTTAATGTTCTTCTAAAAGATCATTACATACTCTTTAAAATGATATAAAACAATGTACATTTATCCGCTACAATACAGAAAACATAAACAAAAATAAACATAGGTACAGCCGCAGCGGGACAATCGCGGCGAAACGTTGACGTCAATTTCAACGCCGTCAATCACAACAAGCACCGTCTGTGTGATATGATGCCTCATTCTTTCTCAAAAAACTCTCCTTTATGTTCAATGCACTTCTGCCACCGTTCGCACCACTTGGTAAAAATGTCTCTGAAATCATCTAAAGTAAGACTGGCAAGAAATGCGTTTACCGCGGTGGTCAAGTCACCGTCGTTGTCAAAGTTCGTTCCACGAAGGTAACCCTTCAGTCGTGGAAACAAAGCAAAATCACAAGGTGCCAAATCTGGAGAATATGGACACTAATGTCCGACAGACAGATGACTCGCCGTACACGCGTTTTATTTTTTATACGAATCTTTTGGTGTTTCACCCAACAAGGCATGAAACTTGATTACAGAACGAATTTCTTCTTTCGACTCCATAACGCAAGTGCGTTGGTAAACAATGACGTCATTTTAATTTGACGTCACGCACGCAATACGCTATGATTTCGCTCAAAATTTACGTCACGGACAGAGTAACGTCAGTTTAATTACATATAAAAAATTTGAAGAAATTATACAAATATTTACTGTTTTCGGACGGTTTTAATGCACATACCTATGTAATGCCCCGGGTAGGCTTCCCTTATGTTGCTATAGCAACAATAGCACAAAGAAAATTCAAATTTACCACTTATTTGTTTCATATTTAAATTATAAACATTTTATTTGATATGTGTGCAAATTTTCATTACTATCAATGAAGCCGTTGAGATTATATGAGAACAGTCCGGGAATTTACCTAACACCCCTCGTACATATGATCTAGCAGGATGTAGATGATCATTAAGAAAGGATTTTTCCTGTGACCATTTTTACCACAGTTATGGCCCTTTCTTATAACAAATGTTGTTGCAGCAGTTGGGGCATCAGTGTCTGAGGACACATTCTAGTTAATTACAAACTCACCATCTATAGTTAGATGAATTTAATGACATTTTAGTCATTTTCCTAAGTCTTCTAACTTTCGTTACTGGAAAGAACAAAACAACAACAACCAAACTAGATTTCTTATAGGACTTTAACAAAAGCAGTTCATTTACCAGTCAATACTTGTAGATCATTTTGCATCACAAACAAAATAGAGACCTGTGTATGTTCAAATTTCAAATAAATTGTGGCATATCCCATTCCAATTATGAAGTGTTTATTGCCACTATTTTTATCATTTACAATAACAGAAAAGTCTCCAACACATCAAATGTCTGGTAAAGAGTTAAAGCCCCAGCCCTAAACTAAAGTAAGAATATACTATAGAAAAATCATATTTGTCCATATAGACTCCAAAAATAAACTCTCTAAAAGAACACAAAAGGTCCAATGGAATTCTTTCTTACAGACGGGATTTTCAATGATAATGTTAAATTATAGTTAACGAACTTTTAAGATGCTAAATAGCTAAATATAATGGAGCTATATTTAGCATCTATTTTTGACGAAGCGACCACTTCATGCACAATCTTGATTTCTGTGACGTTTCGGAAATCCTACTTTCTCTTTTAGTCGTGCGGACCAAATTTATTTTAGTAAATTAAAATTTTATAAGCCGGAACTAGTGTCCGATATTCAGGCCTAAAATATATTTACAACTGGTATTTTTTATATTGTAGAACACAAGACCTCTGTTGGTGATGCAAATGCCAGCAACAGATGCAGACTGCTAGACAAGTTTCAGTGGGAAAAAGTGAGGTTGCTGTCCGAAGTGCCAAGGCAAATTTACATTGTCTGCCACAGGAATACCTTGCCATATTATTATTGTCATTTTTTATAGAATAAAATAGATTAAATAATCAGTATTGTTGTTTTATTATATGTATGGGTGTATAAGAGAAAATAAGAGCTATTTGGTAAAAACCCGACCGACCACCTTGGTCACTTCTCCCTGTTTCTGAAAACTTCTCCCTAAATTTCCAGGAGGGAGAAGTCACTTCTCCCAAAAATTTGCTCCTAGCTTAATCCCTGTTTAACCCTTTCCTCCATAAACACACCTTTATGGCATGGGCGAACAGTGTAGATCCAGATCAGCCAGCACATCAGTGCCATCTGATCATAATCTGTACTGTTTGCTTTTTGGTTAGTTAGGTTATTTCTGGCCAAATGGACCAATGCAGATCCTAATCGGATGGCACGGATGTGCCGTTTGATCTGGATGTACACTGGTCGCACATATTTGTAAATGCGTATATATGGAGGAAAGGGTTAATTATTGTTAATAGTTTAACCCAAATTCCCCAATACTATGTAAATACAGGCTTTAACCCCTTCCTCCATAGAATCTTTATTGCATGTTAGGTTTTGATTTGTTAGGTTATTTCTGAGCAGAATGCGACCAGTGCAGACCCTGGTCAGACACCACAGATGTGCTGGCTGATCTGGACCTACACTGGTTGCACATGCATAAAAATGTGTATATATGGAGGAAAGGGTTAATGTGTGTTATGGGTAGATCTAGTCCAAATAATTGTCTTCTAAAAGGTGGATATTGTGCTATTTTTTGCTGGGTCAATATCCCCCTTCAGAGTACAAACCAAAATAGACCAAAACTGTGGTGGAAAAGTTGTCTTCTTTGCGTATGTAATGCCCAACGAAATCCGTTGGGCACGATTTATGGCTAAAAAATTGGGTTTTACCTGCATAATTTTTACATGTACAGAAAGCTTGTAATTTTCTGCATCAGATGAGACATCTATAAAGAAAATCCATTCACGCAATCGTTCACATCGGCAGTTAAACTTTCAAACTGATTTAACACGGTAAAATCTACCTAGCTCTACCATATTGGATATCGACAGCTGATGTAAACACGACGCTACTATATGATAACCTGTACTGCGCGTAAGCGTTAAACGCCGTTTTACACATTTTAGTCAAGATTGATCAATTCTTGTCAATTACAAAATACTTTATTTTCTTTCCGGCAAAAAACACTATGATTTTTTTTGTCAAAAATATGAAAAAAAGGAACTCACTAATAACTTATAAACCTTTAATACAAAAGATTTTTTAACGTTTGCTTAAACATGTATTTACAGGCACTGCACATTATTGATATTAAACAACATTAAACAAGTACAAGTATCACATGTTATGACTCTGTCGACTGTTGCACATAATATCTTGTCAGAGCTGATGTTTTTTGTAATAAAGTTCTATAGTTTCAGCGGTTTTTTAAAACAATAAGCAATCTCTAGCGTCCATTTTCCCAGTACAAAAACAAACAGCTGCACAACTTGTGCAACAGTTACATAATGACAGGCTTGAAGACCTGAAGTTTTTCGCATCTCTATTGAAAGACGAAAAGCTGACTAGAAATATTAGCGGAAGATACCACAAATCGTTTCCAAAAGTTTCGTCAGTGACAAAAATAAACTACACAAAATTTTCAAATAGAATTAAGAAGTTGTCAAAAAGGTTAGACAAGGCAAACAGGTTGTGCTGTAAATGTTGTCATGTAAATACTTGCAGTTATAGAGTCAAATTGATCAGAGTAAAGAAATAAAACTTTACGACGAATTACAGTCTTGAAAGTTTTGATCACTGTTGTATATACTTTATTAAAAATGCTCTGAGTTTGTTGTAGTTTTTATTGTTGATAAACGAAAATACAGGCTTGTTCATATCATCATAATGCACAACAAAAACACCGATCACAGCCTACCATCTCCACCCCTGTCAGATTATTTCTTTCTTTATTAAAGCTATATTTTGTAACCAGAATGCCGGTTTAGAACTAAATCGTTAATATAACGTAAATGAAACTATAAATCAGTTGCAACTTCTTCTTTCTGCTTAATAAACACGCACGAAATCATACATAAATTTCATGTTTCGAATATATTTACCGCGTACACCCTCCTTTACTGTACATAATTGTTTTGAAGAAAGATCTTAATTTCATTGGTTAGCGTGTTGGATCGAAGCTCCGCCCCGCATGGCGATGTAAACCTGAGACGGCGATTAAACAGTAATGGGTTTATCAGAAATTTTTCACAAAATATAATATTTTAGTATTTATTTTGATCGCAGATGTGTTTTAAAACAATAAGTGAACATGCTTGTGTACAGATTTTAAGGAAAAAAACAGTAAAACTCGGATTCTTAAAAATCTTAACCCTCGCCGATTTCCACCACAGTTTTGGTCTATTTTGGTTGAGACGTAAAGGACAGACATCTGTAAAAAGTCAGCATGATAATGGCTCTGTGCTTGCAGTCGAATTATTGAGACTAGGGTAGATCTTGATCATGCCATCAGATCTGAATCTGTATTAGTTGCATCTCGGTAAGAAATAACCTAGCGAATCTAATTTTTTAGCAAACAGTAGATCCTGATCAAATGGCAAGGATTTGCAGCTGATCTGGTTCTATTCTGTTTGTCAGCACATTCAATGAGTATCTAAGACCATGTAGAAAAGGGTTAAAGCAGCGGGAAGTATGTATGAATCTGTAGTAGATTTCTTACCAGAGGTCTCTGTAGCTTGGTAGAGCATTGGCAGAGGTCTCTGTAGCTTGGTAGAGCATTGGCATGGTAAGAAAGAGGTCTGAACACTGAACAAGGCCACGCTTTTCATCCCAAATTGCCACTGTCAACAGGAAATATTACTCTTGGAGCTCTTTTGGTCAAAGCATTGGCTGGAATATTCAAACACAAGTAAATTGGAAATGTTTTGTATAAGTGGGGTGCAATGTTGTAGATTTAGCACCATTGGCCTTCGTTTCTCAATTGGTAGAGCATCAGCACTGAAAGACGGATGTTAAAGGTTTGAATCTTGGTCTGGACTACTCTTTTCAACATAAATCTGCCATAAATCTATCCACAATCTTAATTTGGGATTCAATCCATAGTCTTCTAGCAACTTGCAGTTTAAACAAGAAGTATCAAAGTTAGGATCAACTGGGGCTTCATTTATAAATTATAAAACAGACCTTGTTTTGCAGGAAAGTGGATTTAGTGTGTGGGCTCATCTGATACAAAATCCAAGACTGATGTATGACTTATTGATGGATTTCGGTTCTGTAAGGCTCCTACACCCCCCAATACCCTATGCCCTCAGGCTCAGGAGAGTAAAACATCCTGCAGACTCATTCAGAGGGCTGGTTGGCTGTTTATCACAGAACTGTTCAATATAATTTAAAAAGTGATCATATTTGTTTTTTGTCTTAATTCAATTCACAAACAGATTAAAAGGCCACAGTCCTCGGCCTTTCGTCGATTAAAAAAACAAACTGGAGTGAGAAACGAAATTTTTGTAGAATCGCGGCCTAATAAAGGGACTATTCAGGAACAATTAGGGACACTTACCAACACTTATAAACGACAACACACGAAGATTATCAAGGATTTAGTTCAGCAAGTATCACTGGTAACCAGCAATGGCGGATGCGTCTTCCAAGAGGCTATCCCAGCATTCCTCAATTACCGAAATGGTCGGAACGGTCAGCTTGTCACGCAACGGGCAACTTCACCACACTCCCCCCGACTTTATCGAGGAGCGTCTTCCCGGATTGCACTGAGTGACTCCAAAACGACCTCTGCGACCCCTGGCAATGAATTGGTAGCGCCTGTGCCCTTGCCTTACAAATTGAGGATAGGGAAACACGTCAGCCTATCCCTGGAGTTGGATTGTACCAACTAGCGTTAGGGATCCTGTTTGGTTTCACTTTCCTGGGTTCCCAACCAGTACTCATGAAGGTTTCAACAGAGCCGTCGACATCTGTTGAGTGTACTGGATTAAACCGGTACCCCCCTGCTAATGGGATGAAGTAGATGACTAAAGCTTCAACCCAATTACCCCAATTAGGCCGCAAGGAAACCTAACCAGGGGACCGGTACGCATTAAGCGTTACCGGACCGAACCACAGAGGGCCTTGGCGTTTGCAACAGTGGTGGCGAGAAGGTCCTCCCACTTCTCGCCTCTGATGTTCGCCACCTCGCTGGTCGTGATGCCGATGTGTGATGGCACACTTCTTCGGGTCCCGGTAGGACAGAAGTATGCAGCGTCATCGGTCTCCAGAAACACCCTAGTCGATTGAACTTGCAAGATTCCATCGATGAGCCTGGAGTCTTAGATCAGATCGTAACCTGTGACCATCGGTGAAAACCTGTATGACTCTTCCCCGGGCGGTTCTCCGCCTGTTCCGGTACCCTTACCCTGGGTTTGACCGGACTGACCGGCTTCACCGCAGGCGGAGTAAGGTGCGGTGATGCTGCCTTAACCCCTGCGGTTGGCTGAGGCAACTGCGGTGACGCAGTTCTATCCACACTCTGTTGACATTGAGTCAGGCGCGATGACGCTGCCAGCTCAACTGCTGTCTCTCCTGATTGGAACTCCTCCTCGCCGGGGGCGATGACGCCGACCAGTCGGAGAGAATGACCTTGACCTTCATGGCTTCCTCCTCTCCGCTTGATCCCCACTAAAACAAAATTAGTTATTTCGTCTGGACAATCCAAAGCACTCATCACACTGGTACACTTCAATGTCCAGTGCCTCTGTAGGGGTCACGTTGACGCAAGCCCCGTGGTACCACTCACTGCAGTGATCACATTGGATCATAAAACGCCCTTGCCAAGGTTGCCTACAAAAACAATACTGTTTGTCGTCTTTGGCTAACGCATCCTGACGTTGTCCTGGATTGGCCTTCCAGTGCTCAATCCATCGCGGCACGGTTCGATCATGGCTAGGTTTCAAGCGATCATGATTTGTGACAAAAACTGAGTTACGCAGTTTCACTCTAAAAATGTAAGCTGACAGTTTGGCAACAATTATGCCAGGTCCCTTCCAAGGTGGACACAACTTCTTACACTTACCCTTCAAAACTGCCGTATCAAGGATGTACACAACATCACCTACCTGATATGGTCGCTCCAAGATGCGCAAATCATATTGGCGTTTCATTTGCTTTGAGGCGGTGTTTAACTTACCACGGGCTACCTCGTGCGCTTTTTGCATTCTATCTGCAAGGGAAGCCACATAACCTTCCACATTTGGATAGCTCTCTCCAGCTTGGGGAAACATGAGTTGAGCTGGCGTAGTTACCTCTCTACCCAGCATGAGTTTATTAGCTGTAAAACCGGTGTTTCTGTTTACGGAGGACCTCAGGGCCCCAGCAATCTGTTGAAGGTACAAATCCCATTGGTCCTGGGATTTGCCTATAAAACACCTGACAACATCCATCAGAGTCCGGTTGTAGCGCTCCACCTGACCATTGGCCGAAGGCCTGTATGGTTTGGTGCGAGCCTTATGGATCTCCAGAACTCTGCATAGGTCAGAAAACAGCTTAGACTCAAAGTTCCTGCCTTGATCTGTGAATATCTGGAAAGGCATACCAAATCTCGAGAAAAAATTGTCAACAGCAGCTTTTGCGGTTTCCCCTGCTGTCTGAGTTGGCAGAGGGATGCACTCCACCCACTTGGTGAACTGGTCCACCATCATAAGGATGTACTCATTCCCTCTTGGCGTCCGCGGCAATGGTCCTAGGAAATCCAGGTGCACCCGCTCCATGGGGGCCCCTGCATGGTACTCCGTCATCGGGCACTTGCCATGACGATCAACTTTCTTACTTCGGTTGCACACCTCGCAACCAGCAACAAAGTTCGATACATCCTTGCCAAGCCCATACCACGCATACTTTTCCTTAACCCTCTCTTTAGTCCTCTTGACGCCCTGGTGGCCAGATGATGGGAGTTCGTGATTCAGCTTCATGGCTTGCTCACGGAGGCTGGCTGGGAGTATTAAGCGTTTCTCTCCCGCCATACCATCATCCTCGTACAGAACCCCTTGAATCAGCACTAACTGCTCCTTGTTCAGCCAGTAGGACTTTGCTGCCGGACTGGTCACAAACAGCTCTGCCTCGCTGGGTTCCCTTGCGTCCACCATCCAATCTCGGACAAACTTCAGATCGACATCCTGGGACTGTGCATCTTGCAGTGACGCAAGATCCACACCCCAGATGCAATGCTGCCTCGACGATGCCCCAGTGTCTTGACCTGCACTGGTTTCACCCGCTGGTGGGTCGTTGCCACTGCCAGCTGGTTTTGTTGGTAGGCTGTCGCCTCCACCAACCGCCACAGTAACCGCCCCTCTCCGGCGTGTTACCACGTTGATGCATATACCCTCTTGGGTACAGCCTCCTGGATCCCATGGAATGCTGTCTATGACATTGCATAGACTAGCCACATCCTCGTGGTCTATTGCTCTATCACAGTTCCAGGGTGGCGTGACACCACTGTCACTGTGCGTGACTGCATCTGCTGTCTGGGTTGTAACAGAGAAGATCTGCGTTTCTACATAATTCTCATCCACATTACTGGCTATTACTGGCTTGCCACTGTCACTCGTCTGATCTAATGCTTTTCCGCCATCAGTCCCGTAGACGGCATTACCAATCTCACCATGGTCACCCAAAGAGATTGCCTCGTCTACTGCTTCAATAAAAGAACCCCAATTCTCATGGGCTCTTGCACAGTATTTACACCCACCACATGGCAACTGATCCAGCCGCACCCCAGCACGGTACGCCATACATTGTCCATCAACTGCCGGCATCCTCGACAACGCATCTGCATTACAGTGCTTACGGCCCGCACGGTGCTCCAACACCATGTTATACTGAGATAGCTCCTCAAGCCACCTCGCCAACTGCCCCTGTGGCTCACGAAATCGCATTAACCAAACTAAGCTTGAATGGTCAGTTCTTACCACAAACGGTCTACCTAGCAAATAGTGACGATATTGTCTGGTGAAACGTACTACTGCCAAAAGTTCTTTCCGTGTTGTGCAGTATCTCCGCTGCTCTTTTGTCAAAGAGAAACTACCATACGCAATGACTCTTTCTTCACTGCCTTGAACCTGTATGAGTTCAGCCCCGATGGCGAGGTCTGAAGCATCTGTATCAAGGATGAAGTCATCCTGCAAATTTGGCAACGCCAAAACTGGTGGTTCGGTAAGAAGTTGTTTGAGTGAACTGAAAGCCGCCGACTGTTCAGTACCCCATCGAAAATTATTCTTACCGGTCACTGCATATAAAGGTTCTGCTACCTTCGAGAAGTCCTTAATGAAATTCCGGTGATAGTTAGCCAGTCCCATAAATCGCTCGACGTCTTTAGCGGTCTGCGGTTCCGGCCAATCCAAAACCGTTTGGATGTCTTTTGTAGACATTGCTATCTTGTTGTGGCTCACAACCCGGCCCAAAAATTCAATTTCCTGTTGGAAAAAAAGACATTTTGAGGGCTTAAGCTCGAGGCCATATTGCCTGAATCTCTTAAGTGCCTCCTCCAAATTGCATAGATGGTCATCAAAATCACGACCCAGTACAACAAGATCATCAAGGAACGCTAACACTGTTTTCCAGGTTAGGCCCCTCAACACTAGATTCATTACACGGGCATATGTTGCCGGAGCATTACATAGTCCGAAGCCCATCCGCACGTGTTCAAATAAGCCGTACTTTGTAATAAAAGCAGTCTTCTTTCTGTCTGATTCCTTAATGCGCACCTGCCAATAGGCTGAGTTGGCGTCTAGCTTCGAGAACCAAACTGTGTTAGCCAGTGTATCTAGACAGTCATCTACTAAGGGCAGAGGGAACACATCCTTAATGGTTACCTCATTCAGAGCCCTGTAATCAATGCACCAGCGTACTGTGCCGTCTCGTTTTCGAATAAGCACAGGAGCTGATGACCATTCGGAGTGTGATTCCTGGATTACTCCAGCTTTCAACATTTTTTGCAGGTGGGCCTCCTCTTCACCCGCAAAGCAAGCAGGGGTTCTTCTTAACCTCTGTTTGACCGGTTTAGCACCTTTGGTGTCGATACAGTGCTCTATATCAGTGAATTGACCCAAGTCGAATTCATCCTTTGCGAAGACATCCTGATACTCTATCAGGACTTGTGCCAACTTGATGCTCTGTTCCTCATTTAGATGTTTGCAGGAATCCTGGTAAACCTGCTGTAGGTGTGGGGGCATTGTGTCATTACTATCATCTACCTTGCTATCTGGATTGATGACTTGGTTCACAGTTGGATTGCCAAACTGTGTCTCTTCACCATCATCGATGACCTTATCTATAGCATAGACCCTACAAATCTCCTTATCCTTCACTAAGAGTTTGTACCTATCAGTGGGGTTAACGACACATACTATTGGCTCCGCCCCTGCACTCCTAACTACCCTGGGAACCATCACCTTCAGACCTTCTAAGGGTTCAACTACATACTCAGAGAGTTTCTGGTCCATTTTACAGCTAACTCTAACTACCGAGTTAGGCGGAATAACCCTGCGCTTTGCCACAGCGACTCGTGCGACACCTGGGGCCGCCCCAGCCGTGTCCATATCGAGCGAAATGCTTTGGCCATCAAAGTGCAGTATTCCCCCACCCATATCTAAAATGGCTTGTCCCCTATCTCTAAGCATGTCAAATCCTAGTAACATTTCCTGCTCAATCGGTGCCACGTGCACCTTCTCTGTGTACCACTGTTGCCCTATCTTTAACCTAACTGGCCCTACAATAAAGCCTGTCATGCCTAATTCCCTGCCTGCTGTAAGGAGTCTTACATCCCTTAATTTAGGCGGTTTTCTAGACATAGCCTGGTACACCCTATCCGAAATTATGGTCACTTGAGCAGCTGTATCAACCACAGCAACCACTGTTCGATCCCCAACCTGGACTCTCATTGTGAACTGTGAGGCTGACCTCAACTGGCATACAGTAACCGATTCTGTTTCTGCACCCTCAGGTCCCTCACCCTCACCTAGACTGTCCCTAGTTACTGGATGAACTACTGGCTTGCCATGTAACTCACTCATAGTACCCTTAGCCTGTTCTACTTCAGCCATGGTGTGAACTGGCTGCCTATTTACATGAGCATCTTCTAAACTCTGGTGCGGTGGCGCAAACACAGAGCTGGCTTCACTACAGCTACTATCTACCTGAGCATTTTCCAAACCCTGGTGCGGTGGCGCAACTTTAGGGCTGGTTCTCCTACGTCTAGGCGGCCATCCTACTTTTTTTCGGGTCGAGGTGGGACGGCCTTCGCCTCCGACCCTTTCCCGTTTAAATGCTGCTCCGAAGCATTTAATTTCGGGCATTCGCGACGGAAGTGACCCTTCTCGCCACAGTTGTAGCAGGTCTTGGGACCCTTGCCCTTGGGGCGCCCTTTCTGGTTGAGCCCTTCCAAGATAGTTTTCTGCAACTGAAGGATTAACTCCTTCAGTGACTCACCTTCCGGCTCAGCCTTTGTGGGCGTGGTGGCTGGCTTACTGGCTGGGCCAGTATCCGGCTTCTCCACGGCATACACCTGCGGCTCTTCTTCATACTCCTCTTCATACTTTACTTTACGCCTAGAATCGCGCTTGCTTTTCCCATACATTGCGCTGTGTACTTCTTGGTACTTGCGCACCATTTGAATCGCGCTCTGGATAGTGTGTGGCTCCTGCATACACACATGGTGACCCGCATCGCGGTCAGTCAATCCCTGGCAGAAGCGATTCACCATCTGCTCAGTAGCATACTTCTCCGGCAGAGATGCAAATGCCCTATTTCCCAGAGTCATTATGCGATCTGCCCACTCCTCAAGTGATTCCCCAGTTGACTGTGTAGCCAACTGGAATCTGGTCTGGGCTGTGGCTGGTAACTCTTGCTCACCAAACCTCTCCTCCAGCTTTCTCATCAAGCGCTTGTAGGACATGCGCCCTTTGCGCTGGGTGATCACGGCATAATACTCAGCCGCTTTACCTGTTAGACTCCAACACAAACTGTTGATCCGCTCCTTTTCGCTCCAATCGGAAGCTTTCGTGAAAACAGACCAGCTGCCTTTTCCATCAAAGCTAAGGTTTTTAGGCAGTGACGCCAAAACCCTAAGAGCATTTGTATGCTTCTTGCCATGCCTCCGGTGTCTTCGGTCATCATCGGAGCTGGAGTCGCTACTTGAATCGGACGATGACTCATCCTCGCTGCTGGAGCTGGAGCTATCAGACCTAGACTCCACTCTGCGCTTCCCCTTTGAAGACCGCTTTGTCTTCTTTGGCGAAGTTGACGTGCTTGCACTGCGCAACGCACGTGGTACCTCATCTGGCATGGTCGCAATACGCGATTCATGCTCTTTGCTGGTTGACATGCTCGCAATCCGCGATGCATGCTCATCTTCACCCAACGTGCCCGTAGTGCGCGATGCACGCCGGGTAAGCGTTTCTGCCATTGGCGCCCGTTTCAGCTTTAATTTAGGGGTGAAGAGTGGTTCGGTGCCGATGGCGGCATCCGCCCCTGCTCCATCCAACTTACGGTCCTTGGTGAAGTCTATAAAGTCATATGCTTCCTCGGCCAACCTATTCCGGCATAACGAAGATAGGATCTCTGGCGACAAATTGCCATTGTTTTCTCTGACCAAAACAATGGTGTTTGCCAGCTTTTCCCCTATACCTTGAATAAGCAATAACTGTTCCCTGGGAGCAAAATTAATTGCAACCTTACCTTCTTCACGTGACTCGGGCTTGGCTGCTTCCACCGGTGCAACGTCGGGTTCACCCTTGACTGTCTCCTTCGACTCACTCATGATGATGATAACACAAATTTATTGGGCCAAAATTAATAAAGGGATAGAAAAAAACTAAGTCCTTATATTAAAAATGGTCAAATAAAATCCACGCGAAAATTTAATACAGACCTGTGACAAAACACAATTAATTATAAAATTTGGGCCTACAATTAAGGGCTAAACCGCAAAACTACACGGGTGGCAACTCTAAGATCTAAAAGAATTAAATCCCCTGTTGTGTAAGCGGAAACGGATGCGATGACGCTGTCCGATCGCGCATGCGCACAACAACCACTAATAATTTGACTGATTTTCTGTCAAAACCTGCGTGGCGCAGAAATTCTGACCAACATCAATCAGCTCTTTGCAGGACCTGTTGATGCCAACCAACAATCACTATCTTCCTCCCTCTCAAAGCGATGGACGACTTTTGAGAAAATGGCGCTGTACAAATCACTGGTCCGGTCAAGTCCCCCAAACCGAGGCAAAATTCTCCCTGTTTTAAACCGCTGCCACCAATGTAGAATCGCGGCCTAATAAAGGGACTATTCAGGAACAATTAGGGACACTTACCAACACTTATAAACGACAACACACGAAGATTATCAAGGATTTAGTTCAGCAAGTATCACTGGTAACTAACAATGGCGGCTGCGTCTTCCAAGAGGCTATCCCAGCATTCCTCAAATACCGAAATGGTCTGAACGGTCAGCTTGTCACGCAACGGGCAACTTCACCACATTTTCGAAGACTAGGTCAAACCACGAAATATGCGACAGCATGTTAGTCCCGACTATTTTTGTTAATATCAGTATTAAAGGACTAAATACCTACCTTTATCAGTCAATGAAATATCATAAAGATCGTTAATTTTAAGACAATGTTCTTCGGACAAGCTAATCCTAAATTCAGCAAGGGGGCCGCCATTTTTTCATATTTCCGATAAATTCCGTCATCGTACGACGCGCGCATGCGCTCTTTACATTTCTTGTGCTATGTTTATTTGGGCGACGGTGGACCTTCGCTCAAGTGATAAAGGAAATAAATAAGTTTGTATACATACACAGAAATGTTATAAATAATAAAAGGTATGCAAGAAAAAGTATCTTGCATGAGACATTCGGTAAAGATAGAAAAATATGTCACCTCGGGTGAACTGTTTTGGCGGGAACTCGGCAGAGGCTCTTTCCCGCAAAACAGTTAACCCTCGGTGACAGATTTTTCCATCTTCACCTCACACTCATGCATGATACTTATTATCTATTTGAATTATGAAATGTGGCGAAATCACGGATGACCTAAAAATTGCAGATCCGTTATCAACGGATGAACCCTCTGCAGATTTCCATGGCATGCAATGACGATTCTTTTCCTTTCTTAAATTTGTAACAAAATTGGTGTACAAGTTAGAGGTATTCAACATTGACAGGACTGTGTATTCTTGGCTGATTTACCGTTCCTACAAGAAGTTACGCAAAAGAAATAGTTCTCCAAAATTGTTGCATTTTCTTTGAATTTTAAAGAATCTTGTTTGAATCTTGAAGAAGTAAGTGAGAAAAGTAATCAATCATTGGTATTCGGCGAAGATCACGGTATCCCAACCCTTGGGCAATGCTTTCCAGACGGAAACGAGGCACAGCCTCGTTTCCGTCTGGAAAGCATTACCCTCGGGTTGAGATACCTTGATCTTCGCCGAATACCAATCATAGTTTCTTTATTTCCGTCCGTGGGAAGCGGGCGGACAGGATCCCGGGGTCTCAATTAGAAACCTTTTAAAGTTCTAAAACTTATCTTCTTCTGCGAGATTACAATGACTTAAGGACCGAAACTTCACGTTTACGATCCTATGGAAGCTGTTTAAATTATGCCTGTGTGTCTTTCATGTGCCCTATCTTAGGGGTTTAATGGCTATATTGAAAAAATCATAATAAATCTTATCCTAAGTATCCAAATTGAATTCAAAAAGATTAAATGATTATACTTCACAGGTTAGTGAGAGTTCCTGACACAAAATGTTTCATATAGTGTTATTTTTATAAGACTTGTCATTGTGATCATGTCAACATACACAGATTTATATGTTGTTTTTGTTTTTATGTGTTTTATTTTCTTACTAGCAGTTGTCAGTCGGTACTTATAGATTATTCTAAATCACAATTAAAATTCATTAATACCGGTGTTCCTCGTGGCTCCGCCCTTGTTCCGCTTTTTTAACTGGAAAGCTTACAAGTATTATCAGACTCCTGGCTGTATCATCAACTGACATTTATCACATTCAAACCACTATTAACAGATACTTAAGTAAAATACACGACTGGTCTCGACAATGGCTTGTAAACTTCAATCCGAATAAAACCGAAGCTATGTTCTTCCCATCAAACCTCGTAAACAGACCAATACCTTTCTTTGACAGTGTGCAAATTAATTTCGATGATCATCATCATCATCAATTTTAGGGTTGACCTTATCATCCGATTTAAAGTGGCATCAACATATCCAAAACAAAATGAACTCAGCTTTGAAAGTTCTTGATACCGAAGATCGACTTTGAATCAAATGTATTTATCCTACATGCGGCCGATATTAGAATACGCGTCAGCAATGGGACGGATGCACTAGTTATAAAAAAGAAACTTTAGAATACTTCAGTATGAAGCAGCTCGGATCGTAACATGATTAAGGTGGAATGTACCTTTAAAAATATTTTCAAGAAAATAGTTGAATTTGGTATCAAATGAAAGTTTGTGATATTCCTGATACGAAATGGACATTGGTTTTGACAGTTATAAATCCTATCACTGTACATGACGTCGCAAACAACACCATCTACGCACGTTTTTGACCGTCTGTCAATGGCCGTAAAATCGCCGTATTTTTCATTTTTGATCTAAAATAGTGACGCATAGAGACAATTTAACCAAACAGAATGATCATGTTAGTGATTTCCTTCATGCTGATAGGAAAACCATTATAAATTTATTTACAATTGTTAAATTAATAACAAAAATGGGATGTTTTAAAATTTCGAGTTTTCGTCGATTTTTCACATTTAAAGTCCGATTAGAAAAAATCGGCCCGACATTTTTTTGCAGTTTTTTGATATATTCAGGAACAATATATTTTCAATTCCATAGTCAATTTTCAAAAACTTTCACCGTCGATTTATTTTTCAATCGCGATTTGATGAAGTACACCACACGTCTTATTTTGACGCCGTAAATATCGAAGTTTACGTTTCGTTATGCTGTATATGATTGTTGACGCTAGTCCTTTGGATAAACAACGTTTACAAAAATTCAGATTTGATTTATAATTTTGAAAATAAAACAACGATACACAAATGAAATTTAAAAGCCAGTTTTCATATCAAAATTGATGAAATAAAAGCTGTATTCCGCGCTAATTAGGTAAAACCTAAAAATGTTTTTTAGAACCAGAGCAAATAAATTTTCAAATATATTGCGGCTGAATATGTTCCGTATGATTGTTTTTCATTTTCAAAATTTAAAATTAATGCAATATACACATCGAATTACAAATCTAAAACAATATCAGTAACCTTTTAAAGATACGATATTATTGAATTTTCAACAATGTCACAATTATAATATTATCTAACTTCAAATATGACAGATATTTATGGCTTAAGTTTCCTTAATTAGAAAAAAACACAACCAACATAAAAGATTGCTTTTCATTGGATAAAAAAAAACTCAAGAGTTAGTGGAATTTGAACTCACGGCCGTCAAAATAAATCATGTTTCAACCCCGTGCGACCACCGTTTGCCACGTGACTTTATAAACTGTCGGTGCCGTTAAACGTTTCATGCCTAATCCTATGTTGATATATTCGTAATGATCTTGTCCTCTGTTTTTAATATCTTCCAGCCGAGACAATGATAAACATTTTGTTGAAGGAACTATTTCGCACAATATGAAATTTAAGGATAAATGTAATAGCTCTTCACTGACGCAAGTACGTACATACATATGGACTGAGTTTCACAAATTGTGTAATGTCAGTCTAAATTGTCAAACAGATAAATGACCACTCACATCTCGTCAGGACACATAACTATGTTCAACATGAAGTCGGCAATTTCAATTTCACACCTGGGTTACAGATTTCTTCCAGAAACTTTATGAATTTAACAAGCATCGAATTCTTCTTTTCTTTTTTGTCAGTTAAAGACGGTCGGGCTATTACTTCCCTTTATGTATTATTTGCTTGTAATTTGTAATAAAAGTACAAATTGCGCTAGTTTACAAGAAGAAATAATAGTAGTTTTTAATATATTCAGATTAAATATAGACAACAGAGTTCTTTTTGGAAATAAAAAACTCCATATTAGAAACACTTTTTTGGCAAATATTTATTATTTATGTACCAAATTTTAATATGCGGAGGACGAGAAAGATAAAGACAAAATTAAAACACACTTGTTTTCGCATTTTGGGATCGCGTTAAAATAAAACCACAAGAGAACACAAGAAAACGATATGCAATTTGAATCAAACATCAAAACGTTTTTTTTTGTAATTTCAATCAAACATCGGAACCTATTCTTATAATTTGTCACTAAGAACACGGTAACAATCAATTGATTGATTTTTTTATTGATTCGTTGGTTCATTATTACCGGCGCATTAATTTAATGGGACTAGCCACAAAGAAAATTGTGTTTTAAAGAATCTGCTATTTTGATTATCAATGTCATCCGTTATGCGTTTGCATCGGCGAGTGACGGAATAATGACACGCATATATACGTTTACCATGCATATGATTATCGATTCTTTGATCAAATATCTTTTAGTTATGTCACTTGCATTTTGCAAATGTGTTTCCACATTTCTTTTGTGCATGTATGGTATATAGTTTTCTGGAGACATTGTTCATAAGTTTGTTTTTAACATCATTTTTTCAATTACATGTATTATTATTCTTGTTCTATTTACAAACACGCTTTTTGTTTTAATTTTGAAAGATATGTGCAAAAAAGAGTACTATCAAGTTTTCGACAAACAGGACGAAGTGGCAGAGTTTCAAAGATTTGTGTCAACGGATGCTGCAACAAAATAGTGCGCGTTAACATCGTTATAGCGTGTTGTTTGATACCATTTACCCGGTCTTGGCGAACTGGCATTTATAAGCGCATGTTTTTCAGTCTTGATAAGTCCATGTTTCTGACGATCAGCTATATATTTTGATATGAGCAACCCAGATTTGCAACAATGTTTTCCCACGGGGTGGGTGGTCGTATTCTAGGCCTAGGTGCAAAACCTTTTTAATAGCTTACCAAATGCGTAAATACATTTTTTTAGATTTAGAGCATCATGCACATATACGAAATACACATAAGGCGAACTTACACAGAATCAAAAGTATTGAACGATCTTATTGATTATTTGTTGTAAAGATTATTTTATTAGGTTATAAAATGCGTACCGTTCTACGTACTTCAGTTTTTAACATTGAATTTAAAAAGTAATTTCGCTTATCCATATTTTAAATGATCACATATGCAACACATTTGGTTCAACAAAATTTGTTGTTTTTTTTGTGTTTTTTTATAATTTTATGAGCTCGTTTACGTTCTATAGTTTATATATACTCCATTCCAAAAGAAAGTGCACACTCTCTTTTCGGCGATTGCTCATTAACTGCTTTTCTTAATGCCTAAATGTTTTGGTATCAACATTGGGAATAGACATAGATAGTTTAACTATAGAATTTAAATGATATAATCTCAATTTTGATACCAAATATTTTGGCATTAAGGAAAGCAGTTAAAGAAAAATCACCGAAAACTAAGTCCATACTTTCTTTTGGAATAGACTATAGAATAAATAGCATGCACTTATTTGAATTGGACGAAAAACTGTGCCATTAACAATCTGATTAAAATCATATCCTGAAAACCGCTACGCTTTCAGGATCTGAAGACGAGTAACAAAAACGTGGTTTTATCACTAACCCTTTGAACCAATCAGATTGTCGCCTACAAAATCGCAAAAGTGAAAGTAAAAATAGTATTTTAAACTATGGAAAGTGTTGACAGTCTGCGTAAGACATTTTTACTGAAGATATGTTTATGTAGTATTGCATTCATTTCTAATGTAATGGCATCTTCAGATCATTTTGCGAGCGTTATAAATCATCCTTCCTGTGACGACAATTTCTTAAAATAGTAATCGGTGAAAACCGCTGTTACTTGTGTAAGGTGACTGCAGGCCGTCATCAGATCTAACATTTTGTTAGATCTGACTTTAGTGAGATTTTGTCATTAATGAATTTCCATAAACGAAAAATTTCCTTTTTGAATTACGAATCTCATGTTTTCCTCTTAAAAACGAACGTTACTTAATAATCAAAATAATGGGATCGCGAACGTTGATATTTACGGCGTCAAAATACGACGTGTGGTGTACTTCATCAAATCGCGATTGAAAAATAAATCGACGGTGAAAGTTTTTGAAAATTGACTATAGAATTGAAAATATATTGTTCCTGAATATATCAAAAAATTGCAAAAAAATTTCGGGCCGATTTTTTCTAATTGGACTTAAAATGTGAAAAATCGATGAAAACTCGAAATTTTAAAACATCCCATTTTTGTTATTAATTTAACAATTGTAAATAAATTTATCATGTTTTTCCTATCAGCATGAAGGAAATTACTAACATGATCATTCTGTTTGGTTAAATTGTCTCTATGCGTCACTATTTTAGGTCAAAAATGAAAAATACGGCGATTTTACGGCCATTGACAGACGGTCAAAAACGTGCGTAGATGGTGTTGTTTGCGACGTCATGTACAGTGATAGGATTTATAACTGTCAAAACCAATGTCCATATCGTATCAGGAATATCACAAACTTTCATTTGATACCAAATTCAACTATTTTCTTGAAAATATTTTTAAAGGTACATTCCACCTTAACGCGTTCAGTATCGATAGCAAATCTTTTAAAAGAAATAGGTTGGGTATCACTAGAAAACAGACGCACTATTCAAAAGTTAACTACTGTTTATAAAGCAAAAATCGGGATTTTACCGTAATTACATGCTAGATATATTTCCACCTATTTTATTTAAAACCGTTTACTATCCTCTTTGTAAAAGTGAAGATTTCGTATCGGTCGTAAGACGGATTCAGCTATTCACCAATTCTTCTTGCATACCAGATCAGGTCATCCGGTGTTTTTACCCGTGTAGGAAAATTCGATCCTACACCCCCATGTAGAATGAGTCACGTGAGTGACGTCACGTCTTCAAGTAGCTGACGTAATATATTCAGTTAGTGACGTCATTTATAAAAAAGGCTTGCGTTAATGTCAATATTTCAACATAAGGAAAATAAATTAGTTTGTATACATACACAGAAATATTATAAATAATAAAAGGTATGCAAAAAAAAGTATCTTTCATGAGACATTCGGTAAAGATAGAAAAATCTGTCACCTCGGGTGAACTGTTTTGGCGGGAACTCGGCAGAACTTCGTTCCCGCAAAACAGTTAACCCTCGGTGACAGATTTTTCCATCTTCACCTCACTCATGCATGATACTTATAATCTGTCCCGTCCTTACTGTCTCATTGGAACGATTAAGATTTGGAAATTAGAAACTCAATTAAACTTTCTGTTTATAAATCAAAGCTCAAATGTTTATTTTAAGCGCCTGTCGTGCCCAAACATTTTTTTCTTGGGTGAACGACGCACTTCTGTTATGCACGCGCGGATTAGAAACCGGTGCAGTGATTTACACGATGACCTTTAAAGAAACCATCTTCGGGTTGATTCATTATGTGATAGTGGTAATTTAGAAGATGCAAGTCTACAATACCGCAAATACTGTGAGAAGAAGAATCATGATATCGGAATAACAACCCTTTGCACCAATAACAATAAGTCTTATTCTGAACGGCAATGATAGTTTTACTTATGAACACAATGAGAAAATCTTTTGCGCAGTTCAAAGATTCATCAAACATAGTCATCGGTTTTAAATTTTAACTCTTTTAAACTATTATTAGAATATCAAATCAGATTAAATCTTGGGAATAGTCATTGTCAGCAAACTACAATAAAATAAAATAAAAATAAACCAATTATACGTTACCCGACAGTCCCTCAGTGTACCTACCTGTCAGAAACGGATTCGTTTTTTTAATTCTAATTTATCCTCTATCTTAATGTGGATGAAATCTGTAATGATCATTGTTATTATAATAAAATACAATAATTCCTATTAGAACTTGTTACAAGACCCGTTTGCTATTTGTTTTGTTTTCGAAATCAAATTGTTTTTGTGTTTGTAACAGATTTTATATGCAATAAAATATGTTTCAACTAAACCCCTCGAAAACAAACCTCTTTTGCCATTCCTATGAGTGGTCTTAATAGTGAGGTTTTACTGTATTGTTATAATAATCAAAGTTTAAATTAAGAATATATAGGTCCATGTCAAACAGGAAATGATCTAAGTTTACGGTATAAAGAAAAGAAAAAAAATATTTTGTTGGTCGGGAATCGAACCCGGGGCGCCTGTGTGGTAGGCGAGAATTCTACCGCATAAGCAAATGCGACTGTGGTTGACAACGGATTTTAACACGGTCTATATAATAGATGATCACTCTGTTTGGTAAAATATTCAACAATATCAAGTTATTTGTTTTAATTTTAAATTTATGAGTGTCTGTGGGATTGTTAAACTGCACGGCAGCAACAGATTTCTTTTTAAAGAGTACAACTAAGACTGGCATGAAGTCGTTTTACATCTATCTAAATTTAGCTTAAATTCTATTTTTTAGGTTTTTAGGTGTTTTCCAGTACTTTTGGGATATTTCTCGTTTTTTATCAGTGCATATTAAAAAAAAATGAAATGTTAACTTTAGATGATCACATATTGATGTGCTACGTCGACGTTTAACAGAATTACTTGAGATCGCGCTGTTTCTCAAACAATTCGGCGAACCTATTCTTTTAATTTTATAGATCTTATGTTTTATTTGTTTGTGTCCTTTCCCATGCAACATTGTCGAGTTAATAGGTGGGTAAGAGTTGTTTCACCAAGACAACTTGTACTTGTTTGTTCATATGATAGGAGAACCTGCAAATGTTAGGGCAATTGCGAGGTTGGGGAACACTAGAACCTGAATTAAACCCCAAAGGCAAATTCTTTCGCCGCTGACCGTTCCAGCCGGAGGCTGTGTTTGATGTATGTGGTCATTCCTGATAAGCATATTGTACTTTTTTGATGGTTCTCATTCAAGCACAAGGCCGTTGACTCTTGTTAAATTTTTTTTCTATAATTTTGCATAAGACCTGCCAGTTTCTACAGTAGTCAACCAGATATAGGAACATAGCTTATGGGAAAGCATCTTTAGATTTAGCCATTTATTAATTTATAACTTATGTAAAACTAGTATGTAAAACTAGTTTATACTGTGACACACGATAAATTTCCAAGAAATTAGTCTGGTTTCTAACATTTTAACAAAATAATTTCGCCGAAAATAAGACTGTCGAGCTTAAATTGTATCTGTAGAAATACAGCAAATGAGAAAAAAAATATTTTGTTAGAGGGCACACCCATCCACCCGTACCCCTACAGGTTCTCATATGAACAAACAAGTATTAGTTGTCTTCGTGAAATAACTCTAACCCACCGATCTAATGCTCGCATAAAGGCACTTTCAAATTGTCATTCCATTGTTAAAATATTGACATTATAAAAGCTTCAATCTACAATGGAATATAAAATAATTTAAACTCATCAGGTTTCATCATCGCACGATCTTGCAAGTTCATGTACTGACTGGCTGTAAAGGGCAACTACGGTCATGCGGATAAGGTTTTTGCACCATTAGTGTTCATGGCCTTGACCTTTGACCTAGTTACCTCAAAATCAATATGGATTAATACGTATCGAGGGCTTTATTGGTGATTTGTATATGCAGAAACGTTACTGATTTAGCATCCGTAAGATGTTTGGTTTATATTATTATTTGGTCTTGACTTTAGAACTGTAAAAGTTATCATCATGGCATCATTGACAAGTACAAAAGTTATCATCATGGCATCATGCGAACAATGTTTTTGCACTTTTGAATCCATGATCTTGATCTTTGAACTTGTTACTTTAAAATCAATAGAGTTTATTCTCGAGGGGGGGGGGGGGGGGGGCTTTCTACACAAGATAATTGTAAGCACAATCATTGCTGGGTTATCGTCTAGACAAGCTTTTTTGAACGTTTTGATTATTTGACCTTAACCTATGATATGGTGACCTCAAAATAAACAGGGGTCATTCTTGCATAAAGAATTGTAATACGGTTTGCTTTCTGTATAGGTAACTACTGCCTTGTACGATACAGACATGGGGTTTACATTTTTTGTTTCTGTGACATTGACATTGAGCTTGTGTCTCTACATTAAATAGAATCATCATCGCATCTAATACAAGTTATGTAAACTCATAGTACAAACGGTTTCTGTCGAATTATAATCCGGACAAGTGTTGAGTATATTAAAATTCTTCGGGGATAATGGCATATAAACCGATTCAAATATTTGGGGGAGCGGATATAATATGCAAAATCACGCTTGTATTTTTTCTGATGAAGCGATTATGAAGAGACTGTTACATTTAATATAATCACAATGAATCAAAAACAACATTTAATTATCACAATAGTTTATTACAAGTTAATTTATAAACTTTAAGAACTGATAAATTTCATAAATTAATATTCACATAACCTCTTAATTCCTCAAACTACTGTATTCAGCTTGTTCAAATATAATAAGCCCATATTTTCAAACGACACTTACCGGTATTTGATCTTTGTCTATACATTTAATACCATGTTCTTCATCTTTAAAGTTTCACTTTTCCCTTCGAAAACACAACAGCCACAGCTGAACAGATAATATACTTTAAATCATAAATTCATCGTTTCTTTCATCAATTTATTGCCATCTGTATCCATGTACAATGGCTGCATGTGATTAAAATCTGACCATCAAAGGACTTGTAATCTTTCATGCTGTCATGATGTTGCATTACATTCAATTTTATGGGAGTATGTCCCTAATATACCTGTCTCCACGACCTTTATACCTCATACTTTCTGATCCTAAATTTTGTTATGAAGATAGTTTCCCTGTTAAATGTCCTTGGGCATGCTTGTCATTTTTTAAATCTCCAACCATTTGAAACTAAAATTATAACCTCTGTTGAAATGATATAATTAAACCCGAAATGCATTCATGTGTGCCCATTTACTATCAATTTTATTATACAATACAAATACATGTACCTTTTTTATGAAAATAATGTCAGAATGGCTTTATTTCGTTTTTATTTGAAATTATGAATATCATAAAGTGATTATAACACACAAGTTCAAATATTGTTTATCATTGCAAAGTGCAAAAGCACCCATGTTTTGATAAACTATTCTTATATCCTTGCGGAGACCCTGACAAACGATTACTTAATAGATCACCTGTCTCTGAAATTGCAAAAGAATACGAATTTAAATCTGATAAAAGATTTCGTGCAGTTTGAATGATTTCTTTTCAGTAAGAATTATACTGAAAACTACCGCTTTGTTCGGTTTTCAGCCAGGAAGAGTCGTTATTTGAAAATCCAAACCTACCATTTACATATTATAAGTTGCCGAGCACCAAACCATAGAAAGCATTTTGTGTTTTATGACTATTATTTGATGCAACATATTCACTGAAATAGAAGACCTCATACTTCAATTTTGTATAACAATGTACTTGTACATGTACTTACTTATTATGTCTCATGTCAACAAATTGACTTTAGTACAAGCTTTTACTTATCTCTACTGTGAATAAATTGGATTAATTTCCCGCCGCCACAAATTATCATGTAACGGTTATAATATGCTGGAACTTTAAGCTGTACAAAACACTTTCTAACCAGCGAGCACAGTAATTCCGTATTCCCACTGTCGTGATCGAGCACCGGCACGGTGTTTTCGGGCACCGCTATTGTCATACAATATGGCGAACTGTTTACCATCTGAAAGGTATGTGTATAGATTTTATTCACTGAAAAGATCACATACCTTTTTCTAGGTTGTCAATTCATTGTATCATTTATGAAATCATATATGTAACAAATACACATGCTTTTGATATTGGACGAGCTTTGATTGTTTCAAAATTCGAGTCTAATTTGGTTTGGCAGAATGCAAATTTGAACCGAGAGATTAGATTTGTTTTGGGCAATAATTTTCATAGAACAACCGATATGATGACATCTTCTGCAAAGTTCATCAGTATCAATCCTACTACACCGTGCCCAACGTTATGACTTGCACAATTGAGACGCACGACGACGTTATCAGAGATCTTTTTATTATATATACACTAAGTTCGTATTCTTATTCAATAGACACCCGATCAGTTTTTTACTGTGTATTTATCTTTTCGAATTTTTAATTTAAAACATTTCATTAATCGGTAAAGTATTTTATATCGGCGTGAGTGTACTTATTTTAAATTGTCCGTATTTCAATCTTCAGTGGTACTCGTTATAAAATCTCTACTTTTAAGGTAATCTTTTAATGTCAAGATGAAAGTGAAAAGGTATTATAGTTAACATCATCAAACAGGAAGATGAATGTATAGCTCAACTGTGAAAAGTAGTACTTTTTATACTGCGGAAACGATCTCAAAATGCTAGCATAAATATTAAATTAATTAAACTTTAGAATTCAAATATCTTTCTTTTTTAAATCGCCCGTTGCAAGTACATGAGATTACGGAGGGATAGCCAAGTCCGTCTGTCCGTTCCTCCGTCAAGAAATCGTAACTCCGACCGGCTCTTTTTTTACCTATTCAAATAATGCAGGCGGTGTATCTAAGGCAGATGAGTGTTCAGCTAATTACCGGTCTAGATTCCACCCAGTTACACAGAGCCATCGGTGATTGACCGATAGTTTTTAGACAAATTATGGAGTGAACCGATAACAACGTATTTAACATCAATATCACAAATGGGTCACCTGTTTTCCACCAATCAACTGCTATTGTGAAAAGGTAAGTTTTATTAAAAAACATATTGCCAACCTGTCTACAACGGCTATCACCTACCAGCATTAAATGAAATGTTTGTTTAAGCAATTGAACACTTGCCCATCACCGATGGCCGTTTACACAGAAAACCAGAAATAAGATCACGCATAAAAACCGATCAAAACAGCAAGTAAATTTAAAATATAAAGACGGATTGGGACCAAATGTCTGTGTAACTGATAAAATATATCTCAATTATTCAGTTACACAGATGAAAGAGACCTTGTCATGTCCCCAAACACCACAAATTGAAACTTTTACCTATACAAGGGACAAAAATACACGATGACTTAAATTGTTATATATTTCTTAAAACTGCAAAGAACGCATTACATAAGAGAAGTAATGATTAGAAACTTTAGTCAAACAATTGTTCATTTTGACGTCATATAAATGAAAGAACCGTAAAACATTAAGCAGACGTTTGTCAGTTGATTATTATGTTCAAAATATCTTCCGGGGATAATATCTTCTGACGCAAGACGCAATTAACACTTTACAGAAATGTTTTGTGAAGCAGAAAGAATTTTAAAATGTTTATTCGAGAAAAATCATACTGTCCTCCTTGATTGCAAATATAAACCGGTGTGAGCTACATGTACGCACATGTACGCACTTTTATTTTTTACAATTTATTAATTTATATTCTGCCTCGGCGCACATATCTTCGTGACTTATGGGATTTTCTCTATGTTGTCGTTCTTCTAACTGAATCTTCTGGTTTGGTAATCTTTTCCACTTTCTTCTTGATCTATTTCTATATCAAATTTGCTGTCTCTAAAATAAATGTCACGGTTTTAACATAAATAAAAGTAAACATTTTTATGTCTTATGATCATTAAGATGTTAATTTAATTCAATTGACACTAATAACTTTGCAGAAGATGTCATCATATGACATCCTCTAAAATTAAATGTATAATTCGTGTAGAGTAATAACCTACCATATCCGAGATAAACCAAAATGTTCGATAAAATTCTTTGTGCAATTTATCACAAAAACGAAGCAACACTAAACATCAATTTAAATGTTAAATGAGCTCAGATATCGATACCTAAGATCTTTCGGTCTAACAAATGTATAAAATGTGAGTTATTTGTAAAAGTGTGTTTGGCCTTCAATATCCTGGTCGCGAAAATGGATGACATAAAAATAAACAGTTAATTTCACTCTTCACCATTCATGTTCTTTTCAAGGACCGTAGATAGTGTTGTCAGAATCATTTCACGCATGTTGACATTGAATTGTAGTTTTGTGTGTAGAATTTAAGGGAATTTTGTAAGGTCTTACTTTTTTCTCTACTGTTCTAATTTTTCTTAACGTATGCAAAATAATGATATTGAAAGTATATCCGTTACACTATGATTACATTATTTGATATCTTATAAGCAGGTGTTTATTTAAGGTTCCACTAACATGGCGAAAACTGGCATAAATTCCAAAATATGAATTTTGGGGAAAACACTCATTGCCAACTAGATTTTAGTGAAGAAATGTATTTATCTAAGGATGTAGTAATGTTTGCAAGCTCAGTTTTAGTCTTATTCATGTTCTAATTGCCAAACACATTATTTTGACAAATGGGCACTAATGATTGTAGACCAGCATATACCTGCCTTCATGTAAACAACGTTTGAAAATGTTGTCTTAAAAATCTATTTGTTTTACCATAGAATCGCTAAGGAATTTTGTGAAAATTGGATTAATGGACTAGTAAACTAAAAATGAATAATCGGTAAATATATCTTATATGAAAACTTTGTATTTGACTGTGAATAAGACAAGATCTAATGACTGTATAAAGGTAGCATAGGTTGGGTAGACATTTTTGTGAACCATTTAGAACTATAATTAGCAAACCCGTTATACCAGTTATACCAGCAAAATCGTCACGCATGACTGATCATGACTGAACAGGATTATTGACTCCGGACATCAAAAGTACTGTAACAACATCGTGATCAAGCGATCAAGTGATAAAGTGATTTAACAGAAAAGTTACAATAACAACAAAAGTAAGAAAGTAAGAAAGAGAGAAAAGTGTAGAAGTACTTTGAATCTTACATTAAACAACACAAATCATGAAAAATACATTACAAAGCAAATAAAATACAGAGTATGAACTAGAGTATAAAATACATATAACTATAAATAAATAATGAGTCAAGATAAACGGAAAAGATCATCCACAGGTAGCGAATTAGATACCAGCTAAACACAAGACAATAGCACATATACGTTAGACAATATAACAGAAACAGAAACCGAAAGCACAGAGAAAACTAAGAAAAAAGAACAAAAGTAAAAAAGCAAAGTTACAAAAACCAGTAGATAAAGAACAGAGAACAATGGCTGAATTTTTGACAGAAAAGAGTAACCCTGACAGAATAGAATTGAATATATCAAAGAAGCTTGATGAGATTGATGAAAAACTGAATTGTGTTCTTACTAAAAGTTACAAGTCCTTCATTAAACAAATAATACAAGACACAGTAGAAGAGATGAAAGATAAAATCATTAGCTCTGTTGTTCTTGAAAGTTTGGAAGGCGAAATACATGAAATGGCTACAGAAAATAAGAAGTTAACTGAAGAGTTAGCAAAACAAACAAAAGAAAACGAAATGTTTTCTGAACAATATTACAAACTACAGAATCAAGTTATAATAGAAAACGAATACCTTAAAGAAGCATTAAATGATGCTCAGCAATATAGTAGAGCAAACAATGTGAGAGTAAACGGTATTATAAACGACCGTGAAAATCAATCTGCAGACGAAGATACAAATGCTGTCATAAAAATATTCAACACACATGAACATGGACCTCTCCGCTGATGACATCGATATAGCACATAGAATTGGTCCTTACAAAGATGGAAAAAATCGACTAATCATAGTTAAGTTTCTTCAACGTGGTACAAAATTTGAAGTGATAAAAAGAATCCCTAGTTTCATTAAAGCGAAAACAGGATTAACGAAGATTTAACACCTTTGAACAACGAAGTGCTGTCCTCTCTTAGACTCTCTTAGACTGTAAGCAAAAGACAGAATTGCAGGTTGTTGGTCAGTGCAAGGGAAAATCTACGCAAAGTTTATTACAGAAAAGGGTCAAAATGGTGAACCCGACAAGTACAACACTGAACGAATACGTTACAAAGACTTCAATAGATGGCTCAAATTGCCGTGGCCAAAGAAGCAAACTTTATCGGAGCCTCAAGTGAAAAAGTAGGAAAAAACACAGAACAATACGGGCACAATTACAATTAGCTTTGGTTAAATGTTCAGTTTATTTTTTGCAATCTAAAAAATCAATAAATAGTATGGGTTCAGTTAACTAGATTAGGACTGATCCGCGTGGTGTGTGAACTGAACAGTCGCAAAACAATACAAGTTCATTAACTTAAATTAGACGTTCGGTGTTCTAAAAAACACAAATGTGTATGGTTCATGGTAGTTAAATTTTGCGACATATTGCATGTAACAGGTTTTTATCACCTCAAATATCCAGTGTATTAAAACAAATACAGTAAATAGTAAAACTACTATGGTATCATATAGTTTCACGGGACGTATTTGACCTAAGCGAGCAATTTTCTAACTCGTCGAAGAGTTAGCTAGCGCCATTTTATCACTGTATAATATTTTAACAGACACAAACTGTCTTAGCGCGAAGTACACGAAAATGCTTTACCTGCATACCGAGGATTGCATGCGGGACTGTCGTAACTGCATTGAAATAAAGATGGAGTTGCGACAGTCTTGCGTGCGACCTTCGATATGTTTAAAATGATACAACAGTGGTTTATTTATTTATTATGTTATAAAAATAAACATAATATTTCATTTTCCAAAATGTGCGTTAACTATTATTCTTATAAGTTGCTTAAAATGAACAGATTGTAAAAATGTATACACGGTTATTAGTTTTCTTTTGAAAATGCTAAGAGTTATCTTGCTTTATATTGTCTGAAATATAGGTTTTTCCAACATTTATAAAAAGATGCAACTGCTTTTTGGTTTTTTTTCTGTTGTTTTTTTTTGTGTGTGTTGTGTTATATTTTTAATTTGTGATGCGTATATAATATTTCAAAACTTAAAACACAAAAGCTGTTAATATTTCATCTTTATTTGATTTATCTTTTGACTTGAAAGTAAATAGTATTTCAAAACGTAAATTTACAAAAATGCTGCGAATACTTTTATTCAAATTTATTTGATTTATCTTTTGGCTTGAAATTACATAATGAAGTATTCGATCTCCATGCACAATATCGCGATAAGTGAATTCTAAACAAATATAGTCTGTTAGAAGAACTTAAACACTTTCTTCTCTTTTTTGAAATAATGATAAATAAACATATAAATATCATAAAAATCTTATCTCTGAAAATATATTTAATACTAAATAAATGTCTTTCAACATAAAAATATATGCAATTATTAATTAACTAAAACAATATTGACACAATATGTACAATTCGGTCCACCTTATATGGGTTGCACTCAATTCGTATGAAATTTCAACAGGGCCAATACGAGATAACCTGGGCCAATACGGGTTTTACTGAGCCAATATGAGATCGCATGATTCTGATTGGATAATGAACTGGTCCAATATGGATTAAATCACTTCCTTTTAAAAACAAAAATGCCGCCATTTTGGAATTTCTAAGTCGAATTTTTATGGATAAAAATGATAATAGATAGTGTAACTTTGGACACGAGGTGCATTTATTCAAAGCGGCAGAGGATAAGTCTATGTTGCCGCTTTTGGTCGTTTCTTTCTGTGTAATGAAAATCTTTGAGTTTATCTAACTCATCAGTACAACAACAACGCGGATGTCTGCAGCAAGAATTCTTGAAACTAAAAAACAGTGACTTTTAAGGGATTACTCTTGATTTGAGCAAGTATATTCAGAAAAATTTTGCAAAAAGGATCAAAGCTTCGTTTGGATAACTTACAGACATGATAAATTGAGTATTACATGCGGAATTCGTGGATGGAATGTGCGAAAAAAGAAATGTTTTTGGATATATTTGGATATGAACTAAATTTAGACTGGAAGAACAAGAGAGTTGGCTGCCACAGTGTGTAGGAATGTTCAGGTTGTTTTTATATTCAAAACAAAACAACCTTCATATCTGCATCTCCATGGTAGCTTATATCAGCCAGGTCACTACTGGACATAGACTCATTGAAGATGCCAGACATTAGAATCAGAGTTGACACTTCATCTCTTCAGGCCGGTAAATTAGCAAGTCTAAAACTATGAATATTGTGTTAATTAATAAAATTGTCATTAATCAAGTGAATTCATATTGGCCTTGTTATTGGGTCTCGGGCAGTCATATTAGCCCTCGGCCTTCGGCCTCGGGCCAATATGACTACCCTTGACCCAATAACAAGGCCAATATGAATTCACTTGATTAATAACATTATATTATTGATTCTTTGGTAAAACAAAAAATCTTCATTTTTTATTTTGAAATTATCTTGGAAATTGTATGTTCTCTTTTTCGTGGAATTTTTCCCCTTTTTATGTTAACATTTTTCATGCTTACTTTTTATTACTTTAAGTGGACCATTTCCGTCACGCAAAAACGTGTAATGTTACAATTTAGATATTGGATATGTAATATTCTCTGTTTTTGAGAATGGCTAACAAAATATGCACTTTTAATGTTAAAGGACTTTAAGAAACTTCAAAACGTAAACATATTTTTAACTGGCTTCGAGAAAATAAATATGATATATGTTTTTTACAAGAACTGCATTGCATTAATTCAGATAGCAGAAAATGGGAAATAGAATGGGGAGCACAACTATATATTAGCGGTAATAGTACAAACAGTTTAGGCTTAGGCATATGCATTTTATTAAACAATACGGTCAAAGTAATTAAACATGAAGATTTAATTAAAGGTAGATTACAAGGTCTTACTATAGAAATAAATGAAAGTGACATTATTCTCATAAATATATATGGTCCAAATAATGACGAGAAATTAATTTTTGATACAATAGAACAATTTATTAATATCAATTTTGACAAATCAATAATTATTGGTGGCGATTTTAACACAGTAATTGACATTGATATAGATAAGAAAAATGGAAGTAAAATTACAAAACAAAAGTGTTGGTCAAAAATACAAAAACTTATAGAAAGCTTTGATTTAAACGATATTTGGCGCGTCCAGAAAACAAAGCAATATACTTGGCACTCAAACCACAAACCACCAATTTTTTGCAGACTTAACTATTTCCTTATATCCGCAAACTTAACAAATAGTATTATTGATTGTAAAATAACAACAGGAATTCGTTCGGATCACTCCATTGTTTTCTTTTCGATAGATCTATCAACTCAACCTAGAGGTCGGGGCTATTTTAAATTAAACAACTCAGTAATTTTTGATACTGAATATCAAAACATAGCTAAGGAAAACATTAACGAAATTGTAAGATTCAACTCTGAAACCACTCCAGATATTTTGTGGGAATTAGTTAAAGGTCGCATCAGAGAAACCACAATAAAGTATTGCTCGGAAAAAAAGAAAAAAGAAAATGATATTGTTAAACAACTTACACGCGAAGTAGATGATTTAGAAAATAACTTTATAACAAATTGTACAGATGAAACAAAAAAAAATAATTGAAGATAAAAAGGCAAAACTTGAAAATATATCTTTAAAAAACGCGAAAGGATTTTATATAAGATCAAGAGCAGAATATATTGAAGGAATGGAAAAAATTAGTAAATACTTTGCAAATTTGGAAAAAAAGAAAAGTGAATCAAAAGTTATTAAAAGACTAATGGTTAATACAAAAGAAGTAATAAATAAAGAAGATATCTTAAAAGAAACGAAAAACTTTTTTCAAAATTTATACAGTAAATCTGCATAAAAACAAAGCAATTATAATTTTTTCTCAAACGATAATACAGTTAAATTAAATAATATTCAAAAACAATCATGCGAAGGGTTAATTACCGAAGATGAATACGCGAAAGCACTTAAAGATATGCAAAATAATAAAAGCCCTGGTTCTGATGGATTAACTGTGGAGTTCTTTAAAATATTCTGGAATGATATAAAAAAATATTTTATTAATTCTATTAATTTTTCTTACGAAATAGGGCAATTGACCGATCTTCAGAAACAAAGTATTATCACTCACCTTAATTCCTAAAAAGGATAAAGACTTAACAATTTTAAGTAATTGGAGACCTATATCGCTTTTAAATGTAGATTATAAGATAGCCACAAAAAGTATAGCAAATAGACTTAAACCAATATTGTCATATGTTATTCATAATTCTCAAACAGGCTTTATTCCAGGAAGACAAGTTGGTGAAAACATAAGAACAATTTATGAAACAATAGATAAACTTAATGAAGATAATAAACCTGGTCTTATATTTTTCGCCGATTTTGAAAAGGCATTCGACAGTCTCGATCATAATTTTATTATGAAAACACAGGACTACTTTGAGTTTGGTGATTCTTTAAAAAATGGATAACAACTTTTTATAAAGACATAAAATACTGTGTCACGAATAACGGTTACCTGTCAGATTTTTTCCCAGTCACACGCGGCGTAAGACAGGCATGTCCCCTATCCCCTTATATATTCATAATCGCTATCGAAATTTTATCTTTAGCTGTAAGAAGTGAAAAAAACATTAGAGGTGTAAACGTCTACAATGAAGAAATTAAAAATGCGCTATTTGCTGATGATGCCACTTTTGTTTTAGATGGTTCTGAAAATCATTTAATTCTTTAGTCTACGTTCTTGAAGAGTTTGAAAAATTATTTGGTTTAAAATTAAATAGAAGCAAGTCTACTGTATTAAGAATAGGCTCATTAAAATACACAGACAAAATATTTTGCAAGATGAAAAACTTTAACTGGACTTCGGAAGAAGCTAGTACACTGGGTATTGTTTTCACAAACGAAAAATGCTACAGAATTGAGAAAAACTATAAACCAAAATTTAACGAACTATTCGCTTGTCTTGAAAAATGGATGAAACACAAATTGTCTCTCATTGGTAAAATAACTGTCATTAAAACGTTTGCGCTACCGAAAATCATATACCTCTTAACAGTCCTTGAAAATCCACCAAACACGTATTTTACAGAACGGACAGGAAAACTATTTGCTTTTCTTTGGGATGGAAAGCCAGACAAGATATCTAGAAACATTCTTAAACAAAATATGAAGATGGTGGTCTTAGGATGATTGATGTAAATTCTTTTGTTAATGCTTTAGAAGCTAATTGGGTTAAAAAACTTATAGACCCAGAAAATAAAGGTCAGTGGAATTCTTGAATGTAATATAAGTGATGAAGACGTTCCATTTCTAGTCAAAAACACATTTCTTCAGGAAATTTTATCAAGTTGGGCAAAAGCTAACAACACTGAAAATATTTTTTTCTATTATACATGAAATATTGTAGCACAACTCAAACATAAAAGTAAATAATAAAACAGTGTTCTTCCAAAAATGGTATAACAATGGCATAAAAATATCGGCGACATTTACGATAGTGTAAACAACTCTTTTCTTACATTCGAGCAGGTAAAACAAAAATTTAGTCTCGAAAAATCAGAACACTTAAGGTTTTTCTCCTTGATAGCCAGCATTAAAAAGAATTGGAAAAATCGAATTAAAACTGAAAGAAAAAATTCCAATGATTTTCAAGCAAATATATTTCCGTTATTAAATATTAACAAAGTTACCAAGTTAAAAAAAAAAACAAATAAATTTATTTACGACATACTTTTACAAAAAAATAAACAAGATCCAAGCAAATCAGAAGAACGCTGGAACAGCAAATTTGATAATCTAAACTGGAAAAGCATAAATATGATACCCTTCACATGCACCATTGACACAAGTCTTAGAGCCTTTCAATACAAGTTCTTGACGAGAATATTACCTACTTATAGCTTCTTAGAAAAATGCAACTTAGCCTCTTCAAGTTTGTGTGATTTTTGTAATATGCATACAGAAAAAAATTAAACGTTTTGGGACTGTCAACATGCTCAAGCTTTTTGGGCACCTTTTAACAACCTCATTCAAAGTTACTTTACAGATTTCAGGATAACTTATTTATCCATATGCTTTGGGGTACAGGAAAACATAAATAACAATTTATTAATCAACTTTTGCATATTGTTGGCAAAACAGTTTATATTTAAATCAAAATATTACTCCTTCTTTTGAATCAACAAAAAGTTGGTGAACAAAAACAAGAATATTAGAAAAAGTTATAGCAAGTAAGAAAAACAAATTACAAAGTCATAATATGAAATGGGGTCCTTTAAACTTTGAATTATAAGCAGGATATAAGAACGGAAATGGTTCAATTTATCAACATCTATCTATTCTAAATTCTTTAAAATTTATCATTCGGCCTTTGTCGTTTTAGATTTTTTATTTTGTCTTTTTTCTATTTTTTTATAATTTAAAACCATTGTTAATGAAGTTAGCAACTTGTTTTGCCACCTATTTATATATATGATGTTCTAACCTTAATACTGTTACATAAACTTAGTCATATATTGTTGAACATGTATTTATAAATATGTATTTTGTATGATAACAATGGAAAAATAAACGGGTTGTAGTGATACAACTCAAATTTTAAAAAAAGCATATACCCATTTTATGTATGAGTTGTTTTGATATATTGTCCATGGATTTCATTGTTCTAATGCAAACGGTTTTTCTTTCGATTTAGTATCTGCTTGGTAATAAGAACATATATAAGACTAAACTGAGCTTGAAAACATTAGTAGATCATAAGATAAATACATCTTTTCAATAAAAGCTAGATGGCAATGAGGATTTTCCCTAAAATTCATTTTTGTAATTTTAGTTTCCGCCATTTGCTATGTTGGTGCCCCTTTATTTTGTACAATTTGTGCCGACCTCTCTGGTTGCGAGACGGTGACAGTTGTTTAAGGGCTCATTATGTTTATTAGGAAATCTTGTAAAAGAACCGAGGCGCTCGATCTGTTTTTAATCGCTGTTATCGTATTGCTGTTGATTAGACTCAAGGGCAAATTTTTCCACTGACTTTTCCGGGTTCTAACATTCGTTAATTGTTGTGATGTGTACTTTGAAATTGATCATTTTATAGCACGTGCTCTTTTCCTTTTGGTTTTGTGGGGAGGCTGTGTCTTTTCACTTTTTCCCCGCATAAATTAATAAGAAATTGCTCACAAGTGTTACTGAAAATTGTTTGCACAAACAAACTTTATCGCTTTAAACGATATAAAATATAATATTGGTGTTAAATCTGAAACCTTAGGCATTTCCAAGGGTAATAATTGTGCCCCCTTGTAGCTGTTTTGTTTTATACTGTTGTGGAAAGGAATTTATGTCATCACTTTCTATCGGACATCTCGATGACATTATTACACATTTTCCTTCTCTGGTAAATAAAATATATCCTCATCAACTCCAGAAAAATAAAGCAAATACCTAAGAAAAGCAAGCTTTCTTGATTTAAATCTTCAATTGAAAATTTCGTCATTTCTAAATTATATGATAAAAGAGATTATTGTCAATTTAATACTGTAAATATTTCGTCATGAAACGATGATGTTCCATGTGCAGCATCCTTTGGGGTTTATATTTCACAGATTGTTTGCTTTTGTAAAACTTGTTAAAATGGTAAAGATTTCGATGCAAGTAATCTTTATATACTAGTGTCCAAAAGAAACGATACCAAGTTTTTTATAAAATGTTTGTTTTAGACCTGACTGATCTTCAAATTGTGTTTATGCTTGTACATGATTTATGAAATTGATTTTGTACACATGGAAGATTCTGTTAAAAGGTCTCTCAAATGAGTTATATCCAAATGTTCTATATCCTTATGGTTAATTGCGTGTCATAGCAAACAAGTGATATCGTTTCTTTTGGACACTAGTTTATTACTTTAAAAGTTTTAAACATGGTGTCGGTACTACAAATAAAGAACCACTATTTGAAAATTTTATCGCCGATACCCAGATTAAATTAACAAATACAGCTGCAATTAAAAATCACTGCTACAACTATGTATATCAACCAGTATTTTATGGAGATTTATATGGAAATATAAATTAAAGAAAATGAAATGCAATATTTCTTTTTCTCCTAGTAATTCTTAAAAGCCATCTGTAAAATTCAAAAAAGGAAGGCTATCAACTTGATATTCTACATCGCTCTAAAGATGATTAACCCATCTTCAGTTTATCGTTATTCTTCCCTCTTTATATGCACGGCGGTAGCAGAGGTTTAAGAACCTAAGAAGGTTTAATGGGAACTCTTGTTAAAAAACTTGACCCTTAATCTGTTTCTTTTATTCCTGGCATCGTGTTCTTGCTGATTTTACTGTAGGGGCACCGGTCTCTGTAAGGTCATTTCATTGGCGATGCTTTTGGTTTCATAATAATATGTTGATTGAACTTTTGGGTTTTTTGCATGCAACATTGGAGAGATGATGGGTGGTTTGAGCTTATTCACCAGGACAACCTGTATTTGTTTGTTCATATGAGAACCTGTTGGAGCAAGTTTGAGGTGGATGCACCCTAGAACATGATTTAACCCCACCCTCCCCCAGTGGCGAATTGTTTTTTCCACTGACCATTGCAATGTGGGGTAATCCATCTGATTCTCATTTTCGTTACTTAATTGTTTGTGGTGTCTATTTTAAATTTTTTTTTAACCCTTTATCTCTTTTCCAGTGCACTTTTTGGCAATATGGATAGGCTTTGTCTTCTGGATGTGGTTATTCCTCATATGCATTTTTCCCTTCTTTTCATTTTTTTCGCCATCCACAAACCATCAAATCATCGTATACGTTAGTGATCACTAGATTACAGATGCATTTAAGAGTGTCATCATAGCGATATTTTTTACATAAAAATATAAATAGAATAGCAAACATGACAAACATAACTGTTTTAATTTTTATTTGCAAAAATATTCACCGACTTCAGTTTACTCAGAAAAAAAAATTTAAAAAATCATAATTTTAATTTTTCAGCCGGCGTCGTTGCTTCAGTGATGATCATCTGAAAAATTACCATACATGTTAGATAGATTTTTTTTCGCAGATTCCGAATGGAACAAAAACTTCAAACCAAAAGAAATAAAACAGATAAATGTATTCGCTTGGTGCATTAATTTTATGTTAATTTATATGATTTAACTAAGAGAGCTTTAAGATACAATAGTATTACACTGTACTTGTATAATATATATTTATATCACTAACCAATACTCATATTTTGTGCTTTTTCAAAGCAGAAATAAGCCTTAATATAATGATGTTCTTAAATGTCCCGGTAAGGTTATTTCGTCTGACAGAAATCAAAGACTGTTCTACTTAACCACGGGAGTAACATCATTTGTATGTGCAAGTGATAACATGTGTACGATAAAGGCGTGTTAAGAAGTTTTCCTTCATTTTACCATTTTACAAATATTTTGAAAATAAATTTACTCACGTCAACTTAAGAAAACGATAACTAATCCTTTTAAGTAAAACGAAAGGGAATTTGTTGACTAAATACACAAAAATACTTTTTTCAAGATAAGAGTTTTCGCTTATTATTTATTTTTATGAATTAGCTGTAGTAACAAGAACATACATGCTAGAGGTAAATGACTTTATTTATCTTTCAAGCAAACTTTCTTAATCTTAACAATTAGGATATATATATATGAATAGAATTTGCTTTTTAAGTCGTAAATCTTGCTGTTTTCAGATGTCTATGTACCCAGATTTATTTGAAAAATACAGCTAGAGATTAAAATCAATGCTGGAACAAGGCATTTCTCAATCACTGTTTTATGGAAATTTCATTTATGTTGAATAAAAAAACAATATTATTTTTTACAACGTTCTGTTATTTTAATAATCCATCTGTAAATTTAAAAAAAACGTTACCAAGATGATATTTTACAGCTCTCTGGCTATTAAGTGATCCTACAGTTGATGGCTTTGCTTACTTCCTTGTTTGAAAGTCATCACACAGGTTAAGGAGTTTATGAATGTTTCTAGGGAAATCTTGTAACAGTTCGATCTGTTTATTATATTTCTGCCATCATGTTCATGCTGAATTCACTACAGGTGCTTTGATCATTGAATACCTACATTTTCGTGCTCGACAATTTTTTTTCTTATGGTTTATACGATGAGGTGTTTTTCTCAAAGACAAGGCATGAATAGAAAGGCATATTTACTGACAGCACCGCCTAGTCCCGCATTTAGGGCGACTTAATATCAACACATGTAAACCTACACTCTCTTACATTATCGGCTCGTTACATTCACCTCTGCTATAGGCTGGGACTACTTTCAACTACGATTACTTTAACCTAAAAACAGTTCACCAATTAAATGGGTTTCTTCGGTGTGAATTGCTTGGGTTTCTTCGGTGTGAATGAAAGATAGTGAAGATTTATGTCATTTGTTTAACCACACGCTTTCAAATTTAAAATTATGACTGTATAAAATAAGGCTGTCGACTTTGGTAAGAAAATCTTGACCTTGAGCCTTTCGCAGAGATGTAAAGTGAGTGTAAGGACCGACAACTCTGCGAAGGAGATTGGTAAATCTATCATAGGCGAGTTAATACATATGACATTTAGCAAGAAATATTGTATTTTCAGAGAACGCCAAATACAAAAGTTAAAAAGCAGGAGTTATCTCCTTTGGCTCGGGGTGAATGAACAATATATAATATTCAAGTGGCTTTGACATTTCAACCACATATATAAAACAGGCCGATATATTGAAACACATTTACAGAAAAATACTTTAGGAGTACTAATGCCAAACAGCAGGGTTTCGCTTACCACTTCATCCGAATATTGTTTCGGATCGACAGTGACAGACGTTGTGAGCGTCGCACCATCCTCCTTGGCTGTTAAGTGTGTAGCAGTGAAGTTCGCAACCTGCAGTACCAAGGAATGTACACGTGGCCCTTTTTTCGGCTGAAATATTATACGGCATATTTTTAAACAGCAATTTATCAGATATTTGCAAATCGTTCTTAATATTGAATCACGTACAAGATAAAAGATTAAAAATTACACACAGACAAAAATTCACTATACTACAACAACAGTAATAGAAACTCTCCGCTAAAATAGCTGAATTTTACGAATGGGTGTTTTCAAATTTGGCTCTTATTTAAATAGACTTTTTGGTAATAGTTTAAGGTTATAAAGAAACTGCCGTTTGTACGGAAAAAACAGTACTTTTGTCCGTAGCAGTTTATCACAGGCTTTGAATGGTCCTTATATGATGAAAACAGAAAAGATTTGATGATTCTTTCAGTCTAATCTTATCTGTCTAAACTGGCTTATGACAAAGTTGATATTTTTCAGCCAATAAGATCTTGTAAAAATACGCTTTTGTAAGTTTTATGCAGAGGAAAACTCAAACAAACTTTTTTTGACGGATGCCTTTCATTTCCAGGTAGGCAACTTGCAGATTGTAGTAACTACCGCATACAGAAATACAAGTTGTTTTTCGGAGAAGTTTGGTTTAAATTAAGGCCATTTCAAATAAATGTCTTGCCGTAGTGACCTTCTTTTACATAGATTAACCTCGAAATCTTTATCAACGCCGTAACACTTTTAAACAGTATTTCTTATTTGGCCTATATCTTTTGAAAGCAGCGCCAAAAACATTTGTTAAAAAAATGAAATATGCATATCAGGAATGGCCACATCCAGCATACACAGCCTCCCCACATAGCCAAAAAGTAAACGAAAAGCGAGCATGGTATTACAATAATCAGTTGACATATATTCCATTTCCTTACAATTGACCTTCCTTCAAAATATCGTATATTGTCTGTTATTAGTAAGCAATGTGATATAAGAGAGACAGTTTTACCTATTTATACAAAGATAGTGAAGAAAAGATCTCAATTCTATTTAGTAATATAAAATATCGCAATCTTCTTTCAGAAAATGGTAGGAATAGGTAAAGATTATCATAATCTGGATAATACCAAACCTTTGAAAACTCTGAAATGTGCTGTAAATTTTGTAATTTCGAAGACTATTTTTTAACATTTGGATTACATGGGTTAAAAAGAAGTGATCATGTATCCATACTGTTTTAATCGTGGCTACATGTACCAGAAAAGTCATTTTATTACAATAATAGTCCCTATTTATGATGAATAAGACAATATCATTAACCGATAAAGTCAGTGTAATTATTTTTCATCAATAGTTAAGCATTCATTTCAGAAAAATCTATAGTCATAAAACGAATCCTTTTCAAACAGCACGTGTGAAGAGAATAAGAGAGACTAATTTTGTTATATGGTTAATTTTATAAATAAAACACCACAGATTATAAATGAAATATTATATAACATAAGGTAGGTTATATCACCCATACGGTTGCTGCAAAACACATTTGCTACTCGGGGTTTAAATAAGATTTTATGATGTACCAACCTCAACTGGCTCCTCAAAGTTCTTAAGAACAAATATGTACACATTGCCTTGGTACCAACATACCCATTTACTTGGCAATGTCGTATAAAAAAGAATTCAAACACATAAAAAAGTCAACGGTAATTAATGGTAATGTGAGTTTGAAAACCGATTTATAGTCTAAATATTACGAAATACATGTTCGGCTATTATTTTAAAATGATCACATTATACCCAGATGCCATTTAACATATCTATTAAAGCATTGAAACCACGGAAGTTTTTGTTTGTCAAACGCTGCCCTCGCTTTCAAATAAATCCATGCTTATTTCGAGAGAAATGCGTAAATTATTAAAAAAAGTTTTAACAATAATAATAATTATTGAACAATTGTTTGTAAATTTTGAACTGTCTCATTAAATATAGCGTCTCAATAAACTGTACTTACGTGCCGCAGAAACGGTGGCAACTGCCAAACATAGTACCAGAAGAACGCAACAAACTTGAAACTTCATTGTTTCCGTGTAACGGTACGATTCTAGAGCAAGAAGAATTATGCTAGAACATTTTATATATGTAGCTGTTAATAGTTTTTCTTGGTTTTGTGAAAACTTTAATCTCAAAAATTACAAAACGTATAGTTTGCAATAAATATGTTATCAATTATTGTTATATATGCAGATTGAGTACGAAAAATACTTGCTGTCTGTAAGTTTTTTTCTGATGAAAATTATATTACCTACCGAGAAAACGCTGACACGGATCTATTTGATTGTAACAAAGATATTCTTGCTATTTTAATGTTATAATGGTAAATGATTTAAGAGCTCATAGTGACTTACCGTTTTCACTGTAAAATGATTGTTTCGGTTGCGGTTATAGTTTTCTCTGCCTTTTTATAGCATAAACCTCTCTCTTATCTCTTAACAGTTACTTTTAGTGACGAATCAAATCGAGTTTCCTGAATCTTGTCAGTGCGCTTATCTTAAAATTGTTAGAGTTCCTGAAACCTTTAAACCATTTGTCATGTAATCCCAAATGCGGCATAAATTTAACAAGTGAACTTAGGAAAACTGGCAGAAAGAACGAAATACAACGTTAACAGTTGTTTGGAAAATTTTTAAAAAAGAGATGAACTCTATTTATTCCATTTACTTGCATGGCTAACCCTCTGAATTCTTAAGCTCAAAGTTGTTGAAAAGGTATTCTTACCGTTGATACGGATTCATAAATAACAAAAGATGCGTAACCTAATTGACCACCCGTCTATGAAATAATACATGCAATGACTTTGGGATGTGTTATTATGCAATGCATTTGTTTAGTGTGTACAACGTAAATACTAGAACCAATTTTCAAGTCAAGCAAATTTTATTTTATACTGTCGGGTTTCATAAAATTTACACAAGCTGTATTGAACTTTTAAAGCCAACTAGCATAAATACCAATAAATAGCAATATATTAATAGCAGTATTTAAGACAAATATTACATAACTTAAAGGAAAATGATAAAAATGAGGTCATTACGAGTTTGGCATATGATTGCATTGGTTTAGAATTTGCAGAACATAATATTCTATCTATATATGACAAACACAGCAGTTATCACATTTGCACAGGCCCACTTATCATTGTCGATAATTAAATCTCTAAAAGATTTATTTGCAAGATTGCAGTAAGAGGCCATGCAAACTAAAACAAAACATACTAAGACTACTGTAACAGTTATCTAACACACAGAGGCTAGCTCATAAAATAAGCTTAAGCTAAGAGCAATGCTCACTAAACAAATACGAGAAGCAAGCTACGACGACATAAATAAATAAACAAACATAGAACTAAAAATATATTGCACAAAACGACGCACATTATGGTAATAAAAGTAACTATGTTTGCGCCGTGTGTTACTGATATTGAAATAGATGACCAGGGAACTTTAAATGCCACCACACGAGACAATTATGAAAATATTGCACACTCGATTTTATTGAGCCTGTTCATGAGCAGTAATGAAAATGCATATTACTGCCCATGCCGCCTAGCTCCTGGTTTAGCGCAACTCGATATTTATACCCGGTCCAGTAAACAGTACAATTGATCCGTCCCAAACGGTGTGCCTATGGCGACGAACATAAGTTGACGGTAAGAATTTTTTATCTTTCCCCAATCGTTATCTATTATTCGAACAACTAAACTGCACTCCGGTCTTAACTTATCTGTTTTAGGAAAGAAAGGTACCAACTATGCATGGCATCTTTTAATAAAGTTATTGACTATAAGATGTTATATATTATGATTTCATTCATAACTTGTTCTGTCTTTGATTATACCTGTAAATAATAATTACATTCGAACAACGCGGTTATGGAAATGTTTTTTCTCAAATTATGTTCTGTGACACATATGGTTTAAAAAGTGAAATATGCATTTCAGGTTGCCACATTCAGAAGGTTTAGTTTAGTATATTAAGATTACATCATTTTTTACGCCAAAATAAGACATTGTTTATAAGAGATGTTGATACAATAACATTCACCTGAAGAAGAGTCAAATAAACTCGAAAAGCGTAGTGAAATATTGGAGTTTGTCTTCCTTTATTTGTTTATATCACATTCAGAAGACACATTCTGCCCAAACAACCAAGAAGAAGAGAAAGAGTGCATGGTTAATACGACTAAATACGTAATACAAAAACTAGATATTGGACATTGAAGGAAGTGAGAATTGTCTGCCAAACATCTGTTATTTAGAAACCTTGCCAAAGTGGTCTGATTTTTATCATTTCAAGATAAGTCTGGCTTTAACGGGAGGTCAATTTATGTAAGGCCTAAAAAAATAGGTTTGTTTCTGGTTACATCCTTGAAAAAAACAATGGGTCGGTAGGTCGGCTTTATTTTTTTATTTATTTTTTTTTAGGGGAAGGAACCAAAGTCCAGATATATACCATCTTGGGTGTAAGTAAGTACATCAAAGATGAAAATAGTTAAATAAGTATCTATCTTTTTTCTAGGTATCTTTTGAGGTATTTAAGTGTAGAAAAGGAAACTTCACTGCATTTTATACAATGGAGCTCCTCTATATCGCGACCCGCTATATCGCGAAATCCCATATAACGCGGCCGATACGTAGACCCCGTTTTTTCCCCATTAAATGATACCTGTATTTTCTCTAAGTCTTCGGACAGAAAAAAATAATTATTATTCTGTCTTAACGAATATTTAGAGACGAGAAGTTTTATTTAAAGAAAAATTGTCCAAACATTTAGATACATGTACATTAATTACCGGTAACACATCCGTAAACGTAAGCCGAGAATAAGTCAACACCTGTGAGACGTTTCTTCCTTTGAAATTTCTGCTTATCTTTGTCTATTGTTGTATAATCAACAAAAAATGTTATGGCTTCGCAAATAGGGGTGCAATAGACTTGTTGCAAACTGCCAATTCGGCGCAAGGCCGGTAATGCATTTGATCAGAAATTAGCAATAAATATACTAGATACGATGTCCATCAACCAATCAGCTGATTTAGAAATGAAATCATCCTAGTTTGTTGACGGGTTGAAATTCTTTTGTACAATAGCGTCGATCGATTTTTGAGCGGTGCACATCATTTCAAGTTGGCGTCGGCGTCTTTGATGTTAAATACACAAGCATCGCTGACATTTTGAATCAAAACAGTCAATAAACAGGCGTTGAACAGGTTTTCATAGCAGTTCTAAATTTGATGATTTTAGTCAATGTACATTTATTATTTGTCGGATATTTTATGGGCAAGTATAAGCACGATTAAAAATGTACGTCGTTCACTTTATTTCTCGTAATAAAAATTCAACGATTCTGCATTTACGCCGTATCACGTATGCACTTCGAACAGAAATCTTAATCTATTTGCTTCCTTAATTTTTAACTTCAATGAAGTCGTCGGTGGATCAAAAAGAATATTTTTACTGAATCGCCGAACGTTGACAGCCTCGGCGAATTCAATTATGGAATTAGCAACCTTGACCCGAAAGCACACGCTACGGGGTTTACATATAGTGATACATGGAAAAAATCACGCGTTTAACAGTTAACAAGAAAAGTATAACACACACGTGTTATATGTGGACGACATTCATGATAATGATGTAATGTCCTTGAGCCAAGTTGTGGATTGAATTGATTGTAGATATGAAGTGAATAGTTGTTTGACCTATGATATGAAATAGACATCAAGTATAAGTAGTTATATAAGTAGTAAATTTTATTGAATATCACATATGACTGGCAATGATGTGATTATGATATCTTCAAGAATATCAGCATGGATGAAAGATCCCTGGCTAGAGGGAAGTGGATATTGTCCGCATAAGTTAAGCAATGTATTAAAACCATTTAGTTAGACTAGATTTCACAAAACATAGACATGAGAACTTCTGACGTACATGTAAATAGATGTTGCAATATTAAATGATACAAAGTAAAAAGGTGTTTTATGCAATCCACAGTGTTAACAATGGTTCCTTGTGATAAGATATTTGCTGTAAATTTAACAGAAAATTCTGAACCTTGAAGTAAGTTTCGCTCATCTGACATAACTTGAGCATTGAAATGTTTAACTGAAACTTAGATAAAAGTGTCAAGGTTTATATTTGTCAGGGAAAAGGCAAGCATTAATTGAAAAGATTCATAGAAATTCTCATAGTATTTTCATATCAAGCAGTTAAAGCATGCATTATATAATCTTGAGCTGGAGGTGGTCAGAAACAGGTGCAGTTTCAGTATCTTTATGGTGTATCATGACTAATCTTGTCTGTATATTTAAGTTAAAGATATTGTAAAATTAATATGGCTAATTATGTATGTAGGTATTCTTGCCAGTAATTATGTTAATATACTTAATAAGGACATTAAAAGGATGGTGGGGATAATTGCATTTTGACAAGGAAATATACATATTATCAACATTTTCACAGTTTCATAATACCGAATGATTGCAGTAATTTAGATACCAAAATTATGAAAATTTATTAATAATAAAAAAGTTATTGCGTAATAAAAACTGTACCCCGAAAATAAAAAAAACACTTTTTGCTAAATGTGACAATTAATTGGTTCAATCTGTTTCCTGTTGTTCATTGTCATTAAGTATATTTTATCAAATGTGGAAATTAAATGTATTGTTTTTGTTGTTGTTGTAATTGTTTTTTAGATGCAAGGCAGGTATTGAAGCTGGGGACGAGAAGGATATTATTATTAATTGATTAGGGCAAATAGTTCCAAATTTATAGTACCATAATTCAAAAGAGAAAATTTATATAGATGCCTCAAAATTACTATTGGTTTAAACAGTATTTATTTCAAATTATACATATACATCGATGTATAACAGAGCAAGACAATACAAGTATATTTGAGAGGATGAGAAAACAAGCTATCAGATGTTAGCTTATATTAATTCTTCTCCCCGAAAATTACTATTCTGCCATGCAAAAAATGTCTACAGCTAAAAGATTGACTTAATTTTCTATACCTAAAGCGGAATATAAGAGGCTCGAATAGGGTCTGGATTTCTTTCTGTAGGTCCTTTTCCTCCAACAAAATATCAACTGAATTTGCATGTCCACTTTTAATTTTTTTTTTGCTTTGTCAATAATGAAATACAGCCGACCACATGCACTTATCCACTTTTTGAACTTGTGTTCATTTGTGGGTATAAAGATTTTGGTTTCAGATCATGCATCAACACAAGCTAATTTTTAGTAAACTGAATGCAAGTCATACAAAAATTTGTACAGCTAACAAGGTTGCTTAGGTCAATAATCTTATCAGTGAATCTATTTTTACCTGTGAATCCTTCCTATACAATATTTACATGCAAAGGGAGAGAAATCAAACATAATTTACTGAAAGGGGAGAGCAGTCAAACATAACTTAATGAAAGGGATGTTCAAAAAGTTCTTCTACCTTGTCAAATTCACTCAACAATTTCACTTCAAAAACTAAGGTTTCTACCCATAAAAACGTTTATAACATTACATTTCATTTCTAAAACAATAACTTTGAATCATAAGTAACAAAAAACATGTATTTACCATGTATTTACCAAAACAACATCTTTCCTGAACTTTCTTAGTAACCCTCTTTTCTCTCTTGGGTCAAACTAATTGTACATATTAAACATCCTCTATTAATAGTTAATAATAAACATAATACATGACCCATAATTCGTCCAGAAAATAGCACCGGAGAAGAAAGTGAACGTAAATTTTCCAAAAACGAAACGGTGCTGGCTGTTATTTTGCACCGGACATTGTGTCCAACAATAATAGAGTTTTTAGTCGGTCGAAAACCCGGTCGGCTTTTCATACAGTTTTTTTGGGAGGGCTGAAAAAAAGTTACGGTCGGCGCTAAAAAGAGACGGTCGGTCGGGTAACCAGAATCAAACCTATTTTTTTTAAGCCTAATACACCACTCAGTCGCGAAATAACTTAGTACCAACAGAAATTGGAAAGCCACGTAATATTGATTGTAGGAGAATATTTCTTTCATATTTCATTATTTAGTTGCATTCTTTCTTTAAACCATGCACGACGATTAAAGTCAGGAAATATAAGACATAACGCATGTATTGCTAACTTTTTATATAACAGGTATATTTAATAAGTCTTAATAGGGGTCGTTCTTATTTTAAATTATTAAACATATTGTCATGTATGCAATAGCAAAAAAAAATACTTTAGATTCTCATCCCCGCCCGCCCCTGTCCAAAACCACCCGCCCCCAAAAAATTATAAAATTATTGGTAAAAAAATCAGAATATATTCTGTTCCGGACATAACAGGTTTTAGACCATCCCGGATATTGCAAACAAAAAACCATAACCGACAATAATAAAATAAAATGTTCATCAATTCAAAGCTTACCGAAGGTAATAGTATCGCTATTAAAATCTGGTATTGCTTTTCAAGCAAGAATAGGCACCAGCCTGCTACTTTTGTAAGTTGTTATCATGATTGTTTGGAAGAAATTGAAAAGATGGACAAATATTCTTAGACTACACTAAAGGTTTTGGTAACTATAAATACCATTTTCTCGAAATTGTAAGATAGTTTTTACTTCTGTTATCAGGTATTTCATTAATAAAAAATAAAAATTAAAAAGTGTCCACCCGCCCCTTTTTCCCCCAAAATCCGGATGAGAATCTAATAATTTTTTTCTCTGGCCTAATCGTTTATCCAAGAGTATTGAGTATTTATATACATTCGATGTAAATGGTTTCAATAAGACCACCATCCTTTCCTCATCAAAATTAACTGTCATACATGCTGGCCGTGGTTGTGTGCTTCCTGTACGCGCGCGCCCCTCGCCAAACTCTGTGAAACATGAGTATTGTTAAAATGTGTTTGAGAAAAAAAGAATGTTGAAATTCCATAAGTCAGCATTGTCAAATGGGTTATTAATAGATTTGCATCACAAACTACGCGAAAAATACTTATTAATAAGGAGAAAACTGAATATTTCGTTCAGTTTTCTCTTAACTAATTGGCATGTTTCGTGTAGTTTGTATATCAGCAAACTAGACAACTGCTTAAGAATTTTATGTAATTTTGTGTATTGTTTGTGGTTTAAGCAAAGAAAAAAGCTTCACTTAGTTTTTGCGTGCATATAAACGATGAAGTTCATTAACATTATAATAACGGAATAAGAATCAATTCTACTTTCAGTCTCAAAATATGATATTTTCGGAAATTCACAATTGTACGATGTATAAATTAAATATTTAGATGTTTAATGCGTTATTGAAGAAACTTTGTCGCCGACAGTTATTGGTGTAATTATGACGAACTCTGTTTTAGCAAGCACACATTCACGATGAATATTTTTAATGAAGATATGTATTTTCATTTGTCGAATGAAAAACCTTAATACCTTTTTTTTCTATTTTCCATACAATATGTTATGAAATTTATATTCATTAAAAAATATTTGGAAATGGAAAAACAATCTTTACCCTGGTAAACACGGTATTGCGCAAACACAAATCATAATTCAATACGAAATTCGTATGCCAAATTGAAAATATCAAAGTTTTCATATAATTGAAATATCGAATCAGAACAGATGTGATATGAAATATTTTAACCTATCTTAACAGTTTAGTTCAAAACACCCATTTCTTCAATTGAGAAACTACGTAAAATTCATTAGTTTTCATTTTTCATCGATTACTTAAATAAAGTTTATAACTTCAATTCATTAAATGGTAAAAATTTTGACAACGACAGCTGTATGTTCCTGACACCTGTTGCTTTTTGAAAAATCTTAAAGCAGTATAAGATTATTACGATACTTATGCAATTTACTTTTGTTCCAAGGCTGTAACCCCACGGGTTCTCATTTTTGTTTATTGTTAGTGGTGTCTTTTTTTAAAACTGATAATTTTATTAACCATGCTCTCTCCCTCTCTCTTCTTCTTGACTGTGTGGGAAGGCTGTTTTTTTCTGAATGTGGCGATCCCTGATATGCATATTTCACCTTTTTTTTAAGATGTAGAATTTAAGAAGACAAAACTAGTATTTTATTGAGTCATCTCAAAACAAAGTTCAGGCAGTTTTTAAACTTATTACGGAGTGTTAATTTTGACAAAAATAAATATGGTAAGCTTTGTTGTGCTTCTTATTTGCATCCGTTGTATTTAAGAAGTTAATATTACTAACAAATGATGCGCAGTTCACAATACTCTATGTATTCTTTTTCATATCGGGTAGAAGCCGGTGTTTGCTATTTTAAGACTTCATGAGACGTCAGAAGTGATTGTTTGTCCATCAGTCCGGCTTGAAATCAACCTGATGTCTAACCGGTGACGCCTGTTGACTGATCGAATGCATCCGACCGATAGTTACCGATAAGTTTATACGTAACAATTTTCTTCAAACTTGAATCATAATTGATGAAACTTGTGTGCATTCATTTCAAAAAGCGCATCTTCACATCTTTTATCAAATGTTTCAGTGTTACCAGAAACAGACAAAAGCTGAAGTCGTACAAAAGCTGTTCAAACAAATTAAAATTTATGAGTTCTACTTAACAATTTCGAACGATTTCTCTATTTGTACTCTTTTCTGACATACTGACTAATCAAAGTAAAACAAAATCGTTTTCAGAAATTCCATCGCTAGTCAGAAAACAGTTTTAAAGATGGCAGGTTCACAAACTTTGCAGACCTCACGTGAAAAATGAGTCCAAGTACACAGAACGGTAAGCGAATGAATAAAATCTTCAGAAGCACTAGACGTTTTCTAACATACTCCATCTTTTTATTTTACCATAATATGTTGGTTTTCATCCTTAAGACGGGACCTTTATCTGCCGTTGGTTGTAGATCCAACTCAAATTAGATAGGACTTGTTCCAAACTCGTTTGGAAAGGATAGAAGATTGCGAATTTTGAATGTTTGAAGTGTTTTTCGTAATAAGAGACTGTAAATGCTATGTTTTTAGAGTGTTTCATTTCCATACCGCTGCTGAGAGCTTCAAGGTTAGCACAAGGCTTTGTGGAGAAAAGGTAACGAACTAAATAGGAAATAAAATGTTATGAAATCTGAATCGGGATAGTCCACTAGTATGTTTAATTTTATTTTATTTTAATCGATAAATGTTACAAAACTAAACAACCACAGGCTCATTATCGATATTTATTCTTATTTTGAAGTTATGATTATATTTTTACACTCGCACCAAATTCACGTTCAATTATGGTGTTAAGTCAAAATTGTTAGCTCCCAAAACCCGGATATATAAAATAACTTTTCTATTTTTTTCAGAGTGTTTACGAGCATCGATGACATTTCTACGATCTGCAAACTAAATTTGGTCATAATGACAAAGGCTACATATGAACATGAACACAAACATTTCACTGGATCTATAAAATTAAACAAATAAAATGTCTTTCAATTTTTTATTGTGATTGTGTTTTTGACCGGAAAGAGACATTGGTATTGGACATTTTAAACGCTTGTATACTTTTTGTTGTCGGAAATCGGGCAAACTAATGACAGGTGAATTATTGTAACTACTGAGGTTTCTGTTGTTAACGAACATCTAGCAAAAGGGACGAGTACGAATATCTGAGTACTACTCGGTTTTTCGATCCGAAAATAAACAATCAAGTTTTCGAGTCTTAAGAAAAATTAAACAATATGCATTTCAGGAGCTAGGGTTGCTAAAAAGATACAGGTGACATTTGGATTCGTAACATATTGACTGTTGAATGCATTTTTACTCCTAATGATATTGTTTACTACTTGCCTTTAGCTGAACACTAATAAAAAATGTACAAGTTATTTTGCAGCCAGTAATTTATTGAGATTTGATTTAAAAACTAAAGAAAATGCGGTTTTATTAAATTTCATTTCTTGTAAAATCCATCTGTTACTACTTGGTTTCTCGTATTCGTTATTAAATTGTGGCGTCTATTTTGACACTGATCATTTATTTGCCCATGCTCTATTTTCCTCTCTTCTTTTTGGCTGTGAAGGAGACCATATCCTCGTGTTGTGACCTTTCTCATATGCACATTTAGCTTTTTATTAATAAGTATGTAAGTTACAAACTTTGTTATTAATTTTAATACTTGTGTACAGTTTATGAATCATCACAAGTATTTCGTTTCTTAATTATTTTTAAGAGTTTTCTGCCAGTCAAAAAAAAAAATTCAGAACTGTAAGCAGTTTGTTTATTGTACTTTTTACACATGTTGGATGAGACCTCATATATGTTATGATAAATGGCCACGAGCGATAAAGAAAATCTGCCAATTTGATGTCTATTGCTATTGGCTCTTTCGCCAGCCAGGTTGGATATGGTTGGTGTCTGTTGCGCTTTTATTACTGTTTTTATTGTGATCAATAACCAGAGAAAAGCTAAACAGTCTTTATGAAAACATTTTGCAGGATAAAATAAACCGTATATTGAGTACTTTGTACCGATGTCTCTTATTATAATTTAAATTTATGAACTTTTCAAGACCTGATGGAGTCGCTCTCTTACTTACTTTACGGGTAATATTTATGATAGACTTGGTACTTTTAATTAAAGAAATAAAAGGTATTCCCATAGGTACTAATGGTGCGTCCTATCTTGTTGATCTGTTTGATACTGCTATGGAAGAGACTTTACATTATCTCATTCTATCGGACGTCAAGATGTCATTATTACAGCATTTAACAAAACATCGAGGTACCTTTCCGATTTGTTTAATATCGATAATAGCCGTTTCCGTCTAAGGTAAAGAAAATATATCATAATGAGCTGCTCCAGCTAAATAAAGCAAATAATTCAGAAAAGCAAGCGAGCTTTCTTGATCTAAATCTTCAATTGAGAAATGGTTTCGTCAATACTAAAAACTATGATAAAAGATATTATTTTAAATTTAATATTTTAAGTGTTTAATCATTCGACGGTGATATTCCATGTGCATGACCTTTCGGGGTTTATAATTCACAGCTTGCTTGCTTTTGAAAAGCTTGTGAGAATTGAAAATCTTTCGATGTTCATAATCTTTACATTACTTAAAACCATTTAAACAGGGTTTCGGTACCTTCTTTATAAAGAAACAACTAATTGCAAGTTTTATCGCCGATACCTAGATTAAATGCATAAATACATCTGCAGCTAAAATTCACTGCTAGAACAATGCATAACTCAAACAGTAGTTTATGGAGATATACATTAAAGAAAATGAAATGTAATACACATTTCTCCTACTCATTAGCAGAAGCCATCTGTAAAATTAACAAATGCTACCAACTTGAAATTCTACATCGCTCTAAAGGCTTGGTGATTAACCCATCTACAGATAATAGTTATAATTTCCCTCTTTATTTGCACGACAGTAGCAGAGGTTTAAAAATATATGAATGTTTAAAGGAAAATCATTTAAAGGAACTTACTAATAGACGCTTGATCTGAGTTTATATCTATGTCATCGCGTTCGTGCTTATTTGACTCCAGGGGCACTGGTCTCGGTAAGGCCATTTAGTACTAAACATTTTCATTTGTAATGCTATTGGTTTCTTAATAATATGTTTTACATTTATTGTACTTTTGCATGCATCATTGTCGAGTTAATGATTGTTTGAGGTAATTCATTAGGACAACTTGTTTTGTTTGTTCATATGAGAACCTGTTGGAGCAAGTTAATGCACCCAGGAACGTGATCAACCCTACCCCCACTCCTCTCAGTGGCAAATTGTTATGCCACTGACCATTCCAAGGTGGTGATCCCTCTGGTTCTCGTATTTAATTGTTCACGGTGTTTAATTTATAAATGATTATTTTATAACCCTTGTTCTTTTTCCTGTGTAATTTTTGGCTGTGTGGGTAGGCTATGTCTTCTGGATGTGGGCATTCCTCTTATGTATATTTCACGTCTTTTCGTTATTTTATTCCCTCTCAAAAACTCACAACACAACGTCGAAATTGCCATTATCTTTAACATTAACATAAAAATAGAATAGCAAACATGACAACAACAAACATAAGTTAACTGTCTTAATTTTTATTTGTAAAATATTCACCGACTGCAGTTTGCTCAGACATAAAAAAAAATATTTGTTTTTAAAAAAACATAAATTTAATTTTTCAGCCGGTTTCCTTGCTGCACCTGAAAAAATCAACATGGAAATAAAATAATTTATACCGATATATGCTTAAGGCTGGTGCTTAATTTGATAATAATTAATATTATTTAAAGTAACTGAGAAAGCTTGATGATACAGTACTAACTAACTAATCCTCGTTTGAGATGACCGCATTCACAATATAAGTAATATTGTTTATTATAGTTCATTTAAAACACTCAATATGTAATTTACAGAGAACGCCAAAAGGCAAAAATTGAAAAGCACGAGTTATCTCTTTGGAACTTAAAATATCTATAGTAATTATGGGTTGGATATTCAAATCATGTAAATTGAACATGTTTTGAACTTATCTGTGCATTTCGAAATGTCTGCACTAATGTTTAAGTCGTTAGTTTTTATTGGATGGTGCAAAAAATATAGATTGTATATAGCTATCTCTTAGTTATTCAAAGGTATTAAGTGTCAGGGTTTTCATTATAAGTATCTTGCATGAGTGTGAGGTGAAGATCGAAAAATCTGTCACCGAGGGGGAATTGTTTTGCGGGAACGAGGCTCTGCCGAGTTCCCGCCAAAACAGTTCACCCGAGGTGACAGATTTTTCCATCTTTACCGAATGTCCCATTCAAGATACTTTTTCTTGCATACCTTTTACTGTTGATAATATTTGTGTACATGTATACAAACTAAATTTTGTTTCCTTACGCTGAAATATTGACGTTAAAATAAACCTTATTTTTAAATGACGTCACTAACTTAAATAAATTACGTCAGATACTTGAAGACGTTACGTCACTCATGTAGCACGCGAACGTTATCTTTTCAATAGGGAAAAGATAAGATTTTCTTTCCCCGGTAAAACACGCGGAAATACTTATCCGGTATGCAAGAAAATTCTGTCTTTAACACAGTTTTAAGCACATGTCGCATGGCTTGAATTACACAGATTTTGTTGTTGTTTTCTTTACCTGTCTAAGATTTACAGTTTCAATAAATTAGATAAAAGTTCGTATTTAAAAGTGCAAGTTTACTTATTGTACGAGCCTGTTTATAAAGATTAACATATCAAACATAACAAAGGCCTACGACAATGTTTTTATTGTAAAATATTAATTAAGGCAACTAACGTTTCGCTTACCATTTTATCCGAATATTGTTTCGGTTCGACAGTTACAGACGTTGTGAGAGTCGCACCATCCTCCTTGGTGGTTAAGTGCGTAGCAGTGAAGTTCGCAACCTGCAGTACCAAGGAATGTACACGTGGCCCTTTTCTCGGCTGTAAATGTTACATAGCATATTTTTAAACATGGCTTCGACAAAAACTTGTTACTTAATAATAGTTAAACATGCACGTTACTTAATCTCACGAATAAATGTATAGATCAATGTCTAGTTTGAAATAAGACTTACAATTGAATTTGTTTAGTCTCAAAGTTATATATCATTGAAGAAATTGTTCATATATAGAATTAAAGGGCACACTATTTGATGATTTGTAAAATGATTTGTTTTTGAAAGTAGCGATGTGCAGTCGACCACCAAACCGAATTTACCTTTATGGTTTGGAGATATTTTCCAATTCTTTTTCAACGACGTTTTGTTGACATATTTTGAATTTTATATAGAAGTGCAATTGGAATTCTAAAAACCAACATTATGACTATCGACAAATTTCAAGTTTTAAATGGAAAAACAGTTCCTAAACTGAACAAACATTCTGCTTTTATCTAAGTTAGTCATCATTTAGCGCTGGTTAAATAATAACTCATAAAGTCATTGAAGATATTGTTTATTTAAATTGAATAAGCATATAGGAAAACGCCACATGTGACTTTTCACAAAGAAACGGGAATGAGAGTGCAAAATTTGTATTATGAAAATATTTATGATCAGTTCCAAAAATAAGACACGATAGAAAAATAGGATATAGCACCTAAGTGGATTATCAACTGGAAGATCCTGTTAAGCGCTTTAAAGTTGTTTAAGTCTCTGCAGCTTTTCTAAAGAAATTGCGAGACAGAGTAAAAAAATTTCTACATAGTATCAATTCATGCGCACGTAACTGGAGTTACCGACAGTTCATTTGATTTTTTCGGCGTTAGCTGTCTAAGCTCACTTTTGACCTAGTTTTTCGACCAATGAAATATTGTAAATAAAACTTATTATGCAGCGGGAAAATCAAATAGATTATTTTGATTGGTTATTAGTGGGTCTCGTTAATGATTACCGTAACGATTTTTATATTGTGTGTTAGTATTTACATGGCACTTATATGTTCGGGCATTTTCGCTTTTAAAAGCGATAATTGTATTGTAGAAAACGATATTTACGGTATAAATAACCAGTTAAGTCAATTGATGGCTTAAATACGATTTTATATGTAATATTCATGGGTGTCAGGTAAACACTCGAGTACAATACACAGTGTAAAACGACAGAGAAGTGCAGATATTTCTGGTTCTTACTGGTTCCTTTCTAGTTCCTTTGATACTGATTGTTAATTTCTATTCCAGTCATTCAAATCGCCTTGGTGTAGTGGTTATCACACTCGCCTCTCAAGCGGATGCCCCGGGTTCAATACTCGGGACGGACACTTTTTTGTAAGTTAATTTACGTAAAAGTTGGTAGATTTCGCTCTTGTAACAAGTTGTTATTATTTTCATTTATTGTATTTTAATAACATTTATTCGTCATTAGTACTAACTCTACAAGAGGTATTTTATTGAAACCGAATAAATGTACAGTTAACGTTAGACATTCTTCTTTAATCGACGTATTATTACCAGACGAAATTTTTGCACGCTCTTTATTTCTGTCTTTCTTATATATAAAAATCTTTTCCATCAACGCCGTTTATCTTTTTTAAAGATATTTCTTGTTTAATATTGTATGCATTCTGTTGACAGTTGAGATCAATGTTTAGATAAGTACTTTATAAATTGCCTATCGGAGAAACTAGTCTAATTTGATGAAGGTGATTTAAACAGTCATGAATAAGTTATGATCATTTAGTTGCATGTACATTTTTTTTAAATATATACAAAATGTATTCGATATATAATCCGATTTTATGCATTGAGCCGTGAATGTACTTTTGTATTTATAGATTTTTGGAATATTCCACAAAATAGGGTAGTTAGATTTTTCCATCATAACTCATATCGTTAAAGATGTACACTTATGTACCAAAAGGGGATGTTTTTCTCTGTTTTAATGTCATTTCAATACATTTATGTAGTCACCGACAAAAATGTCATTAAACCGTGTGAATTTCGAGTACGTTTTCATCAAACAGGTTGATAAGATGTCGCGATCGAAGCTTTATTAAACAGCATTGTCGGACGAAGCCAAAATAATTGTGCAGAAAGAGTTTGAAATTTGTAAATAAAAGAAAGAGAATGTAACGAAGGTTCCATTTACTAGAACTGTTTACAAAACGTCAGAGGTTCACAGTTGTCAGGGCCCCTTCGGTGCAGAAGTTTAAGGGGTAACGGCAGGCAACTCAACAAAAATAAATTGTTATAAAATTAAATGAACATGAACAAAATTGCGAAAATAAAGATAAAACAACTCAATAAATAAAATCATATCTTATGAACTAAATTAAAATTATAAACAGCAAATGAAAGACAAAAATAACAAAAGTTACTTTTATTGGATTCGAACTAAGATTTGCATCATAGCTCGAGATCCGTACCCACTGAGCTATTTCGTCGTGACTGAATATCTGCTGCTTTCAACAGGTTTTAATGTCGTGTAAGTTAAGTAACTTAACGGTAGCTCTGTAAATTGACGCACTTTGCCTATTTATTATTATAAGTTTTAGCTTTCCAATAAGCTAGTCGGTCATTAGCACATCCTTTTAACAAGACGGCAGAAAAGTTTGAATTTTAAGCCAATTTTATTGGATGCCATACAAAAATGTAAGTTTACTTATAGGTATTTCCTCTTTCGAATGAGATGTATTTAAGCTGGTGATAAATCTAACCCTGTTTGCGAACAAGTTAATAATTCACTTGGAAGTAAACCAAAATGGAAAAGTTTGTCAAACAATATTTTTGTGTCAGAAAGTGTTAGAAAGCAACGATTATCAAGCTGTAAATATATATCAAAAGCTACAGAATATGTTAAAAAAACAAAGTTTATTCACAGTCATAGGGTGGGAGAGAAAAACGTGAACAGTCTGTCAGGGACTCACAGGTATGATAAAATTGTTCTTTCTGATCTAGAACAATATCGTTAGAATGTTGGTATTCACTTAGTATGTCTCATGACTTCGAATAACAACCTAACGCATTGAATTTAAATTCGCAACTTCAAGTATTTACTACAGCGCCGTCTTTTTTGTTAATAACCGACTAGCTTTTTAGAAAGCAAAATTTTGTATTGTCTATTATTGACAGTTTCATGACCCGATTTGAATCTACTGCAAAAGTATGTGTGTTCGCATGTTCCAAAGATTATTTTGTTGATTCAAAACCAAATTACAACTAAGTAAAGCTTAAAACTTAAACTTGTAGTGTCTATTATTTTCAGTTTCATTACCCGATTTAAGATTTCTGCAAAACTGTGTGTTCTGGTGTTCCAAAGATAATTTTTACATTCAAAACCTTATAAAACTTTAGCAACCAGTTGATTAGTGGCCAAATGCAAGATAACAGTTAAGCAAAATTATCAAGAAAGTACCGACGGATGTATCCATATCGAGCTAGCTAAACCATGTAAAACTCTGATCCACGAGTTTCACAAAATGCTGCACAAGTTCGTAGATTCATGGTAAGCAAAATAAGTAGATAATCTCTGTTCAGTGTTCTCAACACATTTTATTTGCTTTGGTTTAATAAATTCATAAGCTGTACATCTTTTGTTTATCATTCACAGTGTACATTTACTAGACAAAAACCGTGTACATGTATATGTTTATTGTTCGTTGTCGGAAATATCTTTATGAGTAATAAGCCTAGCTGATAAGAAGCTGGAGAGAGGATTTAAGAATAGGTACGGACTCCAAATGTGACGTCCTTCAACAGCCAATAAGAGGCCTCTAGGTTTTTATAGATGACGACTGAGTAAGAGTCTATCCATAAATAACGACTGAGTAAGAGTCTAATTATCTATTCGGTCTGGAACGTGATCTTTGCTTTACATCACTGTTAACCGGTGTTCAGGTAGAAAGCTCAAGTTTGGTCGATTATAATATGTCGGTCATCAGGATGACCGAAAGGTCACAGCTCACGTGTCAAATTCGAACCACAGCAACTGCGTACTAAACTGATTTACATAAAATATATAGTCATTGAAACATACTAGATGAATCTCGTTGAAAGGACTCATTAATGTTTGCTTGTAGCACGTCAAGGCGAAGATAAGAAACACATACAAAACGTGCGACATTTTTTCAACAGGAGGACTGTCAATTAGACAGACGTGCAGAAAGACAGATAGATAGGCCGACAATTTTTTTTAAAGTGCGAATGCAGTTAAGTTGCATAATTGCCGTCCAAGCCAGGAATATTGACGTTGACGCAATATAGTCGACGATCTATACGGGTTTTGAATACAGAATTTCTTGCCATTCATTTATTTTAACAATTGTAAGAAAATATTATTTCTACCTATTAAGTATAGAATATCACGATAATTAACTTACGTGCAGTGGAAACGGTGGCAACTGCCAAACAAAGTACCAGTAGAACGCAACAAACTTGAAACTTCATTGTTTCTGAGTTAAGGTAAGATTCTGAAACAAGAATTATAATGTTAGAACACTTTCAGTAGCTATTTTATAATAGTATGGTCTGGTTACTTAAAGCCGTTAATGTCATAAAAATAAATCATGTGATGACAATAATTATAATTCGGACTGGAGAAACATTGACCTGGCTTCCTTTTCTTATGAAGATATTCGTATTTTTCCCGGGGTAGGCGGCGTTCACAATAATAAGCATTTCATTACAGCCCATTAACATGCTCGATAAAACTGAGGTCGAAATATTTTGATTTTTGTCATGTTCGGTGGCCTTCAAAGTTACTTTTTTCATCTATTTAATATAAAAGTAGCGTTGTTTGTACCTTAATGTGGCTGTTTAACTTTTACCATTGCATTCAATTAGTACAATTACTGCTCAATCGAACCGAGCCTGCAATATTTACATGTTTATCGTGTTCGATGGCTTTAGTTTAAACATACAAATTGTAAATTGGACCACGGGTGCAGTTACCACATCAATGCCGGCGTTCACCGTTAAAATGTGACTTTAACATGGATATGTTTTGAAACAATCCAGTAACAGAATAAGACAAAAGTATAACTGTGATCAATGCAAACATGTTTACATAAAAAAATAAATCGCTTGTAGTTACAGTGATCCGAGGAACCGTCGACGTGTGCATTATTTATGAATTTAACATTTAAAGATTAATGCACTATCGTTGATGAATTTATGAACAGCTTGAAAAATTCGGAATCTGACAAAAAAATATCCCGACAAAAAGAGTATTCAAATTAACAGTACAATTTGAGATTACATTAAACATTTCTTGTCTTTGTGTCTATGTGTGTGTAGTAATTTGGACAATAGTAAAATAACGAAAAACATCTTCTCGTATAGCGCCACAGCTGCAGGTCTGACTGTCATTCAATGATGATTAAAAAGGTCCCGATTTAGATTTCTGCAACCATTTCTTATTCTTGCATGATAGACACTTAATGTGCGAGAACCTACCGAAAAATACGGAATGACATTGGGAACTTAGTGCAACTGTTTCGGTTTCTATTTGAAAGATGCAAATGATGTTGCATTATATCGACAGATAAGGTATTTCTGACGATGGAACAAAAGAATTTGCAAAAAGTGTAGTTACTAAAGTACTAAATTTTCAACATTCCTGAGGCGGTAGTTGCTAGCAAGAAGCTTCTAACTAAATCTGGAAAAAAAATATTAGAAAATTCATCTGGTAGCTGACCGGCTTTTAAGTTCTTTTATCTATCTAAAACTATTTAAAATTTATTATTTCACAAAGTTACTTACTATTTACACTGTAGTGTGGTGGCTTCAGTTACGATTATAGCTTTGTGTTGGCCTTTTTATAGGAATCACCTCTCTCATATCTTTCAACAGACAATCCTGAATCGTGTCACCATATGTTCAAGTCACACAAGTAGACTTCCTGAAATCTGTATAATGGACAAAATATTTTGAAATTCAATCTAAAGATCAAAATAGAACGAATATACATTTAGCTTTATCTTTTGCTAACGATATATTTAATGCCTTTCAAGCTCAGTGCGTATAAATCAGTTAAAACAAAGTTCATGTCAAACTCAAATTTATGTGCTCATATACGATCCATTTTCGGTAATACATGTACCGGTGATTACATTTTGTAAGAAATACCGGTATAACAACTGCATACTGCATAATATGAGTCCCAGATACAACTGAATAAATGATTGTATTTTTTCCAAATACAGAACAAAGTCACACGTCAACATTTTGTGGACTATCTGTACATTAGTAATTATTACAAATTGTTTCCGTCGGCATTTTGGAATAATATGCACTATACCTAGGATTTTGAATCTCGCCTTTACAATAAATTGTCGGTCTATATGATGACCGGCTTTAAATAATCGACCAAACTTAAGCAATTGAGTCTGAAAACCAGTTAACAACGATATATAAAACAAAGATCACGGTCTAGATTGAACGAAAAATTCAGACAATGCCACCTGTTCAGAAGACGCATGCGAAAAGATAGAGTAAAGGCTGATGTTTGATTGCATGACATGTAAAGAAGACTTCTACTGGCAAAAGACATTAATGTTCATGATCATGTTTCTTGTGTACATAATCAAAATTTTATTATTGCAGCTGTTTAAGTATCGGCTTATTGAATAAAAAGGCTCTAACATGAACGCTTATTTGTGAAAAATAAACAAAATGGACAAGGACATTGCATCATAATTTGCTACTAAAAGTATACGTCAGGAATGTTAAATTCCGATATGAAAATCAGGCCATCGGTCAAACGATGGGTCGCATTTTCCATTCCGGACTGAACATACTCATAATCTCGTATTGAATTCTTATATAAAAAAAAAACATGTAAAAGTTATCTATAATATAACTAATATACATATGAACAATACGGTGATGGAAACGATTAAATTGCTTTCTCAAAATGCGTTTTGCGGCATATACATATGGTAAACGTTCTAGTTACTTGACATTGAAGGAAATAAGTTGTAAAAATTCATTATCTGCCAAACATTAGAACTCTTCCTAATTGGTCGGCATAATTTCACTAAATTGTTACTAATGTCTTATCTGGAATTTCAAGATATGTCAGGTTTTAACGGGAAGTACAATTTAAATTAATGTTCCTAAAGCTGAAAAGGGTTTAAAAACATTGAACAAACAATTGATACTTTGCAAACGCGTTGAACAGTACACCATAAGTCATGAAAAATCGTACCAAATATGTTGATTTTAGGTGTGTATTTAATGTTTTAAACCATGTACAGTATAGAGAATATGAGTCACGAAATAAGATACATTTGAAATGTACCAAAACCTGAGTACATAAAATATATAATTACATATAATATGACAGTGTAACAGTCTTACCAACCTATACTAGTCAAAAATTAATAGTCATACACGCCAGCTTAACAATTTTCTCGTTTCAACTGCGGCAGTGTTTGTGTGTTGAATCATTACTCTGCACAAATATATTCAATCAAAAGAATTTTCCGAAGCTTTCCATGGTATTACCGGCTAACCAATATTTTTTTCCTATTTCGCGACCCGAGTGCAGTTAATATTTTTATAAATAATTTTTAATTAGAGTCAACAAAATAAAATCAGAATTGTTTTATTGATATAAATGTAAAATACAGTCGAAATAAATAATTATTCAAGAATTGATAAAACAAGAATTGATAAAAGTAGATGTACCATGATTGTGTCTTCCGTAGACTGGTGAAAAAAAGAGTTAAAAAGCTAAAATACTAAAATCACGTTTGTTTTAATATTTCTGCCACTTTTCAGATGGGTGTTTTCAATTTTCCAGCCAATATAGTTTGGATATTGTTCAATTACCCCCAAGGATATTCTTCCTGCTTTTTATCCCCCGCCGTTGAAATCGGGAGGGGGATATTGTTTTGGCGTTGTCCGTCCGTCACGGTGTCACGTCGTCACGCTGTCACGCTGTCCGTCCGAATTTCGTTTCCGCGCTATTTCTGCGCAACCACTGGATGGATTTCAACGAAACTTTGTGGGAACCATCAGTACCAAGAGGAGATGCGCATATCGTTGTCTTGTTCCGGTCAGACCATTTAACACAGAGTTATGGCGCTTTGATAACCTATGCATTATGTATATAGAGCAGTATTCGTTTCCGCGCTATTTCTCTGCAACTACTGAATGGATTTCAATGAAACTTGCTGGAAACCATGTTTACCAAAAGAAGATGCGCATATCGTCGTCTTGTTTCGGTCAGACCATTTAACACAGAGTTATGGCCCTTTGATAACCTATACATTATGTATATAGAGCAGTATTCGTTTCCGCGCTATTTCTCTGCAACTACTGAATGGATTTCAATGAATCTTTCTGAGAACCATCAATACCGAGAGGAGATGCGCATATTGTCGTCTTATTCCAGTCAGACTGTTTAACACAGAGTTATTGCCCTTTGATAACTTAATCATTATGCATATAGAGCAGTATTCGTTTCCGCGCTATTTCTCTGCAACTACCGGATGGATTTCAATGAATCTTTCTGAGAACCATCAATACCAAGAGGAGATGCGCATATCATCGTTTTGTTCTGGTCAGACTGTTGAACACAGAGTTATGGCCTTTTGATACCTTATGCATTATGCATATAGAGCAGTATTCGTTTCCGGGCTATTTCTCGGCAACTACTGAATGGAATTCAATGAAACTTTCTGGAAACCATCTATACCAAGAGGAGATGCGCATACCGTCGTCTTGTTTTGGTCAGACCGTTTAACACAGAGTTATGGCCCTTTGATAATCATTATACACAGTCATAATCATATGCGTTTTATATGCGCCATGTTTAACTTTCTTTTTTTAAATAATACATCGCGGGCTTATTCCATAATCTAAGAACATGGACTTCCTATTTTTTATTACGGTTTATTTTTGAGCCCTGACATTGCAGTATTTTTCAAATGTCCTAACAGAAAACGGCCTCAAGATTCTTCTCCGCTGTACGACTTCCGGAGATCCCCGACGCTTTTGTTAGACGCGTTCTGATTGGTCGAACGATTTGTGTGCAAAATATTTCCCGAACTACGTCAATAGTTCAACCAATCAGAACGCTCCGAACAGAAGCGTCGGGGATTTCCGGAAGTCGCACTGGGGTGAAGAATCTAGGGAAAAAAACCTGCATTTCGGAGGCCGTTTTCTGTTGAATATTACGCGTATTTCGAGCTTTTGGTGAGACTTTTTGACATTTACTGTTAGATCAGACACTTTTGCGTTGAACCAAACAGCTGTCAGGCTGGAACCCGCCTTATTGTAGGAAAAACAGCCTCTCGAACGGGGGTGGGGTCTGGAGCCGTTCCTGACCATTATTCAATTATATACTTAGAAATATATTTTTTTAGAATACGATTTTGACGGTGTATTTTCATATATTTTGATAGAATGGTATATTATTAGTGACTTGACACCATTTTTACAAAAAAGAGCGTATTAGTAAGGGTTTGGCAGGGGGTGGGGCGGCTGGTCAAGCGCCAGTGCGTTTTGTCTTGAATGTTTTCATCAACACTCTTTTTGAGGCCCTGAATATCACTAAAATTTAAAGTTAGTAAATCATCTTTTATCTCATTAAAAAGTACCTGACTTATTTCAGTTTGATTCACAAGCCCAATTAATTCGTTGATGATTGATTTCCTTTTCTGTAAATCTTGGTTAATCCAGAGCAAAATAAATCGTATTTTATCGTCAACTGGCACATACGAGAATATCGTAGCACTCAAAACATATCTGACTGACTCTTCTGTCAACCATGTCATTTCTGGTCGTAAAATTAGTTCTTTAAGATGACTTTCTATGTAAGTATGCAAATTTGGCAAATCTGCATCATACAGTGTACAAATTTTCAGGAGTTCAAAGCATTTATCTGGTGATATTTCTATATCTTTTAACCAGTTCATAACGGCTGCTTTCAGGGTTGGTATAAGAAAGAAATCCGAAAGTTCTATTAAAGTGCCTGCATTTTCCATGGTTATTGTTGGCTGCTTACCATACAGAAACATCAAAGACATTTCAACCGTCTCAGCAGTTCCAATAGACAGGTCAACGAACGCTGAAAGAAAGGTTTCAAAATCGATAATAATAACATACTCATGAATGTAATAGGGTGACATAGGCAAACGTAAATCGGTATATTAGGCGAGGTTAAATCAAATAGTGTATTCAAAAGCAACCAATTTTTGTTTCGAAAGTGGAATATTTACCAAATCTACACAAATGTATAACTGTAACATTAACAACATAACAAAACAGATCAAGTGACCATGCATTTTGTATAATTAATGTGAGTTTTATATCATATTAAGTGCTAGCGAAGTAAATTGTGATTGAAAATCTCCTTCACTGACATTGTGTACGTTGTCATCACTAGAGAATACTAGCGCTTATATTGGCGGTGTCAAATTTGGCGTATTTTGAAGTGTCACAAAGTTAAATTGGCGGGGTCATTCACTGGCTTAAAAAAAACCACACCGCACAAATAAAACCCTTGATGAAAAATGGCTAAATTTTAAGTGTGAAAACATTATCACAGCTACCTAATAATAGATTGCTATGTTTGGTTCACACACATCCATGAACCTTTGTTTCATGTTGTTTAAGTTTTTATTCAGGTATAAAATAATATACATTATTTTGAAACATGCAGCGATAAGGGAGAACACTGCGACGTAATATGTACTAGTGTATTATAGTTTTTGTCTACCTTCCAGATATTAAAATAGCGATGAAGTTTGAACTGACGATGATTTGAATTGGCGGTGTTTCGAATTGGCGTATTAACCTCGTCAAAATAAGAACTTATTCAGTAAATGAAAAAGAACTTTGAAAGCCACCGAACACGATAAATATGAAAATATTTCAGGCTCGGTTTGATTTAGCCTATTCACAGTGTCTAAGCGTACAGTTAACCGAAACGGAAGTTGCTGATCTGTACGCCGATGATCACATAGTTGCTTACAGAAAAACCTGCGACATCGAATTATTTATTGGTAAATAAACCAAGTTTAATGTGCATTTGGAAAAAAATATTTGTGTGGTAAGTAAAGCGTTAATTGTTAGTCCTGCTGTGATCATATAGACTTAAAGGAAGGGTTAGTATTGTTATAATCCATCATCGTTCCCAACTCGATCAGTGAAAATAGGAGCAAAACATTGAACAAAACGGGACGTGTTGGGCTCAAATTTCTTTGTGTAAATAGATTTAGGACCATATTTGTGTTGGTATGGGAGAAAATTCATTTATTCAACTTGTGTACTTCGTTGACCTGAGTTTGAACGACTTAGCAACGAGAAAATGATACTTTCTTTATGGCACTGTAAATGATAAGACTGTACGCATAGATGCAACTGTACGCGATCGTTAGTTGTTAACAGATGCCTAACATCTGTACGCATAGTTGTCAAACAGATCATTAACAATTTATGGTTCCAGTTCATGCTTTCTGATTATATCGACAGGTTATCATTTTAGCTTCAGTTAACCTTAATGATTCTTGCAAGAGAACCTGAAAAATGAATACTAGTATTTGCTTCAACAAATTTGCTCATTCTTTTAATAATACAATTGTATAAACAAATAACTGATCTTGGCTTCTGTTTCAAAATCAGATTTGTTTTTAAATCTCTCGTTACCTCTTTACGAAAGGAGGCGTGAAAAAACGACTTTAGTTCAACCGAGCTATATCAGTGGCAAGACCGTGTAAGATATGTACTGGCCCGCTGTAATGTTTTCATTTCTTCTCTGAAGTGCGAACAGTAGAAGCCATAATATAGCTGGACAAATACGCGTTAGTACTTCAACCATAGTTTCTAAAGATTTCATAAAATGCTCCAATCAGATTAACATAATCCCTGAAATCTAACAAAGAAGGTCGGCCAAAATGAAATCCAACTCGACATTTTCACGACCTTAAACATCAAATTCTTAACAGTTGCAGACGTAATTGTTGACTAACTTAACTCGGTCACGAAGCGGTGGATTTCAAAATCTGAAACCTCTTAATGGAATTTTCCTGTCAAAGACCAGATTGTTAAAGTCTATGATATTGGATAATATTTGTGCATAATGTATATTTTTGCCAACACCGGCAGGGATTTCAGCAGGTTTATACTAGGTTTTATTTAATGTCACAATCAGGGGATTTAGGATTTCTAGAAATTATCGGTGTCTTATTTGCAAATTGTACCAATTCGTTAATATGGTTCAACAGTAGATCAGAGTAAAAAACCTATCAATTTATAGCTCAAAACGTGCTTATCAGTTCTAAAATGTGATCATATTAGGTTTTTTTATTAATAATACATTAGATTTGGATGATTCCTTTGATTGATACCTTTAACAAGTTCTTGCTTCATTGATGCTTTTCAGTTGATCAGTATATGATACACTTATGATCGCAACTGTTCGTCTGACATTAAAGTACTGCAACTTTGCGTACAGTCATGTCACTTTCGGTCGCTGCACAGAAAGACCATTTTCTCGGTGTTAATTCGTTCAAGCACCGTTCAACGCATTTTGTGAGCGTTGGAAATGATTTTTCTTTCACGGAAAGTCAAATAAATACCTTTCCAATATATACATTATAAAATATGAGGTCACAAATGCAGATTTTCTCCACTCTTTTTCCCCATTTTGTACTGATCAAGTGTGAAAAGATTACAGATTGCAACTTAACTAGCCGTTAGTTCAAGACTTTAAGATCACAGTAAGACTATTAATCAATAATGTACTTATTATAAAAATAATTTCTGCAAAAAGAACGTTTAATTTGAATATACTTTACAAATAAAAAGCGTCGCGTGTTTTTCTGTAAGCAACTACAGTATGTGATCATCGGCGTACAGATCAGCAACTTCCGTTTGGGTTAACTGTACGCTTAGACACTGTGCTATTGATAGGCAGAAATGGAAATGCATATTACTTCCCAACCGGCCTAGCCCCGAAACACGCAAAAATATTGATGAATTATTAATGGTCAGTCATGTGATAAATACATATAAGTTTTATATATTTAAAAAATAAATATCTTTTTCACCGTGAAGAGCGCGACATAGAAACACCACACATCGATTTAGTAAGAAGTCTATAGACAAAGAAACACCACACATCAATTTAAAAAGAGCGTCTTCTTGGAAACTTTTCCATCAAGACTCGTAATACTTTTGTAAAGACCCGAAGCATTACGGACGCAGGTGTTTCGAAATTTGAACTTTCGTAAAATTACAAGCATTTGTGCATAGCCTGTAGGAAATACGTTTACGCGAAAAATTATATTATGGGTGAAATTAACATTATGTCACACAACCCCATCAGTTTTCACAAAACCATGACAAAATGAATGGTATAACAAAGTCACAAGCGTTCAATATTGTGAGGTAAAAACCGTCAAGCCTAGTATTATCATGACATTTTGAACGTTTTATTATTCAAATATAATTATGTTTACCTGTTATGCTTTTGCAGCATAATGCTTTATACTGCTTCGGGTATTCGCAAAAGTATTACTAGGGTCAAGTTGGAAAAAAGTGAAATATGCATATTAGAAATCGCCACACTTATAAACACAGCCTCTCCTTGCAACGAAAAAGAGGAGAGGAAAAGAGAACATGTTGTTATGAGTATGTCAATTAAAATAACACGCCACAAACAATTAACGAAAAATAGAACCCTAAGGGTTACCGCTTTGGAACGGTCAGTGGCAAAACAAATTAAAAAATTGACAATTGAAAAGTCGACAAGTTAATTATAACCAAAATAACGCTAGAAAAGAATCTCTAGTGAGGCGGTTTAAATAAACACTAGTTTATATTTAGGCGGTAGCCGCTCGGTTTCACATTTTCTTTAATCGTTTTAGCGTCTAGTTCGAAATTAATCATTGTACAATCATAGGGTGATTGTCTCGAAGGTCTCGTATCTCTTACGACGTCCGTATATCTGTCGTAAGACCATCGTAGTGATTTTTCTCATTGTCTCGCAAAGTTCGTAATGTACGCAGCATCGTAACACTCTCGCAAAGTAACGGTTAAAATATCGACCTCATAAGTATCTTCATAAAGTTACGATGATGATATATTCCAATTATTTAGTTGATTCTATTAAAGGCCAAGTTCTTTCAATGTTACAGACATCAATAAATTCAATATTAAAGTCATTTGAAGGAAGGAGAATAACTAAAAAAAGTAAAACAGGAGTTATCATTCTTAATGTCACAGACTGCTTTGTTTATGCATGTGATGCATTTCATTTAATTAATAGGGCAAGTACTTTAAACGCTAGAGGAAATACTAAGTTTCTAATTAAAGTTGGTGTTCTACCGTACGCCGACGCCGCCACCGGACAAGTGGATTCCTATGTGTGTACCTGCTGTCTCAGGCGACACAAACACAACTAATTATTAATTATACAACTGTTGATATAGCACTTTATCGCTTCAGTTGACTTTTTTCTTATAAATTATCTTGTGGCCTTCTTTATAAAAGAAATAATACACAGCACGCACGTTATACCTATACTAAACATATATTTTTGTTAAAGAAGAATGTTGAATATTTGGTACAAACATGCATACAGATGTATAGTTTTAAAGTCTTTGTTTGCACAATTACAAATGATCATTCAAGCTGTCTAGTTAAATAAAGAACGTCATAATCTCTGTTTTATATTAAGTTAAAAATAAAAGAAACCGAAATGAAAAAAAGAATTCACGAGCATACAATTAATTAATCATATTGACCGCATTAATTCAGTAATCCGGCAATGGAAATGTAGATGAAAACCATAATTTTAGCATGGTGTTAAATGCCATAATAAAAGTACACTGTTTAAAACAATTAAAATTGATGAAGTGAAAGTACGTTCTTTTACAGTGGATGGCTTTGCCCTCGAACTAACTATAGGATTACGTGGTAAATGTTAGCAGCCATTTTCTTTAATCTGCCATTTCCCTCACAGATTTTCAGTTTGTATTAAGTGCTGCAAAAAATGTATGCAACAAGGCTAAAACCGAGCTATTTATAAACTACACAAACTACACAAATTAATTTACTTTTTGATGACAGTCCAATTTTTATGATAGTCCAAATTTTAAAGCAAAAATGACAATCAGATGATGTGTTTATTTGTTCTTGAGTTTCAGGATGACAAGCACAATTTTAGATATCAATTTAACAATGATACTATTTTTAAAAAGCTTATGTAAATCTAAAAACAAAACTAACTCTTTACAGTGATTGTCATATACACTTGACTTACAAGTACTACCTGAAATGACTTGTGGCCTATTTGGCATGATACCTCAAAAATCACATTATTATATCATGCATGAGTAAGCAAACAAATGTTCGACACACTTTTTTATATATATTTTGGCCAAATACATGACAGATTGTCCTAAATGTATGAACTTTCAGGTTTTATAAATTTTATAGACAATTATTTGCTCAAAGTAACTACTGATTAAAACCATTTAAATTTTAATACACAGTAATATGAGATTTTAAATAAAAGAGAAATTAACCCTTTTACTCCACAGACATGCCTGTTTACCCATATGAGACTGTGTAGATCCAGATCAGCTGGCACATCTGTGCAATCTGATCAGGATCTGCTCTGTTCACTTTTTGGTCAGAAATAACCTAATGATTTAAACAAGTGAACATTGCAGATCCTGATCAGACACCATGGATGTGCTGGCTGATCTGAATCTACACAGTTCTTCCATGCCATAAAGGTGTGTACATGGAGGAAAGGGTTAATCTCCACATAATATTATCAGTTATCAGTTGGGACCAAAATGTTTGACCAAAAAGCAGTCTACATGTGTATCAAATATCAAGTTAGTGCTCATTTTGGGAATTAAAAGTGCTCTATTATTACCATTTTTTTCTGTCATGTGCACATTTCAACATGATTTCATAATCAAAATATGTATGTGAGGTACATGCATAATCAAATACACTATTTACAAATAGTCTGTTTTGTTTTGTTGTGTTGTGTTATTTTTGCAAATTTTGTTAAATATGCATGGTGTCACTAAAATTGCTCAGCATCAAAAAGTTGTGTTTTAGAAAATAAAAAAATCAAAGCTTTTAAAATCATTTAAATTGTTGAAACAAAAATGTAGATTGCTATGAAGAGGAAGAAAAACATTTCTTGCCATGTCAATGGGTTTTTGGCCTCTTTAAATACATGTGAAAATCTGAAAGTACCGGTACTTGGATCTGCTTTAGCTGGATTTTTACACAGAAAACTTTTTTCAGAGAAATTTACCTATTTTACAGTAGTTATGCCTACTTTTCTGCAATAAAAAATATATAATCAAGAAAATACCAACTGGAATGAGCTTCAGAACTTGAAATTCACATTTTCCAGTATATATATTACATGTATAAAATACTTACCAGACAGAGATCCAAAAGTGGCTATGAATAATGGCATTTTTATTTCCAATTGATGTGTTCCCAGGTTTACATTTTTACAATAATCTGAGTTGACTTAACATTGTTATACATTTAAAAAATGGACCAACAACATTTTTAATGCATGATTTGATTGGCAACAGCAATTCATTTGGTAAAGAAAATAGATATAAAGAAGCATTTTGTTTCAAATCAGTTACTAAGACCTGTAAAGGAGTGGATAATCAGACTACGTGACATTATACATGTTTATTTTTAATTGATTGAGATTATTTCATCTATTTTGGCACATTAGCTGAACTATTTTTCAACTTAAATGAGTAACTCTGTCATGCACATTCAAGTTATTTGGCTCAATTATGTACCAAATTGTCACAATATTTTTCACACAGCATCGATAGCTTCAATATCACTGTTGTTAATAACTGAAAATTCCTATGGGATTGTCATTCCTGCAGATATTTTCAAATGACTTTGCACAAATATGCCCCAAAATCTAGATGATGTATTACACTACATATTGAAGTCTCAATGTGGTGTTAATGTGATGTATACAAAACAGTACTTTTTAGGTCTAGATAGTAGATTATAACTTTATGCATATACATGCATATATATTTTTTAATAGCATGGCACAATTTTGTGCAATTACAAGTTACAAATTCAAGTTTAATCAAGGTAACATTCAAAAAAATAAAATTTATATTTCAGTCAATAATTAAATATATCACGCACAATGTGACATAATTATTAGAAATTACACGTATCATTAAAGAATTTATCAATATTCAATATTGCGTTAATCGAGGTAATGGAAAACATTTGGGTTGTAAAATTTAAGCAAGAAGCCTTTATGTTTTACACATTAAAAACCCAAATGTTTAGTAAAAGTCAGATTGCAAGTTGAGCAGCTGAATTCAGAGAAAGTTGATGCACACTTAAATTCTTTCCAAAAATCACATAATTATATCATGCATGAGTAGGCTAACAAATGTTAGACACAATTTATTTTTAAATATTTTGGCCAAATACATGACAAAATAAAACATTATCCGAGATTATTACATCTAGAGCTCGATAAGAGGCATTGACTTAGTTATATAATATAGCCAGAGATTAGTGTCAGCCATTAATCAAATTTCACAACTAACTTATATGATTCATTAAATTTCTATATTTAGCGACATTAGATTTTGGGATCCCGTTTAATATAGATTTGCATACAAATTTTAGCTTTACAAAAAGCTAGTCGGTCACTAGCATGAACTTTTAAACAAAAAGACGGCTCTGAAGTTTAAACTTTAGGCGGAACGTTAAAGCGTTCAAATCGTTTAAATTTAATTAGATCTTTATTAGTTTTCCTTTGTGTAATTCCTCTTTTGAAGGAGCTGTATTTAAGCTGATGATAAATCTAACCATGTTGCAAACAAATAAATAATTGACTCGAAAGAACGAAATATTAATAAGTTTGTAAAACACTATTTTTTGTCAAAAGTGTTGGAAATCAATGATAATGAAGCTGTAAATATATTCTTAAAGCAACAGTATATGTTCAACAATTTAGTTTTGTCACTGGTCCAGGTTGGGGCAGAAAAAAAAACAGTTTTGTAGGGACACGCTGATAGGATATAAATGTTTCTATCTAGAATTTCCGCCGTGTAATGTCTTTTCTCGCGTTCGTAACACAGTATTGTTTCTATTTTAATGATGACAAATTCAGTGTATGACAGTGCTTATAATTGTGTCGCATGCAATAGAAGGTAAACACGTATGAATTCTATTGTCTGGCGGCGGCGGCAGCTGCGTTGGCGGCTACGTTGTCCCCCAACTTTAATGTAAAACTAAATGTTGCCCATAACTTTGTAAGTACTTGACCTTCATACTTAGAATATATCATCTGCATAAAAAAAGCCATCTCTGACATCAAGAATGATAGATCTTGTTATATTATTTATTGTTTTTCCCCTTTCGAATGACTTTAATATCGAACTTAATGTTGCCTATAACATTGAAATTCCTTGTCCTATTAACCTTAAACTTGGAATATATCATTTGCAAAAACACAGTCATCTCTGACAACAAGATTGATAACTCCGGTTTCAATAGTTTAACTTATGGGCTGTTTAAAATAGGCTGGTTTTGGTTTTCCTGTTACAAAAATGAACAACAAGCAGGTACTTCCATTTTCCTACTTTGTAGAGGTGTCTCATCATGCCATTTAAAGATTTGTGACTTTGCATCAAAATAGCACCATCCGTAAAAAAATATTCTAAAATAGTGGGGAAAAAAAGTCAGGAATGTGACAAAAAAGTGTAACACTTTTAAAAATCACATTTGTTCAGACCATAATTTTACAAAAAGCTTGAATAAAGACAAGTTTTAGTGTTGTTTTAGTAAAAGGTGCATTTCTTAGGCATCAACTAATGATAAAAGTAAGCATATTATACGTCGAGTAATCAAAATTTATGCTATTAAGTCAAGCTTGGTAGATAAGAAAATACCTCAAGAAAATCGATACATCTTTGCTCATAAATTTATAGGACTTTAAAGATTAATAGTTTAAAAGAAATGTTATGTGAATCATGAAGTTTAATGTTTCTAGATGCAATAATTATAATATTTTCATCTCTATTGAAATTATATTTGTCTGCAGCTCCCTTCTTAAACAAAATTTAGCTAAATTTGTAAGGACTGTGATATTTTGCACATATTGCAATATTCTGTCAATATATCCTTTACATGAATACAAGAGCATGTTTTTTTCCTAGAAGTCTATGTCATGTTTTGTTAAATTTTGACAAACAGGAATGGCCTAAGTGAAACATTTTTGAGTACACTGCACTTATGTGGTTGTCAGATATGTGACACACTTTCTTAAAAATATGTTTTTTTTTCTTTTTGCAATACCGCAAGTTCTAAAGCACTTATATTTGATGCTTCAACATGTATTTTAACAGAAATGCACTTTTAAATAATAAGAAACGTTCGTAATTGTATTTTAAGCACAAAAATTAAAATTCTTGTGAGTTATTTAATATTGGTCAATAAAGCTCCATAAAATTTTTATTCTGCCATATATGAGTATTACTTGATTGATTTTGATTACTGTAAAGACTGTACAAACATATGGAGCAACCAGTTTGAACTTTTTATGAACTTAAATTCTTTACATTTTTTTCACTTCACTTGCCATTTTTTAAAATAGCCCAAATGACAATTTCTCATCAACCAGTTGACCGATTTCAAAAATCTTTTCAGTTCTGTACTCAGTTTCAATAAGCAAAAAATTAAGAAAAAACAAGTTTGGAATTTTTATGAACTTTAATTTTTCAATTTTTTTTTCACTTTTCCAACCATTTTTTTTGAAACAGCCCTTATGCCCCTTTCAAATGACTTCATCGGTTGCGTCGCAGGAATTGCAGGCTAGGCGCTGTCGCCGTGACGGTGCGGGTTCGCTCCCAGCTAGAGGCACTATCATTTGAAATTCACAGTAGCGCTATTTGTGCAGTGTGGCGGCCGTAAAAAGTCTCCCCGTACATATAGTCAGTACTGTTATCAGTAAATTAACCCGTTACCGATGTCATGCAGTGATTGTTACGTATATCAGGGCTATCCGATCAACCTTTTTGGGGGTTGTCCCGGTTAGCTCAATTGGTTGCGTCGCAGGAATTGCAGGGCTAGGCGCTGTCGCCGTGACGGTGCGGGTTCGCTCCCAGCTAGAGGCACTATCATTCAATATGAAACATAATGTTGCCTTAAACTAAGAGTACTTCTTCTATTATCTTAATACTTGGAATATATCACCTGCACGAAAAAAGCCATCTGTGACAATAGGAAATGGTAACTCCAATTTCTTTATTGTAAGAGTTATATTCCTTTCAAATGGCTTTAATACGGAACTTTATGAAGGTTGAACCAAAGTATTTCCAATTCCCATAGGGCTCAAATTTCCAATATTCAATGCCCACTAAACATGATTCTTAATTCCTAGAAGACCATATACAATTGGTGTGATGATCTGCATTCCATATATTCAAAAACACACAGGGCGTTAACTTACCTGAAAATTACTAATCTCTAACCGAGGAAACCCTAATTTAAATCTCAAAATCGGAATCGCAAATACGGTGCAACAAATATACACCTGTTTCGTTGTTACGGCAAAAGTCCGTCTCTGCTAAACAAGATATAGAAAGGTGAAATATGCATATCAGGAATCGCCACATTCAGAAAAAACAGCCTCCCCACACAGTCAAGAAGAAGAGAGGGGGAGAGAGCATGGTTAATAAAATGATCAGTTTCAAAAAAGACACCACTAACAATAAACAAAAATGAGAACCCGAGGGGTTACCGCCTTGGAACGGTCAGTGGCAAATCAAATTGCCACTGGGGGTTTAAACCAGGTTCTAGGGTGCACCAACCTCACACTTGCCCTAAAAGGTTCTTGTATCACAAAACAAGTACAAGTTGTCTTGGTGAAATAACTCCAACCCACCCATCGGCTCAACAAGACGAACAAACAAGATATAGGGATGGAATTACTTTATTTTCTTTTTCTGACATCTTATCCTAGCAAACAAGAAGCCATCGGATGAAGAGAAAAAGTTACCATATATTAAAACGGACTTTTTGGACCACGAAAGAATACTGCGTTATTTTGGTGTAAGCAACATGTAAATGAAATTTCGAAGTGGCAATCCTCTTCATTCAGCAACAAGAATAGATGTAATATTACACAAGCTAGTGCTGGTCAAGTGCCGGTGCACGTGTTTGTTTTACAAGCTGACAAAGATTGCAATTACACGTACCACATACTGTCACTATGGTTTTGTTCGGTCTTAATTCAATTCTATTTTACCATTTCTTTACAAGTGCAATTTGATCAGCTCAAAGTGAAATTAACACAGGCATCACCATACGAGTAAATTTCTTACCGTCTCCTCACTGAATGTGACCTGATTTGCGGACCTAACTAGAACCACACTATATGGATGTTGGTTATTTATACTGACTACGTGTATAAGCTTCGCTTTTCTGCAAAGTGTACAAATATCGACTGTGGAAAGTTTTCTGGTACCGCTATGAGCTGGGACGCATTCATCATCAGTGTTAGCACATATTCATCCAGGTTTACGATACTCAAATAACTGCATTATTTCTACACGTCATGAATAAAATTATAAATTAAGTAAACAAGATACATGATTATCTACATTAATGTCTTTTTCCGGTAAACGTCTATTTATCAAGCAATCAAACATCAGTCTCTACATTATCTTTTTGCATGCGTCTTAGGAACAGGTGACATAGTCTAAATTATCCGTTCCGTCTGGTACGTAATCACTGTTAACCGGTGTTCAGACTAAAGAGCTCAAGTTTTGTCGATTATAATATGACGGTTATCGACAATTATCGACAATTATGGGTTAAAAACGAAAACGGTTGACACAGAAAAAAAACACAAATGCAAAACCACCATCAACAGGGTGGGTAATCAAACTGCACTTTACAATGCATTTTGAAAACAAAAGTCGTCCATTTTTTTATGTAAATTGGTAAGTTTTTTTTTTAATTTTACTCATTTTATAAAAAAAACTATTAAAACTGAGATATAGCTATGAACATGCTACAAATTTTCCGAATCTTTTGGTACCTTGATAGATTATTACCTCTTAGTTGAACACAAGTTACCTTGGACAAGGAAATTGAATCGGCGATAAATGAGCAAGAATTATAAAGTGCCGGAAATTTCGTTATTTTGTAAAATTTCATGTCCTTAGAATTTTTTGTCCAACATAGCATCCAACTAAATACCTTAAGATCCTTAGTTTTAGTGACTAGAGTATTTAATCTCAAATTGAAAACGCGGTATGAACCATCATTGGCAACATATCATGCACACAAAACATTGACTTTAACAAAGTACAAGAAAATCAGAGAACTTTTCCAAAGACTTGTGTGGAAAATAACAATGCAGACAATATATACTGTACTGGAGCACCCTTGCTGTATTTATTCTTAGACTAGTGTCTTCTTTTGTTTTTTTTTGTTTTTATGTGACGAGAACTGTTTTCTAAAACCGTATGGCCTCATCTGCTTTTATATATTTTCTTTAAATGCTCATTCAAAGCATCTTTAATTATTTTAATTTTGTCCTTTACGGTTTTAAATTCTTAAACAAGCAAAGCTTTTTGACTTTTAGTGAAAACGAATGAAATACATAAAGCATATTAGGAATGGTCACAGCCAGAAGAAAATGCCTACCCACACAGCTAAATAAAGCAGAGGAAGAGAGAGCATGGGTTATAAAGTGATCAATTGAAAATAGACACAATAACCAATGAAAGAAAATGATAACCTTAGGGGCAACCGCCTTGGAACTGTCAATGGCAAAACATTTTGCCAAAGGTGGTTTAAATAGGTTTTGAGTTGCGCCAACCTCACACTTGCCCCATCAGGCTCTCATATGAACGAACAATAACACATCTGAAAAGTTAACCGTATTGTATTTTCAGAAGCTACGACGGTCGGTAAGTTAACATTAAGGAAGTACAAAGATATAAAATTAAATTCAGCGAAAACATCAGTCATCATAATAAGGATAAAATATAATTTCAAGTAAAGGAAACTATCTAAAACATAAATGTGTTTGCTTCCTTATTAAAACACATAGTATATTAATAATTGAACAAAGACTTAGGGCATCCTTTGATATATTTTCACGTGATATTTATAACGATAAACTGACACTATGTACCTGTATAAAACCGATTCGAAACATTCATTCATATTGGAATTGTGAATCGAATATACGAAAAAGGATTTTAAGCAAAAAAAAACAAATGGTTATAATAAATGGTTGAAAAAACGTGTTTAATAGATGATAATTTACAATGTTTGTTAACGACAGCAACGTTAATGAATCTCTGTCTGCGGATGAACTGAACAGTATAGAGTTAACAATACTAAGGCCTACATTTACGTTCCTGGCAGTTCTAAGTATAACTGGGATAATTGGAAACAGTTTAGTGATCCACGTCAACAGAAAATCATTTAAATCGTCAACTTCAAGATATTTTATATTGTTCCTTGGTGTTTTGGACTTGATTTCATGTTGTGTTGCGATCCCTTTAGATGCTGCCGTTATCTCAAAACAATATATTTTCACGCAGGGATGGCTATGCAAAATTTCAAAATTTTGTAATATAGTAGGGATCCGTTCAGCGTCGTTTGTTCTATTATTTATTGCAATAGATCGCTTCAGAAAGGTTTGTAAACCGTTACGATGACAGATAACATTTAAAATTGCCAAACGATTGTCTCTATTGGCTCTAGTTCTTAGTGTATTGCTAGCCTTGCACGAACTTTTTATTTCCGGAAGTGCGTCTGTTCATATTTCAAAGTACAATATTAAGGGACATGTGTGTGGTTTAACCGTCAAAAACAGTGAAGTGCCATACATTTATGTTTTAGTGTTTGGATTATTGTTTATAATAGAATTAATTGTTATTTCAAGTTTGTACTGTTTAATCGGAAATGAAATCAGACAACAAACTAAAAAGATAAATCGCCTGACCAAAATCGGGTCACCTACAATACAAGATTTGACTACTTACAAGAGTGTTATTTCAGATGAATCGACAACCAACGAAAATGCTTGCAAGACGATAAATGACTTACGTAAAATGAATACTGTCGCAAAAGACAAAGGAGAGCAGGAAAAAATCAAGCCAAAACACGAAACAATATCACATGACACAAGCGATTTGAGTTCTTCTAATACACAATCAATAGAAATTCAATTAGAAAGAGAATATGGTCTTTACCGTAAACCAGGAATACCTTGCTTTGAATCTTATAAAATCAAGGAAAGTAAGAATGAAGTAGGGAACTTACAGGACGATTTTCATGCAAATGTTAGGGGTCTTGGTAAAGATCAAAGAGGAAATCAAACTAAAGGACGGTCAAACGAGACAGATTCTATGATTCATGAAATATCTAAGGAATATTCTTCAAAAGAAACAGATGAAACTTAACAGAAAGCCGTGTCACCAATCATCAATGACAAGAATCCAAGTAGTATAAACAGAACCCAACGCTGCCAAACCGTAACAACACAAAATCTGAAACAAGCGAAAACGAGAAAGATAACAATATTGATGTTCTCGATTACACTTGCGTCAGTTCTTTCCTTTGTTCCACATTTGTCTTTGGTTTTGATACGGAATATTTACGCCAATTTCGCTAGAAATTTATCTGATACCGAAAGGGCAGTTTACGTTCTTTTCAATAAATCTTTTTTCTTGAATTGTGTGGTGAATCCAATAATGTACATGGTTTTTGACACGAAATTTCGTCAGTCGGTCAAAGACATTTTTATACGTTTGTGCTTGCTAAAAAGGGGACAAGAAAGGATTGAACGAAACCAAGTGAAGAAGAACAGTAACTCTGCCTAGTTGTTAGTATTACATGTTCAGAGCTCCGTTTATAAAATGTCTATTTTATAAAATAAATCACAAGGACTCCATAATACATGTACCACACACTTTTTGTTTTTTGGAATTATTGTAAATATGTATTTTTCCGCTTAATATATCTTTTGCATGATTATTAAAAATAAATAAAAGTGACACTACTGCGTATATGACTGAGTCGAATCAGGACAGACCGGCAACAGAAACGTTCGTTATGGTAAATATTTCACAAAATTGCTGAGTCGTCCATACCTCAATTAAAATGAAGAAGGGCGAGCAGAAATGCCCTTTATGTTTTTTGGTTTCACAAAATGACTTGTTTACGAATAATCTTATGCAATCTATGTTCTTAAAATGGTTTAAATATTTAAATATGTGGATATGTGAATGAATGAAATTCATTTCTCCATATTTAAATAATAATATATAATTTGAATTTGATGCAACATGCTTTAATAAAAAGTGAACAGTGTTCTAGTAGCTGCAAACAGCATGCAATTGTCTTTAACAATAAAGAATTTCATGTTGCTGTAGGAGTTTTATTTTTATATCTGCGGTTAAAACACGATCTTCATAGATTTTGAAAACGCATTTTTGCTAACCTGTTGTACATAGTTGCTTTATTGTTACCAAAAAAAACTAACCACACATCATTTTTGGTAACAATCAATAAAAACTGTTATACATTGACTCCAAAACATTTTGATTGTGATTATTTTGATGATAGGTTAAACTTGATTGAGTATTTTCTTAACTTTTAGCGATTAGATTATATATGTATATTGATTTCATAAAGTTTGCATGTCTTTGTATTTTTGCATATCATTGCTGTTTCTAAGTTTTGTTACACCTGTGAATGAATGAAATTCATTTCTTCATATTTAAATAATAATTTATAATTTGAATTTGATGCAATAAAAAAATAATAAAAAATGAACAGTGTTCTAGTAGCTGCAAACAGCATGCAATTGTCTTTAACCTGTTGTACATAGTTGCTTTATTGTTACCAAAAAAACTAACCACACATCAGTTTTGGTAACAATCAATAAAAACTGTTTTACATTGACTCAAAAACATTTGGATTGTGATTGTTTTGATAGGTTAAACTTGATTGAGTATTTTCTTAACTTTTAGAGATTAGATTATATATGTATATTGATTTTATACATTTTGCATGTCTTTGTTTGTATTTTTGCATATAATTGTTGTTTCTAAGTTTTGTTACACCTTATCATTACTACTTAACAGGTTTATACTTATTGAGAGGGCCCCAAGGGAGATTAGTTTTTTTAACTAATTCGGCTACCCTTTATAAATAAATAAAGTCATTCCATATACGGATATACTTTAGCGAATGGTTCTCTGAATTATCTGAATTAGCAACGAACACATTTATCAAAGAGTCATGCATTATATTTACTATAAACTATTACTGGACTACTATTAATACGTACATCTATTCTAGCGCAAGAGAGGTAAGAGGGTTCATAAAAAGTAACTAAAATATATTTTGTGTAAAAATTCCTTTTTGTACAGAATGTTAAGACTGTTTTCTACGCAACTGAATATATCGTTATGGAAATCCATTGTGATAAGAATTGTTATTTTCACGCAAAATCTTTGAGTTATTGCAAGACGACCAAAACCTTTTTCAACTGCCCTTCTCTGCTTAAACTGGAAACTAATTTCTCTACGTTTTGTACTTATTTATAGGTACAAAGCAGTGTACAAGACTTATATTGATATAATTATTGCTACATAAATTTTATTTATACGTACATTTCATAACAATTGTTACAGTAATAGATGTTGTATTATTGTTCTTGTATCGCTGAGGACCAGGTTAATAAAGATATTTTATAAAATGTTACTTATTGGTCTTATTACTTTTTTCTTAACATATACCGGGTATACTTTCTACATACTTTGAGCATGAAATACAGTCATATATAGTTTCCGCAGTGTTCTCCCCTGTAAGTTTGCATGAATTGAAACTTGCATGTTTAACCTTGAAGACATGACGCGCAACTAAAAAAAAACGCCATCCCAAAACGATGACAGAAAACAGATGTAAGTCCATGGACACTGATGTTTTTTTCATCGGCCTTAATCAGACCAAGCAAACAGTACTGTGAACGTTTAATGTTACAAAATTTGCGTCTATCGTGCGTCCGTCTATCGTGTATCGTGCGTCCATCTTTCGTCTATATTGCGTTTCGTTTGTAATCTGAAACGTTCGAAGTACTGTAGAAATTATTTAAACAGATAAAGCTATTATTTAAAAGTCTTAATTATATTTCTCTAACACAGTTCTATTAAAATGTATAACGCACTGAACTCTTGCATAATTATGTATTAATTAATTGCATATGTACGGCAATATTTCTAACATTATAAACTTCAAAGTGGGATAAGAATTTTTCTTAATCGAGGATTTCCATAAGGTGTTAAGGTTTTAGAACTGTAAAATGCACTTTTGCAGATTGGGATTTTGTTGTTTTCATTTCCAAGTACATCCATTAAGACATCTAAACAAGAGTTTTAAAAAACATTTACCGTGCGTAACTCGGGAAATTCAGTATTTTAGAAGGGGACCCTCTGTTTCGAAAAATGGGCTTAAAATCAAACATACTAGAAGCTAAATTCATCTCTATTTCTTTCAAACCTTGTAAAATTTTGTAAAATAAAAGCTAATTGTTAAAGGACATCATACCTGAATAGGAAAAAACGAGCATTATGTTTAGAATTTATTTCCAACACTTTATTAATTGACTTTTTTAAGTGCACCGCAGCTTCGGAAATGCACATATTTCTGAGCTGCAAAATTAAGCAAGTTTTTTATCTGTGATTTTTGTGCATGTTTAATGCACTAAAATAATTATGTTATACTTAAAAATTATCTGCAATGTGTAAAGAATCAAACGGTAAAAAACAAAGCACTTCGACGTCTCGTTTTCATTTTATTGGCCTACAATATAGGTACCTAAGGCCCAGACCATACGGTTAAAAACCACAAAAACCAAAGGGTCATTTTTGATAACCCTTGAAAAAAAAATTAAAACAAGAAATACGCAAGCAATCAGCTATGCTGGTTAAAATTTAACTTCAAAAAAAGTAATTTTGGCAACCGTAACCATAGCAACCAAAGCATTCTTTTATAGCGAAAAATCATCGTGCAAACACATAAAATTACTTTTATTGAAGACAAGTATCAGAAAAATACTGTTCAAATATATATACAATAAAATAGCAACATTTTCCTAAATGAAAGTACAGATTCCACAATCATTTTAGTTTCATATCGTGATTCTGTTGCTGTATTATAAAAGAGTCAGTATCTTGTAATAATATTATTACAATATTTCAGTTTTCATGGCTACTAAATGAAGATGAAGAATAATAACAATTATTTCCGAATATTAAAACAATTGATTATACCATTTTTCCCAAAAAAAATAACTCACAATAATTAAAATAAAGAAGAAGAAAACGGAAACAAAGTTCCTATGTTGAGGATTGAACCGGGTCCGTCAAAATGAAAGACCTGATCGTTACCATTGAGCCACAGAGGACTAATCAAAACTAAGTCAATTTCATATAACCTGTATTCATTGCTGAGTGTTGTTCGTCTACAGTCTTATTTTGAGTATTTGTTATGAAAATATTTATTTACATTACATCAATTTCACATCCGCATTTTTAATTATTTGATTTAGTTATAAATGACGTCATAATCGCGGGAAACACCCAAAAGTAGTCTCCAGTTACGAAAATAGTATCAACCGGAAACGTACTAATCGGCGTTCGGAAAAAACGAATAAAAACGGCATAAGTCGATGTTTGGCGGAAATATTACAGTTCTAAAACCTTAACTCTTACTTCACTTTCAAGTTTATACAATCATGCCGTATTTTGTGGGTGTTTTTGTGCACAATTAAAAAATATCACTTTGATGCACAACCAAATAAAGAAAAACCGAAACAATTTTATTAAGTCATTTAGTCTTAATCTTTTTATTCGATTATAAGTTATAATGATATGTTTTAACTATTTTATTAACATTAATGAAATTAAAAAAACTCGTACGTGTATTTATTTCTCCATTTCCATTAAATGTCGTGCATTTATAACATACATGTATGTAGTATTTTCCTGTTACCGTTATAACACAATGCCTGTTTGTAGGCCTATTCTGTTTTTGCACAGATGTCTTTTCTAGCAGTTACATTTGCACTCATTTTGTAAAGGTCGCTAGAGGGTGTCTGTTTCCATTTTAACAAACGGCACAATTATTCCGGCAAATGGCGAGTGCTTCAGGATGCATCATTTCAACTTTTTCCGACAATGCAGAATTTATAACATATATACGATAAACGTTCCCACTGGATTCCTCTTGGCACTAATATCACAAATCAAAATAATTTATCTGTTGTGTCTGCTGCGTGATTAATTACGATTAAAAATACAGCTTTTTTGTATAGCAGTTTGCACTCGATGCGGCTGTTTCGAAAAATAAAACTGGTTGACCCTAGAGGAAACATTGACCTGTATATTCTAATTAATTATTTTGGATTTATATGAGTGGAAAGTGCTTTATTTTGACACCCGGATTGGACAACATAGCAGGTACCACATTTTATTACTTTTCTAACACAATTCTTTTTTTTTTCAACAATATTCTGTCGTAATTATCAATACTCATCTGTTTATAACAATATAATAACAGTATTTTTGAAAATTGTTTAAAAAACGATAATTTTATTTTCACATCTCATCATTAGTAAAACTGTATTGTGTGCAAGAATGCATTACCTTAAAATGCGTTGAGCCGTTTTTTAAATCAATTATTTATTCATAACATTGTTTTAACACTCTTTTATCTACGTTTCGGCATAAAGCCTTTTTCAAGATCATTTATAGAATATTAGAGTATTTCCTGTCTGTGCTGTAAAACAATGAAATAAATGTAGAAATTTTCTATAAATGATCTTGAAAATGGCTTGATGCCGAAACGTAGATAAAAGAGTGTAATGTTATTTAATTTCATCCCTGATAGTATGCATTTAAACGTTATAATTATTTATTCAATCTTCAGCCATGTTGCAGTTTCAATTTTATTTTTATTTCCTCCGGTTATATATGGAAATTACATTTCCAGCACTCAGAAACGATGTCCTCGATAAAATTCACATCAATCCGCTAAATTCACCGCATCGCTAATGAAATCGCAACAATATGAGTTTTATAGTAAAATTTATAAGGCAAAAAAGCGTTGCAATTATGTTTAGTCCGACACTTGCATGGAAAGAGCCTGAAATATTTGTTATCTCGGCTGCTTTAGACGAATACTCGTCATGGAAGTCACCGACTATCAGGTCTCGGTACTTTGCTCCAAATATCGCTAGTGCAAGAACAGATGCCAAACCTAAAACGGGAAGACTATTAATTAAATAAATGTTGTTTGTGTGTTCTGATCAAGTCCATCAATATTTGCGTTTAAAAAGAGGGAAAATTTGAAAGACATCGAACAAAGCAAAAATGAAAGTAATGCGGGCAGTTAATGAGAATTTCTACAAACGCTTACGAGTTCTTTTATTAATAAATCTTACCAACATTTTTTTAAAGAAAAAGAAACACGTAAATTACATGTAATGAAATACAAGTTATTAGAAATTACAAGGTATCAAATAGTTTGATTTTGACAAACTATAATGGCTGTTTTCTGATGACATTAATAATCAGTGATGGGCAATTTATAAGTCTCCATTAAAATTATTACTATACTTAGGCACTATGACATAACTATAAGTAAGACGAGATTAAGGTTTTACAGTGATAAGAACATAAAATAAAAATAAAACATACTAAAATTATGTTACTATTTCTGGTGAAATTAATCATTCACTCATTTTAAAAGATAATTTTATCGCCTTTAAGAAGTTATTTGGATTGTTCATTATGCATTGAAATAAATGATTAAATGTTTATATTGTAGCTCGTCTTTCTTTTAACATCTTTTTTTATAAACAATAAAATAACATACACATTAATCATAAATGATATTGCCTCTTCCTGGGAGTGAACCCGCACCGTCACGGCAACATCGCCTAGCCTTGCAATTCCGACAACGCAACCGACTTAGATAGCCGGGACTCCCCCAAAAAGGTACATTTAATATTCTTTATCATCACTTCATAACACCGGTGACAAGATATTTTAATGATAACAAGACTAAGCTGATTTTAGCCGAAGAGTAAGTCCTCAGTTACAAAAAGATAACATTTGTGTTCGTGTACCCTAAATCTTAGTTTAAAATCCATCCCCCGACCAGTGGCAAAATGTTTTTCCACAGTGACATCCGAATGCGTCACAGAGACTGAAAGACTAAATCATTACTGATTTTTGCCTTTAAATTACTTATAAAGTCTCTCTTGTAAATGATTAAGGCCCACACGGGAATCGAACATGTAAAGTGACAGCGCCTGGCCATGTAAATCCGAGCACGCTACCGTCTGCGCTAGACGGGACAACCTCAAACAGGTTGCGCTCCTAACCCTGATAAATGTGACCATCATTTCTGTTATCTGCAAACTAGTTTTTACTAAAATCCTATATGGAAACCCATATCATTACTATTCCACATTTAATCTATACTCTTCATAAGGGATAGTCAAATTTTAACTGTATTCCTGACCAATATCAATATAAATATAAAACCTCATATTAAGTAGAAAATAGATAACAATATAGTTGTATGTTACATATCCAGATGAAGATTATATCATATCTATCGTAAAATGGACCCTTTATATCGCCAAGTCAAACTGCGCCGGTCGAGGTTATTCTTGAACTGCATTGACGGTCAATAGAATGACCCCTATCTATCTTCTATCTTCCATTTAGGTCAAACCCCTCGCGGGGACGTAGACATTTGCGCGTCGAAGACCGAGACTGTTAGTAGAACAAAGATTAAAAGTTAAAAAGGGATATACAGGGGTGTTATGCTAAAAGGATAAAAGAAAGAGTATGCAGAGCTATGGTGATTGGTGTTCAATACAGCAGATAGCTGCATTGAACTGCTCAATGGTCGGGAGTGAGGGGATATCAGGGGGAAGGGCATTCCGGTACGTAACTGTTCTTGGGAAGTAAGAACACTTATAGTAATCTGTGGTTGCTGTTATTAACCTGTAGGACCTTGGGTGGGCATGACGAGAGTGACGGGAAAGGTGAGTTGATATGCCTTCAGTAGGAATAGCAACCAGCTCATTTCGAATTTTATACATGAGGGACAAACAGGTTATCTATACGTCTTAGATGAAGCCGTCGGAGATTTAATTATTTCATCATGTCTGTAACACTGGAAGTGCGGCTGTAATCATGTTCGATCCATCGAGCCGCTCTTCTTTGAACATTTTCAATTTGATCAATTAGGGTTTTGGTGTAGGGTGACCAGATTTCGGAGCCATATTTAAGTTGGGGTCTCACAAGCGTCTGGTAAGCCATTGACTAAAGGGGTTCAGATTTGACCTTTATGTTTCGACGTAAGAAACCAAGGGTTTGGTTTGCCTTTTTGGTTGTTCTATTTACGTGAACATCCCAGGACAGATCGTTTGATATGTCCGCTTCAAGGTATTTGGCAGAGCTAACAGACTCTAGAAGGACCCCATGGAGACAGTATTTGGTAGGTATGTGATGTTTCCTTCTAGTGACATTGATCATCTGATATTTTGAAGGGTTAAATTTCATGTCCCAATCTAATTTTCAAGGGTCCTTAGATCATGTTGAAGAGTCTCTGATTGGCTTGTTGAGGTGAGAGATAGGTATATTGCAGTATCATCTGCGACAAGACGAACTTTAGAATTTATATTTAGAGCTAGATCATTGATATAGGCCAGGATGAGGAGCGGACCAAGCACAGAACCCTGGGGTACATCAGATGACACAGTTATAGGTTCTGAGCAAGTGTCATTTAGTATTAATGGCTGGACACGATTATCTAGGAAACTTCTTATCAATTTAAGGGTTTGACCTCTTATTCCATAATTATGCATTTTCAGTAGGACTTTCCCATGACTAACCTTATCAAATGCCTTTCTGAAGTCAAGGAGGATCAGGTCTACCTGCTGTTAGTTAATGACCTTACAGAGGTGACAAGGTCATTAACAAACATGACAAGCTGAGTTATACATGATCTCTTTTCTCGAAATCCATGTTGTAAGATATTTTGCTTTGTGAAGTGTTTAATAATAGAGGAGAGGAAAATGGGTTTCAATGTTTTACAAAGAACACATGTAAGTGATATAGGTCTATAATTAGCTGGAGATGAACTATCACCCTTTTTGAAAATGGGGGCGACATCTTCTGGGAGGGCAATGAGCCCTCATTCAGTGATTTTTGGAGGATGACCTCAAGAATTTGGGATAATTCTTTTGACAGCATTTTTAATACAAGAGGCTTGATCTGGTCAGGTCCAATTGCTTTTTAAGGGTTTAGGTTTGAAAGGAGTATCTCTATGCCCTTTGAACTTACTTTTATGTCGGGCATTTTAGGGATAGATTGACCTGTTTGAGATTGGTTACTATCCCTGAGGTCTTGGATTTTCATTGTGCAGAGAGGGGCAAGGCTTACTGGTGACTTTGGGCTAAAAACAGATTGGAATTGCTGTTTAAGTACGGATGCTTTTGCTGTATCATCATGTTGGAACTTATTTTGGGATTTCAGGGGTGGGAGGGTAGTAGAATCTTGTTTGGAATGCTAAAGGAGGGAAAAGAACTTCTAAGTATTTATTTTGTTTGATGCGGAGGCTTCTGTAGTGTTTAAATTGAGAATTTCTTCAAGGTATTTTTATGGGCTTCTTTAACTTTTTTACGCACTAAGTGTTTTAGATCTAAGAATATCTATATTGGAGTTAAGAGTTTTCCTAGATTTCTTAAAGGCACGATTTCTTCTTCTGATAATTCGCTTTAAGGTTTGGTTGACCCAGGGAATTTGATCTCTGGTTGATGACCATTTAAATGGTATGAATTTGTCTTCTAAATTATTAAGGGTCGAAACTAAGTCATCCCATAATTGTTCTTTGTTGAATTTGGAATATTTGCCCTCATTAAGCAAAACCTGATGGTAGTTTATTACTGACTGTTTAAATGCCTCCCAATTGGCTTTCTTATAAAGTGAAATTTTACGAGGCTTTTGGTAGCATACTTTTGCAGATGTATTTACTCTGACTTCAACAGTATTATGGTCACTGGTACCTGGTAATATGTTAATCTTATTTACCAGTGTGAAGAGTTAAAAAGAGATCTAAGATGTTATTTTCTCTGGTGGATAGGTTAACCGTTTGCGTTAAGTTCGCATCATTGAATGAGTCAATAATTTCATTATAAAAGGATTGATGTCTACAGTCAGAGGATGGAGTCATTGTGTCCCAATCCATTTTAGGGAAATTTAAGTACCCTGTCACCCAAATGTTGAAATATTTTAGTTACCTTCCTAAGTGATTTTTGAAATTCATTAAAACTATTAACGTCATAGTTTGAAATAGGCTCCAATAGCCAGAGACTTATTTCCAACAATGTCTAATTTGATCCAAAGATCTTCACAATCTGATTTTAACTCAGGCATCTCTTGGACAATTATGCATTCCTGTACTACAACGAAGATGCCTCCGCCTGCCCTCGATGTTCTTTCCCTGCGAAAAACGGAATAGCCAAGATTTGGGTAAAGTATTTCACTGGTATGGTGTTTTGGTTTGAGCCAAGACTCATTACCAATGATAACTTCCATACACTAATACCATCTCCAAGTCAATCATACAGAGATTCGTTAATATTTTGTCAATCAGCATGAAACCATATCGAACACATGTCGCACTGGACCCCTTTTTGGGTCCATGTGACTGGGTTTTGGCAATTGCCACATGGGAAGACTGTGGAATCCCCTTCTAGATATACATCCGTCTGGATAGGGCCTGGGTTACTTTCTACATCAAGGGAGATGGCAAGGAGTAACAAGCTTAAGAATGCCATACACTTGTACACATCTTTACCTTTGTCATTTTTCTTCTGAAAAACAAAAGTTTTCTCCAAGTTTGGATCATTATAAGGAGCTGTAGCTTAGTGGTGAATCTGCTTACATGTTTCATCGTATAGCTAGAGCCTTGTAGTATACACAGGGTATATACAAGCGCAATTAAAGCAATTGAAATTCCTTTAAACATATCGTTGATACCAGTAGAATTTGAGGAGGACACATGTTAACATTAGAGAGTATCTAAGGGTAAGTAACTACGTAAGTGTTTACAACTTCCGGTTTGTAGAAACACAAAGAAAATTTCCAAACTGTTTTAATACGCGGTTTTACCACTGTTCCTGAATGGGAATACGAAAGGTATCCTTTCATGTATGAAACAGAGTATTTTCACCTAGCTTACTGCATCAGAATGGGAAAATTTTAGACCCCTGTATTGAACAATCAACGCATAGCTTTCATAGACTAACTTTAAGCAACCTGATTGAATTTGGATGGAGAAGAACTCAAAGCAAAAGTAAAGACATAGCTATCTCCATTGATTTTGTTGTAAAATCTTTGCGATTTGTCTTTTTTTGTTTTTTTCCCATCAGAATATTATAAGTTTTCGGTTGTAGTCAGTCTTTATGACCTCTCTCTTCATCTCCTACCTATAGACATATCTACCTATCTATCTTTAGTGTATATGGTTAGCGAAATGAAAACAATACCTCCGAAAGCTTCCAAGTACACTGATATGATCATCGCTGTCCTTCCGCAATCAGTGATGACAGAATTGGCCACTGTATCAAGGAAAATCGAAATAACAAAAAGTATGCTAATTGCCTGTGTTGTGATCAGCCAACCTGGAACTAAAATATTAATGCCTTAAAATGCCTTTACCATAACAGCTCAGTTTTATTGAAATAAACTGAATTAATGTTCCAGTCCCACAGTTTTTATGTTCTGTCAGACATTAAAATTTGGCATTAGTGATAATTATGATTGCTTATTGTATGACATTTGTGAGAATAACATTCGACGATGTCAGATCATGCTAATTACACAATAAATAACAGTCGGTAATCTATTGCGGAAAAAAATCAAAATCACTGTCAAATGTCTGTTCTTTTATCATTATGACTGCACAAGACCCATAACAAAACCAATATGAATTCACTGTTTTAATGACAATTTTATTAATGAACAAAATATCTAAAGTTCTAGATTTTACAATTACTAATTTACCGGCATGAAGAGATGAGGTGCCGACTGGCAATCTTCAATCAGTCTACAATAGTGACCTGGCTGGTAAAAGCAACCAAGGTTGTTTTGTTTTGAATAAAAAACAACATGAATATTTCAAAACATTGCGGCAGACAACTCTCTCAACTCTCGTGTTCATCCGGTCTGAATATAGGTTTATATCTAAACAAGTTTTCTTCTTGGCACATTTAATCCATAACTTTCGGATGCAATAGTCAATGTTATATTCTGAAGTTTTTGCTTGATCCTTTTTGCAAGCCAACGCTTAATACACTTGCTCAAATCAACAGTTATCCCTTAAAATCCGCTGTGTATTTAGGTTACTTCTTTCTGCTGACATCCGCGTTTCTGCTGACATCCGAGTTGTTGTACTAGAGAGTATGACTTCAACAATTTTTATCACACACGCTATTACCAACAGCGGCAACTTTGACTTCTATGCCGCTCTGGGTAACTTCAGATTTTAATTTCAAATTATAAAATGCTGAAATTTTGGAGAAAATAATCCTAATATTTAAGTAAAGATAATCTGTTCTTTCAAAATGGCGAACAAGAAAACTGGCTAAGAAAGAAATAAGCTCGTGTATGCCTTGCTGCATCATTTTAATCAATTTTGTCCATTTTCATATTCGCTATGTGAAAGTCCTATTAGCCCTATTTCCTATTGGCCCTGTTTTCAAGAATTATTGTTTTTCAGTTCTTGATACAGTTCGAGCTTAATTTACAATACAACGTCTAACTCGTTAAAGTTAACATTATTTGAGAGATGGATAACTTAAATCAATAATCAGATTAATTAATGTACCATTTTGGAGTTATGTCGGGATCATTTTTATACTAAGTCAGTATTTCATAGAAATTTGGGTCATTTTCTTAAGAAAGAGTACCGTTATGCTATCACGAATGGCATGGATGGTCTTCGTCCTAACTGATGTAAGTAGATAACGACCCTCGGTTACGTTCTTAAAAAAGTTGTACAATTACTATGTTAAAATCTTAACAGTGATAATAATTAGACCTGTGTAATAAAATTATGACAAGGGATTCACAGTATTATCACCTCCAATTTTATTATTACGGGGTTATAATATAAGTATTTTGCATTTGAATGAGGTGAAGATGGAGACATTTGGACCAAGAGCGAACTATTTTGGCTGGAATGAGGCTCTGCCGAGTTCCCGACAAAACAGTTTACCCGAGGTGACATATTTTTCTATCTTAATCGAATGTCTCATCCAAGACTTTTTTTATATCTTTATTGTTCATAATATTTTTGTACATGTATACCATCTTAATTTTGTTTCAAATCTCTAAAACGTTGTCTTTAACATACATTATTTTCTAAATAACGTCACTCACTTAAACACATGACGTCAAATACCGGATGACCTGCCGTCACGAATGTTAGCACGCGACTCATTTACATGGGGGTGTACATGTAGCATCGAAATTTCCTATACCGGGGAAACACCGGATGACCTGAACTAGTATGCAAGAATTTTCATTTTTATACTTCTCTTAATGTATAAAAATGATAATTCAATGAAAACCAGTTTATATGTTATTTTCAATAGATGTACGCTCATTTCTCTTCGGGGCCACCAGGCGTCATCACTAATGTTTCTACTGTAGACTCAGCAGCAACAAAACATTAAAAAATAACAATAAAACATGGCAGCGATTTATATAAAAGAACATTAGTAAAATTTTAGGTTGGTATCAATTCGGCGTGGGTGTATTATTTTCTAAGGAGTATCAAACTCTTATATAAAGGGCCATTCTATATTAAATAAAACTTGGGGTCATTATTTGGGGGTTCAGCTTACAACATTACACCGGCGCCTTGTGCACACGCAACGCGTCAAGATAAGTTATGAATGAATTTACAAAATTTGGATACGCCTGTTTTGAACTTACGAAAAATACATTAACAAAAATGAGACTTACTATTCTAAAAGAATTGTTTTAAGGATTGAATCATTTTTTATGGTTTTAATTTGAATATGGAAAACAGTTGGGTTATTGTCTGTGAATCCAACTGTTTTTCATACCCAAATGAAAACCATCAAATATCGATTAAATCCATATATTTACACACATACATACTCTCATTAATACAGAAATTATTATAAGAATTCGTGATATTATGGTTTTTTCGAATGACTGTTGGAACAGCAACGTTGATGGCGTGAATGACAGCGCGTTTTTCGTACCTATTCGTGGCAAAACGTGCGTGCTCGGCGACGTCACACGTCAAAATATTGTGGAACGTCGAATAAATTATGAACGGTTCTATTGTAGCCACGACTTTTAAAGTAATACGTCACACTGTTTTCCATAAGATATTATGATTCGTTAGATGAATAAGACTTCAATAAGAGGACGAAGTTGAAGTGTAAATATTTGGTTTTGAAAGCGTTGTGTCGGCTTAGTATTTTCTTTTGCCTCTTCCGGACAGTTATTACATATGTAGTAACAATTATAATCACAAGTGCCAAGATGACAAGTGCACGAAGCAACGAACAATGTCATTGTCGTCTAAAAATGCAGAAAGCCTTATGAACGTTTTGAATCACTGTCAACACAATTCGAAATCTCCGTCAAAATATTTCAGCTTCTAGATTGAAATGATATTTTGATCAAGCAATAACTGAAAAATATCCGCACCATATATAATCTTTTATAGTACCTATATCGCAATTAAAAAGATTACCGAGACCTTAATGCTATTCTATCGATAATTAAAAAGAAAAAAAACAAAATCGTTTAAAATTTACATATGTTCTTAAGACCTAATGGTTGGGCTGCTCTATGCAATATTTGCGACTATAATAAACGTCAGGAGTCTAAGGCTCTCGTGTAGTTATTCACAGTAGGACGATTAGCATGAAGATGCAGGTAACTCTTTTTTCTCCCCTATTTCAACATTTCCATTTGTGTTAAATATCTGAGCATGCTTGGTCACTATAGAAGCAGACGGAACGCAAAAAAACCTTATTTGTTCTGTTGGGACTCTTATTTGACGTTCTGAGGTATTGTTCGGCGAAAGGACAAACCACGTTATCGGAGGAACAAATACGCAAATTAGGATGTCACAACGTCAAATTTAATGTAGATGGACACTTTGCTTATTTTTGACGTCAAAAATTAAATATTGAATTTGGCGGAATAATGTGTTAGGATCGCTTTATTGGAATATGCAAAATATTCCCACATAAGTTGCTTCGTCGCATGCATGACTCATATTTATTCATGTTGTGGCTTGTTTGTACTATTTGTAAGACAAACAAACGCACCAATACGAAGTTAAAACTCCCGTAGCCAACAGATCGAGCTTCTAGGTTCTATAACAAAATTTCCATATAGATCGTCATAAACTCTTAAACACCTGCACATAAATTTTTTGCCAGTGGTTTCAAAAACCTTTGCGCAATTTCTAAATACATGTTCTTTTAAAGTTGTAAGACAAGATGTGAAGAGTACCAATAATTTAGTAGTTGTTTAAGAATTTGAATTTGGCAATACATCTTGCTTATATGGTGTTTTGTGCATTTTAGGCAGCCAATACATAGTAGGAATTGTATTTTGTTTTGGTTCAACACTGATTATTAATTTTGCAATTTGTTGAGTGTGTCCATCAGTAAGCAAGCATAAGTACAATGAAGCTCTTAAGTTTGAATAGTAATTAAGTGTATATGTTACTATTTTTATATTATTTGGAGCCTTATCAGCAGGTGCTAAAACAAATCTGTTGAGTCTGAATCTTGAATCTAGAACCTGGTTTAAACCTCTAGTGGCAATTTGTTTTGACACTTTCCCGTTCCAAGGCAGTAACTCAAATTGTTCTCTATGTCGTAAATTGTTTATGGCGTCTTATTTAAATCGACATACTTAAAACAACATGCTTTCTTTTTCTCTCTTTTTCTTTCGCTGCGTGGGGAGGCTGTGTTTTGTGAGTGATGCGATTCCTGATATGCATATTTCACTTTTCTGAAATATCCGCACGACATGTATTAAAGTCGATGTTCGATGGAATTCTATATTTCTGACTAGAAAACAAATTACTGATTCTGTAGTCTGAAATAACATTAACACTTAACAAAAAAGGAACTTTACAAGGGGCACTGGTGGCTATAACGTCACCTTGGAACAATAGTGTGTACATATGCATATGTAGTTTCAAACTTGGAAGCAAAAGCTGTGAGTTTGTAACAGCGTCGGTAACGGGTTTCATAAAGTGAATGTTAAATTTGAGGACAAAAGATAAAGGGGTCGATTTCAAAAATCACAAAAAATGAAGAGATAATATAGGGACTTTTTGAGTATCAGTCTGAATTTCAATGTTCGTGAAGTTAATAACGCGTGTGACCACCGTTAGCTCTTATAGAGGTGTCTATTCTGCTCCTCATGAAATTTGTAAGACGGAAAATGAAATTATTGGGTATGTTCTGCCATTTTTCAAGGAGAGTATGTCTCGTTGACATTATTGGTTTGATGATTTACGCGTTACAGACGTTCAAGCTCGTCCCTTATGTGTTCCATGGGATTTTGTACGCGCGATATCGCCGGTCACGCCAATACGTTGACGCCGTTCCGAGCCAAAATAAACTGTGTCGTAACACGAGCTGTGTGAGGCATCGCGCTGTCATGCTGCAGAATAACTACCGGATCTCGATTTTGCATAAATGGGAGGAGATTGTTCCTAAGGATGTTTACATATACTACTGCATTAAGGTTGCGAGAAACGATGACCAAATCTGTTCTTGGTAAATTCAGCCTGACCATACCACGACGCTGCCTCCGCGAAAACTGTGTCGTTCATGCACATATTGAGCTCTCTCGTTCCGTCGCCTGTCGCTCTGTCCCTACCGTCAGCAAAGCTACCCCTTAGCGTGACTCGTCGGCAAAAGACTCGTTTCGCCATAGGGCCCGGGTGCAGTGCCTGTAAAGTCGTGCGAATGCTAAGCGGGTGGCTCTGTGACGCGCTGTTAGAATGTGTCCTGTATAAGATCGACGTGAACAAATAAGTGCTCTATCTTGGCGAAGACGATTACCTATCGTCTGAGTCGAGATCCCCAGCCGTCGTGCAGTTACTTTTGCTGGGGTAAAACGATTACGTATTTTTTAACGTAATGAAGCGGTCGTTTGTTCGTGACGTTGCTCGGGGCCTACCAGATCTCGGCCTATCAGTAACTGACACAGTAGTTGCATACCGAGTTTTCAGGTTGTAAATTGTTTGCCTAGAGCACATATAATGAAGAGCAACGTCATTGACAGACGTACCAACTCCGATGCACTGTACAATTGCACAAAACGTTGTGTCGGTGTTCTCCCTATAGTCAAGCCAATAATTACATATCGGTAACGTTCACGTAAAGTCACCGTTTACCCTCTAGTGGCTGAGTGGCCTAGACCGCACGGTTGTTAAATTTGTCTTTTGTTTAAGTCGAGGGTCCATATGCCATTTATCAGACTTTAAAGAAGAACAACTTAGATTCTTGTTGTTTTGTCTATTTATTTCGATATTACGTATTATGGTTTCGGATGAGAATATTTTATTTAATACTAGTATACAGAACGGCGTTGGAATTAACTTATCGGCAAATAGCATAGTAAAGTGATTACGTAAATGTGTTAACGTAATGAAACGGTCGTCTCTTCGATAAGTCGCTCGGGGCCAACCTGGTCTCGGCATATCCGTAACTGACCTAGTGGTTCCACACCGAGTTGTCAGGTTGTGATTGTTTGCCTAAAGCACACAAAATGACAGACGTGTCGGCTGTTATTATAAGGAAAGCCTGAATTCTGTTATTTTCAGATAGCCGTGACAGACATATCCAACTTTGCTCATCATCGGTTAGCAAAAATCGATTACGAATTTCTCAATAGATTATGAAGGAACAATTCAGTTTTTTCTTTACTACATTTATATTTCTTAAACAGTCGAAAAAACCCATCGTACATATTAAAGATAAATTTCTGTCAATTAAGATGGTTATTTTTATTTTAATTTATCTTAATGATAATTTGGTCCTTTTTGACTTTGAATACAGCCACCCTATTTTCCCTTTTATTTACATAGAAACTGTAGAGAAAGTGGGATTTTTTCGCTTATCCTTACGTATTCTATTGTTAATATCTTTTATCCAAATTATAAGTTTTAAAAAAAACCCAGGTTACATAATTTGCAAACAATATTAAGCTATTGTTTAAACTAATTTTTATTAAATTAAATTTAAAACATTTTGGTCCTTTTTAGCTTTTTCTAACACGACTATCGAATATTTTAAGTGAAAATTTAAGTCTCCGTAAATTTGCGAACATTCCCGATATTTTAAGATCATTGACGGAAGATTGTTTAATTCGGCAGTCAAGTGCAGAAAACAATATAGAGTCTTAGTAGTTTGATTTGTAGAAGTTGGAGTATTGTTTTGAAATTTTGTGATATTACTTTGAATTAAGTAGAAACACTTAATTTTGGCGAATCCGTCAATATTTTACAAATTTCATAGGCGGAAACAAATACGTTCTAAATTATTTATGGCATTTAGAAATAGGTGTATGTCTTTTCGATAAAGTTGTGAATTAAAATCCGATTAATACAATGAACCCAGACGAAAGTCTAAAAATGTGATAATTGTAACAAATTACAATGAACCCCAGGTAAATCAGCAGGTATGAAATATGTGACATTTTGTGTATTAACAATATTTCACATTGAGTCACAAAAAATTGTCAATCATAAGAAAATGCATAAAGAAATTAAAATCGTCATTATATAGTCTCATCTATATACAAGCCTATCTAAAACAAAAACCACATATATATTAAGATAACTTAAATAAATGTTACAAGTTTAATTATTAAGTTAAATGCTTTCTATTTACACATTTAGAAGTTAAAATGTAAATCTTATCCAAAAATTTATATCGTAAAATGCAGTCGGAAAATTGAAATTGTTAAGTTTAGGGCATATTTCTAAACATATTTGAAACATAAGCACGTAATGATGTACTCAATTGGAATTAAAGTTAGAACAAATAAAAACTATCGTAATCTCTTCAACGTGTATCAAGAATACATTGTAAGTTTTTTTTCAGTAAAATATAATAATTCAATAAACTGTTATTCTTTAATTATTTTGACAAACAAGAGCGCAACAATTGGAACGAATTCGGGATTTAATTAACTGATCGAAAAAATGGATCATAAATTTTATTGTACACCTCCCAATAAATGACGCGTTGTAAAATCAAAGTTATGACAGATCAATAATAAATGTGTTTTATGGCTTATTCCCTGTACCGTGTATAACAAGGTAAATGGTTTCTGTAAACTATGAACCTAGCGAATGCATCGATTCAGTGAATTTTAAAGTGTACCGATTTGTTTTTCGGTGTAATACTATATAGAAATCGAGAAAAGGCTACACAATTCTGCCGCTTTTTTATTATTACTGAATGTGTAAATTCTTTAATGTATTAAGTTTACACACCGTTCCACCAGTTTTACACATATAAAAATTGCTTTCCTACAAAATAAATTTCTTCACTAGTGCAATAATAAGGTTGAAATGGAACAGGCAGAAGTTAAATATCGCGGGGCTTAGGATTGTTAAATAAATAAAATAATCGTACGTCAATGTGCCCAAATCCAAATTAAAGAACTCGGCACTAAGTTGCACAGAACTGATAAAAACGAAGACATTGTAGAACGTATATTAATACGGTCGACTCAAGCCTGTGTGTAACGCTTGTAATATAGGAAAAACTTATATTAGCATTAAATACTCGAAATTTCCCTTAATTATAAATTATTGAATACTTGTTTTGTTATGTTTAAAACTCTCAGAGATTTTTTATTATCAAGATTATTTATTGCTTATTTATTTCTTCGTGTTACCTGCGTGTTTATTTCTCTCAAATCTTTAGCTTTAAAATTTTTGTAATTTTGAAAATATTGCTTTTACTTTCTGATTTCATTAATCTATTAAATTTATCAATTGTTGGCCAAAAATTTCTTACTATATGTTCGTTTCTAATATTCATGTAATAGGGGAATATTAACAAAAAGTGGTATTCGTTTTCTATCATCTTATAATTACAGCATTTAAAGATTCTGTTTTCCCTTGTAACACCCGTGTACCTTCCAGTTTCAATATTTAAGATACAACTATTATGAAACGAACTGAATGCTTAATAATGAAACAATTTTGTGCTTTTTTATTGGTTTTCCCCTCCGGCGCAAATGACATATTTTATTGACCCTAGACTTCGTTAATCTCCGATAATCTGACGGCTGATAAGAAGGGCAGATAATTGACAATACCACACAGTCAACGCCGTACACGCTCCCTTTATGAGATGATGAGCAAAGTGCCATATGAAAAAGAAAAGGCTGTCGCGGATTGGACAATTTTGTCTAGGGACGATCCGGGCTTTTTTATTTTCAAAGATTCATTGGCCATAACTAGAGAATAAAAATAATTTTTTTTTTCAAAAATGTAAAATAACTTTAATTATATACTTTAAAATAAAAATGATTTTTTAAAACACTGTTTTAAAGGTGAATTGTGGCACTTTAATGAAGTTGGTACAATGTACTTTCCTTATTTTGGGTTGAAGAGTTGTATACATTTTGGGGGTGATCACTTTCTGTTTAAAATGCTGAGAAAATGACTTGGTGAAGACCCTGATTTCTGGTCATTTTTTATTTGCCCAAGAGTGCCACTTTGCAAATATGTTGTAGTTTTGGAAAAAGTCGTGTAAACTAAATCACAGGAGACCAAATCTTATAATGTAAGACTATGGGAAACTATTTAGTGGTCTCTTACATATATTAGCGGTTGCGTTACCAAGCTAACATAGAACGTAGGTCAATTTAATGTTTACATGAGCGTTGTGTATAAAAGTCAATATCCATAACTGCGCGCAATCATAACAAGTCCTGGCGGGAGTGCCGAATTACTGCTTCTCAGACAATTATCCATACAAATATATTTTCTACTACCTCTAAAAGGAAACAAAATATACTTAACAAAAATGAAAATCTACCAGTTTTTTGTAATTTCAAATTTGTGGTCAGTGATGCTATGTTTTATCTTTCATCTAACTTTTTGTATTTGCACAGATCTGGACATTAGATAAAGCGGGAAAGTGTTGTTATGTTTTCACAGGGGCTTAGGTTATCTCCTCTTTTCTAAATAATTGTGAGATCGATAATTTTTAACATAAAAGTCTCAAACAGATTATTTTACTGTCAAATTTAGAACTGTATGGCATGTACAGAAGGCAAAAACACAATCTTTCAAGCCCTTTGCTGCAAAGAAATAATATACAGTAACTGAAATATCCATTTTTGCAAATTATCTCCCTTTTAATTAAAACAAGAATAAATCCAACGCCTAATTTTCCACAACCACGTAGTTATTTTTATTGGTTCTTTTTTATACCGATAGATACTGTATCTAAAACTTCCAAAATAAACATATTGCTGCTCAAAATCCTCCAAATATTTGCATTCACTGGCATCATTAATGTAATAGGAGTTTTCCATTACATTTTTGTCAAGTTTTCATTTTGGTTCAGTAAACTTTATATTACATGTATATATCTTTTAGAATAATTCATTGCAAACAAGTAAAAAATACTAGAAACGATTGTTTAAATCAATGAAACATTGCACTATTTTATCCCATTTGCCTTTCCGGTGAATAGAGATTTCTCAATAGATTATGAAGGAACAATTCAGTTTTTTCTTTACTACATTTTTATTTCTTAAACAGTCGAAAAACCCATAGTACATATTAAAGATAAATTTCTGCCGATTAAGATGGTTATTTTTATTTTAATTTATCTTAACGATAATTTGGTCCTTTTTGACTTTGAATATAGCCACCCTATTTTCCCTTTTATTTACATAGAAACTGTAGAGAAAGTGGGATTTTTTCGCTTATCCTTACGTATTCTATTGTTAATATATTTTATCCAAATTATAAGTTTTAAAAAACCCAGGTTGCATATTTTGCAAAAAATATTAAGCTATTGTTTAAACTAATTTTTATTAAATTAAATTTAAAACATTTTGGTCCTTTTTAGCTTTTTCTAACACGACTATCGAATATTTTAAGTGAAAATTTAAGTCTCCGTAAATTTGCGAACATTCCCGATATTTTACGATCATTGACGGAAGATTGTTTAATTCGGCAGTCAAGTGCAGAAAACAATATAGTGCTTTTACTTGTTTGATTTGTAGAAGTTGGAGTATTGTTTTGAAATTTTGTGATATTACTTTGAATTAAGTAGAAACACTAAATTTTGGCGAATCCGTCAATATTTTACAAATTTCATAGGCGGAAACAAATACGTACTAAATTATTCATGACATTTAGAAATAAGTATATGTCTTTTCGATAAAGTTGTGAATTAAAATCCGATTAATATAATGAACCCAGACGAAAGTCTAAAAAGGTGATAATTGTAACAAATTACAATGAACCCCAGGTAAATCAACAGGTAAGAAATATGTGACATTTTGTGTATTAACAATATGTCACATTGAGTCACAAAAAATTGTCAATCATAAGAAAATGCATAAAGAAATTAAAATCGTCATTATATAGTCTCATCTATATACAAGCCTATCTAAAACAAAAACCACATATATATTAAGATAACTTAAATAAATGTTACAAGTTTAATTATTTGTAAAAGTTAAATGCTTTCTATTTACAATTTAGAAGTTAAAATGTAAATCTTATCCAAAAATTTATATCGTAAAATGCAGTCGGAAAATTGAAATTGTTAAGTTTAGGGCATATTTCTAAACATATTTGAAACATAAGCACGTAATGATGTACTCAATTGGAATTAAAGTTAGAACAAATAAAAACTATCGTAATCTCTTCAACATGTATCAAGAATACATTGTAAGTTTTTTTTTCAGTAAAATATAATAATTCAATAAACTGTTATTCTTTAATTATTTTGACAAACAAGAGCGCAACAATTGGAACGAATTCGGGATTTTATTAACTGATCGAAAAAATGGATCATAAATTTTATTGTACCCCTCCCAATAAATGACGCGTTGTAAAAACAAAGTTATGACAGATCAATAATAAATATGTTTTATGGCTTATTTCCTGTACCGTGCATAACAAGGTAAATGGTTTCTGTAAACTATGAACCTAGCAAATGCATCGATTCAGTGAATTTTAAAGTGTACCGATTTGTTTTTCGGTGTAATACTATAGAAATCGAGAAAAGGCTACACAATTCTGCCGCTTTTTTATTATGACTGAATGTGTAAATTCTTTAATGTATTAAGTTTACACACCGTTCCACCAGTTTTACACATATAAAAATTGCTTTCCTACAAAATAAATTTCTTCACTAGTGCAATAATAAGGTTGAAATGGAACAGGCAGAAGTTAAATATCGCGGGGCTTAGGATTGTAAAATAAATAAAATAATCGGACGTCTATGTGCCCAAATCCAAATTAAAGAACTCGGCACTAAGTTGCACAGAACTGATAAAAACGAAGACATTGTAGAACGTATATTAATACGGTCGACTCAAGCCTGTGTGTAACGTTTGTAATATAGGAAAAACTTATATTAGCATTAAATACTCGAAATTTCCCTTAATTATAAATTATTGAATACTAGTTTTGTTATTTATAAAACTCTCAGAGATTTTTTATTATCAAGATTATTTATTGCTTATTTATTTCTTCGTGTTACCTGCGTGTTTATTTCTCTCAAATCTTTTAGCTTTAAAATTTTTGTAATTTTGAAAATATTGCTTTTACTTTCTGATTTCATTAATCTATTAAATTTATCAATTGTTGGCCAAAAATTTCTTCCTATATGTTCGTTTCTAATATTCGTGTAATAGGGGAATATTAACAAAAAGTGGTATTCGTTTTCTATCATCTTATAATTACAGCATTTAAAGATTCTGTTTTCCCTTGTAACACCCGTGTACCTTCCAGTTTCAATATTTAAGATACAACTATTATGAAACGAACTGAATGCTTAATGATGAAACAATTTTGTGCTTTTTTATTGGTTTTCCCCTCCGGCGCAAATGACATATTTTATTGACCCTAGACTTCGTTAATCTCCGATAATCTGACGACTGATAAGAAGGGCAGATAATTGACAATACCACATAGTCAACGCCGTACACTCTCCCTTTATGAGATGATGAGCAAAGTGCCGTATGTATACTGGTTTTCAAACAAAATGTAAACAACTTAAAAGTTTGAGGTTCTTCGTCAGTGATAAAGGGTAAGAGCGACTGTGTAACAAATAGCAATTAGAATGAACCCGGGAAAGATCCTCACGACGAAGTGCTCAAAAGAAAAAAAAGTGAAAAGCGTGCACCGTTCATTTGCACAAATACTTCTATCGTTAAGTCTTCTTTACCCCTCTTACCTAGAACATGGTTTAAACACTCCCAATATCAAATTCTTTTGCCACTGTTCCAATGCGTAAACCCCTCGGTTTCTCACTTTCGTTAATTGTCTATTTTGAAACTGATGAATGTATAACCATGCTCTCTTCTCTTCTCTTTATTTTGTCTGTGTGGGGAGGTTGTGTCTGCTGTGTGTGGCCAATCCGTGATATGAGTATTTTACTTTTTCTTCTTAAAGAGGTCATAAAATATGTAAAGTATATATCCCCTGTAACAATATGACCGGCAGGTTGATAGCAAAATTTTGAATTTCAACAATCAGAGGTAATTTTATTGTGATTGCAAATTGTGTTTCTAGTTGGCTTGTTGTATTAAAAGCGAACGAAATGTATTGTTCATAAAGTGATATGAATTCAAAAGAGTATTTTTAGAAAAAAAAACTTATTGTCAAATTTACCCGAATGTTTTTGCCATTTTGCAGTTTTTTAAATTGACGTCTTCAGGGAATGAAATCAGCACGTAGTTACATTTTGTAATTCACGCGTTAAAGCTTTCCAAATATTTTATCATTGTGTATTTCTATCAGGTGATGGCGGGGATATAAATGTCCCGCTTTGCTTAATTAATTTGTTTGTATTATTTATTGTATTAGTAAATTTATTTATTTAGCACTTTTACGGAGATTTATTTACTACAATTAAACGCGAAAAAGTAATAGACTTGAAACTCTGTCTTAAATAATTTAAAAACAAACGTTATCTACCTGTTGTATGGCTATCGCAGTCGTCGTTGAAACATACTCGAAACAAACCCAACCTGATCCTTATTGAGACTCGTCCACTCAAAGATATTGGTGTGTCTGCTTTAATATCTCCACAGTACCAGTTCGGTATTCAAGTATCAATCGCAGAGATGACCAGTCCGACACTGCACAGCATTACTATAAACCCTTTGCATCCTTCATCGCTAACCACAATAAAAATCAAATTGGCGATCAAATAGCTGATCACATGAATATTCTGTATGAGTTCCAATAATACATTTGTCAGGTTTGTATTTCTGACTGCTGATAAGTCTTACAATAAATTTATCACAGTCTGATGCATTATTTCCATATTTAAACAGATACTAGTAATCAGGTTGTACAAAAACGATTCGAAAAATAAAAAATAAATATATTGAGAACAGTTTAAACAAAATACACTTTACGTACGGACAACAAACTTACGATTAAGCTATATTTAATGTCAACTTGTAATAAATATAAGTCTTACAGAAGTATATTTTCTTGTGTCCTGTGTGTGGTCTCATATTTTGTTCTAAGCGAACCTGACTACTCGACAAAGGTTACACCATGAACTTATGAAACATAAGTTGCTAAAGATCTCTGTAAGCTAGTTATTTCAATGGAAATCTCTTACAACAGTCCTTAAATAATATGAACTAAGGCACTGCCTCTCTCGGAATCGACGAATCAAAAGTGAAGTATATCGTATGTTAAACAGTAAAACAAAGAAACAAGTCATCATTTGTTGTTTTACTTTTTAACCAAAACTGGTCAAGGTTGTAAGACGCAACACTACATCTTAGTGAGTTGAATGATTCTGTGAAGTTTGGAAGAATCCTGTGAGATGTTGAATACAGCAGTTAGCCTGTAAACTCTTAGTTAAACAGCACCAAAATGCGATCAAAATGCAAGGCTGACTGATGGTTTAAGAAATGTAGACTCATAAAAATCTGGTTAACAAGGTAGATTGTAAAACATCATTCCACAACACCTAAAATTCTGAGTTGGAATATGGTGACACCAATGACAGAGCAAGTAGCGAAGCTTGTCATATTCTTTGAATATTCAAGGTTGAAATCAACAAACATACTTTTGGGTCTGAGGACTTAAGATAATACTATGAGTGACAGTAGAGGAATTTATTATCCGAATAGAATGAAACATTCAAATTAGTCCATGAATAGAAAAGCAAATGCTGAAGGAGTCTATTCCTATTTTCCATGGTTCTATTTAACAGCAAATTATATTCATAACAAAATTATACTGATGGTGTTGTTCGTTTTCTGTTCTTCAATGAGGTCTACATTAAAACGTTTTTTGTATTATTTGATATCACAATCACACAGTATAATTGTATAGACAATTCTTTTTCTTGTCAAGTGACATAAACTTCCAAAGCAGCACCTTCTATTGCAGGAATTAGTAATGGAAGTAATATATGTAGACTGTATGCTCCCTCTACTGTCTAGAACAGTTAAACTGGTCTCCCCACAGCATTCCATGTGAAGCTGTTTTCCTGAAATATTAAATTCAACAGCAAATTAATTTATCTTCAAAAATAATTATATACTATATAATAATTACAATAATAAAACAACTAACATAGTAACTTATATTCATGCACCGGTAGATTCAGTGTGGTGTCTATTATACATTCATGCAGCTATAATAAATGAAAATAAAGAAAATTTATGCAAACCTTATATCTGCTTACTATGGTAATGTTCGTATTCTGTGCCATAGCTGTCTACCAATTCTGCATTATCTATAGCCTTCATAAGCTTGGTGATACACATCTCTGAAAATAAATGTTTTATTTTAAATCTTCTCTGATAACTCAGTTATACAGTAACTTTTGTGGCTTATGAAGATGTACATAAATTGCTATTGCAGTTAACAGTGAACAATTTATACTGTTGCCATAATTTATTTATTATATGTAGGGTCTTTTTATTAAAATCACATAAAAGGAAGATGGTAATGATGTAAAATTTCATGTCATCTTTAATTCCTACACAAGATTATGATAAAACCAGAGTGTTATCACCTTTTAAAGACCACAAAAAGATGTGCCAGTGATCTGAATCTACATCTTTGCCATCTGATCTGGATTTACATGGGCTGACCATGTGGTAAAAAGATGTGTCCATGAAGTAGGTTAAGTTATTAACTGTGAAAACTGAAACAGCATTGTTTTTTTTTTTTAAAAAGTGAACAAGATTATGAGATTTACCCACTAAATAAAGGATTAAATAAGTGACGAGAGGGACCCATCATGTTTGTACAATATGGTCCACAGAGAAACTTTGTGGCGTTTTGAATCTGTGTCTTCCAAAAATTTCGAATGTTCAGGTGATGTTGTGTGAACATGCCAGAGATTATGGTACACCATAGCAGGGATGGACAAATTTCGTTTTTAAAACTAGTCCGGCACTAGCTGGGTAAACATTTCTGCTAGTCCTACTTTTGCGCAAATAAGCAAATTCTCATTGGTCAGTATTTACTGTAAAGAAAGAAACAGGAAATTCAAGAGGAAGCGTTACATGGGGGCTTGATAATGTTAAAACAGATCTCAAAACATGTTATTTTGTAATAAACTTATTGCTGTTGTAATATGATATGCATATGGTGCTAAAAGAGAATGGCGCATATCAAATTAACATTTAAACTAGTCTGCACTAAAATATTGAGCTAGCCCATGGACAAGCAATCAGATATTTTGAAATTTGCTATACAATTGTCAGCTTGTCCAGGGCGTCGGGCTGGTGGGTTTGTCCAGCCCTGCATAGTCATGTAAAGGAAGGGCAAATTCTGTGCTGTTTGAGTGTTTGTACTAATTATTAAGGGTAAATTTAAAAAAAAAAATTATCTCTCCAGTAGACCTATTTTTCTCCTATTCCAGTGTCATGCTCTTTGAACCAGATTTGAAACACATATTTCATATGTATACTTCAAACTGAAATACAAATTACAAAAAACAAATTTTATAAAAGATATTATTTGCCCAATGCATGGATATACTTTCTGATGACTTAATTTATTTTCTTAGTGACAGACGTCCTGAAAGTCGCCGGACCGTCGGACCTGCCTGGTAAAATTTGGACTGGTCTGGTGTGATTTCCAATGTTGTAGGACCGAGTGTCAGGCAAATATTTGATCTGCATATTCCAATTTTACTCGCAAAATTACAATTTTACTCGCTGTATTGATTCAAGACTGTTCCGAGGAAATGAGTGAGGATATCCGAATGAAATATTTTTCGTATTCGTCATAATGACAATTCGTACCACTGAAAAAAAACACCCTTAATACTGTGTTTCGCTTAATTAATGTGTTAAATGTTTCAGTCAGACTGAATTTGTTTCAGTCTAACAGATTTTCACATTTTGTCTGACCACATGTCTGACACTTTTTTACAACTTTCGGGAAGTCTGTAGCGATCATTACACTCAAACATCTGGACCCAGGCATGTATAAGCTCGACAAAAACTATAGGACTGTGAAAACTAAATAAAATAAATAAATTTTCAAATTTATACCAATTAATTAATCTAATGGTCAACACTATGCCTCATTTTTTTTGTGAAATGTAGCTCTAATAATTGTTATTTGTTGTAAATGAAGCATTAATTAGATAGCATTTGGTAAACACAGCTTTACCATGCCTCAAATTTCAACTTACATTAGTAGAGTAGCTTTCGGGAAGTCTGTAGCGATCATTACACTCAAACATCTGGACCCAGGCATGTATACAAAAGCTCGACACAAACTATTGCACTGCAAAAAATAAATAAAATAAATAAATTTTCAAATTTATACCAATTAATTAATGGTCAACACAGCTTCACCATGCAATACATTTGAACTTGTAACAGTTACTTGTTTGACAGAGCAATTATTCCTAAAATCTGAAATTAATATTTGGTGGTAAACACGGCTTCGCCGTGCTTCCTATTTAAATCATTCTACACTATGCCTCATTTTTTTATAAAATGTAGCTCTAAAACAATTATTTGTTGTAAATGAAGCATTATTCAGATAGCATTTGGTAAACACAGCTTTACCATGCCTCAAATTTCAACTTATATTAGCAGAGTAGCTGTATGTTATACTGAGAACCTTGGATTCGAGTCCTGATCATGAATACACATCTTCAACGCCATTAACGGCATAACCTGGTCAGATTTCATAAAATTTTGACCAGTCCAGAGTTAATTCAACGCAATACCTAATCGCTTTTCCACACCAAATTAAAACGAAAGCAATCGATATTACTATCTAAACTGCAATGTTAAACTTACTGTTCTTGTTGATGATTGCAGTATAAAAAATAAAATAAAAAAAGTCGTAAATTTCCAATCTTTAGAATGTTGGGGAAACCGGTGTAATTGTCACTTTGCCACTCTGTATTTTAATTAATGATCCTAAATCAAACAACTACCTTAATACGCATCGCTACGGTGGAGTCTGCTGTTAGACCCTAACTCTGTGACAATATTAGGTTTTAATCAATGTAGAAACTTATTTACCTTAATTTTTTGGCGAGTTCAATCTTAATTGTTATTTAACATAAGGAAGAAGAACATCTGAAAATGTGAATCGAGAAACAAAATGGCGGCTTTTCAGTTTTAAAATCCGGAAGCAAGCCATCTGGACTATTGCAACCGGATGAAAGTCATATTGTCCAATCGGAAGCCTTATTTTGCGACACGGTTTCAAAGTTTCAAGGTACTCCATTTTGCTCATGCGCAATACCGTAATCGGAATTGACACGATTTCCACGCGCTTCGCGAAGGGTCGATTCCGTAATATTTATAATGACAACCCTCCGGTTTATGAATCTACGATCATGACGATCGACCACTATGAATCATCCTGAGTGTCGTGTTTTAATCAATAAATGCAGTATTTTACTTTGAAATCATTTTCCATTGGGCCTATAATTAAATATTATTTATTTCCCCATGCACGACCGACCCGAAAAAAATAGTATTAGAGCAGTCAGTGGTTATCAGAGGCTTGGCGATAACCCATTCCTCACGAAAAGCGTCAGACCTTCGGAAAGGGCAGACAGATTTTGCTTCGGTCCAGTAAAATAAAATGTCCTCAGTCTTTCTGTCCGGCGACTTTAAATCTTAGGGAAGCAACATTCAATGGAAGTCTAACAAAGTTTCATGAAATAAAAGTGCAAATTCGTTGGAAAGACAGGCGATCGGCAGTCGAAGTAAGTTAGCTTTGATTAACCGGAAGTGGAGTAATAAATATTAGTTAACATGTTCCCGCTCAACCATTTTCTTGTGTGTTATTCTGAATAAAAATGAACACGGTCAAAGCAAAAACTGGAGTTTTAAGTATTGGTGAAAGTTTGTTACAACTGAAATAAAATTTAATACAAGTTTCACATTTTGTTTCAAACAAATGTACCTAAAAAGCACGGGGGGAATCGCGCAAAACCGTTACCGCTGGTAAAGCGAGAAAATTGTTCTGCAAAAGTCCGGTGACGATGCTGTCGATGTTTATTTTGAACCGGAAAGGTTGGTGGTCAGCTTTGACTCATTTTTATTAAAATATCAAACAATTCTTTGAAAAACGGAGATTCGATGCGTGTTGGATTTATTCGTCCGCTGGTAATATATGGTATAATATAAGACCATTATACCGAACCATCTTAGAGTTATCTGCCTCTAAAATATGCGAAATTCAAGGTGAGGTAAAGCTGTTTTTCGATTTTCGTGCAGTATTTAGTTGTTTTTTCGTCCTGTACAACTGCATGAACAAAGTATTCTTCTCCGTTGATTAGTCGCTGTGCCTGGTTTAAATATGTATGCTGTTTTAAGGAAAATGCTGGCCAAAATTTTACCATAGCGGTTCCGCTACTGGTATGAAGGTTGAGCAAAAGTACACTGATAAACGTAATGAATTGGTATCACACGTTAAGTGTACTTTCGCCAATGCGTTTAGACCATTATTTTTAAAACGAAATCGCATCTTAGTCTGATAAGCACGATGTTCGGTAGTTAACTGTTCATCCATTCGTTCCCCATACATTATATTCATTATGTTTTTCTTTATGCAGACATGCAGTTCATAAACAGTAAAATGGTTGCGTCTGTTGTTGTGCGAGCGATGTGCATGTCGAAGATAAACAATTCGACGTCCAGACCTGCAATTTATCCTAGTAACCAAAAAATTATAGTTAGGTTACATTTTCCGCATTTTTGTGTGATTGACAATATAAATAAAATTAAATATTTAAGAATTTAACACTATTAAGACTTTCTTATTTGTTAAACTTAGGCCAAATACCGACAAAAAATACCGTTTTATCCTATCCCGACCTAAGTTGAAAAATAAAAGAATACATAGTCTAGGAAAAATATTATGTATATATATAATTTATATATTTTATAACGCCATAGTAATATGAAGTCATTCTTATGTAATGAAGTCATAAAGATTAGAATAACAACTATAATGATATTAATGACTACCACTCTATCTTAACGTGTTCTTTTGCACAACCTTCATACGCGTAAAATTATGGCCGGTAATTTCCTTAAAACAAAATACAAATTTAAACCAGTAACATGGAATAAACAACGGAACGAATACTTTGTTCCTGCAGTGAATCAGGACGAAAAAACAACTGAACACTGCACGAAAATCGAAAAAACACTTCATCTCATATTGAAGGTCGCTTACTTCAGAGGCAGAATGATCGTCATAACTCAACGATGGTTGGGTACATTGGTCTCATATTATACCAGCGTGCAGATAAACCCAACACTCATCGAGTCACGTTCTTCGGTTTCTTTTTAAGAATTGCTTGATGTTTTAATAAAAACGAAACAAAGTGGACCACGTATCTTTCCGGGTCAAAATAAACATCGATAGTACCGTCAGCGGACGTTTGCATTTTCTCGCTTCACAAGCGGTTAAGGTTGCGTGCGATCCCCCTCCCCCGCCCAACCCGTAAAAAGACAAATTTTCAATATCATCTCCGTCTTTTTTCAAGTTCGGCAGGTTTTTTACGGTCCGGCAGAAATTTATTGATCATCGGACCGAATGAGAGGCATTTGTTTTGCATTTCGAGAAGTCCGTAAGAGTTTGTTTTGCAAATATGAATATCAGGTAACATACAACAGACATGGCCTCTTCAGACAGCCAAAATGTAATTGGGAGAAGAAAGTATGGTTATACAATAAACAGTTTCAAATAGACGCCACATAAAAAACGAAACTGAGAACCCGAGGGATAACCGCCTTGGACCAATCAGCTGAAAAACAATTACGAGGTACAGTCAAAAAGTTCCAGGACTGTCATGATATCTGTTTTATTTTCCGTACGATTCAGTAATTAAATATATGACATAAAAATATAACTATTACACTGCAAGAAAATATAAATATATGTAAAATATACAAACATTAACATGTTTTCTGATCCATTAGAATAGCCCACTATGTCATGTACGGAGCACTTCCGCGACGTCGTGACGTTCATAGACGTTTGCAAGGGTTGTTTTCATTTCATCTGTCAGCAGACGAGGAACCCAGCGCGCACATACCTTATTCATGTTCAAGTCCTGGGTCACTATTTTATAAACAGTTCCATGACACAGCCCGACAGTGTAAGCAATATCATCTAGAGAATTGCGCCGATCAGTTGCTAGGACATCCTTAATCTTTTTGACTTAGCGCGCATCATTTCCCGGCCTTCCGCTTCGCGCATTATCCTCAATATCCGCCCTACCTTTCCGGAAACGTTTGTGCCACTCAAACACAAGAGTCCTGGAACAATTAATAATACCATCCTTCTGTTTCATGAATTTCCAAGTATCAGTCGGGGTCATACAAGACATCGCAGAGAATTTAATTACTGTCCACTGCTCCGTACGTTCAATTAACGTTGTCATTTTCTTGCTTCAGAATTTTTACACGGCGGAAATTATACTTCACAAAATGGCGATACGTCGGCCGATCACGCTAAAATTTTGTAATTGTTTGCTAGTAACGTTCCGTTGATGTCGTGCGGAAAAATAAAGAAGTTTTGGCGCTGTTATTTTGAGAAACTTCAAAAAGAATGTAGTCATCTCATTTCAAAATAAGGCAAATTCTGAAGTGCTCCGTATTATGGTTGTGGACATGCTAAATGTGAAAAAATAAATTCAAATACTTGTTCAAACCTACTTTTTCATAGCTGTTGATATTAGATTTAAATAGAAATACATGCATGCTAAATTTTATGAGGATCCGACGTCAATAATTTGTTTAAAAGGACCAGTCCGGGAACTTTCTGACTGTACCTCGTATCTATAAATGTAACAGTAAAGCTTCATTTTTAAGCTTAACATTCGTGTGCTGACAGCCATAAATTTGATTATCAAAGCATTTAAAACCTTGAGGTAACTCTGTTGTTTGTTCTGTAAATTATTCAAAATGAAGTTGATAAAAACATTCACTGATTTTATAGAATATATAAACATGAAACTTTGAAAGCAACCAAACACGACAAATAGGGAAATATTGCAGGCTCGGGCTGTTCATGGGCAGTAAACTACCAAATAGGTGACAGATCATAAAGTACTGCAGTATCATAGTTTTTCGCTAGACAAATTTGCGCATAAAACTCGCAAGTGACATATTTGCGGGTCATGAATGCGAACAATTATTATCTGGCACTTTATTAAATGCTGTCATTATCACTGCGGTTGTTTTTCAAATAATTTCCCTAGCGCGAAAATGATGGATGGATAAGAATATCGATATTAAGTGATTTAAATTCAAAACTGTAAGCTGCGATAAATGTAAAAAAAATTGTAACTCTGTTCGCAGAATGTAAAAAGTGACTTAAATAACAAAACTGTTTGCTGCGATAAATGTAAAAACATTTTTGTAACACTGTTTGCTATCTTAAAACAAAGTATAAGAATGGAAAAAGTGAGTTAAATTTCAAAATTGTTAGCTGCGGTATCTGTTAAAAGAAATTTTATAACTCTGTTCTCCATCTAACTACAAAGTATAAGAATGGAAAAAAGTGACACAAATATCAAAACTGTTAGCTGCGATAAAAATACAAAAGCATTTTTGTAACTCATCTCGCGATCTTTAGAATTTTTAGAATGCAGAAAGTGACTTGAATTTAAAAACTGTTAGCTACTATAAATGTAAAAAAAATGTTACTCTGTTCGCCATCTTTATTCAAAGTATAAGAATGCAAAAAGTGACTTAAAATTTCAAAACTTTTATTTGCGTTAAATGTCAAAAGGCATTGTGTAACTGTTCGCCATCTTAATACAAAGTTTTAGAAAGCAGAAAGTGACTTAAATCAAAACTGTTAGCTGCGAAAAATGTTAAAAAACGCATATTTTTACTCTGTCCGTTATCTTAAAACAAAGCATTCAAATGGAAAAAGTGACTTAAAATTCAAAAATTTAGCTGCGATAAATGTAAAAAAGCATTTTGTAACTCTTTTCGCAATCTTAATACAAAGTATAAGAATAAAAAATGTATTGCATATTTTCAAGTTCAGATGGTAGTTGAGTGCTGAAAGCGTATCACCCGAATTATATGTTAATAAGGTCGGTTTCTGTTGAGAATTAGCTCGGATTCTTCAAAAATTATCCTGAAAGGTTTTGTTTCTTTCACAATCATGGCCCAAATTAGGTCATATAAAAACAAAACACTTAGTTTTATACATTGTGTGAAAAAGTTCTTAGCACAACTAGATGTAAACGGACATTAGAATAAAAAAAGTTAAACAATCTCATACCTTATTCTTTAATTAATTTAAATTTTTCGTTGTTTTATTTACAAACTTCATAATTAAATAGAAATAGACGTCCGATGTGACAATTTGTATTTGATAAATATCACAGGACATATCTGGAAGCTAAAAGAAAATGTTGCAAAGACCAGTATTTTTGGAAAATCGCAGTCTGTCAAATATGTACTTACCTATTATCAACAACACATTGAGCGAATCTTGCAGGAACCTTTGGTAAAGATTTACACCATTGTGACAATCGCCATAAACCTATTCTGAGAGAGTGCAATCGATCTGGGTGAATCAGATGACTATCAGCGAGAAACAGAATGCAGTGAATTATGTTGATCAGGCTGAACTTTCTTCGGGAGATAGTTTCTGAATCTTCTGGAGAAACTTCGTGTAGCCATCCACCAAGATAAAAGTAGGAATACTGATATGGGTGTTTTTGTTAAGCTTACGTAACATGATGTCTTCTTCAATGGCTGGCATGTTCTTAGGAATGATGTAAAACTTACATCTGGAATCCTCGTCATAAAATCTTTTCTCAACTGCTCCAACCTTTGCCATTGAGTTAACATTGACGTTTTTACATGTTTGTGACTGGGACCTATTTTCCAGATAATATTTGTTTCCGGCATTGCTTCTACATTTTGGAAAAATAAAGCAAATCAAGTTCGGTAACCATGATTCGATTTGATCAACATTTTCCGCATTTGTTGAATATTCGGGGAGGAAAATTCCCTTGTAATGGTCATTAACTTTGTTACCAAATGTTAAAAGAAACCGGTTCCTATTTTATCCTTTCAAACCTAAAGTACACATTTCAACTGCATGTTTCGTATGAGTTTCTGCATTGTTCAAGACAAATATTGCCTTGTTACACTGTGTGGCTGCATCGTCTGAATAAGCCTGTGAAAAGAGACTTTGAACGACTACGTTATAACTTGGATCCATTTTAGTTAGAGCTTCGGCAAACCGATGCATATACAATTTTATTATGTCAATATCCTCAACCAGGATAAGTAGATCCAACTTCTTTTTCCTGAAACCGTACATTTTAGCATAAAACTGTGTAATTTTGCCTTAAATATGTGTAACTATCCAATTTTGTTTTAACACAAACTCGTCTGTTAATTCGTGAATGTTGGATTTTATCTAACATTTGACAGAAAGATATATAACGAAGAAAACTTCAATCAGTATTTTAAAAATGATTGCGTTAATGTCAACTTTCAAGAGTGAAGTAAATATTTGACTATAAGATCAATCAAATCTTGTAACAAACACATCGCTGAAATTGAAGTGAACTTGCCCACTCTATGTCCACACTCGGGCTACCTACCATAGACTCACTACATTAAATTCATTCAAATTGTTTTTTTAAATTTATTTTCGTCGTTTGACGCTACTTACTAATCATCGGCTAGGTTGACACGAGTTCAAACAAGAGTTTAACATAAAAACTAGAAAGAAGTTTGAAATGGAGATCTGTCATATCGGTAAATCAGAATGTTCGATGTTGCAGCACTTGTTAATGATGAAGCTATGCCGAAAGAATAATTCATTATACGCTTTCTAGAAGACTAAGGAATGCTAATAAAGACAAATCCTCATCATCATGAATACTAATTGTTTTGATAATGTATACGTTATTAATTCAGAATCGCGTTCAGTTTTGTGAATTGATTGAATGATTTCACATTTCTTGTGTTCTCATTTTATATCAAGCTCATTTTGTTCTGGAGAAGAAACTTTTAAACAAATCTTTTAAAGTAACTTTTATAAAGTCATAGGGCGGGGCCACGGATGCCATCATGCCAACATTTCGAAAAATCCTGATTTTGACATTTTTGATTTGCTTGAAATACGAAAAACGAAAATCGCGGTCACACGGCATAAGGACTAATGGTAACATCAAAAGAAAATCACGTTTTCATTGTTCTATTCATGACCTTCAAAATATTTTAAAACATTCTGGTAGACACGCTATGTTTTCACGTTTGGCTTCTCTTTCTCTTTCAAGTTACAGAAAGTGGATAAGGAAGCTGATGATATTCTTATAAGAACTTATCCACTTTATGAAGTTGCTAGCCTTACTCAGTGTTACACTCTGCATGTTCTCAGACCACACATTGACTTGGAATCTGATCACCGAAGACATTTCCTGAAAATTTCATTTATAAATAAAAATATTTATTTTATAGACCTTCCAAGTATATTTTAAAAAAATGAAATATGCATATCAGGGATGGCCACATACAGCAGACACAGCCTTCCCACACAGCCAAACAGTAAAGAGGAAAAGAGAGCATGGTATTACAATAATCAGTTAATAAAGATAAAACTGTTGAATCGACTATACCTATTCATTTAAAGAATACCTCGGATTTACAGATTGTTGAGAATACACAATTGTCATGAGACTGTTAAAATTCAAAATTTTGCTATCAACCGGCCGGTCACATCGTTACAGGGGATCTAAATGTTTTCAAAGACTTTAGAATCCGCAATTTAATTTCTAAAGGTCCGAAATATAGAATTCCTTCGGACATCGACTTTAATATCTGTCGTGCGGAAATTGCAGAGTCTTTTAACTCTTTTTGCAATAAATGGTCTAAACGAGAACATGCTGATCCTAATGCTCTTTCAAACTGGAAAAAGCAAATATTCAAAATAATTGACACTCGTATATTGTATACCCTTTGCTGCTGATCTGTTTTTAAAAGGTTATGAAAGAGATTTTCTGTTGTCTCTTTCTACCGAACATCAGGATGACATTATTACAGCCTTTAACAATTTACACCTCGAGGTACCTTGATGATTTGTTGAATATAGATAGTAACCATTTTCCATCTCCCTATTAATAAAATTTATCCTAATGAACTACAACTTAATAAAGCAAACACTTCAGATAAGCAAAAAAACTTTCTTGATCTTAATCTTTCTATTGAAAACGGATACGTCACTACTAAAATATATGATAAGAGAGATGATTTTAATTTTAATATTGTAAATTTTCCGTTTTTAGAAGGCAATGTTCCTCGTGCAACATCTTACGCGGTTTATATCTTACAGCTTGTTCGCTTTTCTAGAGCTTGCAATGATGTTAATGACTTCAATGAACGTAATCTTTGCATAACAGAAAAACTTTTACAACAAGGTTATCGGTATTACAAATTAAGGAAAACCTTTTGCAAGTATTATCGCCGGTACCCAGATTTAATTCAAAAATACAGATACAGTTTAATATCATTTTTGCAACAAGGTATTTTACAGCCAGTTTTTATGGAAATTTAATTTATAAACTTAAAAAAAATTAAAGGCAATGTTAATTTCTCACATTTATTCGTAAAAACCATCTGTAAATTTAAAAAGAAAGGTTACCAACATGATATTCTGCAGCGCTCAAACATATAAAACATATGAAGCTGAATGCATTGCAACAAAAATGTTTTTTCTAGTTGGCTTGTTGTATTTAAAACATACAATGGGTGTTTCAGTATTCTTGAAATAGCAGATTCAAAAGTTTTATCTTTCAATATACTTAAAAAGTAAGTTGGTGTGATTAAGCACACCTAGTACAACAACATACAGACCACAAGGACTTTAACCCTTTACCTACAAAATATGACCAAGTCGCTTTAACAACAAAATACATTAAACAATGCAAGACATTGGCTAAATAATGTGTGGGGGAAACTTGAATTCAGTTACCATCAAAACAGTTAGTTTAGTATTAGACATATGTGTTGTACTATGAGAAATGATTCTTTGGTGAAATCAGGACCAAGCTTTATAAAACTGAGAATCGAGACCAGTCTCAATTCTCAAGAATCTGCTCGGCCGAAATGGAGATTTGTCTCTATTTTTGCCTATCAGATGCTTGAGATTTAAGACTGGTCTTTATTCTCAGTTTTAAAATTATCTTCAGTTCTGTACATCTGATGCCACCTGGCATTTGCAGTTGTTGTACTTTTGGAATGACAAAAAATCATATTTTCCTCTTCGGATAAATTAATATGTTTACAGTAATTTATTTCAGAAAAGTGCATTATGTAGAATAATTTTAGTTTGCAATGTTTTTATTTTTTGCATTTTTATGCTTTGGATATGCACGTCATCGTACCTCGGTAACATTTAATCATGTAAACGCACATCATTTAAAAATAGTACATTGCCCGATTTTGTTCCGACACGAAACGGTTAGGCTTTTGCACGGTTTGGTCCATGTGAAACAAAACCATAAAACACTAATGTGTGAGGACTTGGGTTCTTATTCATGGCATTTTGTGCAAAAATAACAATACCTAATCTCCTGGGAGAGTGTGTACAGAGAATAAACATAATATTTTAATCTTTGTGTTACATGCTTATTTTTCACCGACTTATAAACATGATACACGTTGTTAAAAAATACAAAACCCAGTGCATGCTGGGGAAAACTGATGTATCAATTAATATTTGTTTGATTAAAACATTAAATATTATTTCATTTAGCGATACACCACATAACTCCGTGGATAACTCTCACTGTATGAGATGATTGAAATCAAATTGCTTCAAAGATACAAGCGTTGTCACATATGCTTACAGAGTAGATCATTATCAGCTAGCTGGGGCATCCGTGCCATCTCAAAAGGATCACCAATGTTTGCTTTAAGATTTATTAGGCTATTTCTGACAAAGAAAAGAACCATGTTGATCCGGATCAGACTGCACTGGTGTGCCAACAGTATATGCTTATAATAAAATTTTAAAATTGTATTTCAATTTGAATTAGTATGCAGATGTTTTCAGCAGTGGTAATATAGAGGATATTTGGGGGGTTTTTTCCAGTGTAAGAATTATAGGCCTATTTCACCGATAGAGCTATAGAATCCGTATTTCAGGAGTGGCAAAGCCACGAGTGAAAATACATAATTCCGGAGTTCACGAGTGAATTATATTTCTATCTTTCACTGGTGAAAACAAATTTTCTTTTTATTTTCTGCTTGTAGTGCCGATTTATGTGAATTTGACGGAAAAATTGCCAGAAATGGCGCCAAAACCGCCTGTTAATGGCGTGACGTAATGAGGTCAAATATCCAATTTTGAGCCCGTTTTCTAAACGTTCTCATTCGGTATGTTATGTGTGTTTGGGTACCAATGTGACAAAAGCAGAGATAATAAAAATGATATTCTATTGTTGGAAAACAGTGAAATACCACTTTTATTTCACCGGGAAAATAATATAAGTTACTGAAAAGCAAAAAATAAATAATTCTCATATTAACATTTTCCACTATTGAAGAAAACAAGAGGTTCATAAAACCACAATGTTCCTTAACATTCCGCATATATTGTGATTCATTTGAACTGTAAATAAAAATAATATGCATAATGTTCAGTCCACGTCACTTAACTGTGAAAAAAGAAAACAAATACTTAAGATGGGTTAAGTGGGTTTTATATACCAAAAAAACACCAAAATAAAACCCGCGTAAGATTGACAGCGTTTGTTTACTGTACACAATTTACTGGAAGTTAAATTTTTATAATGAATAATCTGCCAAAAACACTCCATTACATTAGGCTCTTTATATTCATTTCATAAGCTAGAGCCCTAAACACACACCTTTCCCCACTGTTATCTGTCAACTCTATTTAGATCCTTTTAATGCATGCGCCGCATCCATCTAATCTGAATCTGCACTCTTTGAATCTTGATAAGAAAGTACATGTACATGTACCTAAAAGATCAACACAAGAACAGACTCTGATCAGCCTCCTAATATAATATTGTGCTTTTCCATACATTTGAATACAGCTAACAACAGTATAATTTTATCTTGCATATTTCCGATTATCCAGATGCTATATTAACCCATAGTTAACGTTTACGCACGGATCATCAGAATCGTTTTCACTTGCACAAATACACTTGTCGACATAAATACCTCTGAACATCTTTTCGTTGAAACCTGGTCCATCGTACAATTCTGTGCGAATTTGGGTATATTGTGTATATTTATTCCCGAAAAAATGTCGTCTGTTCAATGTCGTCATTTTCAGCAAGAATGTCAAATTTCACAAAGACATTTGCGCATATAGCGGCTCACAACTTTCAGCGTAACAAAACATAATAGTATGCCATCACTCATAGTTCTTTTACAGCCACTTGTTGCTCGTACAGTCATACAGTCTTACATTTTAGTAGGCCTATGACTTCGCTGTACTTTTATTTTGACCTAATTTAAAAAAAGTGAAATGTGCATATCAGGGATCGCCACACTCACAAAACACAGCCTTCCCACGTAGCGAAAAAGAAGAGAGGAAGAGAGAGCATGTTTGTTATAAGTATGCCATTTCGAATAAGACGACACAAACAATAAACGAAGAGAATCCTTAGGGTTACCGCCTTAGAACGGCCAGTGGCAAAACAAATAGCCACTGGTGGTTTTATGGTTGCACCAACCTAATACTTGTCTCAACAGGTTTTCAAATCACAAAACAAGTTCAAGTTGTCTTGGTGAAATAACTCCAACCCACCCAGTTCAACAATGTTGCATTCAAAAGCACACAAACATAAAAGACATAAAAAGCTAAACGCATTGAAAAGCCAAATGATCTTACCGAGACCAGAGCTCCTGGAGTAAAATCAGCAAGAACACGATGACAGTGAGAAAAGAAACAAATTGAGTTTCTATGCTCTTATTAAAAAAGGTTTTCCCTATAAACCTTCACAAACTCTTAAACGCCTACCACTGTCATGCAGCCAAAGAGATAAGCATAATTATCAACTGTCGATGGGTTAATTAAAAGGCCTGCAGAGCGTTGTAGCATGTTGGTAACCTTTCTTTTTGAATTTATTTTCATAACTTTATAAATTAAATTTCCAAAAAAAACTGGCTGTGGAGAAATAATTGCTGTTATTGCATCGTTACATTTCATATCGGGTGTTTTAAAAAATGTTATTGCCATTTCTAAAATTCACTGTTTGCAATATCTCTTTGAAGTTTCATAAATCGTGAATCGTTTTGTCCATGAAATTCACGAAAAATATTACTCAACAAATGTAAACTGATTTACAAAATTATGAGTCGATTATTTAATATGCCATTTAATAAATGAACCATTTTTATATATGTATTTGTAATACGTTATATATTTTGTCTTCTTTGATGTTGCAGTTTTAATCTTATTTCCGTTTCTCCTGGTCAAATATATTTTTTCATTTCATTTCCAAAACTCAACAATACCAACAACAACATCATCGATCGCATTGTTCACACACATCGGAACAACATCGAAACAATTTGAGTTTTACAATGTTTATAGCAACATTTAGAAAGAAAATAAGCGCTGCAATTATGTTAAGTCCGAAACTTGCATGGAAATAGCCAGAAATGAATGTTAGATCGGTTCTATTAGCATAAAAGTCCAGCAAAAAACTGTTATGGAAGTTATCGACCGTCATGTCTCGGTACCTTGCTCCAAATATCGCTAGTGCAAGAACACATGTCAAACCTGAAATAGAAAGAATTTTTATCAATAAAAGAATAAATATTACGTCCATAAACAATTACGTTAGACAAAAGTAAAAATTTGAAAGTAATCAAACAAAACACATATAAAAATGAAGGCATATTGATCGAACATGTACAATGGCATTTCTGCCTTAATAGCTTAATAGCCCCAGTTAACCGACTCAATACATGTATCTGCACGTCAAGTAAATATTTCATCGTTTTATCTATATGCACGTGATAATGTTAATAGAACTTTTAATTTTAGTATATGTAAATGACATAACTGATTCTCTTTTGAGTACTACTAGACTTAGCTTAATCTTAAAAATGCCTTTAAAGGCAAAATTTAAATCAAATTAACGTATCCCATTTAAGACCAGTTTTTAAAAAAAAGCATCAACCTTTTGGACTATCAAAAAGACAGTTTAGAAAAAATCCAGTACAAAGAGACTAGAATTGTAACGGGTCTTACAAGTTCGGTATTTATTTACAAATTGATAAAAGAAATATGCTGGGTATCTAATAGAAGGAAGATTCATAAACTTACTCTGGTTAATAAAAATATACACGGATACTTGCCAAATTACAATGAAGGGTTATTTCTACCTTACATAAATGAAACAATCGCTAAAACCTAAGAAACAGCCAGGGTTTTGTAACTATTGCGAGACGTACTGAAATTTATTCTTAATCTGTTATGCCATCTTCAATTAATTTATGGAACGAATTTGATCCAAATATTCGAGATTCTGAAACACTCAAAATCAATATAAACAAACTATTCGAAACTAGACAGGTACCAAACTTTTTCAAGTTTGGCGAGCGAACACAGTCAGTATACCATGAAAAAATAAGTGTATATTACAACCATTAACGTGATTTTCCCAAGTGTGACTGTGGTTTCGAAGTTGAAAACGCCAAACATTTTTTCATTGTTAACGATATCAATTAGATAGACGCGATTTATTGCTTGCTTAGAGTTTTCCACCCCTTAAATGCACAAAACATTTATTTGGAAATGAACGTCTAACATACGAAGAGAATGGATTTTTTTAGAAGTTTTAAAAATATATCGAAAGAACAAAGCGTTTTATTAAATGGTTAAAATATTTACATCCGACCGAAGGCAAAACTCCGCGCGCAGTGGTATGAGTACGACGGTACATGTATTGTGTTTTGGTGTTGTTTATCTCAAGCTCTCTCATTATAATTGTTAAATCTTACAAAAATGAAATATGCATATAGCAATGGCCACATCCATCTGACGCAGCCTCCCCACACAGCCAAAAAGTACACTAGTCAAAAGTTCTAAGTGCACACTTGATAAATGTTATTTTTTCCAATAATTTGATTGAATCTTTCAAAATAGTGTAAATTACAATGAAGAAGAATCAATATTCTATTAAAGCACACCAAAAATTTTAAGTCTGCTTAACCAGATTAAAAAAATAATAATAATTTAGCTCACTTGTTCTCAGAAAGAAATTCTCAAGTTAATTATCATTGCATCGGCTTTCATTTGTGATCGTTTTCTCATCTCTGTATAATTTAAATTTCACGCAGATTTAAAGGAAATACTGTAGTTTGCCATTCCATTGCACTGAAATAGCTTTCTGTAGCTTTGTAATGGTCTGCTGGGCACGATGCGCCAACATACTCAACTTTATTTTATCCATAACGTTTTTACAGGATTTCAAGGAGAAAATTCTTTTGTTCACACAATGTTTTGTGCCAAAAGTTTTTGAATTGTCTAGCAGTTTGGGATGATACAATTTTCTATGATAGATGTGTAACAGCCTTTCCAAACGAAAAAAATGTATTCATTTCGGTAAAATTGACCAGTTTTCGGATACGCCTTTTGACCGAATAAGCGTCATTTTCGAATAATTCGATATTGAAGTTTATTGAATTTCTATAAATTTTAGTTTTAAATTTTTATTTATTGGACACTTATCCAACAAATTTTACACTAATTTTTTCGAGTTTACGTTGTTTTACGTAAATATTTAATGACGTAATTGAGTAACATCAGCGTTCAACGTAAGCAACGTAATCAATCTAGAAAAAAAATATCGTTTGATTTTCTTCTTAAATTAATAAAATATGCAAAATAAGGTATTTCTTTTGCATTTACGAAAACCGTCAAGATTTCTTTACAACAAATTTGAAGTTGTGCCTGTGAAAAGAATTTTGACGGCAATGTCGTTGTCTGCTGACGTCAACCGTTCCATGGTTACAATTTGTTGGTGTGTTTTTCGTGTTTGTCTTGAGTCGGTGAACATGTGAACAATAAAAACGATTGTAAAAAAATAAATTTCGCTTGCCGCACGGGGATAATGCATAAAAAGCGTATGCCGACGTGGATGACGTAAAACGTAAAACATATGCACGGTTTTCAAATAATTATTGTTGTTTGATCATTATTAACTTTAAGTCAAACTTTCATTCAATTTGAATAAGTTTATTTTAAGATATTCAAAATTGAAAAGTGTGCACTTAGAACTTTTGACCAGTGTAGAAAGGCAAAGAGAGCATGGTATTACAATAATCAGTTTTAAAGTTTAAGAATAAGAAATAAAAATAATAAGAATATTTAAATATTAAGAAAAAATCTTATTCTAAAAAATAAGAATTTGTATAAGGTAGTTACCACCTCGTTATCAAATAATTTGTATTCATCGGTTTTCTCTTATTATTTCTCGCCTGCCTGCCTGGTATTGCATAGTTATAATGTAACGTGATGGGGAAGGTCGTCCGCTGATGTTGGTATTACACGTGGCCTGACCCATTTGCATAAATAGATTATTTCTTCACATCATACTGCTTGTATACCATGCACGGATAATGGCCGACCAAAATCGCCGTTAAGTTCATCTTTTTGGTTATTGTAGAGCCCACAATGGTTTATACTTTTCAAGATATAGCCTATCATACGCTACGCGGAATTTAATATCTTTTCCTTTGGTACCTTACTGTCCCCTAAGAGTTGCGTATATTTCTAGTTTACCCTTTGATTTTATTTTTGTTTACATTGTGTGTTTGGGATACATCTTATGAATACATTTATTTTATATATTTGCTTAAAATAACGTACTGCATAATATTTTTCTGCAGAGTAACAGCTTTGCATTTGCCGCGAACGCAGCGTAGTACCGTTCGCGAAGCGTATCAGCTAAGACAGTAAAATCGCTCAAGCGTTAAAAAGAACAACTAAAATATTTTTCCACCTTTTTCTATTCATACTGTGGAGATGGCGATGGCGATTTGAATGCAGTACGGGGCTGAAACGGTTTTCTTTTGTGTTTTTGCTGGCATGTTTGGCCTTTGTAGTGCCGAACGCGATTTTGTACGTGTCATTATCTGAAATGCAGGAAATAATTTGGTTCGATGAGACACAATTAATTCAAGCGTATTAAATAAAAAAAACATTTGGGTACATCGTATTAGACAAGTAACGTATCTTCATACGTTTCATCAGTTATATTTAAATCGTCTTATGTGTATGCCACGCTTGAACACGAACGCGGGCCTTTAATATATTGTCCACAATTTCATTACGTGGGAAATATCAATTTATTAATTTCAAAGATAACAATTCCAAATCATCAAATACACTTAAAGAATGATCGCTTAACATTATTGTTTAACATAAAACTAATGAAATATATATTTTTAAGCAATTATATAAAAGAGATGGCCCGTTCGTACGTGAAAAATGTATCCCAAACACACACTGTAAACAGAACAAATTCAAAGAATAAACTAGAAATATACGCACCATTGAGGGGAAAGCAGAGTACCAAATTTGGACAAGAAATTTAATTCCGCATATGATATGCTATATCTTGAAAAGTATAAACCGATGTGGGCTCGACAATAACTAAAAAGATGCATGGTATCAAAACAAAATCACATGATTCTCCACAGTAATATTCATTCATGCATACTTCACAAGTTTTTAATCACTATATGTTTTCTGCTGAGTGGCGGCCGTAAAACGTGTCCCCTTACATTTAATCTTGTTAACTTTTCATCTCTTAGTGGAGCGTTTCCTGATATGCATATTTGACTTTAACCTTCAATTTGAAACTTTTAATTGACTAGAAAGAAATGAAACACATGGAAAAATAAAAAATAAAATACTTTAACTATGAACAAGTTGCTATTTGCACTTTGATTTGAAACAATATTTATTGATTAGAAAGAAATAAGATATGCAAAAATAAAAATACTGAGACTATAACGCAATTTTATAAAGCAAGTTTGTTCATTTTACAATGTCTGCACACAATTCATTTGCATTGCGTTTCATCTAATCTGAGTGAATTTTCTCTTAGCCCTTCTGAAAAATTTTGATGTCCGAAACTAAATCATTTAACCTCAAACTAACTTCAGTATCCCAGTCCGCACAGCCACATATTGAAACTTTCTGCAATATGCAGTTTTCTTCTTGAATGGGTACATTTTTGCTTGCTGGTGGCTTAAACTCTTTTTCCAAGTAGTTCATAACCCTCTAAATATTTTTTACACTTATTTATTCTGATCTACACTTCAAAATTTTGAAATTGATGGACAGCAGATGAAATTTGCTCCGAGCAGTCATATATTTTTACAAATTCCCAATGGTAATCTTTTTATTATCAGCAAATGTTTTTAGTTCTAATACAAGTCCATTCCAGTGAAAGTCTATGAAATCCAGTGACTTGTTGAGTCGGCAGACTCAGTGAAAACCAATTTTCAACAATCGTTTTTGCTTTACTATGAACCTAACAATTTGAGGGTTGCATGCAATACTGTCCTAACTCCTTCTTTATTTCACTGTAGTAACGACAGTACTTGCATGCTACCATAGAATGTATGCTTGCTACCTTAGAATATAGTTCTTAGTTTCAAAAAGTAAGTCAATGCTACAAAGCGGTCAATTTTGTAATTCTGTGCAAAACGATAAAATTTATATTAAAAAATATGGAATCAATCAATATTTGAAGAAATTTAACTCGTGGAACGTTCGACAAGATTTTGAGTCATGAACGCGCATGAATACCTGATGGCGTAACGCCATATTGGATTCGACAACGTTCGGTGAAGACGAAAAATCCATCGTAATCAAATGAACAGTGGGTATTTATCGAGTTATTTTCGTGATGCATTGTTTTTATAACACCCAGGTTATATTTGAATGTATATTGACAATAGAAGTTCTCTTTGTAAATAGAATTATTCATATGGAAATGGAGGTGGATTTGGTAGTTTTCGAATGGTAGCCTACGTTACAAAATCATTGTAAAACTTGAAATTTTAGATTCGAAAGACTACACCGCAGTTAACGTGATTTTGGCTCTTTGGGTTTTATTGAACGGTTACGTCATTTAATTAATAAATGCACTCTCCAAAATGAAAGTAGGAGTCTCAAAATCGACCGTAGGGCTAAGCGAAACTTTTTTAATTTAGGGCCCTAATCATTGTGGATATTAATTGTGGAACCTTGTAGAGATGTAAGTAATCAAATTATTTCAATGTAGATCTATTGCATTGAAAAAAGTTGGATTTTGAACGATTAACGAATAACTTGGTAAAATATCGTCACTCGTGTAAGAATTATATTCCCATTTGAATGCTTTAAAGTAAAACATAAAGCATCTGATTCACAATGATTTTTTATAACATTTTGATCTGTTGAAAATTATGTTTAAAGTAATTTAAAATTCATACATGAATTGATTTAACAGATATATTAATAAATGCATTTTATGCATTTGATCATAAGAGCCTGAATTTCCATCAGAAAATATCCAGATCTAACCCATTTCCAAACCGTAACCAGCTACATAGTTGACACAAGATTTTCTGAAGTATAAAATTTCAAAGAAATGAAAATCTAATGTTTTCAATAATTGCGTGTTATATGTAGACCTTATGAAATCGGCTATCAGAAGTTTTTCCTACTTTCAGTTTTGTCTTACACTCCATTCTATATGTCTCACAGGTCATTTAATCAGAACAGATATTCTCAAAATTAATAACCCAGGGAAAACAATAAGAAGAAAAAGAGTAGCACCTCAGGGATTCAAGTTTATACAGAAATGGGAACTTCACAATATTTATTTAATAGTATCTCTTAAATGCATTTCAGGTAAATTTTGCATCCCGGAAGAAAGAATTAAGTATTTATTAATTGATTTAATTATTCATAAACAGGTTTAGATGTTTTTTGGTTCTGGTCAGACATGTATCAACCATTTGAACCATTTGAAGCGGTATAGAACTGTTTGACGTCATGCAATGAAGTGGACAACAAAAGTGAAGGTAGAAAATAATGTTTGAGTTAAATCCAGAATGACTGTTTAGGAGATGTAATTATTTTAAACAGTATATTTTAGTTTCTTTGTAATGCTTGAGCTGTGATAACGCTGTCAACATTGCAACTGGTAAATTATTTTAACATGTTAATGAGTGGGGTACAAATCCGTTGCATTGGGAAAATGTAATATTTTTTCCTATCTGAATATTTTCTGATGGAAATTCAGGTTCCTGTAATTTGATAAATAACTCAAATTAGTTTCATAGTGTTAAATTAAGTCTTGTTAATAGTAGAATTGCCTAACAAAGTGACAATAAATTATGAAATGAAAACCAAAGATATACATTTTGTTCACTACAAACATGTGCCAAATTATAAAAATGAATATATTGTCTCCCTTTTGATGTTACACCAGTATTAAGTATTGAAGTGAACCTAGGTTTACACAGTGTTTCAGTTCAATAATTTTGATGTAACAAGTATTCATTTATTAATCCTTCCATTACAAATTGTTTTTAAGGTAAAATAAACCAAAACTACTTAAGACATTAATTTTATGTCTATTTCATTCTATGATTTTTACCCAGACTTGAATTCTGATCAGCAATGTAAAATAAATTACCGGTAGTTATTTGAAAAGGAACCCACTTTGTGAATTTTAGTGATAACCAAATTTGACCAGTTTATAAGAGCAGTCAACACATTTTTGACTTTTTGCAGTCTGATACTTTCTGGTTAATTTTAAAGTGACATGCCTGGATCCATATTTTATTTTTTCAAAAGAAGGAAACACATAATAACTCTGGCAGTGATGAAACAATATGGATACTTAATTCAGTTAATCAACAGTTAATCAATATAACTTTATGAAATTTTCTTGAACGGCTGTTGGAACAGGCATTTTAACTACAAAACAAATGACAGCACTCTTTTTCACAGCAACTAAAGGAAAAACATTTTTCACAGTCCAAAAGATTGTGGGTGACTTTTTGTAGATACACCTCACACCTCAGACTGAATGGATTTCAATGCAGAATAGAAACAATCTGAAGAAAGACCATTCTAGCAAAGTACAAAATGAGAGTAAACTAATTGTTATGATCACTCACTTAAAAAATAAAATAAGTTATTATAAAGAATATTTGTAATTTGAGCAAAGATCAAAATAATTGTTATTATTTCATGGGTGCGTTTGCCTGAAAATCAGGTTTTTGTGTGTCTAAGTATTTTATAATGGCCCAGCAATTCTCATATTGTTCCAGAACACCTGTGTTGGCCCAGTTTAGTCTTCATATGAATTTGAACATGTTATTGGGCCTCGGGCTGTCATATTTACCCTCTGCCTTCTGCCTCAGGCATATATGACTACCTTTGACCCAATAACAAGGTCAACTTGAATTCACTTGATTATTAACATTATATATAACAATATTCATCTGTGGGCCACCTTGAACTAACACGATGGGTTGCTTATTAGTTTTTTTAAGTTGGGTAATCTCATATAAATGTGTCTCAAAAATCCTATGCTGTTTCAACTTTCATGGTTAATAACTTGACCCTTTACTCCATTTACACGCCATTTTACCACATGGGTAACCAGTGTAAATCCACATCAGATAGAGATAGCACAAATGTAGCTCCAGACCAGCTTGCACATCAGACATTTTGAGGTCTCATCATTCTGTATCTACTCTGTTCATTAGATACATTTAAAGCTCTAATTAACAGGAAGGAGATGTGTCAGCACCTAGATTTACAATAGTTGCTCATGTGTTAAAAGGTGTATCCAACGAATAAAATGAAGTATCAAAATGCAGGTGTTTTTTGTAGTAATTAACCCTTAACTATAATATTATACACATTTTCATGCCTTTTCATGATCTGATCTGGATCTACACAGGTCACATTGTGGTCAGAAATAACCTATTGAAATTTGAATAAAAAAGCTAACGCCGTAACGGTTTAGATCCTTATCAGGCAGTATGTGTCGGCTGATCTAGATCTACACTGATTTCCCATGCCATAAAGGCATATGGAGGTAAAGGTTAAATGGGATAAATTGTGTATGAGCCTATAGGAACTGAAGATGGCTTGAAGCTAACACCAGAAATACCTCTTTTTTTGTGATATTTATAAAAATAGATGAATTATGACAACATTGTAATCTGTTAACTAACCTGCAACATCAAATTATGTACAACTTCATAAGCAACAAAAAGTACAGTGAAATTGGTTTTGGTTATTTGTTATGATTAAAATACAACATTTATTTTCAGCCATGTGTATCATCAGTCTTGTGAAAGCTGTGGACTTGAAATGTCTGCAGAATTGGTAGAACATAAGGGAGCAGAATATGAATGTTACTGTAGAATATGAAGACAAGGTTTGCATTTTTTATTTTCATTTATTAAAGCTGCATGAATGTATGATTGAGACACACTAAATCTATTTGTATATGTTGGTATTTGTATTTTTGTATCTTGTAACAAGAAAACATAAAATTGTGTTTATATGTATGTGTTGACTTGTGAGACCTCAGTTCACAAGAAAATTAATCATCCTATATAAAAATTACTGTGTTGTTTTTGCCCCTTTCTTCCATGAATACATGACATGAGTGACCAGTGTATATCCAGATCAGCAGGCATATCTGTGCAGTCTTAACAGGATCTACACGGTTCATAATAAGCTTCATGAGGCTATTTCTTACAAATATGCAAACAGTGTAGATTCCAATCAGATCCAGATCAAACATCAAAGTTGTTCTTGCTGATACATGTACTGATGTATTGTTTTCCAGGTGTCCACTAGCTGCTTAATCTAAAGGGTCATTTTTTTGTGTCGCCCTTTCAAAGAAAAGGCAATACATAGGGATCGCTTTGTCTGTCCGTCCATCTGTCATTTGATGGAGTTAATCCCTTTTTGTACTTTTTTTTAACAGAAAAACTTAATGTTGACTTTAACCTTGACTTTTCTTAATATTTCTACATCAAAATTTCAAATTATATTGCTCATGACAACACACTCATCATGACTCCAAGTTCTTTATGTCAAGATGGGGTTATTCCCTTTTTTGTTCTTGCATTTTTAACTTGATCTAGTTCCCAGGGCGACACAAGTGAACACCCATCTAATGTAACTTTTTGGTGGATTCTGGCAATTAATAACCAAAATTACCCTTAATTTAAAGAAAACAAAGACACTTCAGCTAAAATCATTACAACTTCAATATAAATAGGTTATTTGTTGAAATTAATATTTCAGGATAACAGCTCTACATGGAATGCTGTGAGGAGACCAGTTTGACAATTCTGTCTATGACTGTCTGAGGGAGCATTCAGCCTTTAGATTGCCATTAATTCCTGCAATGGAGCATGCTGCTTTTGTAATGGACAAGAATAAAAAAAATCACAAATGTCGATACAAATAGTGGATGTGAAATGGAGACAAGTTATATAAAATATAACCAAAACGTTTTAATGTGCACCTCATTGAAAAAACATCAGTTGACAAAAAAGCATCAGTGTAATTGTGTGTTTGAACATTATTTGCTGAATAATAGAACCATTGAAAAAAACCATAGTGTCACTTGTAGTATTATTTTAAATCATGTGACCCAATTCTGTTTGTCGATTTCAAGTTTGAATATTCAAAGATTATGACTAGCTTAGCTACTTTTTTCTGTCATTGGTGTCACCGTATCTCAACTCAGAATTTTAGGTGCTGTCTAATGATACTGTGCTTGCAAACAACTGCTCACAGGATTCTTCCACACTTACAAAAAGTATTCACGCCATTAAGGTAATATTCCATTCGTCATTGCACTCTCATTGATAAAATGAAAAATTAAAAAGTCTCTCTAAATGCAAAATGCAAGGACGAAAGGAGTAATACCTTTAAATAAAGCGTTGTGTTTGAGAACTGACCAGCGTTGTTTCACTGTTGACCATATGACCTATGAAGTATGATATCCTTCACTTAATTGTGATTGGTCAATTTCATTTTATTGTCTACAAGTCCAATCATATGCCTTTAGACATATTGTCCTACCACCAGGTTTGCTTTCCATGTCACCACGTCTGCAAACTTGATAACAGTATTTGTCTTGACTTGTTAATTGGACATAAATTGTTTTTGGGGTCGAAGATCTATGTCTCGGAGGACATAAAGTAAATTGTTCCCCGTTCTTGAGGCGAAAGTTTATTTCTGGTCCAACTTAATCAAACCCAAAAATCCATTGCTTTTCAATTGTGTTTTGATGGCCGACTCATCAGTACCTCCAGTCCTTTGATTTTTTAATATCTTGCTTTGAGATGTTCAAGGCCTTTCACACAGGCACAGGACATAATTCAGCTACACTTCAATTGGACATTGCTTGAAATCTAATAACTGAAAGCAACAACAAAAATTAATGTTAATTTATGATATTCTTTCGAAGGAATTTTCTTCAATAATATATCACGTTTCGTAAATAACGTTGATGGTTTGATTGTACGGGGAAACGGACAATTTTTTTTCCAAATTACATGGTTATTTCAGCGCATGTTAAAATTTTTATAAAATAAACAAAATATAACAACTTACCGATTGATAAACACCACTGTATAATTTAAGCAGGTTTTGTATTCGATAATTTGCCGATAAAACGATACATGTATTGAATTTACGGATTTCCAAAATAAAAAACCTTAACACTTAAACCTGTGAAAGTAGCTATTTACACAAAGGTAATATTTGGAATATATCTATTTATATCTCAGTAAATTTACTGAGTTCAGATTTCAGAACAATCGCATCTATTTATATCTCAGTAAACTTACTGAGTTCAGATTTCAGAACAATCGCATCTATTTATATCTCAGTAAACTTAATGAGTCCTGATTTTAGAACAATCGCGCTGCGCCGTCTACCGTCTGATAACCTCTGTGAACCTACATATACTGTATATGTTATTCAAGGGCACTAATCTACTGGAGGTAAAATGATCGAATTTCACTAGACTTGTACCGCGTTCGACTATTTAATTATTAAAGAAGTAGATAGAGACCGAGGTACCATCTAGAAATTCACATATAGCAATGGGTGACTAAAGTCACCAAAAAATATTAACTTTAATAATTTTGAAAATCGTTGTGATTTGTTTATGTTTGTTTTATTTCAGCAAATTAATTTATCATCTTTTGAAGTCAACCGTAAATGACCCCTCCCTCCCAAACCTACCTACCTATAAACCTATCTACATAGATATAATCATGTAAGAACAATGAAAAATACCTCCAAAAGCTTCCAACAACACTGATAGAGACGCGACTTTCCTGCTTACATGTTTATAACAGCAAACTCTTACACAGCCGAGGACCACACCAAGAAAAACCGAAACGACAGACATTATGCTCATTACCCGTGCTGCCGTAAGCCAACCTGGAACTTAAATATGAATGCCTATAAATTATTTTATATAAAAGGTTCCGGTTAATTTATGCAAAGCAATAAATGAATACAGTTCTCTCATTTAAATCTACCCAGCAATGTATTTTCAAAGGCCCTTAGCCGAAACGAAATTTCATATTTGGTAAATTCTATCTGAAATTAATACTTGAAGGAGTGGAATGTTGTGGAGGTAGCTCAGCTGGTAGCAAGCTTGGATATATATTTCTGCTAGCTGCTGTCCTAGATTCGATTCCCGGACTTATTATACACGAACATGACATTTACTCAAAAGGAAGTTTGGCCTTTAAATTAATTTACTTTCGAAGAAATTGTAAAATGTTTAGAGCCACTATATTTTATAATATGGATTCTTTTTTCCATTTACAGAGAATAATAATTCCCAAAAGCTTAACATGAAAATTAATAGATTATAAACGCTGCGTTAAGCCCAGACGCATCACCTACCTGTGTAATGGTTATGACACGTTGAAGTCTTGTACTCGACACATACTTGAAACAACCCAAAATGAAATTGATATCCGAAAGCAACGTTTTCTGCTTCAAAATCTGCATTATACCATAAAGGTGTTCCAGTACCAATAACAGACAGGACCAGTCCGATAATGCTTAGAAGTACATGACAACACTTGCATCTGTCAGAGCTAAAATTAAAAAAAAACTCAATTACAATTTAACAAAATGGTACGAAAGGTACCATACAAAACCAAAAGGAAAATATACTGAACATTAAAAAATCTCTACATAACTTAAAATGTTGTAGTGTTTTGTTTTTTTATTTCAGCGGAGCAACTTTTTTACTTTTAACATTAGATATAAAGTGTGGCATCAACTTTCGTTTCCAATTTTATCAAATACATGTAGAGACATTGTTTGTTACTACATGTACCTTCTTTTGACAAAACAAACGGTTTTGAGTTGCGGGTAATAGTGAACTCAGTCATATCACTGCATACTCGGTTTGATTAAGCCTGTTCATAGGCAGTAATGAAAATGCATATTACTTCCCACGCCGCCTAACCCCGGTTTGAGAAAAAACTCAATATTTACTCATGTAAACAGTACAATTTCGATCGATCCCAAAAGATGATGCAAATGGCGGTGAATATGGTACCTTCAGTATGGTATTTTCAAATAAATACCAGTCCATGCATAGTCCCCAGATAGAATAATGAATTTTACTAAACTAGAAAACATTGAGCGGAACTAAACAGACTGAACAAACTAGAATTTTGACAGGGGATCTATGAATACAAATCTTGCACATCACAGAGGCAAAAATTAAAATCGGAAAGTATATCCTTGGGGTGATTGTACAATATTTAAATCTTCAAAGGTTGGGACATTGAAGCCACCCACCAGAAAATGGCCGAAATATTAAAACACTTACAGGCGTATTTTTAGAAATACTTTGAACACGCATAACTATTGAGATCAACGACCTTTAAGTGACATAACTGATAACAACAACTAAATCAGTCTCAAATCTCATCTGACTGGCTGAAATGGAGACTGGCGTTCAATCTTAGTTGTATAATCTTGGGCGCTGATCGAATGTACGGGGAGACTTTTTACAGCCGCCACACGGCACAAACAACGCTACAGCTATATTGAAATAAATGAAAAGGAAACATTTAAAACCACCGAGCACAAAAAAATCTTATTTTAAACGGTAACCATCTTTTGAATTCATATTTTTAGTATATTTGTCAAACATGAACCTGTATGTACAAAAAACGTTGCTGCAGTAAACGAGCACCTCATCAAGATAAAATGAATCAATACAGTTTTGTAATGTGGAAACCATTTGTGATATTAATTTTTGAATTCTTATATCTCTCTCTTGTTTTATATGGAAATCATATGCGTATTAAGTGGCAATCTTCTTAAAACATACCGTGCAATTACAATGTTTCTTATTACGGAGGAACACTTTCAATCATTTTATGAGTATTTTATCACAAAAAATCAGTATTTCCCGTTGAAAGCATTTTCCATTGAGAAAAAAACTTTAGCGCATGACAATCATGAACTTGGTGATCTTAACATTAATTTTGATATTTGCATAAAACATTAATGTAATTTTTTTGTACATGTAAGTTTATTCTGTAAAGTACGTACTATTAAAAAAATGATATTCATATTATTTTAAAGAAAATTAACATGACAATGTAACCGAACAAATGTGTTCGGCAAACGAATAATCGGATGGAGGGATAAGAATACTCCGCAACTTTAAATATTAATGTTAAATAACTTCTTCAAAACTGTTATCTGTGGCCAATATCAAAAGCAATTTGTAACACCTGTTCGTCGTCTTAAGACAAAGAAGAAGACTCCGAAAATTCTTTTTAAGTTATTTTTAATTTCGATGGTAGTTAATTGCTGACAGCAAATTGCTCAAATAATTTTTTAAAAGCAGGTTTGATCTCTCGAATATTTCCAGTAAATTATCGTTTTCTCCTGTACATATATTCAGTATTGTAAACCGTAATATAATCGATAACCGATGTCATAAGTGGAGATAACTTGTATCACGGCTATCCTTTCAATGATTTTGGAGGTTGCCCCGGCTATCTCAGTCTTTAGCGTTGTCATTGCTAAGCGCTATCGCCGTGGCGGTGCGTTTCGCTCCCGAGTAAAGGCAATATCATTTCACAATCATGACGCGTTCTATGAAAGTGGGGTCAGATTAAAACAAGCACTAAATGCATTTCACGATACAGTTCTTAGCAAAACGAGATGTTATAGACAGATATGAAAAGTAAAAGAAAAACACATTCTTTTCTTTATTTGCAATTTCTATAGAGATAATATAAAATTAACATCCGATTTAATATTTAGTATAAGATACTTTTGAACGGTCCTTACCAATAATATTAACAAGGGCTTATAGGGACGCTTAAGTGAAAGGTTACCAAAACAGTTATTATGGAGAAATTATGGGGGAACCTGTACACGACCCTTTATTCACTTGCTTTGGCCATGTCCATGTATCCTTTCATTATAACCATCAAATTTAGTTTTAAATTATATCATTCAATTAGATACGTACCCTTCCTCAATACGGTCAACGAGTCCTTGGGCAACCGGTTTTAAACCTTGACACCATTGTGACAACCTCGATAAACCTATTCTGAGAGAGTGAAATCTGTCTGGGTGAATCAGAAGGTTATCAGCAAGAAACAGAATACAGTGAATCATGGTAAACAGGCTAAACACCCTTTGCGAAATCCTTTCTGATTCTTCTGGAGAAATGTCCGTGTACGCATCAACCAAGAAAACAGTTGGAACACTGTTAGGGGTTATTTCATTATTCTCCGTGCTATCTTCTTCATTGGTTGACATGTTTTTATTACTTATGTAAATTTTGCATCTACACTGTTCATTATAAGTATTCTCCCTAACAGCTCCCATCTTTGCCATTGACGTCTCGATGCGATATGTATACTGATCAGATTAGCTCCGGTTTTCTAGATAATATTTGTTCCCTGCATTGTTTCTACACTTCGGAAAAATAAAACAAATCAAATCTGGTAACCATGATTCAACGGCATCAATACTTGCTGCATTGACTGAGTTTTCTGGTAGAAACATATCGATACACTGTTCAGTGCATGCGTTAGCGAATGTAAGGAGAAAGCGGTTGCTTTTGTTTCCTTTCAAAGCTATAGCACATATTTTAACTGCATGTTTCGTATAATGTTCTGCACTGTTTAAGACAAATATTGCTATTTTACATTTAACAACTTCATCGCCTGAATATGCCTGCGAATAAAGACTTTGTAAAGATAATTTATAGCTAGGATTAACTTTAGTCAAAGCTTCTACAAACCGGTGCATATGCAATTTTATCAGGTCAGTATCCTCTACTAAAATCAGTAGATCCAACTTCTGTTTCCTACATCTGTACATCCTTAGCATTAAACAAACCGGGTTTTGGTTAGATTTAACATCTAGTTTCTGCTTAAACCTTCAACGCATTACGAGTATGACATCCGAATTCGACATACATAGTATTCAATAAAATGATATCTGAAAAGTTATACAACGTTTTGACATGCTACTTAATTAATAGCTGTATTATGTTAGAGGCTAAAATCAGTAGATCTATATTAACTTATTGTTAAGAGTGATTAGTATAATTGGTTAAACGCATCATGGTTAATTGAGCGTCTAAGTTTACGAAGTTATAATGACAATATTTTTAAACGTCGGAATGATTGTAAGTCTACTTCAAACACAATCACAGTGTCTAAGCGTTCAGTTAACCGAAACGGAAGTTGCTGATCTGTACGCCGACGATCAGTTAGTTGCTAACATAAAAATAAGCGATCTCGTTTCCTAATATATAAAAATCCAACGAGTTAAATGCGCATTTGAAGGAATTATTTCTGGGGTGACTAGAGTCTTTATTGACAGTCGTACTGTGGTAATATTTACTTGAAAGAACGTACGGTACAGTTGCAATCAGTCATCGTTCGCAACTTGATCAGTCCCAAATGTGTCAAACGATCGAAGAAAATATGACTTCATGTCCATATATTTTATTGTGTATACAGTATTTGCTCTCATAAATTTTGTGCTTCAACGACACAGCTCCGAGAAATTTAGTTGTCTACTTAAGTCTTCAGATATTTCCAACTTTTACCCATTTAATACTTTGTGATATAATTGACAAATTAAAATAGAGAATTAATTGATTTTTTACCTTGTATAAAATTATTGCGCATATTTTTATTACAATACCATTGCATATCAAGGATTTGACCCTTATGTTTCATTTTATGTAGTACGAACGGTGTTCGCCCATAAATAATGTTTATACATGTAACTCTTATATTTCCTTTTTTCAGATACCTTAACAGATGTTTTGTTAATTACTTTTTACGAGTTACTATCTGACATATTTCGGAAATGATGAATGACATGGTGATGACAATTCAAAATTCCAAACGCTGCTGAAACAGACAGGCTATGCCCGGAAAACCTCGATACTATTCTAGCCAATATACCAGGATCGGTATCCTATATTAAAAACGCCAATCAATAAAGAAATAATAAAAATATTTATTGAAAATCCATTTGACTGACATATCTCACTCGTTTCAAGCCCCTTTCCCATAAAACAACAAGAACAACAACAAGTTTTCAACATCATAACAGGTAAAATGTTAGTTTAGTTTAAACAATATTTATTTACTATATGGCATGTTACAAGTACATAAACATATATAGTCACAATAAGGTAGGAGAATCTGGAAACAAGTTTCCGAAGGAATCTTATGTTAATCCATTTTCTCGGTTAGAAAAATAAAGGCGGTTACATACATTTAATGTTCAAGATATGAAAGTGAAGCGTAAAATTTGAAAATCGATTTTGAGTTGTGTTTGGTAAAGATTATTCTTTATGTTCAAAAAATAAACTTTTTATAGTAGAGTTTTACATACGGGTATTTGTTTTAACAAAACGAAAATAACTATCTTAATGTGTTATTAATTGTTGTTTTTTCTCCTTTGCACGACGACATCACGTCCGTCCAGTAACGCAACAAAATCCGGTCCAGAGGCTCATGCCGCGAAACGTCTAGTGGCAATAATGAATTCTTGTACTTTAATGAATACGTATGCGTTTTCGTCATCACTTAACTGTTCATTTTCGTAAATTAAGTTTTGATACGTCAGTACACAAGGTAAATTTGACGTATAACGTTGTCTTATGATGCTATAGTTCCGACAGACAATGAGAAAATGATTGGTGGTCTCTATTTCACCACAAGAACACAAAGAATTTTCAATTATTGATTTCCGGAATAAATCGTAGTTTAATGAACTGCAATTTAAACGAAGACAGGTGTGAAGTAACTGGCCCATTCGGCTACTGATGGAGTAATATGAACGAGGTTTTAAGTGATTGGATCTAAGATTTTGTTTGAAGCAGTATAGACTCTGGCTAGCTTTCGTGCTGTTTGGTAAAGAATTTCAATCGCGAATAACGCTTGGCAAGAATGAATCTTTATATAATTGAGAGCGACAATAAATGAGAGGTATATTATTATTATCGCGCAAACTATATCGATTTTGATTAGGCTCTGGTATAAGGTCAACTAAATACTGGGGACACAAATTATTGCTCATTTTATAGAATGTAATAAGTGTGTTATTCTTACGACGGGTCTCTAACTTTTCCCATTTAAGTTCATTATAAAGTTTATCGATATTACAAAGTTAGTTGCACCTGTAACAATTCTTGCGGCTTCGACCTGTATAGCTTCAAGATCCCGTTTAAGTTCAATAGAACAAATTTCCCAGACTATGTCACTATACTCAAGAAGAGGTCTTATGAAAGAAAAATAAAGTTTTTCCAAGCATTGTCGTTTTAAAACAAATTTTAATTTTCGTAGTAAGGCGATGTGTGCATAAGCTTTAGATGAGACAATATTAATGTGAGAATTCCATTTTCCATCTTCTTGGAATATGACACCCAAGTGCTTATGTTCGTTTACAGTTTGTATGATGATATTGTTCATAATTAAATTTTCATGTTGCGGTTTATTGCGTTTTGTAGAGAATGTTAAAGTTTCAGTTTTGTTTGGGTTGAAGTCGACTAGCCAGTTATGTGCCCAAGTATGGATTTTATTTAAGTCGTTGTTAAGCTTTACTGCCGCGGAATACGGGTTGTCAACGATAACATACAGACTAGTGTCATCAGCAAATAAGCGGATATTTGATCGAATATCATTTATGTAGAGAACAAAAAGTAGGAGGCCTAGAATCGAGCCCTGAGGGACACCCGCTGTTATATTACTCCATTCCGAAGTGCTGTTGTTAAGAACAACGCGTTGTTGACGATTTGATAAATAAGATGAGAGCCAGTTAATTAGATTCCCATGTATACCTATGCAACTTAATTTATGTGGAAGACCTTTATGCCATACTCTGTCAAAGGCCTTGGAGATATCGCAGAAAACCACTCTTACTTCCTTGCCATCATCGAGTGCCTTACAAATATCATTGTATATGTAAGCATGTTGATTTGAGGTTGAGTCACCCTTAATAAAACCAGATTGAAAAGGAGTGACTCTTCCGTTTGAAACTACATAATTATAAATATATTTGTGAACGCAACGTTCCATTATTTTTCCTATACAGCTTAATAGAGAAATAGGACGGTAGTTTACAGGATTTGACGGATCAGAATTTTTTTTAAAAGGGGTCACGTTCGCTTGTTTCCAAATCAAAGGAAAGTATGCATTATTTAAGCTTTCATTAAAAATACTAGACAACGGTTCGGCTAGTACCGGTGCACCTTCTTTTAGAAGTCTTGGGTTAATTAGATCGGGTCCAGTTGATTTTGAAGGATCGGTATTCGAAATAGCATCTAATACGTCTTGAGGAGTAATAATAATATTCGAAAGCAATTGACCAATTGGCGGTTCAAGTACCGGGAGAACGTGGTTTGTATCGTCTACGGTCGATTGTTCGCAGAAGTAATTGTTTAATACGGTCGCTTTGTCTAATCCAGAATAAGCTTCGGCATTTGCGAAAAAAAGAGTTGGAATTGACTGAGACTTACGATTTGATAAATATTGCTTAGCCAATTTAAACCATTTCTTAGCTGTGATATTTTCTTCATTAATTTTAAATATAATATTATCGGAGTAGTCGCTTTTGGCTTTCTTTATAGCTTTAGTTACTTCGTTTCTTTTAATTCTGAATAATGACCAGGCATGTTCTGAGTTAGTCTTTTTCGCGTGTTTGTGTAATCGCTTACGTTGTCGTATGAGTGTGCGAATATTACCTCTTAACCAAGGGACATCATTTGGACGTATAGTAACAAGTTTGCTAGGAATCGACAATTTTGCTGCATTTAAAATAGTTACGTTTAAAGACTGAATTAGATCATCAATTGTATCAATATTTAGTAATGCATTCGAATCGGAATTGCTCAAAATATTTCTAAATTTATCAAAGTCTGCCTGTTCGTAAATCCATATTGTCCTCTTAAATGAATGAACACGAGGTTTTTCGTATGTTAAAACACCTATTATAGGGCAGTGATAACGTATAAGATCGGGATCGAAAGGATCGCCAACAAACGAGGTAAGTACACTGCTATGGTTTTTAACAATCATTACGTCAATTAGTGAACAAGAACTTTCAATAAAATGTGTCGGTTCCGATATAACTTGGATTAGATTGTAGGACTTGATTAAATTTTCAAGTTTGTGTCTATTTTGACCTTGAAAATCAAATATTCAGATCACCGGTAATGATGAGATTGTCATTACGCGTATTGTAAGCTCTGTCAAAACTTTCTTCAATAAAACTCCAATACTCGTTATTGGCATTAGGGGGTCTGTAAAATCCTCCGAGCAGTAATATTCTTTTTTTATAGTGTAAATTATTGCGCAAATATATAGCGATACCGCCCCCGATCCTGCCTACCCGATCAAGACGAAAAGGTGGACTGAAATTCGACAATTGTATGTCATCATTGGATAAGTTATCTGTTAAGCAGGTTTCAGTTAGCACTAAAATATCATAATATTGTGACTCTGCTTCGATAATATCTAGTTTAGATCGCAAACTTTGAACGTTTAAATGCATGATGCTTAATCCACTATTTAAGATATCTATTGTATCCCTTGATGGGGAATTGGGAGATGATGAATACGGTCCGGGATTCGGATGAATGTCGTTAGATAGCATAAGCAGGTTACAAGACAAAGTAATACTTGTCACCGAAAATAGCACTGTGCAGAGAGCGCGGAAGAATATTATATTTCGGATGTAGTTCAAAGACACAGCTTTGAGACGGGTATATTGTAAACAGTGTACACAAACAAGATTGTCATTAATCAATTGAGCCCTGACAGAGTATGCTAAAGGCTGATTTGTAAGAGTTACTAATATAAGGTATTTGAGTACAAATGTATGAGTACAAACAATCGAGTATGGCAGGCAAGCGGCCCGGCTGCGAGCGCCTTTCAGCGCGCTACGTGTTTTTATGTAATTGAATTAAGTGGTAAAGTATAACGCGTCGCAACCGCTCGCAGACACGCCGCGCGATAAGAGCAACCCGGACCAGTAGAGCAGGAGACAGATGGACGGACATGGTATACATGCAAAAAGCAAACACACAAGAGTGACATTTGAAAATAGAAAATGAAAAAAGGAAAAATATATAAAGAGTACAAAGAATAAGTTTACAAAAGCAAAAAGATTGAAAATCGCTATAACAAGGTTTTACATCAATCAAAGATATTAATGGCAATCGGTTTGCAATATGTTGGAGTGAAAATATTTAGAGATGTTTTAATCCTAGACTGACAATCAAATAAAATCTCTTTCATAATTAAGGCCTGTAACAATACAGAAGGCTCGCGATTGGTATGCTTTTTGTGAAGTGATCTGTGACTTCGGACATTATATATAGTTGGTTTGGTAATTATGGCGACATAAGTAAATCGAATTTCCAGTACTAAAATAATGATCATCAATAAATATCATCAATCATTGCGTTTTCTGTCTGTAGTAATGACAAAAAGAATAATTAACTTAAAATAATGCATGTTTAGTGCATAAATTCATAGAATGTCAGGATGTTATACATATATATTTTGAATTAGTATATAAACAGTATCTTTTATGTTGTACCATTTGTTAACTATAATTTTAGAATTGTTAGACAAACCTATCACTTTGGGATATCATCAGTATGAATATGCAGTATACCATATGAGATAGATATATGCTTAATATCCTAAATGTTGTTAAGACATACTGTGCACTCGGACCCATAGAGCTTTAAATAACAAAAAGCACTAAAACTGCCATTACATTTTCCTGGCAGGTATGAAGTAGAGACACTAATTAATCCGAGGTCAAACTATTTTTATGCTGGAAGTTCTACATAAGAAAAATTGTCAGGTATTAGATAAGTCAAACAGACAATAAGTTCAAATAGAGACAAAAACAAGATTTTTGTATTGTGATTTTGTAAGCCTTGAATTGGTGATCTTGAGACGGTTTTGGATGTATTTTAACTATGTACATATTTTAAATGTTAAAGGGGACAACATTGCCAGATATGTGACAACAATTTACCTGTTTACAGGTAAGACATTTTCCAATACTTAGCGCACAATGGTCAATTAATGATGGAAGGTGAAAGGTTATAAAGTAGCACACTGTTTGTTGACATATTTGACAGCCGTTTCAATGGTTGAATTTCACAGATATACATTAAGTTTTAAATGCTTCCACTAAGAATTTGTTCGATGGTTTTCAGATCATTGATGAGCACTTTGCGCTCCACAGAATCAGGCTTATTTGCATCCTTCGGCACTAAACCAAACACTTTGCACCCTGCAACCCAAGTTTTTGACAGTTTTTTTGAACGCACTAGTTGTCTGGCTTCGTACGACAATCTATATCTGGTTAGGTTTTCCTGAACGAATAGACCACTTCCTAGAGATTTTCTATGTTCGTACACAGCTTGCCGAGCTTTAGAGTTTGTAAATTTGATGATGATTTTCCGGTTTTCACCTCTTTTGAAGGTACCTCTACGGTGGCAACGGTCAATGTCGGATGGTCTTATCGCCATTTTTCAGCCATCTTTCATAGTAATATTGTTAAGTTTTTTGAGGACCTACGTTTCTACGTTTTCGCTAAAATCGCCAGTATCACCTTCAATGCCGGACATATCTAAACACATTCTACGGTCATACTGTTCTAGCTCGTCTAGATCTAGCGTTGTTGTGTCTACTGTAGACCTCAACTCTGCATTCTCGGCTTTCAGTTTTGCATTCTCTTCTCGCAGAATTTCTATTTCACGAGAAAACCTTTGTGTCTCTTGTTTCATTATTTCCTTTAATTCAGTTTTTAATTGAATAATAATTTCGTCTTTTATCTTTTTTGCTATTGAAGAGCTTAGTTGAGATGTGTCTTCTTTTGAGAATTTGGCCATATTTTTACCTGGATCCAAAATTTCAGAATCACTGAAATAAATTTCACTGGCACTTTCCTGTGATTGGACCGGTTGAAGAGAGACACCTTTGTATTTTTTTGAATTCAGATTATGTAACGGTGAAGATTTGTTACGTTTTCTATGCATTAGTAATGGCGGGCAATAGCAAGGTTAACTTTCAAACAAAGAGTCAATAACATAGCCCGAAAATTTCAAAACTCTTCCGTTACCTCACATATGGTGTCATATCTCACTGTTATGTCAATATTTCATTAGGTTATTCCTTGTTGTAACGATCCAAACACTTGAAAATTCACATTTTTCCTTCAGCTCGAAAACAGCCGCCATGTTCAAATTTTTACCGGAAGTCCAAATGTTGAATCTGTCATTGCAGAAAAACTTATGAAGAGTTGCGCTAAAAATATCAGCTACAATGTATTTTAGGGTTCTGTTGTGACTGGAAGGAAAAAGGACAAACTCTTGCTGACAGATGTAGTCAATTAATGTCAATTAGTTCTTGAAAACAATTGGACACATACATGAAATTTGGTTAAATGATATTCAGAGGGATGAAATTTCCACTTAAACATAACATTTGTGACTTGTTGTCACATATTCAAAATAGTTTAAGAGTTAGGAAAATGATTTTTTCGTTCACGTAAACTCAAAAATATAAAAACACTATTTTCACAATGAAATGTGCGGCCACAAAGTTGCATAAATTTTGATTATTTGCCAAATTTAACAGCGATCGAGTTGGTAACGATGACCGATTGTGGCTTTCCCTGACATTCTTACGAGTAAATATTTTAACAGTAAGACTGTCGATAAACGATCTACTCATTTTAGAATCATTTTTACATTAAACATGCGTTTAATTTGATTGTTTTACAAAAATAAGAACCTAGGTCGCTTCTTTTTATGTTAGCAACTATCGGATCGTCGGCGTACAGATCAGCAACTTCTGTTTCGGTAATCTGTACGCTTAGACACTGTGACAAAAAAGATAATCAGTTGCGCTCCAGTATTCCAAAAATGCATATCAGAAATGGCCACATTCCTGTAAGACAGTCTTCCCGCGTGAACTTACGGTAGACAGCAAATGAAAGCTTTTTGTATTGATATGTTAACTTCAAAAAGACACTACAGTTAACAAATATAAGCACCTTAGGGTTACCGCCTTGGTAGGTTTTTCAAAGATCAGAAACAAAGCTCTGTTTTCACGGTCAGCAGCAAAACATTCGACACTCAGAGTTTTATCCAGGTTCTAGGGTGCAATAATCTTCACATTTGCCCCATAATTTTAATATTGAATTAAATGGTCTCAGACCACAACATTATTTGAAATCTGGGTTTTTGGTCACGTATTTATATACTGTTACTGAATTAGTGAATACCACCAAAAAATTCAGGGGCGGTTAAAGAAATTGACCCAGCAATAAACCATACTACGGTTAAAACTGTTAAAACCGTTGGTAAAACAGAATTTTGATGTTTAACTTTTTCTTAACTGAAACTGACATGAAACTGAGTAAGGACAGAGTTTGGGTGCCAATTCTAGATTTATATTAATCAATGGAATCGATCAAAGTTCGAACTGCACTTCCGATTAACCGATAGGTTTCAAGTTCCTGTTACAAAATCCGTAACTGACAAATCCCTAAAAACGACAAACATTTCTTCGATCTTATGCATAATGTGTTACGCTGAATACAGCATTTCCACTGGTGCCACTATCAACGGACGAATTGAGCAAATAGCCAATCACAGTGCCTATTATTTGTTAGCGATTTTTTTCATTGGTAGAAAGAAAATTTACGACATCCGATTCGATTTCAATTTTTAACAGAGATTTACTGCAGTTTTTTTCATGGGTTGAATAAACTATATTTAATGAGACAAATCTGACTACCGAGAATGTACATCAAGTTGATGAGTCAAAAACATACATTCGTGACGTACATGTTATATGCTTATCCTTAGTATTGTGAGCAAGTAGAAAAAGAAATCGATCAAAACATGTACGATTCAAGACCAATGAAGGGTGATTTAGAACCAGAAAAAAACGAATAATTTTAAACGAGAATGTGTCCTCATACACTGATGCCCCCACTGCTACAACAACATTTGTAACAAAGGTCCCTAACTCTGGTAAAAAAGGTCGCAGGAAAAAATACTTTTTTAACGATCATCTACACGTCCTGTTTGATCATCTGTATACGTTTGAAAGAAATCCGCCCAATAGTTAATGAGGAGTCGATGCCACAAGATTTTGGGGACGTACGTACGGACGGACGAATGCAACTCAACATGCCTCCCACTTTGTGGGGGCATCAATAACGATGTCACAGTCTAAATTCTTGAGCTGTGTACGTTGCGCGTGTTTTTTTTTTATTCTATGTTTGAAGTATGGTGCCAGTTCATTTGAAGAACACCTAATAACGGCCAAATAACGTGTAAAAGTGATTCTGATGTCCAGACGACGGAGAAACGATCCATGCATCTGCTGGTGGAAATCGAAACATACAGGTATCACAAAGATAATGAAAGCAGCAATGAAAGCAGCGAGTCATCTAGCTTTTTTCCTTTGTCTGCGATTCTCTGCGTACACTTATTCTTTATGCAGTTTGTGTTATCCAAGTACAACTTTTTTGGATAGTTTCTCGGCGTACACCTGCCGTATCACAGTCGGGTTCTCTATGGGTCTGGATAAACATACTCCAAATCTAAAAAATATCGGACCTGACTTCAGAGGGTAAAGCAGCAAAAAACCGAGCTTGGCCTCGCTTCAATTTTCAAAATATTTTTCGGGTCACTTTCCCGAAAGATTTACTCGTAACCATGCAATGATTAGTTAGACATTTGCTTGGATATTGACGCCATTAATTTTAAAACTTGCCTAAAACTCTTGCTGAAAACTTTGACCTCTACTTTTGACCTTGAACCAGCTTGAACATTCCCTCGATGTAGTGAACATTTGACCAAAGTTTTATAAAATTTCTTCAAGCCTTTTGGGGTTTAGAAGTTACAGACCGGACAGGAAATACTTCTTCTTTTTCTTCCGTTATGCAGGGCTCTCTCTGGAGCATCGTCGCATATGTGAACTATGTACAAGGTGGTTGTGATGCGAACAAGTGCACATATAAAAACTGATAAAAGCAGGGGTCTGTACATAGCTAGTGGAAGGCAGCCAACCCTGACTTGAAGGTTTCCAAGGTCTGGGCTGTGGCGACATGCTCTGGGAGACTGTTCCAGTAGCGGATACCGGCTGGAAAGAAGGAATTCCTATAGATGTCTTTTCTGCTGTAGGGCACCATGTACCGAAGAGTGTGTCCTCTTGTTGAAAGCGATGATGGGTGTAGATATGTAGTGGCAGTGATATCTACAAGTCCGTATAAGATGCGGTACATCATCACTGTTCTGGTGTATTTCCTCCTTTGTTGTAGGAGTTCCCAACCAAGCTCCTTTATCATGTTGTCTGGCAGACTCCTTTGACAAACCTAGCAGCGCGTCTGTGTACCGCTTCCAGCTGCTGGATGTTCTTGGTGGTGTAAGGGTCCCAAGCAGCCGATGCATATTCTAGGATTGGTCTCACCAGGCTTGTATAGCACTGTGCTTTAATATCTTGTGGGCATCTGGTGAGGTTTCTCCTTAAGAATGATAGGCTGTTGTTGGCTTTCTTGGTTGTGGCATCAATGTGGGCATTCCAACTCATCTTGTCTGAGATAGTCACTCCAATGTACTTTCCACCTTCGACAATTTCAAGGTTGTGGCCATGGATGCTGTAAGTAGCATTGACTGGGTGGGTTCCTCTTCCTAATAATGCGTATAACTTCACATTTAGATGGACTGAAGGACATCTGTCAGTCTTTTTCCAACTTTTGTAGGTGGTTTAGGTCATCCTGTAGTTTAACTGAGTCCTCCAGGGTCTTGATCTTCCTGTACAAGAGACTATCGTCTGCGAAGAGTCTCGATGTTGATGATACTTTCTCTGGGAGATCATTGATGTACAGGAGAAAGAGCAGGGGGCCTAGAACTGTGCCCTGTGGGACTCCTGATGTCACTGGTGCAGATGGGGATGAGTGACCCTCAACAAGGACCTGTTGGCTTCTATTGGAGAGAAAGCGTTCAATCCAGTTGAGTAGGTTACCATTGATGACGTAGTGACGCAGCTTGATGGACAATCGCTGGTGTGGCACTTTGTCGAACGCTTTGCTAAAATCGAGCAGTATGGCGTCGGTCTGTGCACCCTCCTTGAGTCCAGCGGCAAGGTCCTGCAGTGTGAGGATAAGTTGAGTGTCACAGGAGTGTTTCTTCCGAAAGCCATGTTGTTGGTCAGAGAGTATTTTGTAAGCCTCTAGATGCTTCATTATCTGGCTGTGGACAACATGTTCTAGGGTCTTGGAGCACACAGATGTCAAGGATGTTGGCCTGTAGTTGGCAGCTAAGCGTTTGTCGCCTTTCCTGAAAAGTGGGGTGACAAGTGATTGTTTCCAGTCATCAGGTACTGTACCCTGCTGTATTGAGGCCTGGAATACTAGAGTCATAGCTGGTGAAATCTCTTCTGCAAATTTCTTGAGGAACCTGGATGGTATGGCGTCTGGTCCTTGGGCTTTGTGCGGGTTGAGCTCTTTCAAAAGTTTTAAAACACCATTACGTTGAACGGCAAATTCTGGCATCTTTGGGGAAGGAGTGCCTGACATGGATGGCATGGATGAGTGGTCCTCTCTTGTGAAGGCACTGCTAAACTGATCGTTTAGAATTGTAGCCTTGACCTGTGGGTCACAGTTTGACACACCATCTTTCTTGAGTAAGGACACACCACTACTGTCACATCTCTTCCCTTTTACTAGTGAATAGAGCTTCTTTGGGTTTTTGTCTGTCCCTACCATATCACTGATGTAGTTGTTGTAGGCTTTCCTGGACTCGTACTGTGTTGTTTTTTTTTTGCAGTTGTATGACTTCTTTCATATCTTGTTGGTTGCCACTCTTCTTAGCTTTACTGTAGGCTCTTTTCTTCTTCTTGGATAGCGGTTTCACTTTACGCGTTATCCAAGGCTGGTTATAGTGTGTTGAAGTCATCTTTGATGGGACTTGTTTTTCCATGGTTTCTCAACAGAAAGTCTTAAAAGTGCTCCAGAGGCTATTGATGTTGCTGTGGTGTATTGTTCAATGAAGTTTTCAGAAAAGTTCTTAATATCTTTCTTCATGTTTTCAAAATTTGCTTTTTTCCACAGGAAGATCTTACGTTGGACTGGTTTCTTTCTAGGTGCTAGGACATGGGCCTCGACAAAGACGATGTCATGGTCACTCAGACCCGAAATGGCCTTGATTTTGTTTATGAGAGATGGTCTGTTGGTTATGAATAGGTCGAGGATATTTTTGCCTCTTGTGGGAAATTTGACGACTTGTTCCGAGCTTGTGTCACAGATTGTGCCTAGCAGGATCCTATTGATTTCACTTTTGTGTGTATTTACACAGATAGAGTTGGTGTTCCAGTCTATGTCTGATTTGCATCTCCAGAAATCCAAACTGTGGATCTTGGATATTTTTAATGAAGAACCCGGATATTGTTTGCAAGTTCTTCCATATACGGTTGGTTGCTGTTTGGTGGACGGTATAAGGCTCCAACAATCAGTGGTTGCTTGTCAATACACTCGAACGAAGCAGCTGTAAACTCTATGGATGTCTGTATGTTTACTTCACTGCCTACTAGGTCGTCTTTGGCGATGATAATAACTCCCCTATGGTGGTCTTGGGTTCTGTCTCTACGCGATATTATATTGTAGCCCACTGGTATAACTTCTCTTTCAAATATTCCAAGATGGAGCCAGGTTTCACAGTCGATTATGATGTCGGGATCTGATTCGGTTAGAAGAAGCCAAAATGTGGATCGCTTTGCCCTCAAGCTCTTGAAGTTGACCGTCAGGACCCGCATTGTGTTTTTTGGCTGATCAGGCCTGCGTTGTTGATTTTGGTTAGTTTTTAATGGAGATGAAGTATGTTGAGGGGATCCAATGGAATTGTCTAATGAAATAGAGCTATAAGAATTGGTTGAGAGTAGGCTAGGTGAGGTTGGCTGTCTCCCAGGCTCATCTGAAAGTATACTATTTGAGTTTTCAGTAGCTATGGGTGTCGCAACAGAGTTAGCAAGGTGAGTTTCAAAGAGGGTTGTTGAGAAATTCGGGATTCCACATGAAAAGCAAATCCATGTTACATTTTTGCATCCTTCGAAGACTGGGTCTGGCAGCTGCATGCACTTGATGTGGTACCAAGTGTCGCATGTATCGCAAGCTATGCACTTCTGGTTTGTTCTGCATGGTTTTTGGCAAACACCACATGGGAATTTGTATACAGGACCTGGGTTAGGATGGCAGTCACCAGAACCAGAACGTAGTATACGGACACTTGACACATCCGAGAACTGTTCCTCAGTCAAAATCGATGAACTGGAGAGGTACAAGGTGTAAACTAATGCAGAAAGACGGTTTCCAAGTTCTAACATTGTACTAGGGTGTTACCTGGTCTGTAGTGGCATCTAAAACTGTTTAGGAATAGTAGCTGCTCTTAATTTACTTGTAGATAAACAATAAAAATCGTATCCGGAAGTGGGTTGTTGCTGTAGTTCTATTGTAATTAAAAAGCCAAAGACAAATTCATTGAAATCAGCATTTGTGGTTATAACAATTGGGATTTTTTGGTGTCTATGGCTAGTGATGATACCTCTCTGCATGTTCTATGGTTGCTACGTTCAATTTGGGGCTATGTTTAGAGATATTTAGACTTTTATCAAGCTGTCATCAAAAGTGCGTGCGCGACATTGAACCAGGATGAACATTGTCTCAATGAGGTGAACATTTGACCAAAGTTTTATGAAATTTCTTCAAGCCTTTAGGGGGTTAGAAGTTATGGATCTGACAGGATATAAATTGATCAGACCTATAAACACCACAAATGACCTCAGTCTTGAACCGGCCAGATTGGAACATGGGTTTTGCAAAATTATTGTGTAGACGGGTGGTGAACAGCTGATCCAAGTTTCATGAAATTCCTTCCAGGGTTTATAAGAACTTTATGGAGCAGACACAAAATTCATGGTTTAAACCACTGGTGACCATGACCTGGAGACAGCCAGGTTGAAACATTGGTTTTGCACATTGTCTTGATAGGGTGAACACAACCAAAGTTTCAGGAAATTCCTTGGGGACCCAGAAATTTAGAAGTTATGGAGCGGACACACTCATAATACATAGACGCACCTTTAAACACAACTGGTGACCTTCACCTTGAGCTGGCAAGGTTAGAACATGGGTTCTGCACATCGTATTGACGAGGTGAACACTTAAATAAAAGTTTTGTGAAATTCGTTCCTGGAGTTTAGAAGATATAGAGCGCACATGAAATACATGGTTCAAAACATTAAAAACCAAAATCGAACTTGACCTTGAGCTGACCAGCTTGGAACATGGGTTCTGCACATCGTCTTAATTTGGTGAACACTGGACCAACGATTTATGAAATTCTTTCCGAGGATTGAAAAGTTATAGAGCAGTCACGAAATCTGCACATATGCATGCATGCACCATTCCTGTATTTCCCTTCCTGGCAGGGAACATCTCATTCAAATGTGAGCTACCTAAAGATTTTGGCATCGTCATGACCCAGCAAACGAGTAGTGAAAGGCATGGACACTAAGGATGCATAAAATACCCAACACTTGTTATTCAGTTGAACATACTCAATACATTATTGCCTCATCCTAAAATATACACACATCATAATTCATGTTGGCTTTTTTAAATCAAAGTAACACAGGTACAAACTAATTAAAGCATCTTGGCCGTATTGTAGTTGTATATCCTATTACTCCATTTATACGCCTTTTATCACACAGGCGTACAGTGTAGATATAGATCAGCTGCCACATCTGTGCCGTCTGATCAGGATCTGCACTGTTTGCTTTTTGTTCAGAAATAACACAATAAAGCAAACAGTGAGCAGTGTAGATCATGACCTGGATCTACAATGTTTGCCCACGCCATAAAGGTGTATATGGAGTCATTGGATAGTTGGTCAAACTTTAAAGTTGGCATTTTGACAACTAAGTGCAATAACTTTTTGAATGTTAATTTGTGTGACAAGCACTTCAAACCTTTACCTACAAAATATGACCTAGTCGCTTTGAACAATAAAATACATGGTACAATGCAAGACAGTGGCTAATAAATGTGTGGGGGACCTGGCAATCAGTTACCATCAATTACGGTTAGTAAAATATTTAATATATGTGCTGTACCATTAGTAATGTTGATTTGGTGTGTGACCAGGGCTGAATAATTGAGACCAGTCCCAAATCTAAACAGTGTGATTGGCTGAAATTTAACCTTTTTCAGCCGATCAGATGTTTAAGATCTGAGACTGGTCGCCATTCCAGCCAATCAGATCCTAATTTCCAATCTCAGTTTTAAAATCGTGGAGCCAGAATATGGCTTTTACCAACATTTTAATCTCTATGACTTTTAATAACTTTGTTAAAAACACAGTCATCGTCATTAATTGGTGTTTCAATTCACATTTGCTCGTTAAAATTATGAATAATAATAATAATGTTTAGCAATTAAATCATTTGCTCCATAGATATGACTTAATCACATGGGCAAACAGTGTAGTACTTTTGGATTGATTATGTTATTCGATGTATCTCTGTCTGTTGATAAACTGAACAGGACAGAGTTTGGCCTACATTTACGTTCCTTGCAGTTCTTAGCATAACTGGGATAATTGGAAACAGTTTGGTGATCCATGTCACCAGGAAATCATTAAAATCGTCAACTAGAAAGTATTTTATATTGTTCCTTGGTGTTTTGGACTTAATTTCATGTTGTGTTGCGATCCCTTTAGTTGCTGCCATTATCTCAAAACAATATATTTTCACGCAGGGGTTGCTATGCAGAATTTCAAAATTTTGTAATATACTAGGGATCTGTTCAGCGTCGTTTGTTCTATTATATATTGCAATAGATCGCTTCAGAAAGGTTTGTAAACCGTTACGTTGGCAGATAACATTTAAAATTGCCAAACGATTGTCTCTATTGGCTCTAGTTCTAAGTGTATTGCTAGCCTTGCACGAACTTTTTATTTCCGGAAGTAAGTCTGTTCATCTTTCAAAGTACAATATTACTGGACATGTGTGTGGTTTAGCCGTTAAAAAGAGGTTAAATATGCATATCAGGAATCGCCACATTCAGAAAAAAACAGCCTCCCCACACAGTTAAGAAGAAGAGAGGGAGAGAGCATGGTTAATAAAATGATCAGTTTCAAAAGAGACACCACTAACAATTAACAAAAAACGAGAACCCGAGGGGTTACCGCCTTGGAACGGTCAGTGGCAAATCAAATTGCCACTGGGGGTTTAATCCAGGTTCTAGGGTCCACCAACCTCACACTTGCCCCAACAGGTTCTCATATCACAAAAAAATACAAGTTGTCTTGGTGAAACAACTCCAACACACTTATTGGCTCAACAATGTTGTATACAAAAGCACACAAACATATAAAACATAAGAATCTTATAGCATTGCAAAGCCAAAGGGCGGGTACTCAATGATCTTACCGAGACCAGAGCTCCTGGAGTAAAATCAGCAAGAACACGATGACAGGGATAAAAGAAACAAATCGAGCTTCTAGGTTCTTTAAAGAAAAGATTTCCCTATAAACCTTTATAAACTATTAAACCCCTGCCACCGTCGTGCAACCAAAGACGTAAGCATAATGATCAACTGTAGAAGGGTTAATCACCAGGCATGCAGAGCGCTGTAAAATATCATGTTGGTAACCTTTCTTTTTAAATTTACAGATGGTTTTTACGAATAACCGGGAGAAATTAACATTTCCTTTATCTTCTTAAGTTTATAAATTAAATCTCCATAAACACTGGCTGTGAAATACCTTGTTGCAATAGTGATTTTAAACTGCACCTGTATTTATGAATTAGATCTGGGTATCGACGATAAAACATGCAAAATGTTTTCCTTAATTTGCGATACCGATTACCTTGTTTTAAAAGTTTTTCTGTAATGCAAAGATTACGTTCACTGAAATCATTAATATCGTTGAAAGCTCTTGAAAAGCGAACAAGCTGTGAAATATAAACCCCGTAAGATGTTGCACGGGGAACATCGCCGTCTAAAAACGGAAAATTTACTATATTAAAATTAAAATTAAAATTAAAATCATCTCTTTTATCATACATTTTAGTAGTGACATAACTATTTTCAATTGACAGATTTAGATCGAGAAAGTTTGCTTGCTTTTCTGAAGTGTTCGCTTTATTAAGTTGTAGTTCTTTAGGGTAGATCTTATTAACCAGTAATGGAAAATGGTTATTATCTATATTAAATAAATCATCAAGGTACCTCGAGGTGTTGTTAAAAGCTGTAATAATATCATCTTGATGTTCAGTAGAAAGAGATAGCATAAAGTCTCTTTCATAACAGTATAAAAACAGATCAGCAACAAGGGGTGCACAATTAGTACCCATTGGGATGCCTATTACTTGTTTATAAATAGAGGTACCGAATCTAACATAAATATTATCCAGTAAGAAAGTTAGCGACTCTATTAGGTCTTGACAAGTCCATAAAGTATAATTATCATAAGAACCATCTGTAAAAAATGCCCTATGTTCATTACAAGCGATGAAGGTTTTATTTTCTCTAGCAAACGTTTTTTTCAATGAGACTGGTTAGTTAGTCTCTTATTAAATTATGAGGGAGCGAGGTATATAAAGTTGAGAAATCATAAGTAGACAAACAGAACGCCTGAAAATTATTTGATTTAAGCTTTTTCAAAACGTCATTTGAATTTTTAATCGACCAAAATAAATTTTTGCGAGAAGTTTCAAAAACCTTATCGCAATACCTAATAACATGTTCGTTAATAGCTGTAAAACAAGAAGTTAAGAGTACGGATAATTTAGTAGTAGTGCAAGAACTAGAGTTAGCAATAAATCTTGCTTTATATTGTGTTTTATGCATTTTAGGTAACCAATACATAGTAGGTACTTTGTCTTGTGTCGGCTCAATACTGATTCTAAATTTTGTAATTTGTAGAGTGTTTGCAGTAACAAAATCACTCTCATATGAAGAAGTCAGTACATAAGCATTAGTGCTGTTCAGTTCTTCAGTTTGAATATTAATATAGTTTACCCGTCACACTATAATTACATTATTAGAAGCCTTATCAGCAGGTGTTAAAACAAATTTGTTATGAAAGTCTTGAATTCCTTTTTTCAAATGACGAAAGTTAAAACGAGGTCGAGGTGGTAATAAAGCAATGTTTCTTTCACAAAATGATATACGGGTGTCTATTATTTTGAATATGTGTTTTTTCCAGTTAGAAAGTGCATTAGGCTCAGCATGTTCTCTTTTGCACCATTTTTTGCAAAATAGGTTTAAAGACTCAGCAATTTCTGCACGACATGCATTAAAATCAATTTTGGATGGAATTCTATATTTGGGACCTTTAGAAATTAAGTTACGAATTCTAGAGTCTTTGATTACATTAAGATCACCGGTAACAATATGACCGACAGGCTTATAGCAATATTTAGAAGTTAAACACTCTCAAGATTTTGGTGTATTATCAATGATCTGTAAATCAGACGTAATTTTATTGTAATTAAAAATTGTATTTCTAGTTGGTTTGTTGTATTTATAACAAACCATAGGCGATTCAGTATTCTTAAAATAATTAGGAACAGCCGATTGAACTGTTTCATCTTTATTTATACTAGGAAGGTCTATTCCTTTATTTCAAAAAGAAATTTTAAGGAAATGTCTTTTATGGTCAGATTCCAAGTCAATGTGTGGCCTGAGAACATGCCGAGTATAACACTGAATCAGACTAGCAATCTCGTAAAATGGATGGGTTCTTATGACGATGTCGTCGGCTTCCTCATCCAGTTTCTGCAGACTTGAAATAGAAAGAGAAGCCAACCTAGATAGCATAGCGTGTCTGCCAGATTGTTTTAAAATAGTATGTAGGTCATTAACAGTGAAGCGCCATACATTTATGTTCTAATGTTTGGATTGATGTTTACAATAGAATTAATTATTATTTCAAGTTTGTACTGCTTAATCGGAAACGAAATTAGACAACAAACTAAAAAGATAAATCATCTGACCAAAATCGGGTCGCCTATAATAAATCAAGATTTGAACACTTGCACGAGTGTTATTTCAGATGAATCGACAACCAACGGAAAGGCTTGCAAGACGATAAATGACTTACATGAAATGAATACTGTAGCAAAAGACAAAGGAGAGCAGGATATAATCAAACCAAAAAGCGAAAATGTATCACATGACACCAGCGATTTGAGTTCTTCTAATACGCAATCAATCGAAATTCATTTAGAAAGAGAAAATGTTCTTTACCGTAAACCACGAATACTTTGTTTAGAATCGAACGAAATCAAGACAAGTAAGAATGAAGTAAGAAACCTACAGGGCGGTTTTCATGGAAATGTTAAGGGTCTTGGTGAAGATCAAATAAGCAATCAAATTGAAGGACGTTCAAAAGAGTCAGATTCTCTGATTCTTGAAATATCTCAGGAATATACTACAAATGAAGAAGACGAAACTAAACAGAAAGCCGTGTCGCCAATCATCAATGACAAGAATCCAAGTAGTATAAACAGAACCCAACGCTGCCAAACCGTAACAATACAAAATCTGAAACAAGCCAGAACGAGAAAGATAACAATATTGATGTTCTCGATTACACTTGCGTCAGTTCTTTCCTTTGTTCCGCATTTGTCTTTGGTTCTGATACGGAACATTTACGCCAATTTTGTTAAAAATTTATCTGATACCGAAAGGGCAGTTTACGTTCTTTTCAATAAATCTTTTTTCTTGAATTGTGTGGTGAATCCAATAATGTACATGTTTTTTTGACACGAAAGTACGTCAGTCGGTCAAAGACATGTTTATACGTTTGTGCTTGCTAAAAAGGGGGTAAAAAGGATTGATCGAAACCAAGTGAAGAAGAACTGTAACTCTGCCTAGTTGTAAGTATTACAAGTTCAGAGCTCCGTTTATAAAATGTCTATTTTATAAAATAAATCACAAGGACTCCATAATACATGTACCACACAATTTTTGTTTTTTGGAATTATTGTAAATATTTTTCCGCTTAATATATCTTTTGCATGATGATTAAAAATAAATAAAAGTGACACTACTGCGTATATAACTGAGTCGAATCAGGACAGTCCGGCAACAGAAACGTTCGTAATGGTAAATATTTCACAAAATTGCTGAGTGCGACCATACCTCATAAAGAACGAAGAATGGCGAGCCCTTTATGTTTTTTTTTGTTTCACAAAATGACTTGTTTACGAAATAATCTTATGCAATCTATGCTCTTAAAATGGTTTAAATAATTAAATATGTGGATATGTGAATGAATGAAATTCATTTCTTCATATTTAAATAATAATATATAATTTGAATGTGATGCAACATGCTTTAATAAAAAGTGAACAGTGTTCTAGGAGCTACTAACAGCATGCAATTGTCTGTAACAATAAAGAATTCCATGTTGCTGTAGGAGTTTCATTTTCTATCTGCGGTTTAAACACGATCTTCATAGAATTTGAAAACGCATTTTTGCTAACCCGATGTACATAGTTGCTTTATTGTTACCAAAAAAACTAACCACACATCATTTTTGGTAACAAAGACTGTTTTCTACGCAACTGTGTATATCGTTATGGAAATTCATTGTGATCAGAATTGTTATTTTCACGCAAAATCTTTGAGTTATTGCAAGACGACAAAGACCTTTTTCAACTGCCTTTTTCTGCTTAAACTGGAAACTAATTTCTCTACGTTTTGTACTTATTTATAGGAAAAAAGCAGTGTACAAGACTTTAATATATTGATATAATTTTTGCTACATAAATTTTATTTATACATTTCATAACAATTGTTACAGTAATAGATCTTGTATTATTGTACTTGTATCGCTGAGGACCAGGTTTATAAAGATATTTTATAAAATGTTACTTATTGGTCTTATTACTTTTTTCTTAACATATACCGGGTATACTTTCTACATACTTTGAGCGTGAAATAGAGTCATATAGTTTCTCGCAGTGTTATCCCCTGTAAGTTTGCATAAATTGAAACTTGCATGTTTAACCTTGAAGACATGACGCGCAACTCCGAGAAAACCGCCATCCCAAAACGATGACAGAAAAAAGATGTAAAGTCCTTGGACACTGATGTTTTATCACTTGGCTTTATCCGATCAAAGCATACAGTACTATGAACGTTTACTGTTACAAAATTTGCGTCTATCGTGCATCCGTCTATCGCGTATCTAGCGTCTGTCTATCGTTTATCATGCGTTTCGTTTGTAACCTGAAACTTTCCAATTACTGTAGAATTTATTTAAACTGATATTGTTTAAACGTCTTTAATTATTTCTCCACTGAGTTCTACTAAAATTTATAACGCACCGAACTCTTACCTAATTATGTATTATTTGCATACGTACAGCAGCATTTCTGACATTTTAAACATGAAAGTGAGGATTCCCATAAGGTGTTACCTCTCACTTTTCTTTCAAGTTTATACATGCGGTGGTTTGTGGGTGTTTTGCGCACAATTAAAAATATCACGACGATGCACAACTTAATAAGAAAACACCGAAACCAATTTTATTTAGTCATTAAGGCTAAAGATTTCTATTCGATTATAAGTTTCATACGATATGCTTTCAGCTATTATATTAACATTTGCGATCTTGAAAAATAGTGATAAACTCGTTCATGTATTTATTTCTTCATTTACATTAAAAGTCCTGCTGTATAAGATGCATGTATACTTTTCCTGTTATCGTTATAATATAAGAATTGCGTGAAGCCTTATTCTATTTGTTATATTTGCTTTCATTTCGTAAAGGTCGCTAGCGTGTCCCTGCTTCCATCTTAACAAACGGCACAATTATTCCGGTAAATGGCGAGTGCATTAGTATGCCACAAATTAATTTTTTCCGACAATACAGAATATATAGAATCTATATGCTAAACGTTCCCACTGGATACCTCTTGGTAAAATAATCACAAATCTAAATACTTTATCTGTTGTTTCCGCTGCATGAATAATAATTATTAAAAATCCATCACTTTTGTCCGGCGGTTTTCAATCGTTGCAGCTGCAGCACTTTATGATTTGCGGCCTTGTGGTTGTGAAGACACCGGTAAACTTTTTGCAGCTAATACACCAATTGCATCATCATCTTTCTGGGTCTCCATTAGTTGTTTCCATTATTGCACTTGAATTTTCAGAGGATTCTGTTTTATGGGTGATTTTTGTTTCACATACACATAGAATCGGTAAATTACCTCCAGGAACACAAAACAGCTGTTTGTCATAGATCTGCATTTTATGTCGAAATCTTCAGAGAAAGAGTTATGTTTTTAATTTTATGTTTTTAGTTTTAAGTTTATCCATAGCCACCTGTAAAATTTCTCTCGGAATTGTTTGAATTCACTGTACAAACTCGAGATAAATTAATACTCTCATAACCATTATTTACTTTCTAAGTCTGTTGCTCGGAAATGTCATTGGTTCTTGTTTTATTAACAGCTTTAAAAGAGAAGTCATACCGAACAAGCATTCTGTGGATATATACGACATGGAAAACACATGGTTATACAACTCAGATATAGTTACTTAAAATAATCGGAATTCCTTTCATTTATTTCAGACACCATTTATACGTCAATCTAATTTTCTTTGATTTCCACTTATTGATGTGTTTTTTTAAGTTTCCATACATTCTTTTATAAACAAATGTACTTCTAAAATCCTCCTTCTAAAACGTGCACGACATAAAATGATTTCTGACCAGGATATGTTGATGGTTGAAACAGGGTTTCAAAACGTTTTAGATATTTCAACATTTCAACTTCCAAAGTCATACAGAGGCTATATCGTATTCAAACTCAACATAACTGGTAAAAACTTAAACACTAAAACTTTTACAATATCCTAATATGTGTAAAATATTATAGACTCAAGGTTAAGTAAATCAAGAGACGAAACTGAGAATAAATTTATAAATTTAACCTGCCACAAATGTTTTTTGAAAAGACAAGTCGCATTTTCATTTTTGTTGCGAGTACATTGTACGAATACAGGTGAGTTAGCGATTAATTTGCACATTTTGGCTACTTAAAATATAAAGTTCAGCAAAAACAAAATGATGCAAAACAAGCAACGTCTTCTGCTAACGGTTATGGCGTCATTTCGAAGAAGGGTGTCAACTTTTACAGAGGTATATTTCTGAATGATGCGGCTTATATCTTTCAGCGGAACACAACACAAAAGTTTGCCAGCACCCACAGTTGCTCTTACAGTCATACACAGTCATACTTTTTTCGTATGACTTCGCTTTAGTTCTTTTATTCTGATTTCTCTTTTTTAAAGGGCAAACAATTACTATGAATCATGCATAACATTCCGGCGAAACTACATATCTGATGGTTCGTTTTTTCATTTTCAGTTTTGAAATTTATTTTTTACAATATTTCTTTGGAGTTTATAAATCGTGAATCGTTCTGCCCATGAATTTCACGAAAAAATACCCCGCGAATATAAATCAATTCACAGTGACATTATAAATCGACTCTTAAGATGCGATGAAACATTTTATATAATATATTTATTTAATAACCTTCAATGTTAAAGTTTCAATCATATTTCAATCTTGTTTTCATTTCTACTGGTTATGCGTGGACATTATTTATCCAACAACAACAACAACACCCTCGATCACAACAATCACACACACCGAAACAACATCGGGGCAATTTGAGTTTTACAGTAACATTCAGAAAGAAAACAAGCGTTGCAATTAAGTTAAGTACGAAACTTGCACTGAAATTTCCAGAAATGTATCTTAGTTCAGCTGTTTTAAGCGGATTGCACAGGTCAAAACTGTGAAGGAAATTATTGACCGTCAGGTCTCGGTACCTTGCTGCAAATATTACCAGTGCAAGAACAGATGCCAAACCTGGAAAAGGAAGAATAATTATGCATCAATAAAACAAATCACGTTTTATATTCTGATCAAGTTAATCAGCAACTGCGTTTGGGAAATTTCAAGTTCACACAAAGTAAACAAATATGAAAATAATAATCACATTAATGATCATCAGCATGTTGATGGGAATTTCTGCCCACGTTGCCGTGCCTAAAGTTTAAACACACTCTACACCACATTAAGTGAACATTACAAATCGCGTGCACGTTCTGAAAATGTTCGTGAAAAGTACTACAAATGTACTTCGTTCCCCCTGTTGTAAGTGGTCTATAGCATAAAAGTACCTCCGTAACTACACCATGCCTCTCAAGTCAGAATGCGAACAAACTAAAAAGGTTGCAGCTAGCGGCCTAAATATGTCCAGATAAAATAATTTCAAATGTTCAAATGCATCTTTACCTTGAAGAATATAATAATACGTTAGCATAAAGTCTTAAGGCAAATTATACTTTCCACAAAAGAATTTTATGTTGTAAATCCCAAAGACGTATATGTTACATCTAAAACGTGATACAAAATGTGTCTTTTAAACCAGTAATTTACTTTAAAGAAAATAAGGTTATTATGTTATAGTAAATTTTGTAAAAGTTAGAGAATAACTCACCAAAAACTCTGAAAACGTAACAATATATTGGTTAGTAGGAAAATATTGTCCACGTCTGTCCGGTTCTCATTTTTATTAATTGTTTGTGGCTTCTACTTTGAAATCGATCATTGTGAAATCATGCTCTATTTTCCTTTTTACTCTTTGGCTGTGTGGGGATGCTGTGTCTTCTGGGTGTGGCCAATCCAATGTTCATATTTCACTTTTTTAACTACATTGACAGATACATGAAAATTACCACTGACCAATCAAAGCTTGGGCGAACTTAAATGTAAATAAATGTATGTATTTCGACGGGGATATACTATCAGCAATGGTTAAGAGAGTCATCACCGCAAACGTATGTTTGTAAAAGTCGTTGGGATTTATTAAATTTTAATGTTTGTTTTATTTCCTGTCAGCACATTATGTTTTCTTTTCCTACAGTCGATTTGTCCTGACCTTTGCCTTCCTACCTGCCTACCTACCCATACGTCTTCTTATCTATTTACGTGTATTCGTGTTGGAAAGATAAAGAAATACCTCCAAACGCTTCCAAAAGCACTGATAGAGTCGCGATTTTCCTGCTTCTACATTTACAACAGCAAAATAATGCACAAGTCAGGACCAGGCCAAGGAAAACCAAAACAGAAGACAATATGCTCATTAACTGTGCTGTGATAAGCGAACCTGGAACTAAAATAATAATCCATTTTACCAAAAATATTCTGTTTGATTTCCGGAAATTAACGTTAGACTCATGGCCATAAATGGTTTTCATGCGGGGTGAGAAATTGAAAATTGGCAATGGGTCGAATGATGATTACTAATCGTATCAGCATCCGAATGATATGAGTAGAATAAAACTAGGTGACGTTCCAAGGCGGAAGCGCCAACGGTTCTCATTTTCGTTAATTGTTTGTGACGTCTTATTTGAGTTGACAGCACACATGCTCTTTTTCGCTGCGACAAGTACAAGTATCGTATGAAAACTAAACAGAAATTAAACGTTCATTGGTTGTTCTTAAGAAAAATATACTTAATGGACTGGTCAAGGCTTGTTCGAGTCTCACTTTAGTTGAGTGTACATACCCGTCGAAACAAAATTGTTTGTGCAGTGTGGCGGATAAGCAAATATCCTTTTGAAATGAATAATTTTAAGAAAACAGAAGCCGCACCATCTGTACAATCGGTCAATGGGGTGAGCTTATGTATAATGATATAGCAATTATACGCAAAATTGATCGTATATTCAAAACTTCTGGAAATCAAACAACTTTTCGGAAGACAGTTATTGCAGATGTTTAAATATTGTATATGGCACTAAAATATTTTATGTTACCTTCAGCTTTCGCAATTTATAATTGTGATCACGGCAATATCATTCTTCGAAAAATGTTGATGTTCAACTTCATATACACACATTTCGTCGTTTACAGACAATCGAATGTTACACAGTAAGCCAAACTGTATCATAAATTTATTTCTAAGAAATAAACAGAAACTGTTTTGTAATCATTCTATGATTTAAGTCACTGTTTATAAAATCGGGAAAAGCTTGCTGCTGATTTGAATTAGAACATTTTGCATTAAAATATCAGCACTAGATATTTTTATGATAAGTAACAATTCATTTCTTAAATAAATATAATAAGTTTAAACGTTTTAGCTCTTTAAACGTTTACACCAAACAAGTATCTCAATCACCTCTACACACGTTTACCATTGTAAATCTCCTAATAGAAATACAACCTCTTCAGTAAACCCGCTTTTATTAGTGATTTTGAAATGTTGGGATTTAGTCATATACTTATGCATACTGTTACTCAGGAACAAAATAAACAGGGGTGGTTAAAGGTGTTGTTTTGAATAAACCATATAACGAATGAAACCTCTGTTAAACAGTCATTTGCTGTTTTACTTGTTTTTTTCCTGCCATCGTGTTCTTGCTGATTTAAATTTAGCTTCACTGTTCTACCGGAGATCACCGAGTTCATTTAAAACTGATCTTGCCATTAGCTTCTTTTGTCAATTATTTGTTGTTTTAACTTAAAACATTGTACTAAATCTATATTTTCGCTGTTTCGGTTAACGAACGTGACTAAAGGATGACCGGTACGCGTCTAATATGATGTTATCGATCATGTATATCATGCCAATAGTTGAAGTCAAAATCCGCGAAACATATACAAAGGTCAAGGTAATGTTCACGTGACTGTGTAAACACAACCCGTGAAAATTTGTGCGAATATACACAGGTCAATGTAATGTTCACGTGACCGATATGAACACGATCAGGAACGATTAGCATGTCATGCCCGGTAATATGTAAATCTTTTTTCTGTTCGCGCATGCTTAGCGGAAGAAGCCAGCACGCCAAATACTTGTTTTTTGTTGTTTTTGTGCTCGTTTGACGTTCAAAGGTTTGACGTAGCGCAGAAAAGCCAGCATGGCAAAACGACGATCTAAGGCACAAATATACCGAAAAGCATTACAAAACAGTTTCACTGTATAATGAATCAGTACTGTGATCAAGTACCATCTCTGTATTCTTTGATCCATGATAAGTTTGACTGAGTAAAAATTAAACTTTTGAAAAATTAATTTAATTTTCAGGGACAATCATATTTCATAATATGGATTTATACAATTACAGATTTACATACTACAGTTAAACATGAAATAATAACGGACAAGAAACTTTGATAAACAAGCTTAAACATATTATCTACCTGTTACATAGCTAACACAGTCAAAGAAGCAGCCGAAATAACTGCCGGACACACATACATGAAACAAACCAAAATTCATTGTAACATTGGAATTATATGCATCTGTTCTCCAAGCTGTAAAATGTGCATTGTACCAAAACGGTGTTCCAGTACCAAGAGCAAACATGCTCAGTCCGAAAATGTCCAAATATATACGACAGCACTTGCATCTGTAAAAGCTAAAAAAGGAATAGAAGTCGTAAAGTATATCTTATTGAGTCCGTTTTAGCACAATGAGTTTAAAACTGCGATATTTAGATTTTTTTATGTATAAAATAAGTATCTTGGACCCGCTGAATACTTGGATAAACATACCCGAGATTGGCTGTTGAGATATTAATGCTGGTAAATATTGTTATGAAGTTCTCTGTGACCGATTGTTTGTTTTTAATAAGACAATGAGTATTGTTATTTATTAACAATGCCTGAATGTAATGCATTTATGGCAGTCAACAGTCGTCTTTGCACTGTCATCTAAAAGATAAATCGCTCAAACGGAAAAATGCAGTTCAATAAAACTTTTAAGTTTTATTAATGTAACGTTATTTTAAATAGACTACGTTAAGAAAATTTAAAACAATAAAGAATCAAAGTACTGAAAGTACCGAAAAGTAGAGTTTTGCTTATTGCTTTCTTCCATTATGAGAAACCCAGTCCGATGATTCTCGTATGCAGTTCAGTTTTTAAAGGTAAGTCGCAGAAAATGTTCTCACTGTCTGGAAAATGTATTGCTGATTGACGGATTGTGATGGAGAATTTATCGAGCATTGGTTTCCGAGTTCTCTTAATTACAATTAAGAACAAATTGTCATTGAACAGGCTATAGTCTTTTCTAAATATAGACTGTACAACATTTAATTTTGAGAAAGCTGATTTCATGCAGAATTTCAGATTCAGTGAGTTTTGCCTCGGCCGACTGTGCAAAGGTGATTCTTGGGCTGAGTAGGAACTATTAATCAAATTGACCCTGGGAAGAGTTTCAATGTTCTTTTGAATTTTTCAGAGTTTTTATTACCTTGGAAATTGTGTTGCCTTAGTAGCTGCTGATCTACAATAAACACTAATTTCTGTTTCAGCTTGTGATGTAAGTTTTACTGATGGTCCCGTTATAGATTGCGTCGACGACTGCGTAATTACTGTTGATAACTGGCGTCTATCACCTCGATATATTTGGAATATTATAACAGTATGTTATTTGAGATCGTTATGTGCCGGAAAACTACAACAACATAGTGTGACGTAATATATGACGTCAAATAGAACACGAGAAGCTGCTAAATAAAGAATTGGAAAACGGACACTGTCTGATAATATTATGGAATTAATAATCTGACGAGTTGTATCAATTTGCGGTTTAAAACTGCACTATGCTAAAATCATTCATGGGTATATAGTAAAATTTGGTTTTGACGTCATATTTTGACGATATATATGGAATATTATACCAGTATGCAAGTGAATAAATCAAAATTTGTGAAAATGTCTCTGTTAGAAAGCGGTCATTTCGGAACGTAGAAACTACCGGAAGCTGCAAAAATACAGAATCTGACAACTACACTGTCCAATACGGAATTATTTATCTGGCGAGTTGTATCAATTTTGCGCATTAATGGAGCACAATGCTAAAATCAGTCATGGGTATATAATACATTATTATCATATTTGTGTCCTGCGCCTGTCTATCGTGTAAAAATTGTGAACATTGCTTTCTTTATTTAACCCATAGATACCCGTACCAATTCTTACTCATATTAAAGTATAACTTTTTGTTATACTACTGTATTCATACTGTAAAAGTAAAATTAAACTTTTCACTGGAAACCTTATCATACTTTTGAATGAGTTTGTGAAAATGTCTCTGTAAGAAATCGGCCATTTCGGAACGTAGAAACTAACGGAAGCTGCAAAAATACAGAATCTGACAACTACACTGTCCAATACGGAATTATTTATCTGACGAGTTGTATCAATTTTGCGCATTAATGGAGCACAATGCTAAAATCATTCATGGGTATATAATACATTATTATCATATTTGTGTCCTGCGCCTGTCTATCGTGTAAAAATTGTGAACATTGCTTTCTTTATTGAACCCATAGATACACGTACCAATTCTCACTCATATTAAAGTATAACTTTTTGTTATACTACTGTATTCATACTGTATAAGTAAAATTAAACTTTTCACTGGAAACCTTATCATACTTTTGAATGAGTTAATCGGGAAGTCCAAGTCCACACAAATAGTGTCGCGTGTCACGGGGTGGCTCGTCCGACCGCATCGGCTAGGATGAACTGCTCCGTGTCAGAATTCGATCCAGTCACCACCGTCATCGCAACTCACCCCCAAAACAACAAGTTGGATGTAGAGTCGGCAAGGCTCGTTCGTGCGAGGTGCCTCTTACGTGGGGTGCTTAAAGTGTACGTTCGGACTCCAACTTAAAAAAGGCTAAATTTAGGGACAGGGTATGTAGGGGCACTTATATATAAATACTGTTCAAAGGTAAGACATAGACGCTACCTAACTATCAATAAATTTTAATAGAGAAAAACAAAGTTTTATAAATTGACTTAAATGACTTAGCAACTGATGCAGCATTGATTTCTTTACCCCATGCCAGAGCCTAATACAAATATGTAAATTAACAGTGTGTCATAAGCATGAAGAAATATATAACTGTCTGTTATTCAGTTAAAGCAAATGTACGAATTTCATTAAATGAATGTACAAAACTTCATGAAATGCAACTGTATGCGCTACAATTTTAAACTAAACTATACTATCATTTAAGACGAAGAACTTTAAAAGATTTACTGAAATACAATTTAATTCAATCAAGGCGCATACCTTTACAATAAAAAGAAAAAGCGTGTGGAATTAGTGATAACGTGTTTTTGAGGCGTAAGAGTCTACGAAACTGTAAAAACCAGGGTTTATAACTCAAGGAACTGGATCACTGTGCGCTGTGCAATATGCCTCCTGCACTCAAGAACCTCTGCAGTGCACAACGCCCAGCGCGTGAAGCGCATCTGTACAACGCACAAACTAACAAAAAATTTCAATTACACGAAGCGAATAATTTATTGGGCGCTTTTTCCTTTTAATTAATCCAAAAATTACAGGACACAACTTCTACGATTGTTCAATGATTTGTTATTCATTCGTTTATGTGGAAAGCTTATGTTAACAAGGCCGCCAAAACTGCTTAGCAACGGTGCACAGTCTGAATCAAGACGCACATGTTTACATGAATTAACATTAATATCCTTGCATTAAGACCAAAATTAAATAGTTTTTAAAAAACAATGCATATAATGGATCTACACAAGCAGTAATAACTTTCATGGATAACACACGTATGTACACAAATATGATACGGACACGTATGTACGAGTAAAGCGAATAGCTCTCGGATGATTTGCCATGAAATATTCAACCAAGAAAAAAAACGAATAACACTGCTAAAGCATTAACATGGTGCAAGTTGTTCAGAAGAATTAAACAGAACAACGGCTCTAATTAAATGTGACTTTAGTACTATCTAATGCAGCATCAAAATGCAAAGTAAGTATACAAAAACCATGTTAATACCAGGGCACCACAACATCTCATATTGTATACATTTGTTAGACAAAAATACACACCATATTGTTGATAGCATCATATACTTGACCAAGTTTCATTAAACTGCATTTTCCGTTAGAAAGATGTTACTATTTTTTATCCATAATACAATAAAGTTCTCAAGAAACACAATATAAAAGAATGTTCACTAAAACACAATTTTTTATTCCCAACATTTCGGGGGGATAACCCCCCCCCCCCCCCCCCCTTCTTCAATGGTCTTTTGCATGGATTTACTTCATGGATTTAATTATCATTAGTAAATCCATGTAAAAGACTCTTGAAGAAGGGGGATTTATCCCCCTGAAACGTTGGGAATAAAAATTTGTGTTTTAGTGAACAGTCTTTATTTTTTATCGATTGAAGTGCAATGACGGCTGTCGACGGCCCTTCGGGAATAGGTTACAAAAACATAAATTTTGGAAAACCGCTGACGAACCTTTTCAATATCATTGATCACATGCAAATTTATTATTATTATTATTATTATTATTATTATTATTATTATTATTATTATTATTATTATATTGTACTTACCCTTCTTCAATACGGTCTACGAGTCTTGCAAAAACCGGTTTTAAACCTTGACACCATTGTGACAACCTCGATAAACCTATTCTGAGAGAGTGAGATCTGTCTGGGTGAATCAGCAGGTTATCAGCAAGAAACAGAATACAGTGAATTATGGTAAGCAGGCTAAACACCCTTTGCGAAATCCTTTCTGATTCTTCTGTAGACACTTCCGTACACGCATCAACCAAGACAACAGTCGGAACACTATTTGGCGTTACACTTTCTCTCATCATGATATCTTCATCAGTAACTGACATGTTTGTATTAAGTATATAAAGTTTACATCTACAATATTCAGTATAAGTATTCTCCCTAACAGCTCCCATCTTTGTCATCGACGTCTCAATTCGATATGAACACTGTTCTGATTGACTGCGATTTTCCAGATAATATTTGTTACCGGCATTGTTCTTATATTTTGGAAAAATAAAACATATCAGATCGGGTACCCATGATTCAACATCATCTACACTCGCTGCAGTTGCTGAATTTACAGGGAGAAAAATATCCCTATAATGTTCATTACATATGTTACCAAATGTTAGAAGAAAGTGGTTGCTTTTGTTTCCTTTCAGACACATTTTAATTGCATGCTTCTTATGAAGTTCTGCATTGTTCAAGACGAATATTGTCTTTTTACACTTTGTGCCTGCATCGCATGAATAAGCCTGTGAATAGAGACTTTGCATGCTCACTGCATATCCAGGATCCACTTTAGTCAGAGCTTCGACAAAGCGGTGAATATGTAATTTTATTATGTTAATATCCTCAACTAGAATAAGTAGATCCAACTTCTGTTTCCTGAATCTGTACATTTTGGCTTTTAACAGGATGGTTATGTCATTGTGTATATCCAATATACATTTATATTTTCTGCATAAACATACAACATGTTGGCCTGTGTATCTTAAATGAGTATTAAATATTTGGCAGTTAGATATATACCGAATGCAAAAAGTTAGGCGAGTCTCTGAAAAAATGTTTGCGTAAATGTCAGTTATCAATAGTGAAGTAAATATTTGATTATATGATCTTACCGCAATCAATTATTGTTTGCCGATTCCGAGCGATCCTCGGCTAAGCCCAGACCGAGTTGTACAGACAGCCAATAGTGTTTAACGTACAAACTCAAACACTGTGACCTTTTAGAAGAAGGTAATTTTCAATGAAAATATTTATTGTTGTAGCACAATGTGCAAAAGATATTTCAAATCACAACGGATAATTCACTATTTACTTTCCGAAAGACCGAGAACTCGTGTGTCCGCATCTTGCTTGTTCATAAACTTCCGTGTGACAGCTTATTATCCTAAAACCCAACTTGTCAGCTAGTTCTCGGAAGATATTTGAGGGATCATTCAGGTAGGATAATCAGCAAACGTCACGACGTCTTTGAAAAGGGAAATAAGATACATGATCTTTACTTGTGTATTTTTTATTAATATATTGGGTTCATACCAGTTTCGCTTGAATTTACATGTACCTTCCTGTGGTTTTATATGTTTATGTTCTTTTGCATTGTCGAGTTCAGGGTGGCTTGGAATAGTTTCTACAAAGCAACTTGTTTGTTCATATGAGAATAAGGAATATCTGAAGATGTTGCAACTTAGAACACTGACATTCACGTCCAGTCAATGCTGAAAGAAAAAGAAACTGACATCCGTGTACGTTTCCGATCTTATCATGCATTCAAAAATCCTTGACTTGTGAAGAATCATTAGACATACTTTGTTTTACTTCGTCTAAAGAATTTATAAATGTTTACAAAAACCTGAAGTATAAAAGTTATGCAAAATACAAAAACTGTCATAACTCCGTTGAACTGACATAACTTCTTGGGTAAAGTGTATCGAATACATAAATCATTAATATTGACATTTTACTTACGATAAACTGAAAAATGTTATCTGGATTGTAATAACTGCGTTGTTAAGATATCAGTAAATATTATTCGAAAGTCTAAACACATTATGGCTGATAGATTTGCTCACAAAAACCTATGTCTTAATTCAAATAATTATAAATCGTCCTTATCCAGACGTCTTTAATGATACATTATATCTTATTAAACTGAAATACCTTTCTACTTGCAAACTTTTCAAAATAGTTAATTTTCTCTAAGACCAACATAAGAACAAACAAGAGTACCCGAGACGCTCTACATGTCTTATTATGACACTAATAATGAAAAAAAACAAGAAGAAACTAAAAAATTAATGTCAACGTTAGGTTTTCGTAACTACATTTGAGTATAAAATGGGCCATAACACCGTAAAATTTGTTCTTAACCTAGAGAGTTTGGCATCATTACGACATCGTTGTCATAAGTTATATAATTAGAAAGTTTAAATAATAAAGTCAGCGTTATGTTTTGTGACGGACGGACAAAGCGATCCTTATGTGGAAAGGAAATGTGTCAAATGGTATCATGCACCCATTGTCTAGGCAACGATATTATATCATCATAAATTCTCCCAATTTGACATAATATAACGCTATTTTAAACGGAATATTTTCAAAAGCACATGATCCTCAAAATAATACACAAACCAAAAAGTTAATTATAGAATGTGAGAAACGTATTTTGTTTAACAGTTTTAATCTGTACAATAAACCGTTATTTTTGTCAGTATTAAGATAAATTCTTCATGGGCAAGGTAATAAAATGACCTCTTCGATGCTTGAAGTATAACAAATTAGATGTAAAACAAACAATCCTACAAAAAAATGCTATATGCATAACCCACGCAAGTAAATGACCTCTACTGAACTCCAATGTATGCAGAGCAGTCGTAAGACACATGTATAAAATTTCCAATGGAACAAATTCAAAAATATAAGATGATATTATGACCCTTAGACTATTCATTTTGTTTAAAAAAAGGACTGAAACTTCACGTTTATGATCATAAGGAAGCTGTTCAAATTATGCCTGTGTGTCTTTCAGGTGCCCTGTCCTAGGGGCTTTATGGCTAAATTAAAAAGAAATCCTAATAAATCTTATTCTAAGTAACTTGATGTGATTTCAGGTTTGATATTTCACATTAATCAACCTTCCATGGTCACCCACTAAATGATTTAAGTCATGCCCCTGGTGAGGAGATATTATAATTAAAAACGACTTCTCAGAAACTTCATTGATCCAAGACTTGATATTTTACTTTCACTAGATGGGGACACTTACAGAATTTAACTATTTAGATTAGAAAGTCATGCATGTAGTGCAAACAGAATCTCGATTAAAAAACAACAACACAACATACGTATAATAAGACCCTACCGTCACAAATACACTAATCTGAGCATATTTGTAAAGAACCAGATAGTGTAAATCAGTACCTTAAAACGTCGAAAGTTAGACTACCCCTCTTTCACCACTTTTGCCAGTCCTATGTGTGGTCTTAATAGTGCGGTGTTACTGTATTGTTTTAATTATCAAAATTAGTTTAAGACACATATAGGTCCATGTTAAACAGGAAATAATCTAAATTTACGGTATTAAAGGGAAAGAAAAAATAGTTTGTGGGACGGTTATCGAACCCGGTGCGCCTGTATGGTATGCGGGAATTCTATCGCATAAGCAAATACGATTGTGGTTGACAGCGGCTTTTAACACAGTCTATATAATAGATGACCACTCTGTTTGGTATAATATTCAACAATATCAAGTTATTTGTTTTAATTTTCAATGTATGAGTGTCAGTGTGATTGTTAAACTGCACGGCAGCAACAGATTTCTTTTCAAAGAGTACAACTAAGACTGGCTTGAAATCTTTTTTACATCTATCTATATTTAGCATATTCTATTTTTAGCATTGGGTGTTTTCCAGTACTTTTTGGATATTTAGAATTTTTTTTTTCGTTTTATCAGTGCGTATTAAAAAATGAGATATTAACTTTAGATGATCACATATTATTGATCAATTTCAAAAAGGCACCACAGATAATTAATGAAAATGAAAACCTGTTTGGGAAATCGCCTTGGAATGATCAGCGGCAATCATTTTGACATTTGGTCATTAAACTTGGTTCTAGGTTGCACCAACCTTTTTACTGCCCTTATAGGTTCTCATATGAACAAACAAGTATTAGTTGTCTTCGTGAAACAACTCTAACCCACCGATCAAATGCACGCATAAAGGTACTTTCAAATTGTCAATCCATTATTAAAATATTGACATTATAAAAGCTTCAATCTACAATGGAATATAAAATAATTTAAACTCAGTAGGTTACATCATCTCACGATCTTGCAAGTTCATGTACTGACTGGCTGTAAAGGGCAACTACGGTCATGCGGATAAGGTTTTTGCACCATTAGTGTTCATGGCCTTGACCTTTGACCTAGTTACCTCAAAATCAATAGGGATTATTATCGTATCGAGGGCTTTATTGGTGATTTGTATATGCAGAAACGTTACTGATTTAGCATCCGTAAGATGTTTGGTTTATATTATTATTTGGTCTTGACTTTAGAACTGTAAAAGTTATCATCATGGCATCATTGACAAGTACAAAAGTTATCATCATGGCATCATGGACAAGTACAAGTTGAAATGACTGTAGAAGCAACCACGCTTAATCATGCGAACAATGTTTTTGCACTTTTGAATCCATGATCTTGATCTTTGAACTTGTTACTTTAAAATCAATAGAGTTTATTCTCGGGGGGGGGGGGGGGGGGGTAGGGGAGGGGCTTTCTACACAAGATAATTGTAAACACAATCATTGCCGGGTTATCGACTAGGCAAGCTTTTTTGAACATTTTGATTATTTGACCTTAACCTATGATATGGTGACATCAAAATAAACAGGGGTCATTCTTGCATAAAGAATTGTAATACTTTTTGCTTTCTGTATAGGTAACTACTGCCTTGTACGATACAGACATGGGGTTTGCATTTTTTGTTTCTGTGACATTGACATTGAACTAGTGTCTCTACATTAAATAGAATCATCATCGCATCTAATACAAGTTATGTAAACTCTTAGTACAAACGGTGTCTGTCGAATTATAATCTGGACAAGTGTTGAGTATATTAAAATTCTTCGGGGATGATGGCATATAAACCGATTCAAATATTTGGGGGAGCGGATAAAATATGCAAAATCACGCTTGTATTTTTTCTGATGAAGCGATTTTGAAGAGACTGTTATATTTAATATAATCACAATTAATAAAATAAATCATTTAATTATCACAATAGTTTATTACAAGTCAATTTATAAACTTTAAGAACTGATAAATTTCATAAATTAATATTCACATAACCTCTTAACTCCTCAAGATACTGTATTCAGCTTGTTCAAATATAATAAGCCCATATTTTCAAACGAAACTTACCGGTATTTGATCTTTGTCTATACATTTAATACCATGTCCTTCATCTTTAAAGTTTTACTTTTCCCTTCGAAAACATATAAGTCACAGCTGAACAGTTAATATACTTTAAATATTATAACCTACCATCCTATATGCTGTAAAACGTATCACCGCTAATTGCCTACAAACAGATATTAAGGAGTTAATGAATCATGTCCCACAACAAATTAACCAGTGATTTGGTCATGTACAGCATACATCTTTGTGTGTGTTTTACTTTTCTCATGGGCATTTCGCAATATGCTTTCTGTAAATGAAACAAGTGATTAAGTGGAAAGTCTGTGTTCGATTGTTTATTTAGTTTCAATGCCAACTGTTTTGAAAAATGCTACCCGATATTGTAAATTAGTGGATTTGTGATATCTGTATCAGTCTGCAGACATTTCCTACTATAATTCTGATATATATATATATATAGGAAATAAATGTCTTTTTCTCAAGTGTTCGCTACATAAGATCATTATAATTATGTTTTAAGTGTGAGATCAAGTAAATATTGACAAAACAAATACATATATCTCTTAATGTAGCTTGCATTAACTATTTTTCGAAAACATATGTGTAGATTACTCTTTGCAATATTTTGAAACCATTAGGTTACTACAAAATGTTTCATAATATACCAAGAAAAATTAACTAAGGGAGATAACTTAAATTGTTATGTAAACAGATTAAGATTATCGTGCTTTATAAATTGCTCATTGGTAATACCCTGTATACCTACAGGATTGTACCCTTACAATGTCATGTATCATGTATACTTACACCACTTGCATATCACACACTGTTTTACTATATTTTATACTTGTTGCTCTTAACCGTGTCCTGTGCCCATACATAATTCCACATCTTTCTCTATACCTATTCAACACCAATTACCTGCGCCCTCCCTGCCAATGCTCTCTAGACTTACAGGACTTGTTCTGGCAAAACTGGCTCGTGTTGATGAAAAGACTTCAAAAGTTTGCCCTGAAAAAAAACAACAAGGCTGAAAGTGCAATTCATTTGCAACACACTAATTTTTAAAATCCATGCGTGGAATATAAGAACCAGAATTTCATTCAGAGCCTAATGGTATTCGTGAAAAGAAACAAATGAAAACAATTCTCAACACACGGAAGTTTGTCGGCTGTAATGACATAACTTTTACGTGATTGGCATTCTCACTTAAAATAATTCACCTTCAGCTAATTTAAAGGCGTGTAATAGGTACTTTGCACTTGTAAGGACCATGCCCCTTGACGAATATTCAGATATTCACTTTCTTTTTACAGATAAATATTAAAACTAGAAACTTCACCCTAAACTCTTATTCCTGCCATCGTGTTTTAGCTTTAGGGGCTCTTGTCTCAGTAAAGTCATTGAGTACACACCCTTTTAGCTTAATAATGCCATAAGCTTCGTTTGTTTTATTGTGCTTTTGCATGCAACATTGTCGAGTTGATTGGTTTCTTTACCTCTTTGATTTTAGGCTCTGTGGGGAGGCTGTGTTTTCTAAATTTACAGTCCACACTCGTTGTGTCGAAGTCGTCGGGACCGCAGATTTTATTTCGAGATATCCGAAGTTCGAGACATCCGAATTGGCGCCATTTCACGAATAGTATACCTATAAGTACCTCAAATGCTGACATGCTTGTGAGTGCAAGTAGTTGTTTATGCCTAGGAACACGTTTATGAACATTTCAATTGATTAATTCGTATATCAACACAGCACAGAAAAATATATTAACATATTTTTATTACTTGTAAAAAATCATCATAAAGTTTCGGCGTTTGTGTAACATCGCTTTCGTCTTCACTCTGTGTGTTACAGAAAGTCGTATTTTGTAAGTGAAATTTTTTTAAGGTTAACAAATTCAAATTAAAATTAATATTTATCTCATAATCGTTATCTTGGAGCTTTCATTTTTTGAAAATTTACTACGTTAGTGGTCATGAATGAACTGATAAACTCATATTTTAATGTTATATACCCGACGGTCACATCATTGTTGTAATTTATTTTTTTTTTATTAGCTGAAATTAATTTCATGTACATTTGAATGCATTAAGAAGCGAATATTTTTCGTAACACGCGATCTTCGTTAATTATTATTAAATAATCGTACCTTCAATGCATACCTGACAAGTTCTTACTTTGAAGAAGCCGCGGGCATTGTTCGACCGCGGCAAGTTTCACACTTCGACATCCGATGACTTTATATAGAATATTTTAGCCGGCGGGTTTCAAATTTACTTCGACTTAAAAAAATGTTTAAGTCGTTTTCGATTTAAGAGGCAAAATCTTATATGTAAAAAGAAGACATTTTGACGGGACCTTGAAATTAATTTGAGATAACCAATATTTCGACTTGCGCGAGTTTGACACAACGAGTGCGGACTGTAGTTATTTTTGATATGGATGTTTCACTTTTTTACAATTCTCCTTTTTCATAATCTGTAATTTAAGGGTAAGAACGAAACTGATGTTTAACTTTCTATTTTAATTTTTATAAAGTAAACGGTTCTGCATTTCTGCATCGTTACACGAAACGTTTAAGATCCAATATAGAAACAAGAACAGTTTGCAACAAACCCGCAGGATTATTAAACAACTGTATCAAAACGTCTTGTGTTGGTCCAAAAGAGTCCTTTCTTCGGTCCAGAGCCTTTGGACGTCGCATGTTGATCATGTCAGAAACACGCACAATCATTTCCCCACAATCTCTGCACAGAAAACAATCTGCAGAAAAAAAACATGAATTAATTCTTAGTTTAAAACAAGAATTTCTTTGTTGTCAATAATTTCAAGCCACGTCTTGCACGTGCCCTGTCAAAAAATCAATAAAATCATATAATTACTAAACTTAATTCAAATTGCTCTTTCTGATTTGACTGCAGCTGCTCTGATAACAGTCATGTAATTGGGTACCACCTTTTCTTGACAATGATACCAGTGTTAGTTTCTTATGTTTTGCAGGGCTAGGCGCTGTCGCCGTGACGGTGCGGGTTTGCTCCCAGGTAGAGGCAATATCATTTGAAATTCACAGTAGCGCTATTTGTGCAGTGTACCGGCCGTAAAAGTCTCCCCGTACATATATTCAGTACTGTTATCAGTAAAAATAACCCGTTACCGATGTCGTGCAGTGATGATGACGTATGCTATCCGATCAACCTTTTTGTGGGTTGTCCCGGTTAGCTCAGTTGGTTGCGTCGTTGGAATTGCAGGGCTAGGCGCTGTCGCCGTGACGGTGCGGGTTCGCTCCCAGGTAGAGGCAATATTATTTGAAAATCACAGTAGCGCAGTATGGCGGACGTAAAAAGTCTCCCCATACATATAGTCAGTTCTGTTATCAGTAAAATAACCCGTTACCGATGTCGTGCAGTGATGATGACGTATATCAGGGCTATCCGATCAACCTTTTTGGGGGTTGTCCCTGATAGCTCAGTTGGTTGCGTCGTGGGAATTGCAGGGCTAGGCGCTGTCGCCGTGACGGTCCGGGTTTGCTCCCAGGTAGAGGCAATATCATTTTATATATTTGTATGCTTCTGCATGCAAGATTGTCGAGTTGATGGGTGGGTTGGAGCTAATTCACCTGGGCAACTTGTACTTTTTTGTTCATATGAGAACCTGTTTGGGCTAGTTGATAATCCTTAATATTTGTTAATTTATATTTTAACAGGTTTTAAGATCAAATTCTTCACAGAAGGAATTAAGTTTGAGTTAAAAATTGAAAATTTACGTCTTTTCAAATATAATTTTGAAGGTTGCGAGTATTTTTAAGATTACTTCGGTGTTTTGGGTTTCTTTAATGTTGAACTAGGTTCTATTTTTCTCAGTGGGATCTTATTCTAAAGGGGACTGCCTTTTTGCTATTTTAATAGCAAACGTTAATAAGTGTAAGACCTGTAAATAGACATCCCTATATAAACTATAGTAAACATGACATGTTTGAAAAGCCTGGCAATCATAGCTGGTACCATTTGATAAAGGGCTTACTTACATGTTTTTAAAGCTATGTGTTTCTACTGTCCATTTCCAGCAAGAAAAGTAGGTGTCATATATCAATTAACAGAGATTTGACACCTTGAAACCGGTGGTCTGTTTTTTCACTTCCGTGTGAACTTCAAAACTGTTTTACATAAGCCATCCTAAAACCAGGGCCTTTTTCATATACTGTATTTCCAAACATAAATTTGCTATCAGTGTGTCAGTGAAAGCATCTCATTTACTAAACATATTCCTTTCAGGCCATACTAGCCATTTAATGCCCCCAAAAGGCAAAACAATTGGGACTATTTAGTGTCAGCCATTGTCTGACTAGCCCGAGTATGAACATTCGGTAGACTATTTACAAGTAATTAGCCTTAATATATATTGTAGAAGCCTGATTTCGTCCTAACATTCCATATTTATGTTTCCTTACCAACCAGGCTTATAATAGCCACTGGGAGAACTGTTTGGCGACAAATCTTGCTGAATGTTGGATTTGTACATTTTTGCAATCAATGAAAACTAGGTATAATCCATTTATTATCAAAGAGTATGTGCATTTACACTATTTCTAAATCTCATGAGTTTTAGTATTTAAAATATGTATTCGTTAAACTATAACCACATTCTTGCCTTGTAAGCCTTAGCAGCAAGTGCCAACGTAAATTTGTATTAAATACCGTATAGCGGGTATTTTCCGCGGACGAAAATTTCTGCGTTTTCCCCACATAATGATGTAAAAACGTGTTGTTGGGAATTATTTCAAACAGTCTGTAAAGAATCTCTGGCACCGCATCTTTGTGGGTTTAAGTATGAAAGTGAGCGAGTTGTTCGATTTTCATTCTGCTGGAAATGTTTCTGTGGTTTCATTCAAAGACAGCAGACATATTGCAATTACTAATTCAAAAATAACCCGCTATAACGTAGAAGATAAATAAGAAGATTGGGTTGTAATAAAGATATAACTCTTTTGTAAAATAAAAGATAATAATTCAAATCACAAGTTTTAATTTGCTTGTGCATGTACTCATATTTGTAAATATGCTTACCTCAAGTGTCCACAATTATAGAGGCGTCTAGTGACCCAGAATTTCACTGACAAGTAGTAATACCCGAATTGGGAGTTGAGCTGTATTTTGACTGGTCACGGTCGCTTATGTAAATAACACACCTGCGACAAAAATATATACACTCCATTCCCGCTTAACATTTATCGCTTGTAATGAACATAGGGCATTATTTACAGATGGTTCTTATGATAATGATACTTCATGGCGCTCACATTTTTTTGGATAATATTTATTTGAGATTTGGTACCTCTATTTATAAACAAGTAAAAGGCATTCCAATGGGTACTAATTGTGCACCCCTTGTTGCTGATCTGCTTTTACACTTATGAAAGAGACTTTATGTTATCTCTTTCTACCGAACATCAACTTGGAAGATGATATTATTACTGCTTTTAACAACACCTCGAACACTTCAGAAAAGCAAGCAAACTTTCTTGATCTAAATCTGTCCGTTGAAAATGGATATGTAACTAATAAAATATATGATAAAAGAGATGATTTTAATTGTAAAATAGTAAATTTTCCGTTTTTAGACGGCGATGTTCCTCGTGCAACATCTTACGGGGTTTATATCTCACAGCTTGTTCGCTTTTCAAGAGCTTGCAACGATGTGAATGATTTCGATGAACGTAATCGTTGCATTACAGAAAAACGTAAAACAGGGTTATCTGTATCATAAATTAAGGAAAACCTTTTGCAAGTTTTATCGCCGATACCCAGATCTTTTTCATAAATACAGGTGCAGTTTAAAATCAGTATTGCAACAAGGTATATCACAGCCAGTTTTTATGGAGATTTAATTTACAAACTTTATTTCTCCCGGTTATTCGTAAAAACCATCTGTAAATTTAAAAAGAAAGGTTACCAACATGATATTTTACAGTGCTCTGCAGGCCTGGTGATTAACCCATCTACAGTTGATCATTATGCATACCTCTTTGGTTGCACGATGGTGGCAGGGGTTTAAGTGTTTATGAAGGTTTCTTGGGAAATCTTTTCTTAAAAGAACATAGAAACTCGATTTGTTACTTTTATCCCAGTCATCGTGTTCTTGCTGATTTTACTCCAGGGGCTCTGGTCTCGGTAAGATCATTGAGTTCCCGCCCTTTGGCTTTGCAATGCTATTGCAATGCTATTAGCTTCTAATGTTAAATATATGTTTGTGTGCTTTTGCAAACAACATTGTTGAGCCTATGGGTGGGTTGGAGTTATTTCACCAATACAACTTGTACTTAATTTGTGATACGAGAACCTGTTGGGGGCAAGTGTGAGGTTGGTGCACCCTAGAACCTGGTTTAAACCCCCCAGTGGCAATTTGTTTTGCCACTGACCGTTCCAAGGCGGTATCCCCAAAGGTTCTCCTTTTCTTTAATTGTTTGTGACGTCCTATTTGAAGTGATATACCTATAACAAACATGCTCTCTCTCTCTCTCTTTCTCTCTCTCTCTCTCTCTCTCTCTCTCTCTCTCTCTCTCTCTCTCTCTCTCTCTCTCTCTTCTTTTTCGCTGCGTGGGGAGGCTGTGTTTTGAGAGTGTGGCGATTCCTGATATGCATGTATTACTTTTTTAACAGAGAATTACGTGGCGTGCGCAGTCTGAATGGTTTGTGAGTAGCTTTGGGTTTTAAGTTATGTGTTTTCAAGTTTTCATAAAAGTATGGATTGGTTCCTGTAATTTACCCGAAGACTCCTTACAAGCTAAAATGCACCAATAAGCTTACAGGAAGATAGTGAGGTTTGAATCTATAATTTGGTTTACCCATGGAACTTGTAGACTAAAAAGATGAATGATGATAATTGAATGGTGTGGATGAAGAAAAAATGGTCTGATTGGGATGAAGCAGTGAAGATAAAGGTTGATGATTATTTGGAGTACTCTGGGTTTAAAACATTTGCTATGCAGCCTAGCCTTGAATAAGGCCAGACTGTCTGCCTGAGTGATATCTGGAGGTAGATTGTTCCAGATCTTTTCCGTACGTGGGAAGAATAAATGCCTATGCCCATCAACTCTGGAGAAGGTGATATTGTAATGACTGAAGTGTTACACCATGAAGTTTGTAAGTAAAGATGATGTTTTTCTCTTTTTGGCCCGTAACACTTCACATTTTTCAGGATTAAAGTACAACCATTCTTCTTCTCATAATTGGAGCTTGTCTGGGTCTGTTTGTAGTGTATAGTAATCAACTATGGCTGTAATGGTCAGATATGCTATGGTGTCATCGGCAAAAAGTCGCATGTTACTGAGTATGTCAATGGGCATGTCATTAACGAAAAAACAGGGCCATGGACTGAACCCTGAGGGACCCCTGATAATACCCCACAGCATAACATTTCACCATCAAGGACAACATTCTGTGTGCGGCCGAATAAGAATTATTTGACCCAAGAAGTGACAGCAGGATTATCTACCTGTGTCGCTAATCAGCTAACGCACGCCTTTTTTTATTTGACTAACCATTGGCCCAGATTTTGTGACTTCAGATACTTTGCATGCGCATTTCGAATTGTGTCTTTTACACTATATATATATTTCATACCTATTTCTTCTTCCTGTTTTTTGCCGTGATAGTGTTTTTCTAGTATTTTGTACCTATTTGTGAAATAGGTTGTAAACCTTGAATCTTTCCCAATTCCCCACCCCAGAAGCCCAAAACAAAGTTCATTGTTTGTTTAACTGTTTCATATGATTTGTTACTATATAATACTACATTAACTCTACCATCAACAGATTTAATTAAAAGACGAATTTTTGAGTTTGCTTACCAGAACCGAAATAACTGCAGTGTTGTATTTATAATGTAAGAGCACCATGTTGTATGGTATGCACCTGGATGAAAATAAGTTCTGTTATGTTCTTTGGAAAAACTGCTCCAAAACACAGCATCTTTACCACATGATGACATACTGTAAACCAATATTGACACACATGAAGTTTTCGCTTTTTTGCACAGATTATCCACGCCAGCATCTTAAGTTGACTTTCCAATCTAATTTTAATTGCATTATTTTGCAATTGATACTTAAATGAGACAGTACTAGGTACAGTTTAAATGTGAGGAACATTAACTGTTAAAAACAAAGAGTATGACTGAACCGTTTTTTGAAAAAAATGGCTGTTAAAAAAACTCGAAACATCTGTCACCAGCAGCATGCAAAGCCACATTGCGAAATTAACAGCTTTTTGCTACCACATTCTAGCCAACCAACTACATACCTACCTCAGTTAATTTGTTATGTGTTATAAATATTAAAACACTTGCATGTTTTGATATATTGAAGGTATTTATCTTCAAGGTTTGTAGCCATATATGTAATTTATTTCACACATATAGGCCCAAGGATGGGCATTGCTGATCTTGATCAACATTTGTGGCATACATGTTAAAAACGGTAAAAACAGGTTTATATGGAGTAAAGGGTCATTATCTTTTTTGGTTCACAGTAAACCTTTACTGTTCTTTGGAAGCACTTGCAACTTTGTGCACTGAAAGGGACAGACACTTAGGATGCATAATAAACCCAACACTTGTTATTCAGTTGAACATATTCAATACATTATTGCCTCATCCTAAAATATACACACGTCATAATTCATGTTGGCTTTTTAAAATCAAAGTAACACAGGTACAAACTAATTAAAGCATCTTGGCCATATTGTAGTTGTATAGCGTATAACTCCATATATACGCCTTTTATCACATGGGCTAACAGTGTAGATATAGATCAGCTGCCACATCTGTGCCGTCTGATCAGGATCTGCACTGTTTGCTTTTTGGTCAGAAATAACACAATAAAACAAACAGTGAGCAGTGTAGATCCTGATCTGGATCTACAATGTTTGACCACGCCTTAACGGTGTTTATATGGAGTCATGGGATCATTGGTCAAACTTAAAAGTTCGCATTTTGACAAGTGCAATAACATTTTTTGAATGTTAATTGGTGTGACAAACTAAGCACACCTTGTAAAACAACATTAACATTACAAGCACTTTAAGCCGTAAATTTACCTACAAAATATGACCTAGTCGCTTTGAACAATAAAATACATGGTACAATGCAAGACAGTGGCTAATAAATGTGTGGGGGACTTGGCAATCAGTTAACATCAGTTACGGTTAGTATAATATTAAATATATGTGCTGTACCATTAGTTATGTTGATTTGGTGTGTGACCAGGACTGAATAATTGAGACCAGTCCCAAATCTGAAGAATTTCATTGGCTGAAATGGAACCTATTACAGCCTATCAATGTTTAAGATCTGAGACTGGTCTCCATTCTCAGTTTTATTATCTTCAGCCCTGTACATCTATTTTCAGCTAATGCAGTTTTGTAAAGACACCACATCATTTGTATAAATTGTTGGTTATCTAAATTGTAATACAAATAACGGGTATCTAGAGCTTTTTAGCATAACAGACCATGTCCCTTAACTGTGACAAAAATCAAGAAAACAAGTATTTAAGATGGACAGAGAGTTTTTTATGAAAATTTATCACAATAAGACAGACTTAAGAAGACCAGAATTTAAACAAAAATACTCTAAGTTGAATTTCAATAATGAATAAAACATCAAAATACTCCAATTTCTGTGTTAAATGTGCTTTTCCACATATCTGAACACAATTAAGGACAGCATAATTTCAGCTGCATATTTTTTTCTGAAGCTGTGGATAAGCACTTAATAGTTTATGAACATTATTTTCTTGCACAAGCTTAAAATACATAAAAATCAATATAGATTTAAGAAAGAGGTACAAGAAACTAAGAAGATTGTGTTAACTTTTCCTCTGAAATCATTATATACAATATTGCAGCCAAGTCTAACAATACATCTTTTTCTTGCATTTTAAGTAAAAAAAAATTAAAAAAGACCAATATGCCATTAGTTGGCTCCAAATTATGATTCAGTGTACATAAAATTTGCAAATATTTTAACTGGCCATTAATTTCTTAAGCAGACATGTACATTATTGTTGCAACATTGGACACTACTTGTTTTTTTTTCTCCTTTTGCAACCATTCTTCTAACCAGTGTTTCCTAACAAACTCAAATACCCCAAGAGGTTAACTTCTAAAAAAATCACAAGTATCCTTTTTTGCAGAAACCAAACATAATTTGGTAGCTAACAGTAATATTATAAACTGCATGTTATAAAGCAACTGAAAACAACAGTACAACAGAATACATATCTATATCCGATATATCTGATTCAGCTCTTTGTACTAACTGTGGAACCAACTTCTGCTTTTAATACATACTGTATACTTAACCCTTTACTTCGATGATACAACTTTCTCACATGGGCAATCAGTGTAGATCTAGATCAGCCAACACCTCTGCACTGTCTCATAAGGATCTACACTGTTCCCCTACAAATTCGTCAGTTATTACTGACCAAGATGTGACTAGTGCAGATCCAGATCAAATGGTATGGATGTGCCGGCTGATCTAGATCTACACTGGTCTTACATGCAAAAAAAAACACCTGTATTCATGGAGTAATGGGTTAATTGTAATGGTTTGATTTTCACAGATTTCAAGCTCAACCAAATGAAACAGCATGATAGTGTTTAATTTATTTTACCACTTCCCTCCATACATACAGATTTCATCACATGTGTGAACAGTGTAGATCCAGATCAGCTGCTACATATATCTGATCAGGTTGTACTGTGTTCGCCTTTTGGTCAGAAATAACCTCATAAATCAAAAAGCAAACAGTGTAGATCCTGATCAGACAGCATAGACATGAAAGATGTGCCAGCTAATCTGGATCAAAACTTTTCATCCATGAATAACATCCAGATTCCATGAAGTAACAGGTTAAGGACTATATTTAAATTTGCAAACGTATGCTCTTGCATAACAGCATGTGCGGGAAAACAACTACCACAGAAATACCACAGAGGTACAAAGGCATTCAAGATTTGCACAAACCCCCAGTAATGTGAATAATAATCATTAAATATAAATGAAACATTAATACATTTATACTTTTGGGCAAAATTCATTAGGGTTTGTTCAAAAATATACATATTATCATGATAAATATTGAATTTTGAAAAAACAAAATATGCAAAATTAATAAAACAACTACATCTACCAGTAACTTTTCTCATAAAATACCTGGCAAAATATTTTAAATAGTAGCCAAGATTACAGCATTATTTAAACAGACTTCCCGAAAGTTGTAAAAAAGTGTCAGACATGAGGTCAGACAAGATGTGAAAATCTGTCTGACCGAAACAATTTCTGTCTGACTGAAACATTTAACACATTAAATAAGCAAAACACAGTATTAAGGGTGTTTTTTTTGTTTTTCAGTGGTACAAATTGTCATTATGACGAATACATAAAATATTTCATTCGGATATCCTCACTCATTTCCCTCGGAACAGTCTCGAAGCAAAACAGCAAGTAAAATTGTAATTTAGCCAGTAAAATTGGAATATGCAGATCAAATTTTTGCCAGACATTCGGTCCTACAACATTGGAAATCACATCAGACCAGTCCAAATTTTACCGGACAGGTCCGACGGTCCGGAGACTTTAAGGAAGTCTGATTTAAATACAATACTTTTAATTTAAATTTTTTCAACTACTGTCACATGACTATGATTTTAATCACATGACTTCAACAATGGAATGAGTGAGCACCATAGGGACTATGACAGAATAAATGGTGTAAAATGAGGTTTTAATACTTCTTAGGGGTTTTCGCAAGCTGGAACAAGTCTAAACATTTCTCATATCACTGATAATTTAACCCTCGGCCTATTTCATGGGGTGAAAGCAAAAAGCTTCCAAGTGATATTAATATATGTAAAGCTGAGATTGGAAACCAGTCTCAAATCTCAAGCATCTGATTGGCTGAAATGGCAACTGGTCGCCATTTCAGCCAATCAGATGTTTGAGATTCTAGACTGGTTTCCAAACTCAGTTTAATAACCTTCAGCCCTGATGGAACTTTTTGTTATCACCACATGATTTGCATCTAACATCATAATTCTCCGATCAGTATGCACATCCACAGTTCATCACTCGGCCAACAATTCAAAGAAAATGCACAAAAAACATCCTTTAAAGTTTAGAATGAAGTGACCAATCTTTAAAGGACAGCCCTTCACACAACATTCAAAGGCAAGTTTACTGCAACATCCTAATATCTGACTCTACACTTTTGCAGTGCACAACAACGCAGCATCGAGAAAAGTGTTGATACACTTAGCAAACTGAACATGTGTAAAGGGCTCATCTTGCTTTAATACGAGTCTGCACATTTTTACTTGGTGTCATGAGGGATTTATTTACTGAAAAGCCAACAGTTTAGGCTCTGATCAGACTGCTCAGAAGTGTATCTATAACCCTTTGCTTCATATATACACATACGCATGTGCGACCAGTGAAAATCCAGATCATCCGGCACATTCGTTCGCTTTTTGATTCATTTGGTTATTTCTGACCAAAATGCGACCACATACAAGCCATCTGATCAGGATCTGCACTGGTCGCATTTTGGTCAGAAATAACCTAAAGCGAACAGTTTAGATTCTGATCAGACGGCTAGGATGTCCTGGCTGATCTGGATCTAAACTGTTTGCCCATGCAATGAAGGTGTATCTAGGAAGGAAAGGGATAATTGTCAAACAAGTCTCACAATTTTACAAATGCTGTATTGGTTAATGACATTCTCACATCAGGATAAAAAAATTTCATTCAAATGATGATTTAATCATACATAAATATTATGCCACGAGTTCTTTGTATAAAACAAGACTTTCATATTTATTTTAAAGTTACTTCTGCATTTCAGATCCAAATTTAATGAGGTTTTACCAATAATACATACAAAAAGAACGTTTCCTAGTTTTGGATATTTCAGAAAATACTTGTTTACTTTTGGCAAATACTTCCCTGATCATTTCTTCACCATTTACCCACCGATCTAATGAAATGGACTCCCCTTCCAAACTGATCTTTTCAATGCCTTGTCCATAGGAAAGCTTTGCAGAAATTTAATAAATATGGGACATTCTGATTGAAAACTGTGATTAACCCAAACAAAAGTAAGCATCCAACATTTGTTTAAAACATTCCCATTTTTTTCAAACATTCCCAAAGATGACAACAGTAATACTTCACTAAATTGGGAAACCAGTCATACATCCTTGATGCAGTTTACAGCTGTGCAGTCTGACCAGAGGCTACTCCTTTATATATATTCAATCAACCATTTTCTGCAAATTGCTCCTATGAACAATGATTGGCTTGAACCAATTTTCAAGAGATGAGCATTTCCACCAGCAAGTTAAGGGAGTTGTTACTAATAGGGAATGAAAATTCATCTTTTAACCCTTTCCTCCATATACATACCTTTATTGCTTGGGTGAACAGTGAGGATCCAGATCAGCTGGCACATCCGTGCTGTCTGATCATGATCTGCACTGTTTGCTATTTATTTTATTAGGTTATTTCTGACCAAAATGCGACCAGTGCAGATCATGATCAGAGGGCATGGATGTGCCAGCTGATCTGAATCTACACTGGTCGCACATGTGTAAAAATGCGTATTTATGGAGGAAAGGGTTAATGAAAGTTCAACCTGGTGCTGATAGTGTCATGTTAAAATAAAGTTAATTTGAGATAGCAAACATATATGAAGGGTGATATACAAATACAATGATTGCATTTGCCCATGGTCCGATTGGGCAAGAGCTCATGTCAATTGTAAAACAATCTTTAAATAGACCCATCATTGTGTATGACAGCTTTTTGTTACAAAGATTAAATTTTGCAACAAATTCTGGTTGTCTTTGGTATTTAACCATTTACTCCATGCATACATCTGATATCCCATGTTGTCACCTTACTGCAATAACGGTATAAGTACCATTGAAGGAGATATACCATTATTGCACTAAGGTGACAATGTGTGACCTATGTTATACAGAGCAGCATGCATATGGATGTGCCCAAAATCATAAAAATAAATCTCGAGACCAGTCTCAAATCTCAAGCATCTGATCAACTGAAAAGGCGAGTGGTCACCATTTCAGCCATTCAGATGCTTGAGATCTGAGACTGGTATCCAATCTTAGTGTTATGATCTTGGACCCTGATTTCACATGGAATATTAGTCACAGAGTAAAGGTTTTAGAGGTCTTGATTCAAAAATGATATTTCAAAGTTTTTTGCAAAGCCCTTAATTTTTAAAGTACATTGATTGAAGTTGCATAGATACCCAACAAAGAACGACTCTGCCATTTATTGTTATAACCAGCTTCTTGAGGAATATTGTTTGGATACCAAAGTCCAAGTTTTATCATTTTGGATATGAGACCAATTGGCCTGAACCAGTCAACTAGAAGCTAGAGTCTTTAAACAGTTGCCAACTATCAATTTATTATCCTAAATCTACAGACATGCAAAAATCTGTAGTGGTCTTACAAAGCATCCATTAGGAAAGCTGCCGTTACATTTCTAGTAGATTCATCCCTTCTATTGCTCTGTTCACGAGACATTTGTACCCAATTTTACAAGAACATTTAATTTTAAAAGACAACCACTAAAAAATCTTCTTCAGACAGCCTGAATTACCTTTTCTTTTACCTCAATCAATAGTGAACCGAATGCAACTAGGTCTGTCTTTAAAATTTAAAATCTAATCTCCAAAAAAGCTTTAATTCGAGAGAAAAACTTTTTACAGAACAGCTCACATGTTAACCCTTTTCTCCATAAATATGCATGTGCAACCAGTGTAGATCCAGATCAGCCGGCACACCGTGCCGTCTGATCAGGATCTGCACTGGTAGCATTTTGGTCAGAAATAACCAAATGAAGAAAAAAGCGAACAGTTTAGATCCTGGTCAGACGGCACGGATCTGGATCTAAACTGTTCGCCCATGCAATAAGGGTTTGTCTTTGGAGGAAAGGGTTTGCATAGCATGTCTTATGTTTTATACCAAATTCATATCATGGCATTCTGCTTGTTTTCATCATTGATTAAGTTATGTACATAATAATGACAAATGTTAAAACTTGTTTTGTATCCAAAACTAACAAGTTCCATTTGAAAAGATAATTACAGACAATTCTAACGTATTTCAAAACACAGAAACATTTTGTAACAAAATCTTTATTAATGTTCTTCAACACCTAGAAACCTGAACATGTTCCAAGTTTGTCCAGAAATCTTACATAATGAAAATCTAACTTCTTTATTTTATTAAAATTAAACTAGTGCCTAAGGTTATAAAACTGAGCATGGAAACCAGTCTCAAATCTCAAGCATCTGATTGGCTGAAATGGCAATCAGTCGCCATTTCAGCCAATCATATGCTTGAGATTTGAGACTGGTTTCTAATCTCAGCTTTTATAACCTTGGCACCAGTTTTAAGTGTTTTACTGAAACCTGACAAAATTCAACTTCCACTTACAAATGACAAGTTCAAACTATGCGATATTTAAATTTAAACTGTATATAGAAAATGGTTCTAAAATATTGTTATGTATATTGATACTTAAAATTGATAAACTTTTGTTCAATGTGAACAAACTGGGTTTGATGGATGAATATGAGATTAACAACAGTGATGTATTGTTCTGACCAAAAACAATGTAGACTATTTTTATAACTGAACATAATGAGGGATCTAACCCATTTCTCCATTAATGGGTTTTATCGCATGTGTGACCAGTGAAGATCAGGATCAGCCTGCACATCCATTCCATCTGATCTTGATCTAAAATGGTCTCTCCTTACTCAGAAATAACCTAATGAATCTAACAGAGAACAGTGTAGAAGCTGATCAGATGGCACCAATGTGCCAACTGATCTAGATCTACACTGTGAGCCCATCAATGATGTAATAAAGGGTTAACACAAGCATTCTACATGATTTTGTCATGTTTAACTTAAAGAAATGAAGCAAGACTTCACCGGCAAAAAAAACCTATTAATGATAAAGACTGAATGCATTGTTAATTAAATAGCAGTCTACTATTTGATTTTTGGCAACCGCTACAACAGAAGCAGTATGTGCACTGACTGAATATAATATTCTGACGTAAGAACTGGTCTAGAAATAGTGGGCATTTAGTGCCTTCCAATAGCCTTGTGTATGAAGATAGCACCTTTAGTCACAAACAGATGATAATTATAGAGAATTTTAACCCTTTCCTCCACATGGCTTTGTGGCATGGGAAAACGGTGTAGATCCAGATCAGCCAGCACATCCGTGCCATCTAATCAGGATCTGCACTGTTCGCTTTTTGATTTATTATGTTATTTCTGACCAAAAAGCGAACACAGATGTGCCGGCTGATCTGGATCTACACTGTTCATCCACGCATAAAAATGAGGATATATGGAGAAAAGGGTTAACGAAAAAAAGAAATTGTGCAGTCTCAGCTTACTTAAAGGTTTAAATTTGTTGTTTGTTTTTTTTCCTGTAGATGCCAGTTTGAAATGTTAATTTCTTAAAGCATTCAACTGTTGTAGCATAAGACTAAATGGTATAAATCTTTTCCTCCATATATAAGCCTTGAAGCTGAGAGCTAACAGTTTAGATCCAATCAGCCAGCACTTACATGCCGTCTGTTTAGGAATCCATGTTGTCTAACAGCATCTGCACTTTTCGCTTTCATTCATTCAAGAAGCAAACATTGTAGATCCAGATCAGGTGGCACACATATGCTGGCTGATCTGGAACTGCACTGGTCACACAGTAAAAAAACCCAGATATATATAGAGTAAAGGGTTAAATAACCAGTCATCATCCATAACTCCCTGCCAGGAATGGATGAAACTAAATATTTCCAGTTGTGTCCATGGCAGAACATGTAGTGTCCCTATGTTTTCATACAACAGCATTATTCTGTCAAAAATGGCTTCATATATTGTAAGATCTGAATTACAGACAGAACATCCCCTGTGCATGCTGACTACATAATCATTAGTATCTGTTATTCTGGTGATATTTTCTATGCAATGGATTGAAATTCTGACAAAATCCATTAAAAATACCAACTGTAAATTTTGAAATATATGGCTATGCAAAATAATATAATCTTGGTACAGCTTTCCACTTTTGTCAGATATCATAATCGAACTGTAAAGGCATAAATAAAATCTATAATTCACATTTTGTCCACCTTCAAGTTTTATTGAAACAATTTGCAAAAATTCAATACATTCAGTAATAAACATCAGAAAAGTTTTCAATTTTTTTTTTTAAATTTTTCCCATTAAAGCCTTTACTCTATGTTACATGGCATTTATGCAATTTGTGAACAGCATAGTTTTTAGATCAGTCTGTACATCTGCATACAAGAAACCTTGTTTCTGAGGAAAGACCAGTTAAGATCCAAATCAGACAGTAAAGATGTGCAGACTGATCCGGATCTACACTGGTCACACAGTAGATAACTGTCATATCCATGGAATACAGGGTTAATCAGTCTTTGCAATAAAGGAAAGGTCATGAATAACATACACAAGTTTTCTGTCCCTTTAACGTCTTCTTGTGTAAGAAAGACTGAGGCAATATGCAATGTTCTTAATATTTCAGAAAATAGGGTAGTTTGCACTGAATTCTTGAAGCATTCGTTTAAACTATTGCCTGCTGAACTGTCAATTCCTTTTAACATTTTTATCATGTTAAAGTCAGCATAAAAGTAATTAAGAAGAAGTTTAAATTATCTATAATAATGATTACACTCTACTTAATCCATTCAAAATTCACATTGCTATATAGCCCTTTACGCCATATATATGTTATGTTTTTACAAGTGTGCGACCAGTGTAGATCCAGATCAGCCAGCTCATCCGTGCCAACTGATCATGATTCTGCACTGTTCGCAGTTGGTCAGAAATAACCTAATAAATCAAAATGCCAACAATGCAGATGCTGATTATATGGCATGGATGTGCCGCTGATCTGGATCTACACTGGTTGCACATGCAATAAAATGCATATATATGGAGGAAAAGGGTAGCGATGTATTTCTCTAGAGATGCATTTTTGGAGTAAACATGACAAAGTTGCACCATGGGATATAATTGAGTTGTATAAAGGCAGGTGAGGTCGCACATCAACATAGTCACATGACTGCGCATTGCTTGTGTCCGTTACTCTTGGTCTTCAGACGAGACTTAGGACGGTAATGCTCGAGGAACGATAGCTGCTTAGCATTGATGGCTCCACGTCGCTTTCTGAAATATATAAACATTTATTATACCTCAAATTTCAAAAACACTATATTTATGGATTGGTGCAATATTGGTATAAAATTATGAAGGAGAGACATGGAAAGTTGAAACATGCAGCATTTTACTAACAAACTAACACCTAGCCAATGTTGTGTTATATGGCTAAAACAGGCTTTTGAAATCGCACTTTTTCAATGTGCAACATGCTCATTAAAATGTAATTGGCTACTCTGCTACTGAGAGAATATTGTTTTTACAGTGTCTAAACGACTGAGCACAGACGTGTCACCTGATCTGGATCTACACTGTTTGCCCAGTTATAAAAGGGTATATATGGTGGAAAGTGTTAAACAGGTTAACTTACTCTCGAATGAGTTCCACAGCATCTTCATACTTGAGGCCACATTCAATCAGTGCTAAGGCAACAAGAACTGGAGCTCTAAAACATAAAACAACACCATTTCACTACTTAAGAATCAATAATTAACCCTCTACTCCATATAATATACACATTTTAATGCATGTGCAACCAGTGTAGATCCAGATAAGCAAGCACATCTGTGCCATCTGATCCAGATCTGCACTGGTCGCATATTGGTCAGAAATATCTTAATGAATCTAAAAGCAAACACTATAGATCCTGATCAGATGGCATGGTTGTGCTGACTGATCTGAATCTAATAATTTATTATCTTAACCCAAACAATTAAATCTAGAGGTTAAGGGTTAAGGTTCAAGTCAATATTTTATTGTATTTTTCAAGTCAAAAAGTGGAAACAATTTTTTCATAGCCAGATGATCACAAATTACTGTTAAACCATTTCTTACATTAACTCTTCTAAGTATTTACATTTCTTAACATTATTGTGCGGAATTTGTGCTACGAAAGCATTTTACATTAGAGTCTTGGAGTTAAAAAAACAACAAACAGACTGATAAAGAGCACTTACCTCCCAAGTCCTGCTACACAGTGAACGGCTACACAGCAGCCTGGTTCTTCTCTAAATCGACTCTTGAGAAGGTTGAACCATTCCTCGACAATCTTGTTTGGTGGCGGGCTACCATCGTCAAACTGCCAGTCCTATAACAAGTCAAACAAATGTTCATTTATTAGTCAACCCTATTAAAAGGGCAAGAGGCACCTTTTCCCATGAACATTACTTCCTCATTCCTATTCTAAATGCCATGCAGGCAGTCAGGAATCATGCCACCATTTTCTTAATAGTTAGCCAACTTGCCCTTAACGAGATGCAACCATTCCACCTCCTACCAATATATGGATAATAATTATGCAATATTGAAAATAATTATCATCAAAACACTTAATGTCTAAATACTCAAAATGTGTGTCTATTATAAAATTTCTGTCAATCTGGAGATCCCAGTAAATCAAGGGGGTGAACTTTTCCTCATCCCAGTTCCGCTCCTCAATACCTACAGCCCCTGGAAGACAATACACATCTGCAAAGAACGCAACATTTGAGCCCAAAAAGTACTTTAATGCAACATGTCAAGCTTACATCAAGCTAACAAAATTTCCTTTTCATAGCCAGCAAGAATTTCCTCTAGCCATTGTATAATTGCAACACTGGAGGAATGTTCTATTATCCTCTATATGAATATGCAATACACTTTCGAGACCTTGTTTACCAAAACATCAGAAATATTTCCAGACACAATGCCAGACAAAAAGCTGTTAACACCTACACACAAGGACACCAGACAGCAATCAATCTCTGCTACAAGATGCTGTAGCTATGAATACTTAAAGAAATTAGAAATGCAATTTCTTCAATCGCGAATTATATTTCATTTTTCATGTTTAAAGAAGTTGCATTTTTAATTTAAGTATATTATATAAAGTTTAGGAAATTAGAAACGCAATTTCTTTAAACATTAAATATATTTCATATTTATTGAAGTTTCTAATTTCTTTAAGTATATAATAATTAACTTTTTAACCCCTTTCCTTTATATATCAGCTTTTAAGGTGTGGCCAAACAGTGTAGAACCATATCAGCTCGCACATCCATGCAGTCTGATCAGGATCGGCACTGTTTGCTTTTTGATTTATAAGTTTATTTCAGGTGACACAGAATGATGTGCAAGCCAATCTGAATCTTCATTAATTGCCCAATAAATATGTATCTATGGGGCCTGCATAGTACTGCTCTGTGTTCAATAATTCTTAAATAAATGAATATTAAACATGGAATATTTCCCTTCTAACTTTAATGAAACTGAGCAAATGTGTACCTAGCTTAATGCTATTTTGCAGTTTATATTAACCGAAAATGTGGCCAGGTAAATATAATTATACCACAGTAACATACAACTGCACCTATGGAAAATAAATTAACATTTTTCCCAGCCAACAATCACACAAACCATTACAATTATAGGTTACCCAAAAACTTCTGATCACATGTCATAACAATCATATCATGCTAGCCAACAGAACCAAGCTTAAATAATAATTGTTTTTCTCTCCTAATGTGTGTTTTGTATTTATCTATGATGAATATTCTCGCGAAGTCATCTGTTGATTTTATTGGTTATTAAAAGTATTTAATATATTTTTCCAAAACAGTTACAGGTACATCCATCCATGCAGGCTGATCCGGATATATACTGGTCAGTTCTTGGTCAGAAATAACTTAAAATACATCAAAAGTGAACATTGCAGATCCTGATCAGATGGCATGATGTGCAGGCTGAACTGGATCTACACTTCTCACCCATGCAATAAAGATGTATAATATGAAGTAAAGTGTTCAACAATATGTAAACAAGTAAACAAAACAATGTTCTAAAATATACAATTCTGTTTAGAAAGGTAAATAAACCAGCTGGATGCCAAATGGAAAACAAACAATATTTTCTGTATGGCCAAGGACTGGAGCATCATTCAGCAGTAAGAGAACATAAAACTACAAGTTCTGGCAGTCAGTTACAGGTTCTCTGCCAAGAATCCATTGTTACCTGCCGAACATATACTGTTACATCACTTTCCTAGCCTTATTATTGTCCCAGAGTTATTTACAATCCAGCCTGTACAAGTAGGTGTAGTGTAAACAATCCAAAACAGTTCTCATAGATTCAACAGACATAAAACACTTTAGTTACATATACACCTTTTATTCAAAGTGAGACCAGTGTAGATCCAGAACAGACTTAACACTTTTAAATGAGGCTAGTGTAGGTAAGTGGTCTTACTATCTTGCAAAGTGTGAGTTTAAATGAAAATAGAAGGGTGATTCTAGGCTCAAAACAAATTCACAGCTGATCCACAAAAACAACAAGGTCATAAAATAAATTATTTAGTATATAATTTACACCATCTCCCATCTCTTATTGAGGCCACTGATAAATCCAGATTACAACACTGCAGTCTAATAAAGATCTACACTGGTTACAATCTAGGTCAATAACTTGCAAAGGGAGTTAAGGTGATTAGGCTTAAATATTGGTAATCTTGAATTGTCTCCCCTAAATGTATTGTATACACACATTCCTGAGTGAGTGGGTGGAAAATGTGATAACATGTTGTACTTGTTTCAACAGGTTGCCAAGTTTAAATGTTAAATGAAAGTTGAACTTTCTTCTTCAAATTGGTTTATTTAGCTGTAGTGGTGATCTTTTCACACATATCTGAGTTGGCCACTGCACTAAGCCATGATTTAACAGCTGACCAGTATGGGGGTGGGCCTTGTGGGAAATCACTAAGTTTTTATCACAATAATAAAGTGTATCAAGGTTCACATTAGGATGCATGTTCTTACAATTAAAAACTATATAGATTGCTATCAAACTTGGTACAAAATAATGCACAGGGTTGGGGAAAAGGATGGTTAACTCTGTTTTCTTGCATGTGCAAATAATGTAGTTTCGGATTAGCCAGCACATCTGTGCTGTCTGATCAGAATCTACATTTTTGCTTCTTGTCAGAAATAACCTAATGAATCTAAAAGTGAACAGTGTAAATCCTGGTCACACGGCATGGTTGATCTGAATATACAATGGTTGCACATGTGATATGGCGGAAAGGGTTAAATAAATGACATGTCAAGTTAATAAGGAAAAATATTTCGTCAAAATATAATCATGTCTTGTTATTCTGAAACTGTTCTATTATCTGGTGTTATATAAATCAATTTTGTGAATTGTTGCCTAATGTTGCTAGGAAATGAAGAGATAATGTATTTCAGAAAAAGAAACATCTTTGATTTCTGTGAAAATCTGAGTGGGCTAGAGGACTGATCTATGAGCTTGCAAACCAGACAATGAGCACAAGTCAATGAGCTTCTGGTGACATAGATCAGGTTGTTGATGGCATTAATAACGTCCAGTATCATATGGAAGAATTTATATAATCAACAAATATCTGATATTTTCCTTGATGATTTTCCTTTTTCACAGCAGAGATAGAGGCACCACTAAAAGATTTATCCATTTACTCAACAGATACACCTTCACTGCATGGACGAACAGTGTAGATCCAGATCAGCTGGCACATCCATGCCTTCAGATCAGGATCTGCACTGTTTCCTTTTTTGATTTATTAAATTATTTAAAAATAAATGTGCAAGTAATAGCTTTAAAAAAAATGTGAAAAGTGCAGATTGCACAGCTGTGCCATCTGATCTGGATCTTCAATTTTCGCAAATGCAATAAAAGGCATATATATACGGAGGAAAGGGTTATATATCATAGTAGTTATAGTGGTTGACTGGAGCAACATAGCTGAGAGGTAAGTATTCTCACTAGAAACCAGTCTACATCAAGATCCATACTGTCCGATGTGACTGTCTGGCCAACAGATTTCCTAGAATATACCATATTATCCTGATAAATAAATCCATGTCACTGTTGGCAAGCTTACAGCTTTATAAAGGCCAGATACCATCTGATATTAGGCATTTTGTGAGCAAGAATCTCATCAGATTCTGTTGTTCATAGCATACTTCTGCATGCTTGACATTTACAGACCTTCTCTCTTGTCCTATTTCTTTAAACATTTTGGCAAATGACAAAACCTCTATGTAGGAGTTCAGTTCAGAGGGGCAAAATTGACAGTAAACATTGTGATTTGTTTTGGAAGCTAGGATACCCACTGAGATACAAACATAATTCCACTAGCAGAATCAATACAGTTACTTCTATTGGAGGTGTATAAGCAGCTGCTTATAAAGCCCTTTCCTCCAAATATATGCATTTTTACGCATCCGTGCCATCTGCTCAGGATCTGCACTGGTCGCATTTTGGTCAGAAACAGTTTAAGCCTGTCTCACACAGAACACGGTCGGGCACACGGTTCCAATACGGTATACTTGGTTATACACGGGTTGACTGATACAAGTATTGAGCTCCAACCGTGCCTGAGGAATGGGTTAGTACGATTTAAACTCGAATGTAGCACGAGTATGTACGAACAAAGCATGGATATACTCGGTCAAGCAAGGTTTGTCACGACTTGAACATGATTTGCAAACAATTATCATACGATTGTTGTACGGTTCCAAGTACGGTCTGTTACTGCCTAGTACAATTAAACACGACTTTTACTCGATTAACCCGACATTTACACAGTTTACATACGGTCCCACCAAGTTTTGTTATATACGATTTATATACGATATTGACACGGTTGAGCCCACTCGTGGAGTGGACTTCATGTGCGGTTGTATATACGGTCTCGTATGGTCTCACACGGTCTTTCACGGTCTTATACGATCACTAATACGATCATATACGGACCTGGCACCCGTGCCAGTTTTTTAAGTTTTAAAAATCATACACGGCTTTCACGGATACACTCGAATGGCCCGAGTGTAACTCGGATAAGGCCATGGTTGGTTCGGTTGTATGTACAGTTTACATGAGTGGCCAGCCGTATAAGCCGTGTGTTCTGTGTTTGACAGGCTTTAGATCCTTATCAGACCGCATGGTTCGCCCATGCAATAAAGGTGTATCTATTGAGGAAAGGGTTAAATAGCCCTTTACTCCATGAGATATGACTGTTGACGCATGTGCTAGTAGTTTTGATCCAAATCATCTGATCTTGATCTGCACTATTTGCTTTTTAATTCATTAGGTTATAAATATCTAATCAAGAAGCGAACAGTGAAGATCCTGACCACTGTTCACACATGTAATAAAAGGCAAATATATGGAGTAAAGCGATATTTACACCTGAAAACTGCATCTTGGTGACATATCAGCACTTGCATTACATTAAACCCACAGAAATAACATTGTAAAATAGATGTGAATGTCACCTCTAGGCGATTTATGGTTCATGAAGTACTCTGATCAGGTTTGATCAGGTTTACAGTCATTACAGAAAATCAAGTCTACTCTATTAGGTAAAATTTTTGATGTAAATTGGCTTGCAAATGATGTGTTAATTTCATTCAATTGATTCAACCAGGTTCTCACAAAATGAACTAGTTCAACCGCATGTAAGACAAAGTATTCATAGTTTAACTTCCTGTATAAAATCTCCTTTCACAGCATAGCATAGGGAAATCTTTTTTCTTGTTAACCAAACCAGAGTAGATGGATTTGACATTTTCAACCAAACATTACTCTGATCTTGATACAGTGTGCAATGTTATATACTAACCAGAACACGGATGCCTTCAAGATCAAGTAGATCTGTCTTGTATGTTGGCTCGCACACGCGCACAACATCTTTGGCTCCTCTTTTCTTCAACTCCTGAAAACACAAGGTAGGTAACTGTCAAATATTAAATAATATGTATAAATCTTAAAGAGTGGAGTCCAGTGTAAGAACTCTTGCTAGCTTTTGGTCAAATTTAGATTGTGCTCAATTTTAACAATTCAGACTAATGCAAAAAAGTGAAATATGCATATCAGGAATGGCCACATCCAGAAGACACAGCCTCCCAAACATAGCCAAAAACCAGACAAGGGCTGGAGGTTATAAAACTAAGTTTGGAAACCAGTCTCAAATCTCAAGCATCTGATTGGCTGAAATGGTCGCCATTTCAGCCAATCAGATGCTTGAGATTTGAGACTGGTTTCAATGCTCAGTTTTATAACCTTGGGCAAAGAAAATCAGAGCTAGAGTTATAAAATGTTCAATTTTAAAACAG